>JAOXXN010000395.1:66381773-66411812 GCA_026770055.1 Myrmophylax atrothorax | reverse complement strand
GTTGTTTGTTTTTTTAAAACCTAACAAGAAGTTATATCAGTTTAAACCACTTTAAGGACTTCAAAAGGCCAATCAGTACCATGGAGTGTCCCTATATGTAGTTTTGTTTCTGTTTTAGGGAAGGCAGTATATTCCATTAAGTGCTAGCACTCATGAAATTGCATATCCTGTAAGATCAGTGTACAATATATCTGAAATATCTGAAATTCCACTAAGCATTGTATTTGAGATTAAGCCAGCATCCTGACCTGTTACAGTCATGGTGTTCAGTTCTGGGTCTGTAGGGCACAATATCAGACATACCTGGTTGCATGAAGGTGACACAGCAAAATCTGTAAGTCCTGTAGGCATTGACGTTGGACAGAAATGTCATCCTGCATCTCTTGGAAGTAAGTCATATCAGCAAAACAAAGGTAGCTCATCACATTCTTAAAAGCCTAATTTAAAAATCACACTTAATCAGACATCCCAGTGTTTACTTTTATTGAGTGTACTTATGTTGTTTGATGAAACATTTATTCCCTGTCCATGGCTAGTTCCATCATGACTTGCTTTATCAGATAACTGTGCTATTCACAGTGTTGGGGGCTTCATGCGGTGTGCCTTTTGGAGGGTTTAGCAATGACACCCCCAATGAAACAGGGATTTACATCCCAGCTCATATGCAATATTACACTTGCAGAATAAGTGTTCTCAGTAATGATTTCAGCAAACATAAGGTGCGGTCATAGTTGTCTTTGCAGAATAATGGGGAATGCAATCCTCAGTTTCTAGCAGGTGAAATATGAGTCCCTTAATAAAGGTGATCCACCATACATCTATTTCAAATCTGACATAATTTAAACATGCATCTGCTGTTTCTGATTACAGTGGTATTCACAGTGTTTGAATTTCAACACAGTAAGACGGCTGCAGGTGAAAGGGAAATATTTCTTTTTTACTTCCAGTAAAGCAGTAGTCCCATGGATGTATTTCAGCCTCCTAGAAAACAGGTGCTATTTATCTGAAACAACCCAATATAAAATGCAGCCAATTGGCATCCCATCTCTTCAAGCACAATATGTTTTAAAGCAAATAGGCCAAATTCCTTCCCAGCATAGCTTCACAGAAACCCATTGGTCGATTAGCAGGTAGCCAAATAAAAACACTTTTACAGAAAAGGTTCATTTGGAATCAAACATGGAAAATGTTTAAGTTAAAATGATACCTGAATATATTTGCTCAGTGCAATGAAGGCATTGAAATACTTGGCTAGATTCACCTTAGGGTTTATACTAGTTGTTGTGTAAACTTCATGGTGGATCAGAGCCATGGATGCCCACAGGGCCGTGCAAGCAACACAGGAAAACAGTGACCAAGGTCAGCTTTGCTTCAGAGAGTTGTCAGCAGATGACCCCCAAAATGGGACATGCTCACTGGGAAGATGAGCAATGTAAGGTGAGCAATGATCTAACACATTGCCTTTCCTTCAGGACATGACACGGTTTTGAACATACAGGTGGGAATTAAAACTACAGAAATCAAAGTCGTTTCTCCACCAGCTTCCATCTGCTAATAATTCCTCTCTGAAAACAGGTTTCTTTAAAGGTCCGGAGTTTCTTTTTTTCCAGTTAGTATTCAAATGATGCAATGACAGGAGACACCCTAGGGTGTTACCACACTTTGAGAGGTGACTTCAAGGCCAACAACACTCCCTGCATGCAACACTATCTTGCAGTATTGTCTCATACCACTGTTCTTTGTTGCTTAAATATTTGGAGAGGTCTGTCATGCTTTGTTATTGCATTTCAGCCTTTTGGAGAGCATGTAAGACAGATCTCTAGTGGAATAGTTCAGCACTTGACAGTGACTTGAAAACTCTTCACCTGAGTTTTGTCCAGACCAAGGCGTTTAGCGGGACATACCAAATGCTTCTCACAATTCTAGTAATTTGTTCAATGGTAACCCCGACAATATACAATTTATTCAGATTCATTTTTGCTTCAAACTACCTTTAAGGAAGAATTACAAGACTGAATGCATGAAATAAGATCCTAATTTTTAGACCAATATAAACCACCAGGAGCTGTGTAAAAGGCAGAACTGCCAAAAATCAAAATCAGGTTTCTATGGTTCTTGCCATAGGGGAAGCTGCTCAAGTTTGGTTCCCATTAGTTATTCAGCACTTCTAGTATTTTTGTTGCTTCTGTTGCTGCATTCAACTAATTGCCAGGAACTTAAGGAATTTTATTCTATGGAGACAAATGCTGTATTATTTTTTCCAAGCATTGTTAAATCAGCAGGAGTTACTTGTATGCAATGTTAAAATAGTATTTGTAGTAATATGATATGCGTTTATTACTCAGTTAAAATTATGTCCATGGCCAAGCTGTGTCAAAATGATACTGTGATTCTTCAATGGCCAATAAAAAAGTAATCATATGCTCCAATGTGTGCAAGACTTGTTCCCCATACACACACCCACCCACTCATAGGTCCATACTTATTAATTACTTATGACTTATTAATGCTGCCTTCTCTTTGGCTGCCAGTGATGAAAAGTAGAAATGCCTGCAGTATGTTAATGTCCATTTTAAACACTTACTCAGCAGAAGTATTTCTCATCTCCCTTTACAGGTGTTTGTAAGCATTACCCATCATAATGCACAAATACAGAAATAGTTCCTGTGACAGAGATGTGTCAAGTGTCTCATTCAGCTTTTCACTGCTGTGCAAACATCTGTGCTAAAATTTAAACTTGCCTTGTATAAAATTTAAAGATAAAACAGCATTCTCTTAAAAGAGGACTGAAATCTCTGAGATCTGGCATAAGAATGGACTTTAAAGCTCAGAGCAGCCCCTGAGTCATGCAGCAGATGGATCTAGTTAACCTCAGCTAAAATATGAGGAGAACATTGGGCTGGTTTGGCAGAGAGATACTGTGGTAGGGGTGGAAAGGGGGCCTTCAAGGAGAAGGTATGGTAGAAAACCCTAGTGCGGAATCTTGCAATACTGAAATGTATGTCTTGTTGTTGAAGTAACTATAATGAAGGAGATACTCTGAATGCTGTACTAAGAGGAGGGTGCAGGATGGGCTCTCCCCAGCTGCAAGTTTTATCAGTTAACATTCTGATATTAAGGGAAAAAAAACCCAAAACAACTAATTTCTTTCCTGTCACTTGGGCTTCATAAGAGAGTATCCAAACTTTTATAGTATGAACAATGAAAGACATAAGCAGATAAATGGAGTTTAGCTTCTTAAAAGCATTGTAGAAAAACCATCAAATCTGAGTTTATTTGGCAAAAAGAATGTCTGTTTACAAACCAAAAGATTCTGCCTTCCCACATGTGAGGACATTGCTTACGTACTGTAGAGAACTACGGGAATAAAATAATTAGTAATCATATCGAAGAAAAAGAAAGGTGACTCATTTTTTCTTCTTTTTTTCTGATAGCTTGCAATAACAGAAGCATCTAAACCCATGTGTTTCCAGTGTATGTCTTTATTTTGTAGGTATAGGCCTGTATTTCAGAGGTAGATTTATCAATGAAATATGAACTTTTAAATAGAAATATTTCTTAACTTGAAATAGCAATGTCTCCTCTGTAGGATGAAATAATAGTCCTCTTAGATAACTTGAAGATTGCAGAAATGCAGTAACAGAACTTGCATACATGTGACTTACCTTCTGTGGATATATGCAAAATATTCATTGTTTGTTTTAAACTCACAGTTTCTAGTTACACCCCTTAGCTTAAATACAGTAATTATAATCAAAAAAAAAAAAAGGTGAAGGAAGATACATTGCTTGCTGTCTCTTTTCCATTCTGTAATTCAGGCCCTACTTCATCCTCACCAGTGTATTTGTTTCCACCCTGTAAGTACTTTATTATATGATCTAGGTGTTGTTGGGGCAGTTTGCACACAACCAAGCATGTGTTAAAGCTCCTTTCATAATCTTAATGACACATAAGCATCTTTAGGACCTTCAATGAGAGAACATCTGCTTCTCAACAGAGAGGCAACTCATTTATTTTCTAAGTGCAGTCCCTATTCCTGCCCATTTTGTCCTTATGGATGTAAACCACAGCACTTTTCTCCATCTCTTAATCTCTGTTTCTCTTCATCCATGCTGTTCCCCAATATCTGTAGGGTAATATGCCAAGGTAAAAAGATAGTGTCAGTCCCTTCATCTCTGTTTCTAGCTACCCAGCACATGTAGCTCAGTGATTTAGCAGACACAAAGGCACAGTTGGCTTTGTGGAGAGGTATCTTCCACTTAGAGACCCCTTAGGATCCAGCTGTATCTCTGTGGGAACTATTGAAAAAGAAAAATGCATTTGTGTAACTGGACAAAACACAGTGGGAGTTTGGTGCTCAGTTCTTGGTATATCCAGCTTGGATTCCCCATCAGCTGGGGCAGAAATACAATTTTAGATGCAGATTAAACAGTTCTCTGCTGCTGCTTGAAAGAAGGGTAAGATTTTGCATGAAGATCTGGTCAGACTACCAAAAGGGCAGTGGAAGAGGCCTGGACTGTATAATGAGACACTTTAGTGGTCTGTACTCATGGTCCATTAAGAAGGTGAAAGCTTGATAAGGTATGTTGAGCTGGCTTTACAACTCCCCTACCCCAGGCTGGTACGTTCACAATTTTCTGAAACAATTGTTGTTTACATGAAAGTTTTCCATGTTTGGTCTTTCTCTAAAACCAAATTCCATTGTCAGGTTTTAGCAGAAGCCCTGCTGTTCCTGCTTGGGTGGGCACATGTAGGGAAGAAAGATCTTTTTAAAACATCTGAATTTTATCATGCAGTCAGAAAAAAAAATTACTGAAGTCTGGTACTTGGAATGAATGAAAGTGTTTGCTAATACCAAGCACAGCTGAGCTTTTGCAGGGCAGTATGAAATTTATATTGCTTTAACCCATTTGGTTAAGATCAAGAATGAAGTGACTCAATGTCCTGGCTGGTTACAGACATGGTGTTCCTCCATGGAGAACTGATTTGAATATTGAGCTATGGTTCAGTGTTGTTGATTTCAACATGTGGTGGATCAACCTCACAATTTAAGAGCAACCTCAATTTTCCAGAGAACTTGCAAGCCCTCCTGGCAGAATTGTGCAAGACCAGAGTGTTAGTTTGGTTTGGTTTGTTTAATGGGGTTGTAACCTTGCCAAGCAAAGAGGCAGACTGCGCATCAGTAAGGACAACTTTTTCCCAATTTTTGTGCTCTGCTGAGATCACAACAGTCTCCAGGAGCAGACCTCTACATTCTTTGTAAAAATTGGTTTTGGTAACATGTCTCTTTGGGGTGTTGATTTACAAGTTTGCATTTCCACTACATACTCATAGATAAATAAAGAATTTTATTTGGGGCTTGCTCTGCAACCTTAGAAAAATAGTTTCACATTTTTTTCTACCTCTTTCTAAGAATTAGAAATTATCTGACATCAAATGCTGTGTAAAGATAAGAAATTACTGTTGTTACAGAAATATGGAAGTATGTGATTACTACAAATACTGGCTTTATTACTGTCATTACTGTTATTGAATTAGTAGTTGTGGAAAAGATCTTTAATGTCAGAGGAAACAGATAACTGAAGGGAATAGTTTGTTTGACTAAAAAGGAGGAGAAAGGTGTTAGACAATTAAGAGTCATCTTTATGGTCCAGTCAAAGAAGAATATTCAATACAGCTGTATCAGTGTAATAAAGTGATCTTCCTGGTAGCAAAATTGGAGGTATTCCTGCTATCATTCCTCCTTATTCTCATTAACTACTGCCACATAAGTAGCAAAACAGAAGTTCACTGACTCAGTTTGTACCCAAAGCGAACATCAGCATCCTTCTTGAAAGCATTCCAGATGTAACCAGGGTCATAAAACCAAACAGAAAGCTGATGGTTTCACTGTGATGAACGTTACAATCAAGTAGTTATCTGATGGATCATCTGCTTTTTATGATCCATGATGAGAAATATAGCTGTCATGTGAGGAATAGATTTCTCATCATAAAACTTACCTCTGTAATTTCAGCACCTGAATAAGTGCTGCCTCAGGTGCTGATTGTGCTAGTAAACACTGTCTGAAGAGTGATTTCCCCATCTGTTTCTCCCCCTTCCAACTAAATGCGCCGTTTGGCAACAAGTCTGTTTCTGTCATTCCCTTTGCTTCAGCAGCTGCTGCTATTAAAGTTCTCATATGAGGAGGTTCCTGTTGGATAGCTGCTGATGCAGGAGTTCACCTGGGGAAAGAAAAGCCTCGTATGTAGGTCAGTATTTCTGTAGATAGCTGGTGAAGCAATCTCTCATAAGAATGGTAACGCTCTTGTGGTGCAGATTGCCACAAGTCACTGCTGCCGCTGGAAGCAGCTGAATTCCTGTATGTCAACTCAGGTTTCCAGCGTAATGGGTGAAAGAAAGGCTTCTAGTTTATGTAGGTTTTGTATCTCTGCATTGGTTAGGCGCTTAACTTGGCATTTGGGTTAGATGTCTAAAATTAGAGCTCTCAAACCTCTTGTGCCATATTTATGTATGGAGCTTTCTCAATGGAAGAAAACAAGATACACTTTGAGGACATAGATCAAAACATACAGAAAGTTGCAATGATTTCACCACTATCCATAAGACTTATGGTATAAATCACATGGATGTTAAAAGTGAGGAAACCTCTTCATCTAATGTGATGATTGAACCACAGGAACAAGTTTTCCTCTCAGATTTGTGTTGTGGACCCCCTGTGTTAGGAAGAGGTTATGTGTTCCAGCGTGCTGACAGACACTATTACATACTGTGCTTTATTCACCCCTGGCCTCCAATAGCCCTTTGCACCTCTGAATCCCTCTGCCTTTGGCACTTTTGCTGGTGAGACTCCCAGCTGGGGGTGTGGTTTAGCTAAAATGGGTGCTTTTCACCAGAAGAATAAATTATTCCTGTACTACTGTCTGAAAAGGGTGGATCTGGAGCCAATTTAGTGAGCATAAGTTACAATTGACTTTGGAAGTAATAACTTATGCTTTGAGCTTCCTTAGATGTATAGCCAAGGAGCTGTCTGGTTGCATGTGTTTTTACACATCTTTCAGCTAAATTAGAAATCCAAGTGCAAAACCTAATTTGTGGAGATATCGTGGAGATTTTTGACCTTCCCAGAAATACTTTGAAGCCACAAACAAAGTCAGAGGGTCTCCTGGTTTCATCTACCCTTTTTTTTTTCCTGGTTTTGTCACATATGGCACATTGCTAAATAGTAAATGGAGTTTATTATATCTTAATTAATGAATCTGAGTATAATTTGCCCCAGTCCTGGCAAGCAAACTCTCCTGGAAAGCTGATTCGTGAAAGGAGCCAACTTAACTGAACACCATCTCCAGAGGTGTGACCAAAGATTGAAGTATATTCATATGTGTGAAAGATAGAATAGCCTTTGGAAAGCAGAAGATGGGGATTGCACTATGCTGAGAAATAGGAGGACAAGGGGTGGAGCCCTTAAGGAGATGGGGAGGAAGGTAATGGTGGAAAAGGAAAAAAGTATAGTAAAAAAACATGGAATTTAAGATAAAAATAACCATGAATTGGAAATAACTGAGAGTGTGCAATGACACTTGATCCAAGGAGAAACCAAGCTGGGGATGCTTCCTGTGTTATCTGTTGATGCTGAGAAAAAAGAACTTAAACCAAACCCTGAAGTCAAGGAGAGAATCTATTGTTGAGTTTAGTGGTCTTTACATTAAGTTAGTGGGAAAAGGATTGAATCAAGCAGACATATAAAGAGCAAGAACACTGGCAGATGGGGACAGTGCATTTCTTCCTGCTGTCAAATTTGTGAGTTTAGCCTGGTGGGCTGCTACCAGCAGCGATGATGAACATTACAAAGTTTGGCTGTATTTAGTCCACTCAGTCACTTCTTGGCCAGGCTCCTGATGATTTCAGTGGGAAATTGCATGAGAACATGCAAGTCCCTCCTCCCCAGAAATGGAAAT
Organism: Myrmophylax atrothorax; assembly: GCA_026770055.1. NCBI lineage: Eukaryota > Metazoa > Chordata > Aves > Passeriformes > Thamnophilidae > Myrmophylax > Myrmophylax atrothorax. The sequence continues at coordinate 66,403,854 of JAOXXN010000395.1, read as the reverse complement.
TCCCCCCAAAAATATTCGGTTAGATAGCTTGAGCAGGTGTTTTGAATTGCTGGCATACTTCTAGTACACTACTTAGCACCTCTGATGAGGTCAGTTAAACAATTTCGGTCTTGAATATAGAAAGTAAAGCACTTAGGGTTTGTGGGAAGAAGAGCTTTATTTCAGAGAGGTGCTGAAATTTGTATGAAAATACATGACTTGAGGCACACACATGAGCAAAATCACCCAGTGAGAACAAGAACCATTTTTAAATGTTTTTTTAATTGTGAATTTGAATGTGTTAAACATTATGTCTGTTGCTACACTTATTTTCTTATGTAGACAGGCACGAGTCCTCCCTACATTGTACTTCATGTCATTCATACTCATGCAAAACACAGTCAAAGTAGGAGTAAATCAAGTTGGTTGCACCTTTTAGTTAAATACATGAATAACTATTCTGGATGTAAAGCAGTGGAAAACAGTACTGCTCTTACCTAACATTTGCATGTCTGCTATCATGAAAGATCACACATTTCACACAGTTCCTACACAATAAGAATTGCAGACGACAAATGTCCCGTTACTCGTGTAGCTTGTCATTTTGTGTGCAATTATGAGAATTGCATGCTCAGTTCCAGTAACCATATGCCCAAAAATAGGCTGCAACAACCTCCTTAGGGTTGTTAATAACATGGTCCAAAGTCTCAGGCTTTATTGTTTTGTTGTTTTATGCTGGTTTTGTAAGAGAACTGAGCTAGGAATTAGTTTGGTTGTTGACTATTTGAGCAAAAGGAGGCATATATCTGCATGTACGGCTGGGGCTGCAGGAGGGCAGGACTTCTGCATTGACCTGCATATGGTTTAAATATTGAACTTGGTATAATGAGCTGATGGGCCAGAAGAGAAATACTGCACCAGGTGGCCAGCTGTAGTGTGTAGTTTAAATAAGGAACAAGCAGCTTCCGAAATTTTGCTTTTAAAATACATACGTCTCGAACTGTCAGTGTCATAGTGAGGCATAAGTCTTTGCCATAAGCAATTCAGAGTCAGCCTGCAGTAGTTCAGGAATACTTAATTGGCATTTCCCTTTTTTGCATATCACTGTTCTCATCAGTTCTAATACATGTTTTTTTCCTGCCTCTACAAACTTTTTTGCCTTAAAGGAGTCATGAAGGAAATAATTAAAAAGTACACAGAGGAAAACTCTGAACAGAAGGGGCAGAAATCCAAGGTGCTGTAGGGAGGTGTCCCAAACACTCTTTTGGATGATTATTAATTTTTTCTTACTATTATTTTATGATGCTGTTTATGTTTAATTACTCATGTTTTCCTAACCTGTGTGACAGGCATAATTTGAAGAGCAATAGTAATGATCAAGCTGTGGAAGTGCCAGCTGCTGCCTACGTGCTCAAGCAAGCATAGAGCAGGCAGTGTCAGGAGACAGTACTGTCTCTTGATTAGATCTGAACTTATTTATTTTCATGTTGATGAAAATGATCCTGACTGTTATTATTTAAATATGAACTATGCCAAAAGATGCTATGAAAAGTCAGAGCTCTCTCAGTTCAGTGAGAACAGTAAGTTCATGGGACTTTACTGCAGTATATGCTGTTAAAATGTATACTGATTTAGTTTTAAAAGATACAATTGGTCTGTTTGGGACTTTTTAATGGAAATTGCCAGTCAGCCCATCTAGGTTAATTAGGTTAATATGTTTTTTTTTTAATATTAGTGAAAAATTTTAGTCTTTATATTTTCAAATGAAACTTCAAGACCACAGAAATTAGCAGTTCTGCCATATACTGTGTGCTAGTGTGTTGTGAAGCTCATTTAGAAGATGTAGTATTCTTTTCATGTGGCTTTTTCTCATTGCTAAGCTTTCAGTTGTTTCATGCATCACTTGTGTGCTACTGAAGTGAGGTATGGTGGGTAGCAGGTGATAGTACATCATCAGAATGTAAAGTCCTTTGATATTTTTCTATTAGCAAGTGTAGAGATAATTATTATTTTGTGGATACCTCAGCAAAAGTTTAGAAAGTGTGGAGCATCTTTTGTGATAAGTTTGAGTGCCTTTTTTTTTTTTTTAATGCATGGGATAATGCACTTCTAAAAGATTTTGATGAAGTCTGAGATCCTTTGGAGTGAAGATAAAATCACGGGAAAAAGGAAGCATTCTCCTGCAGGCTGCAGCATCAACGCACTGCAGGGTCCTTTCTTGCAATTGGCACAGTAAATCCTTATCTGAACAACAGGGAAGTGAAATAAATCGCTGTTGTTTGTGTTGCCAACCTTTGCAGTCCCGTGATTAATACTGTATTATCCTTTTTGGTTTGTTTCATTTTCATGAAGCAGAAAGGGGTTACACACATTTCAACTTTTTGACATGTTAATTTTTTGCTCTGGCCTCTTACATGTAGAAAAAAATCTCTGTAAAGATCAAATTAAATCTTTAAAGCATAAAAGACAACTTAATAGAATTCTGTTATTCTCAAGTCAAACACAAGATCCTTTATGTGAAAAGTTGAGAAAACAATAATAATTTTTTAATATCTCTAGGATGAGTGTTTGATTTTTCTGTGAAGGAAGCTGTAAAAGAAAGTCTAAGGGCAGAAAAAGAAGTGGAACTTTAAAAAAATGAGAAATGCAAGTTAAATAAGTCACCTCCTGCATCAAGGTGCTATATACCACTCATCCTTGGAGCAGTTTGCTGCTGGTGGGCTGCTCACTACAAATGAATGATAAGGACTCACTCAGATCAAAATGTGCCAGGTGCACTGTGATGTGAATGCTTTGGCTGTTTTATCTGTACTAACTTATACATCAGAGGGAAGTGGTGAGATACAACCTGGATTCTCTTCTTGCCCTCCCTCTCATTCCAAGGTGTTGGTCAAGTCCCTAAATGATCCTGCCTCCTAGCTTTGTAAAATGGGGTTGACAGTGCTTTCTTCCCACTGTAATGTCATTACTGTTGCTTAATTATATGGAATCTGTATTTTCTCTGGTGGTCCTTCGTTGCCTTTGTAGTGCTGCTGTGAAGCAGTTCTGTTTTGACTAAGTGGTATTACATCTAGTTGAAGTCTTGCTCAGGTTACAAGTGGAATGAAGCTGCCAAGATACTTATCTAGCTTTATTCAGCTGCTTTTTCAATTCTCAGTACATATATGTAAGTTCTGTAATTCACAGCTTTATATTCTGTAATTCACAGCTTCATATGTATTGTAATTACATTGGAATACATCAAAGGTAAATCAAGCAATAAGGTTTTGTTGGTGACCTGCAAAAAGGTGACCTGAAAAAAGATGTGAACTGTAGATGAATTCTAACAGTATATTCCATGAGGTGATATTTGACTTTGATAAATTTTCAGAGAAAGGGCTGCCATTTCTGTGTTTGTGCAATGTATAATGGGACCCTTACCTGGCATCTCTGCCCTGCCAAAATGTGAATGAAAAATAGGATTACTTGTCTGAGGAACAGCTCTGTCTTTCATATTGAAACTTGGCAATAAATGATTCCTGTGTGAGTGGTCTCAAGAGACCCTTTCCTTGTAAAGGAAAGAAGTGATTGATGAGGCATCTCATATTTTAAACATTATACAGGTGAAAGCATTGGAGTATTCTGAGCCCATACCTACTGCTTTGTATGCCTGAATAGTTTGCTTGCTTTTTAATTGTGGAACTAAAGAAGTTTTGGTAAGTAGGGCAGTACCATTAGAAAATGCTAACTGTTTTCCTTTTACATATTTTACTGCTGCAAGGTGAAATAATGAAGAATTCCTGTCTTGTTTAATTGAAAGTGTTTAAGAGAAGAAGGTCATTGAGAGGACAGATTTCTAGAAGTGTTATCTGCATTTGGTGATGCTTTGGAAAGAAACAGAGCATACTATCCATGCTTTTAAAGTATATATGGTGAATGCACTGCCAATTCTGTGGAATTCTATAGGGAACTACGGTGAATAGCAGTCAATGAATCTGCTTTTTACCCCTACTGAAACTGGCACTGTGAGCTTTAGGAGATCTTACTGCTTTTTTAAAACTTATTTCAACATAGTTTCAGCCCTGTCAGCAAATCTCTGCTGTGTTACCACTAATATGAATTGTCTCCCAGAACCCTGCAATATTCTACACAAAATCCTGAGTGAAAAAGAAGCTGGCACTGCTATGTGAGTACCACTGGAAAAGAAAAAGGAACAAATCTATGAGGATTCATAGAGAATACCTAGGGGGGGAAATGGAAAAAATATTCAAGTGAAAAGAACACTGTAGAAGAAATGCGAACAAAATCTCAGTGTGCCGTGACATCTTTTAAAGATGAAGGAGAGATGGGAAAGTAAGGCCAGATTTAAGATTGTTTAATATATTAGTGAGCAGGACATTGATGCTTGAAAGAGAAATGGGACAAGCTTGAATGAACAAGAGGGACTGAGAGACACATCAAATTAGGAAAGAAAAACATCTCACAATGAAAAGAGATAAATGAGATTTTACAGGAAAATAAATTTGCCAAAACATAGGAAAGATTTATACAACAAGGAAAGTGAGAAAAATTAAATACCAAGGTAAGGGAAGGATGGAAGAAATAAAAGTACTTATCTTTAATAGGAAATAAAATATTTGTATTCATTTTATTGATTTCTTGGAAGATTTTGTGGTGGGCTTAATGTCTGCTCTGAGAGAAAGTGAAAGATGTAATAGGAAAAACTATGATTTTTTTTCCCAGGCTTTCCTGTGCAGGAAATGTAATAGGAAGTTATTTTTATTAACCAAGATCAGAGAACATGCAACAACAAACTACCAAGAATGGTGTGGAAAATCCGGTTATTTTTCTAGTCAGACCAGAAGAACCTGTGGCCATTGACCAGCAGGAGCCTAAGGGTCAGATTATTGAGCAGTGAACTGGAAGGCTGTTGAATCTGTATGTCTTTAGATGCACACCAACAAACTTATATTAGAGACAAAAAGAAATCTTGAACACCATGTAGCTGATATTTGTAGCCATTTACAAATTGCTTTGTGATCTGTTCTGTCTACCTAATCAACACAAAGAGCAGACTTGTTTGATTTCATTTGCAAATGTGAAACCAATTGATTTTACGGCAATGTACCTCTTGCTCAGCAGTATTTTTCCATCAAGACAGTCAGGTTACACTGGTCACCAAAAACTGATGAGCCAGAATAGTGAGAGCCTTGGATAGACAGACAGGGGCTTTTGCAGAGGGTTTTGGAGTTTGTCAGGGGGAATGCACCCGTCAGTTCAGTGTAGCTGATGCTGAGTGGGCAGGGAGGACTTTATCCTTTCAAAAGCTACAACAGTTTGTGGCAGTACTCAGCCCACATCCCTGACACACTTGTGAGGGACGGTGAGATGAGGAAGTGGGGAGCACAATGCCTTTATTTGCAGCAATAGCATATGTTTCATCTGTGAAGGAGATATTCAGCTGTCTACCTTGGCTGGACTTACCTGTGAACAGTCTTTTATCTTAGCAGACTTGGTTGAACACACATGCAGAATAGAAATATGTTTATTTATGGGCAGGAAATGCACAAGCTTTTTAATGGATAAAGTGTGAATTTGAAGCATTAAATATGACCTGCTTTGTTGTATGCCAGTACCTGCAAAGGGTTATTCTTTGTAGTGTCCTACTTGGACTCAAGAACTAAAGCTTTCATCAACGCAAATCTGATTATTTTGCACGTGGTTTTCCTGAAAGGATGTTATGATTTTCTAGATGTTTGGTGGCTGGTGATAAATTAGGCTTTTATGATGTCATGTGAAAGGCCACTGCTTGGACTTCCTTCTCTATCAAGTGCACTGGAGAATACATTTGGAACATTCTCAGCATCAGAAATTAACCTACCTTATTTTATTTTAACCCTTCTGTGGACTCTTGGTTGTTTTGTAACTGTGTTCAGGCAATGATAGCTTTACTTTTGCAGACAGGAATCCTATGGCATCATGTCCTAAAGTTTCCTCCATATGGGGACTTGAAAATGATTTTTTTTCCTTGGGTGACAAGACATCAGTTCTTGAGCTCCCTTTAAGCCTTTCACAGCTTAAATTCTCTCCAGATATTTTGCCTTGAAAAGGGATTTCAAATCAGACGGGGTTTTATTGAGAAATTGGAATGCAGTGAGGGATGGAGGATGAGGTGATGCATCCCATAAATTAGGTTGGGTTTATGACCATGTAGAAGGAGGCTGCTTCTAAAAAAACAGCCAGCAGTAAAAGGCAGCGCGTGACTTTGTCCAGAGAAGTGGCAGGTCCCTCCTTCATCCCCCATACTGCAGGGAGGGAGTATTTTACAACTGCTATTCAAACAATGAGAAATGACTAAACATCCTGCAAGCTAATTCTTGTGTACTAGTTAAGCCATAGTGGGAAGGAAGACTGAAGAGAGAAATATCCATCTCCTCTGTGTCCTTTCCCCCCCAGTCTTACCACAAGCTTCAGAGGGACAGAGGTTCATATAACAATATTGCAAGGTAAAGAAGGGAGTATCATCTCTCTTGCCCAAACTCAGTCACAGCCAAGCATTTAGAGCAGTGAATTGAGCACTGAACACAGGGCAAAGACAGCAAATGCTGTTACAAGTGGGTTAGAATTTTTAAATCACATGCCCTTTAGATGAAAAATTACAAGTAAATTAGTATTTTTATTAGGACAAATATAACACCCTTCCAAAAAAAAATTCATGACATATTGATGCTAAAAAATGTCATGATTTTTTTCAGAAATGTGAATATCCATGGGGTAGCAAAATCACCACAATATATCCTATACAAGAAAAATAATTAATTCTATGAAGAAGTGATATCCTGCATTCATAGATCTGCCTTCATTGAATTTCTGCTTAATGCTCTAAAAGTAGGTAGATAAATATCTATAGAGAGAATACAAAATCACTGTCCTAGTGTTTAGCGCTTTGTTGCTTAACATTTGATATTTGGCCATTGATGATAACTGAATCTGTTTCAAATTCCAATATAAGTTGTTGTAAGTGGAGTATTTTTAGTGGAAGAAGAGAAGAAACTAAGTAGGCTTGCAGCATGGATTGCCGCATTATCAGTTTTCCTACTCATCTTGACATGTCAGTCGGTGAAGACAGCTAACCCTCAGGTCCATACTCCATCTCCAGTGACAAATACATTTGTTACTGCACAATAAAGGCAGCTGCAATCACACAACTTCGTGAAGTGATTTCCTGATCTTTGCAGAAAATGTGAAGAATAGAAAGTGATGAGAAAACTATTCAGAGTGGAATAAATAAAAAAAGTGAGAATTACATGTAATAGTTTTTAAAGGTACTGTGCCCTTACCTAAATAATACATAATGTGGATGGCAATAAAACCATGTATGATGAGGACATTATTATCTTACTTTCCCCCCCAAAAAAGCAGTTGTGAGAGTGCAGCAAGAAGAAAACACATTGAATAGCGAGCAAAAGCAGGACTTGAAGTACCAGTGTAAAGAGAAGAAACCTGTTCTTTTCCTATACTACAGCTGATCTCCACCCACATGAAAGAGATTAATCCCTGGCAGAGTTTTGATTTTTAGTGATGTGAATGTGACACATTTGGCCAGGCAGCTCACATACAACCTCCCCAAAACCTCTACTGTGAAAGGGAAATTCACAAATGCTTCTAACCCATGTCATACATGTTATTGAAACACCTCTTTGTGCCCAGGCTAGCATGAAGCATACAAAGGGTCAGCTCACACATCAGCAGCCAGGCTGCAGGGCAATGGCAATCAGTGGGAGCAGTACCACCTGTAACCAGCATTTACAAAGAGTATTTTGTTTGAAGAGTTGGGAAAGCTTATTTTGGTCCATAATAACACAGAGTACATAATTATGAGCTTGCATTTTAGCAAACATGCTAATGATTTTTAGCTGTGATATGTGTGTTTGGATGGCTTGGTATGGCATATCAGAAAGAAAGTGTTTCTGCTGAAGCAAGGCCAGAGGAGGGCTGGAAAGATGATCCCAGGGCTGGAGCACATCTTCTGTGAAGACAGGCTGAGACAGTTGACATCATTCAGCCTGGAGAAGAGAAGGCTCTGGGAGACATCAGAGCAACTTTCCAGTACCAAAAGGAGATCTGCAAAAGAGATGGAGAGGGAATAGTGATAGGACAAGGGGAAACAGTTTTAAACTGAAAGAGTGTTCAGAAAGAAACTCTTGACTGAGGGTGGTGAGGCACTGGAACAGGATGTCCAGAGAAGTTGTGGATGCCTCATTCCTGGAAGTGTTGAAAGCCAGGTTAGAAGAGGCTTGGAGCAACCTGGTCTAGTGGAACGTGTCTCTGCCCATGGCAGAGAGGTTGGAACCAGATCATCTTTAAGCTCCCTTCCAACCCAAACCATTCCATGATTCTATGATTGTATCCAGCCCTGATACCTGAACTACCATAATTATGGTCTGTATATGACAAATAATGTGGGTTTGATCTTCCTTTCCTCCAGAAGTTCCCCCACCTTTTCAGCAGAGGCATTCCTGTGAACTAGAAGCAGTCTTTCCATTTGGAAGCCTCTTTGGCCCTTTGCAGAGCCGTGAGCTGACGTTACAATTGTACTTGCATCCAAGCTGGGGAACAACTTCCAGGTCTTCCCAGGAGTGCAAAATTGAGCCTCGGGGCAAACTATGAGGGAGGGAAGCACCCTCCTCATTGCAGCCAACTGCAGTAATTTTGCTGTTTGCAGCAGCAGGGCTGTCCCGGCTGTGGGGGAAACACTCTTCAGACTGTCTTGTGCATGGCAACCTGAAAAGCAGCCATGGTCCCACTTGCAGCGGGATGCCCTGGCACAGAGCTACGCCCACCCCCATGCCGGGTGGCTCCTGATGAGCGAGCTCAGCTCCGGATCCAAAGCGAGCGAAATCCAGCACTGGCTTCAGGGCTATCGGGCTGTCATTTGGGAGGAATTTTATCTGGCTCGAGGGTCGGCACTGGCCTGTTTTGTCAGGCTTCGCTTGGCAAATGGACAGATCTGAGTAATGCTCGGCCCTGTGAGGGGCTCTGGTGCCTGCAGCTCCGCTGGTGCTCGCCCCGGGGCCGAGGGCTGCCCATCTCTCCCCCAGGGACGCGCGGGCTGCAGCCTCCCGTCGATTAGCGGGGGCACCGCCTCCATCAAAGCGATTAGAGCCCGGCGACGAGGCCCCCGAGGCACCTGGGGCCAGCTCCCCCTACTTCAGCGTTTTATCTGCGCTGTCGCTGGGGCTGCCAGGACCGGCGCTGAGGGAGCCCGTTTCCCCGGAGCGCAGCATTGTTCCCGGCCTCCGGCCGCCGCGTGGCCCCGCTGATGGACAATACCACCCGTCCCCGACTTCCTGAGCAGACCAGACAGCTTGCTGTTTTCTCCGAGTCTCTTATCACCCCCTGTCATTAAAAGAGAGGTCTGGCTTCGGCTTCGGTTTGGGCTGATAGGCAGCAGCGAAGTGGAAAAGGCGCAGGGGCAGGAGGGGAAGAGTAGGAGGAGGAGGGAGAGGAGCTCCATTACTTTATTATTCCCCTAATGTTTATTGCTCCTTCGAGTTCATTTGCCTTAACCCTTTGGAAGCTGGTCAAATTAAAGATTATCAAACTGATAAGATAAAGCCGCTGTTCTAACGCCCCTGGTTCCTGGCGGAAAAGCCGAGGTTGTGCTCAGGTTTTATTGACTGTGCGGTTTGTGTTGATGCCTTGTTGCTGGAGTACAGCGGGGCCCGAGATAAGCCCTTACCCTAAAGATGCCCCAGCAGTCACGGCTTGCCCAGGTCCGTCAGATGTACAGGGGCTGAGAGCCGTGCAGAATCAGTCCTTTCCTCAAGTCATTCTTTCCCCTCCTCTTCCCCCTCAACATGGTTTTAGTAAAGATTAAACTTTCTGAATAGGGAGGGAATTTGCATAGGAAAACATGCTAGGGGAAAAAAATATTATGCCTCTTATTTTCAATGGCATTTAGTTATATGTGAGTTTCAGCCTATTGGTTGCTTTTGCCTTTTGCCTTTTCCTGTGGTTCTTTGTGAACAATACTGTCTTTCTGCAAAAGACTGCTGACCCAAGAGTGGAAAGCAGTCTGTTCATGCTGCATTAAAACAAATTTAGATCAGGAACCAAATTCACTGACATTCTTCTATTCCCTTGGTATCCTAACTGCTCCACAACTTTGCTTTTCTAAGAACAGTGGAAAGAAAAAATGAAAACTGAACGACAACACATTTTGGCTCATCTTAAATTCCTGAAGATGTTTACTGCGTTCCTTGTTAGGTTTGGACTTTGCTCTTGGATATGTTTTATCTTCAGTCTCCTCATATTTACTGTGAAGATAGCAGTCACTTGCTTTATAATTATACTAGTTTTTTTCCTGTTACTATAGATATTATAACAAACCCTTTGCAAAGAAGTCTAGCCAGTGCTCCCTCTGCCTCATGGATCTCCAGAAGTACTCACAGAGCAGCACACAGGAGACACAGTGCTTATTACTGTGACTCCTGGGGTTTGATCCAAGCTTAGCTGAACCATGCATTGAATTTTGCACCAGCAGGCTGCATGTTTACAGGGTACATGGCTCTGATTTAGTGAGATCTTACTGTTTTTCTTAATCAGGTGCACAGAGAATAGCTTGGAGGAAGTCAACAGTAACTGTTCTCCAGTGTTGCATCTGGGTTAAGACATGATGTCCCTGAGCCTAGTGGCAAGTGTGGCAGAACGCTCGGGAATGGGGGATTAAGCTGATGGTGAAAGAACTGCCTAGTGAGCAATGCATGCAGCCACCTGACTATTTGCAACACTTAACAAGGTTGTTCTCCAAGCAATGAGCTGCAGCAGATGCCCATATATACTGTGACATTATTACCTGGCATTGTTACTACTGAGATATCTACTTGAACCCACATTAAAAAGTGGTATGTAAAATGCTCACAAAAGGACACAAAAGAGGAAACTATTTCATAAGATTAATACATACATTACTGCAATATAACTTTTTAACAGGGCCTGTCGTGATAGGACAAAAGATAATAGGGCAATAGTTTTAAACTAAAAGAGGGTAGATTTAGACAACATATAAGGAAGAAATTTTTTATGATGAGAGTGGTGAAACACCGAAACAGATTGCTGAGAGAGGTGGAAGATGCTCTATCCCTGGACACACTTAAGGTCAGGTTGGATGGGGCTCTGAGCAGCTGATCTAGTTGAAGATGTCCCTGCTCAGTGCAGGAGGATTGGACTAGATGAGCATAAAGTTTCAAGGTCTTCCAACACAAGCCATTCTATGATTCTGTGATAATGATGAAAATGCAAAACTGAAAGCTAACATTGTCTAATTTTTTTCGTTTGTTTTAATGGGATGAGTTAAAACTGAAAGGTGATGGTTTTAAGAGGAAAATAAGGGAAGTAAAACACAAATGGGGCTTACAGGAAAGTTTGGCCCCTAGACTCTTGAAATCCTTTCTGACAAAACTTTTTGAGCAAAAAAGTGCAAGACTAAACACGCAAGCCAGAACCTCCACCAAGCTGGGTCTGTGCTCTTTGCTCATGAGAGCTCTGATGTAACAAACCATCTTCCATCCAGGCGGTCATGCTGGTTTTGAATGTAACCCTGGCTGCTTTTCAGATGCAGTAAAACTTTTGTGTGCTTAGATCAAGTTTGTTTATTTTTAAAGGTAAAGCTTTGTCTCTGCTACAGCAAGTGGAGCTGGGCACAGTTCCATTGCAGGTGTTTTACTGAGGACTTGATCTCAGTTTTATTCTGGTGTAAGAGAAAGCAAAAGCTGGCACTGTGTGCTGGCTTCAGTGAAGGCATATTTGAGAGGGAATCAGCTGAGCTGTACTAATAAAGGAAGCCTTGGCCTTCTTTCAGGCCACATTATCTCCTTTTTCTCACATTGTCTTGAGGCTTTAAATTTTCAGTCAAAGTTAATTGAATGAGACAGTGATACATTGCACAGTGAAACCAGATCAATCACTGTGCAAGACGAGACAAAATAGGAGTCACAGTGACACTCATAACAAGAGCTTGGGAAATGTGATATTTACATTAAAATATTTTACATTTTTGTCTCATGGTTTTAAAACCAAATTTTAAAATGCATTACCACATTGTGTAACAAATTTCTCTCTGCTTATCTGTATGTATTTGTGTGTGTGCGTTTGGACAGTAAAACTGTATAATCATAAAATCAAATTTAGCAATAATGGGGTATTTTCTACATAGTTACACTGCCTCATTTACAGAAAATGTAAAACAGAAAAACTTGCACCATATAAACTCATCTGTTCTCTGAGGTTCAGCCATATGACAGTGAGCTGCATATAAAGCCATAGGAGAATTTAATCTCATATTAAGGGGCAACAGAGAATTTGACTGCCATCTTTTTCATCTTCCTTCCTTTTAAATATTTACCTGAATTTCTTTCGGACTCTTAGCTTGCAGGTAAAACTTGTCATTGCTATTCATTTGTGTTAACTATTTTCATGGAAAATAAGGGCTTGTTCCTCACAAAATGGATAACTAAAAGCGAAGAACTTCATGATTGGAGTACTGTAAAAACAACAGAAAGCCTTAAATCAGTGTTTTCAGGGTTGCAGACTCTCAGCTCAGTATCTAAATCCTCAGAGTTTTTGTGGAGTCAAAGGGCTTGTTTTTTCTGTCAGTATGTAAAGCACAACACTACAGAATCAGTTATTCTGCAGGAATACAAAATATGAAGTGGTGTCATTTCATCAGGTCCTTTTCCATCAGGAACAGGGATACAGGGCAGTTTATATTCAGCAGCAGCTGTTTTTCGAGAACCACACCCCATCCCACCAAACCACCTCAGCTTCCCCCCCAAAAAATCCAGGTTTTCCTCAGTGGAATCTTACTCCTTCTTTCTTTTCTTTGTGGTTTGGTTGTACCTCCACAAAGTGATGCCCTGGCACTGAAAAATCAATACACTTTAATGATCAACATACCAGAGGGTTTTTTGAGTGATGTAATTTTTTGTGGATTTTTTTCCTTTTGGGAGCTTGGCAGATGCATCTCTGGTTTCAGTGAGAGACTTAAATAATATAAACAAGCAGTCATTCTGTTCCAAGAGAAGCTTTCTTAATATTCTTGTTTTATTGTAATTACCTTATTGTTTTCATATTATGAGCTACTTGTAGAAAAATACAGGAAACATGACTGCAATACAATCCTTTAATCAGGAATAGCTTTGTTCCAGTCATCATTTCCATGCCGTGTTGAAACCTCGGCTAATAAGAATGCAATCAAACCTTGAATATAGGTGTAATATGGTGCTAATGTCATGGTTTAATTTGAACTCTGTACCTAGTAACTTCTGTAAGTGAACCTATTTAAAAGTGCCTAGGAGATATTTTATGTTGTTTTCAAGTAAAAGAACAAAGTAGCATTTCTCAAAAGTACACAAACTTCTTTGAGAGAGCCATTTTTAATCTTTCGACCCAAGTCAGCTGGGGAATTTGTATTATCATATATATTAAATCTTTCTTTTTCTCTCTCTCTTTTTTTTTTCCACAGATTATGCCCTAATACCTTTACTGCATCATTGTTAAAGCCCCTGAACTTTTAGAGGAAAAATGTATTTTTTTATACCTACAAGGATTTAATCCACTAGTTGTTCGTGTGATCTCTATATATAATCCAGCTCTACAAGTAACTTCACTTTTACTGATTTGCAACCTCCCCCAACCTTACTTTGGCCTATTCAGCAGTTGAGTGTTTATATTTTTGAACGAAGGGCTGGAATTAGGTATTTTTTTAGATAAACTGTTTAACAAAAAGCATTTGTCCAAGAAAGTTAAAAGACTGCTCCCAAGCTGTTCAAAAGCAGAATGCAGCTACATATAGCAGGCCATGACAATTCATTCTATGCTTCACAGTCCGTTTTTTTATAAATGGGAAGCCAGTATCCTAGATAAGGCTCGATTTCATAGGTTGTTTTCAATATGAAGACTGTGGATGTAAAAGTTTTACTTACACAGCATTTATAAAAATGAAAATCTAAGTTTTACAATATGCCTTTTATGACCTAAAACTAGGTGGTGTTAAAACACTTCACTTCTAGCTAATGGCTTCAATTAGGACTGAATAAAAGGCAATTGTTTTTATACTGGAATTATTATTTTAAGAAGGATTTCCTTGTTTCCAGACACATATATATACACACGTATGTAAATTAAACTGAACTCCAGATAAAAGGCATACCTCCATGAGCGCATTAGGGTCTGATCCAAATTTTATCAAAGTTTAGTAGGCGTCTTTCCCATTTCAAACCAGATTTTGCAAGCCATATTCACACGACCCTCCAGGGGATCCCTCAAGTTGATGCGGTTTTGCATGACTTGGCCTCAAATGTCTGCTGCAGTTTCAAAAAGCCCATTATAGGGCTGCAGTAGGAAATAATTTAGTCTAATTTAAAGAAATCATGGCACTTTTTATTTTCATATAATTTTGTTCTGATCCATTTGTTTACTCTTTTCTGAGGGTGGGTTGAAAAGTTTTTTAGCCTAAAGACTGAACTAGTAAAAATGCTGCCTGGAATAAGTCTCGGCAGATGTGTTTGTTCCACATCCCCTTCTTCTGTGCAGTCTTTCTTTTGGTGGATTTCCTCTGCTCCTGGAAGCAAGCTGTCTAGCTTTTTGGAGCACAATTATGAAGAAGTATTTCCTACGTTTTACTGCAAGTGATGAGGTGATTCTGGAAGTTAATAGACCTGAACTACGTAGGCACAAAAGAGAGCATCTCAAAAATGCAGCGTGCAGCTGCACAAGTTTAAAAATCTAGTCAGAAAATGCTCCTTAGCTCCACCGCTGGTCAGAAGGTGGAAGAGGGAGGAGAAAGGCAGTCCATGCATTTTTCTGGAAAGCCTGCTGTTACCACCATAAAGTCAAATGCAAGAAGGGAATTCAGCCTAGCCTTGTTGTTGTCTAACAAAGCTGGGTTTATTTGGTTTTCTTTAAACATGGACAGATATAATTTTAAATTTATTGCTACAGAGAAACACAACTTGTGAGGAGAGAGGATATATTTTATTAAATCAACACACACAGTTGGAAAAAGCTGTTTAAGTGCAGTCTTTGAATTTTAAAGAAAGATGCAGTCAGTTTCTGCATTCAATTAGAAATGCAGTCAAAGAAGCTTTTGTCTTTGTTAAATTTTGTTACATTATTTTTGCTGAGTGGTTGTGGGATTGTTTTGGTGTGGTAGCACTTTTAAGGATACTTGAACAGTAAGGTGAACATGACCAAAATCTTGCTTTCAGTAATGTTCTTGAGATAATTTCATTTGTGAGATATTTAGACTTCTATTTGTATGTGGATGCTCAAAATACTGTAGGGGGGGAAAAAAAAGCATTTAAATGCTGAATGTTTACTACTATTGCATTTGGTTACCCATATGCTTTACAGTCTTTTGGCATCAAATGTCTGTGATCATGTTTTTATTTGGAAAAGACTAGTTGTCGTGTTTGCTCCATGACTTACATTATTGAAACAAATGAGGGGGAAAAGAATTGGAATCAACTCATTCACTAGCATGACTAAGACATACAACAACCTTTTATAAAATGTTCACCATTATAGGGCCATAAGGATGGAGTTCAAGCCCTGTACACACACACAAAAAAAACATAGTAACTCTTTCAGTCTGAAATACGCTGGTGAAAGGATGCTGCCTCCTGGTGAATTAATAGGCATATGAGCTTCCACAAATAACACATCTTAAAAGAGAAATATTTTGTCTTTGAAAGAGTCCAGCCCTGGCCATGCTTGGCTCACAGAGAAGCACAAGCAAAGAGGAGGCATCAAGGTGTGGAAGGTAACAGTTCTTGCAGCACCTCTCTCTTCTTTTCCACAGGATTTTCTGCAAGGAGACTGTACCAAAGCCAGGCAAAAGCTGAACTGGAAGCCAAGAGTCACGTTTGATGTGAGTGGCCTTTTGGATGTGCTTTGTACCTGCTGAGTGTTCGTGGCCTCTCAAAGCAATTCACAGGGAGGGGGAAGGGAGTGGGGGACCTCTGTGTGGGGGACTTAGGCCCACTGAGAAACCCCATTTTTGGTGACCTTGTAGGAGTTCTTGCTCTGACGACAACAGCCACTATGGCAGCAATGGGCACCCCAGAGCATAGCAGGGACAAGGACAAGTTTCCTGTGAGAAAGCCCAGCAAAGTCCTTCCCCCTCCTTATTCTGCTGCAAGGGGCCAGGGGGCTTGTCATGTTTGGGGCATTCCTGAGGTACCGCCTATTGTTTCTGCACTGGGGTCCTCATCTGTCTCTCTCCCTCTTTGCAGGAGCTGGTGAGGGAGATGGTAGACGCTGACGTGGAGCTCATGAGGAACAACCCCAATGCCTGACCCCTGGCTGGGCCAGGCAGGCATCACAGGACCCATGCCAGGGATGCAACCCATGGCCAGCACTGCCATGAGCCTCCAGGGTGGGTGGCTGTCCCTCTCTGTGATGGATTTATTGCTGGCCTGCCTGTTTGTGAAAGCCCAGTTTTACCCCTCCCTCCACTCTCCACATCCTCCCAGTGCCTCTCATCCCACACATCATCCCAGGATCAGCCCTGCCTGGGCTAACTCTGTATCCTGCCATTAATTGGGAAAGGATCATACTGTACCTGAAATATCGATCAGCCAGCACACTGATTTAATTTTTCAATTAAGTCTCTTCTTTTATTACCTCGGACCTCCAGCACGTTTTTAGTACTTTCTCCCATTTGAGAAACAAAGTATTCCCTGCCCTCCACCCCCCAATCTCCCTCTCCTCCAACAATATCAGCAAACCTCTGACGCTAACATGGACTTGACATGCCTCCAGACCTTGCTCCATGGCTTCCCCTTTTCTGCCTTTCCTGAACACTCCTTGTTTTTCTTTCCTGCAGCCTTACCTCCACCCCAGCAGCTCATTTCCACCACTTGAACTCTGTAAAAGTTTGGATAACTTGATATAACTTGCAGTGAAATCGCCTTTTGACCATGCCGAATTAATTCCTAATTGCTGGAATCACTTTCAAACCAGTCAAGCTGGGGCTTGTATGAGTTTTTCAGATCTTCATTTCAGAGTGTGCATGAGTCACAGAAAGCCTTTTTGTCCAGTACCTTTTCAGTCCGGGGGGTTTAGGGTGTTTTGGTATCTGACCCCTTCGCCCCAGAATCAACCCATTCCCCTCCCGCCCACTTCCTGCTTACTATAATTAAACCTCAGATGGGAGCTTGAACCATCTCAAAAGATGACTAAAGAAATAAAAACAAAATAAATAAAAAACCTTTAAAAAATAGAAACTTCAAGGTGAGTAAATATTTTCTTGCTTTTTGTGCCAGCATACCCGGGTTATCCAGAGGTCGTCGAGCCCATACATTTCCCGTTGGTTTCGGATCTTCCACCCACCAATTACTCCCATCATTTGAGCTTTATGCCTGGAAGTGAGCAAAGAGCAATATACACAGGCGGGAGATACACGGGAGACACACTTTCTCAAAGTTCATCTCTTGCTTTTTAACTTTCTGTGTAGGGGACGCTCCCATTTAAAGTGGAGCAATGATGGCGGGAGGTGGCTGAATGCGGAGCTAGTGGCTGTGGCTCTAGCTGGGCCCGGGAGCGGTAGCTTCATGGAAGTGGTGTGGGGTGACGGGGGGGGCTCGGGAGCCTCCTGTGGGGAGCCAGTCGGCCGGAGAAGGATGCTCGGTGCGCCAGTCGCCAACGGCGGCATTTGCCGGAGGTGCCGTGGGAAGTGCGCGGAGCGTGCCCGGGCAGCAGAAGCAGCCGCTTCGTTTGGGACTGTCCCCTCGAAAGCTCGGCTGTGCCAGCACAATGGGCAGAGGAAAACGTGGGAGCTCGGGCGCTGCTTGGGATCCTTCCTACAGGTGCACGGAGTACGCGCCTTCGTAGGGCGGAGAGGACTCGCTCATTAAGCATTGCCCCACGCGTGTGAGGCTTTCCAGCCCCACGTACAGTTTCCGCGGTGCACTGGGGCTCTCCCAGCATAAACCAGTGCCGAGTAGGTCTCAGACGCTCCATCCATGGGGAGGCCTGGAGCTCCCCGTAGCATCATGCACGCATTCCCCCTCATCCCCCAAATATACACCTTGGAGCGTGGGTATATAGATATCCTTGGGTGTTTTTCTCCTCTAACGATTACGACTCCGTGCCTACGCCTATTTTAGAGTAAAATAACAGTACCCCCCCCCTCCCGTGGGTGCATGTCAATTGCACTAGCTGTCGTCTCTCGCAGCATTCACACCGCATGGATCTGCCGCACAGCCCCGGCAGTACGCGCTCGCCCCCTGTACCGTGGACACCCACCCATGTGTGGCCGCACGGCTGTGGCTGTGCTCTGCGGGCTGACGCCGCACACCCCGCCACGGGCGAAGGGATCCCCCGTGCCCAGCGGTGCCCCCCCCCCCCCCCCAGGGGCCCCGGCGGGTGGGGGAGGGGGGGGGGCCGGGGCACGAAGAAGAAGATGCACCGTTTGCAAAAATCTAAAATCCATTGTAATGAATATCTTAATAAAAGCCTTAGGGTAAATAGCGAAACGCAAGTACTACCAAAGGACATAAATTTGATGCACCGGATGGACAGACGGGTAGCTGAGTTGTGTTACGCATAGAAATACAGCCCAGACACAACTCAGCAACTATACTTCTGTTAATTAAAATCTTAATCTTGTTCGAAATAGAACAGAGAGGGGGTGGAAAGAAAAACACCAACCAGCAAACAGAAAAAAAACTCTAAAGGGCCTGTAGGGTTGTTGCTGTTCAGTTTAAAAGACTAAACGTCCTTTTCCAACATGATCTACACAAGCTGACACTTAAATGGCAAGAGAGCAAGCTCGCAGAACAGCCACGCTGGTGTCGAGGTTTCTGCAG
This sequence comes from Myrmophylax atrothorax, assembly GCA_026770055.1. Classification (NCBI taxonomy): domain Eukaryota; kingdom Metazoa; phylum Chordata; class Aves; order Passeriformes; family Thamnophilidae; genus Myrmophylax; species Myrmophylax atrothorax. The sequence continues at coordinate 66,385,024 of JAOXXN010000395.1, read as the reverse complement.
TTCCCTCTCCTGAGGGAAAAATAGTCAGTCCGGGTTTTTTGGGTGATCCTGACCAGGGTTTGCAGCTCGCCAGCCTGACCTGTCAAGCGGATTATTTTAGAGGGAGATTAATAGGGGAGGCGGGCTGCAATAATAATCGTTTTGTTTGATGTGACAACTTTGATAGGCGTTGATTTACTTACAAACTGATAGGCTTTTAATTGAGCGCCTCCATCCAGCTTGAGATGAAAGGAAAACCGCATTGAAAAGCTGCCCGAGTGCCCTCGAGCCTCAATACTGATTAGCCATCTCGACAGTGAATAGTTCAAGGCATTTTCAAACTTTTTTTCCTCTCTCGCTCTCGCTCTCCTCTCCTCCTCAAATATCTGCCAGCCCACTCCTTTTTAAGAGAAAATAAATCATTTCCATTGTGTGCAAATAAAATCGACTTGACATGCTTGCCAATAGCTGGTAGGTAAAGGAAAGTGTGGACTGGCACTTGTTAATTAATTCCCCCTTTGCTCTCCTTTTTTTTTTTTAAGTTACAATTTTCCTTTGTAAGAGGAGGAAGACGGGTTCCAACCCTTAGATTTTTTTTCCAAAGGAATAAAAGCAACAACCACCAAAACTTCAACAAGACTACACAAGTAAATGCCAAACAGCAAACCGTCTGCACGGACTCATTAAACAAGGATCTCTCGCGAAGGTAACAAGCAGGACAGAATCCCTCTTTTTCAGCTCAAGAGAGGAAAGCAGCCCGCAGCAGCCAAATCACAAACTACGCACCGCTTTCAAGGGGCAGCCTCGCCGCCCGCCCGATCCTACGCGTGTGCATCCTAACTCCGAGCCCCTCGCTGGGAATCGTTTTCTGCGTGTGTTAAGCGCACTGAATAAGCTCTCATAGCTCAAAAATGCTTTGGAGGGCTCAAAGGGGAGGGGATGTCTTGGGGCTGATTTTTTTACAAGCTTCTACATAAAAAAGTTTACAGTACTGAGTGTGATTTAAATCTCATTTCAAAGGCTGAGTAAAAAAAAAAAAAGCTGTCTTCTGAAGTTACTAATTAAATTACCCTCTGCTGCTTATACTTCAGCCAGGAAGATCGGAGTTCGTGCTGTTCCCCCCGCTCCTTCCCCCGCTTTTCCCGTCGGTGTGCTGCCTGTTTTACACATGTACAGCTATCGCCTTTGCTTCCCCATCGTACAAGTAAAACAAGCGCTTCCCGAAATCACTCTCACCTCCACAAGAAAAGAGAGAGGGAAGGGAAAATGGGGAGGGGGAGCCTTCCCACAGCTGACTCTACCTTAAGACAATTAATCTTTAGTCTTTCACCCTGGGAGGCAGGATAAATACAACGAGAAAACAGATAGGAGTCTCCCCGGTCCTGTAAGGAAAACAGCTGTTCCAAGCACTTTAATGCAAATGAACACAAATGAAGGTTTCAGCTTTTTTTTTTTTCTTCCAGAGTTTTACTGCACTCCATTTATCAATTGGACTTGACAACAAAAGAAAGAACTGGGGGAAAACCTGGGGCAGATTCAAGTCACTTCCACTTTAGATAAAGGAAGGGGGGGAGTTCCTTGAGGGCAAGTTGTGGGTCCTGTCAGTCCTATTGCAATATCGTGGGGTTTATGCAAGATTTCTTTCTCTGCCTCCCCTTCGCTTTTTAGTTTTGACGGTCTTGCAAGATGACCGCGGTGACTGCAAAATGAAAGTGCGCTTATGACTCTCCACTGAGAAGTTGTGGCAATAAGCCTTATGCTTTCAGAGAAAATACAGAAATTTAAAAGTTTTTTAAAATCAATTGCATCTTTATAGAAGCTAGAGGAGTTCCACATATTTATCTTACTCTATATACCACAGTAAAAGAGTAAAGTGCTTTAAGTAAAACACAGCAGATATACTTACTGCGCTGCAAGATTTAAAGGGTATAGCTTGACGGGGACCGGGGAAGGGGGGCATACCTAGGAAAACCTGCCTTACATCTACCTCGTAAGGAGAGCAGATCATTAAAGGCTATCTGACACATCTGTTTAGAGACTGGAGTAGATCGGTGTTTCAAGGAAAGAAAAAGGACTTGGTTCAGCAGACCTAAACGCGAGAAAGTGAAAGTCGTTCCTTTCGTCCAACACTTCCAGGATCAGCGCCTGTTCTGGTTGGAGTCCAGGTCAGGAATTGGACGCGACCCCTAAAGCACTTGCCTTGTTCTTCACTTGTCAAACGTGTTTTATCTCTAAGTGACCTTTTTGTTAATGTTGTAGATTGTGTGGGCCACCATGTCAGATCCGGAAACAAAAGTAAAAGATTGATTAACACATTTTGCCTGTGAAAAAATGTTATGGGATGAGGAGGTGGGGGGATAGTGGGTTGCAAAGTACAAAGAGGAAAGAAAAAGGCAATCCAGCGACTTGAAGGGCTGCAGACTCCGCTCGGGGCATCTGCTGGCACGGTAAAACTGGGGTTGAGGGCACAGGACCCGGCATTCTTCGGGAGCTCACAGACACAAAGCAGGACGTGTATAACTCCCGGGCAGATGCCCTGTGCGTTCCCACAGGGTTCTCAACACAGCCTGGCTGAAATCAAACACATAAATGGCGAAGCAATACTCTTGCTAAGGCGAGGGGCGGCATCCCCAGGCCCCCGGTGCCAGAGACCGGTTCAGCCTGGCGGGTACAGGGATGAAGGACTCTTTTCGAAGAGGACGAAGAAGGAAGGGGAAGTAGAGCCCAAGCAGCCCTCCCCGGCAGGGCCGTGCGGGACTGGGGAGGGCTACCGGGTGCTGGCACACAAATCCAGTTTACTCGAAGGATTTATTCTGTAAATTAAATGGCTTTTTCTCCCGAGGAGCCCGTCTTCTCCCTCTGTTTTCCTTCCTTCCTTCCTCCCTCTCCCTCTCTCTCCTTCTCCCTTCAAGTCACACCAGGCTTGTAATCAGCAACAAAAGCTGACATAAATCAAGGGTGGATTGACAGGGGCTGACAAATAACTGATTGATTGCGGTTGGGGAGCACTGACAATTGACGGCGGGGCGGAGAGTCCCGAAAGGCGGCGGCGGGCGGTGCGTGAGGAGCTCCCGCGGCCCCGGCCCCGGCGGGATGTGCGAGACCTACTCCCGCTGGCTGCTGCGGGTGTCGGTGGCGCAGATCTGCCAGGCCCTCGGCTGGGACTCGGTGCAGGTCTCGGCCTGCGACCTCCTCACCGACGTGCTGCAGCGGTACCTGCAGGGGCTGGGCCGGGGCTGCCACCGCTACTGCGAGCTCTGTGAGTGCGGGAC
>JAOXXN010000395.1:66371648-66381673 GCA_026770055.1 Myrmophylax atrothorax | reverse complement strand
GCCCGACCTCACCGAGGGCTGCCCCCTTCGCGGCGCCCCGGACAAGCGGTCACAGACTGCGGGTGGCGGGTCTTTGGTGGCGCACGGAATAATAGTAATTTTAAAAAGTATCCACAGAGCTTTTTATGACAAGGCATTTTTGTATTGCTGGGAACTATTTTTTTTTTGCGTTCAGTGATTCACTGGGAGGCTTGCTGGCACATCTGAATATTAGTTTAGACAGACGACTGGGAACTTCGACTTCAGGGTTTTTTCTTTGGCATCTCTAAGCATAGCGCACTCAAGAGAAGCATTCTTCTTTTCTATTTTCGCTCTCTGTATTGCGGAGCAAGAGGGGAAAAGGATGGGAAAGAGAAAACTGATCCTAGACTAAGCCGTCCCTCCACGGTGGCCTTGTGCTGAGTGTCTTTTTGCTGCCTTTGTAAGAAAAATAGAATTCTACTGGTCGTGATAGGACAAAACTCACACTGCCCCGCTGCCTTTTAACATTTGGCAAAGGTCTGAACTGCTTTTCAGTTCCCTCAACACTGCCTTCCTGCATGATTCTTAATAGCTCCTAAAGTACCGCTTTTTGCATTGACCACGGGATCAAGTCTTGGAAACGAAATAAATATAACTTTTTTAAAAAAACAAAAAGCAAAACCACTAACACGCTGCTATTTAGGGAGACGATATTGTATATGCAGCTAATACACCAGTTACAAATTTGTGTTCCGTACATCAGTTCAGTGTGCATGTCAAGTGTTTTGTGCGTGCAGGTTCGGAAGACACACGACCCCTCTGCCCGTCTCATGTCTCACGTGGAGTCACTGCAGTTTCCTTAATGGAAAAAGGCAGCTCCAATAGTAAATAACCGAGCAAACCTCCAGTCTCCCGTGTCTTTCCCAAACGTCCCACCACCCAAACCAGCAGCACCGAACAAAGCAAAAGGCTAGGTGGGTGTAGCCTTTCTCGGATCCGCGAGGAAAGGCCGGTTGGTGGTCGGGGCCAGCTTGGACACTGCCCTCTCCGGGATCGGGAATACGGGCCCTTGAACCTGCCAGAACTGCCCGCCCGGCCAGCCTGTCCCATTGCGCCGTAGGAAGCAGAGAGGTTCACCGCTGCTACGGGGAGAAGTGGGATAGTAATGCCCTCACTGGGTAGTGGGGACTGCCCAGGCGTACGCCTCGTCGGGAAGAGGGGCTCGTGTGGGCAGGGAGAGGAGAGTGGGCCCAGCTCCTGTCCAGTGGGCTGCAGAGGGCTGGGGCCCAGTGGGGAAGGCCAGCCGGCCCTGCCCGCGGCTCCCTGTCCGGCAGCGTCGGGAATTACGAGCAGCGACGGCCGGGCTCGCTCCCCCGCGCCCGCCGCCTGTCAGCGCTGCCGCCGCCGCCCCACGTCTCTTAGCCATAACTCAGCCCCTCGCCTCTGCCGTGCGGGCCGCTGCCCTCCCCCAGGAACCTGTCTTGCCAAAGGTAAATCTGCCACGAAAGCCCCTTATTATTTTCGTTTTCCTTTTTTGAGGCCTTTCAGGGGCGCTCGGGGCCACCGGCCGCTCGTGGGCTGCAGAGTCCCCGCAGACAGCGAGGGACACAGTGGAGGCCCGCGGTGTGGTGTCCCCACGGGAGCACAAGCTCGTGCCACCTCTGCAAGCGGGTCGGGCAGGCGGTCGGCGCTGCCCAAGGGACCGCCGGCGACGCAGCCGGCGCGCCCGCCGCCCTCCTCCCCGGCCCCGGTGCGGAAGGCCGGCGAGACAAAGCGACGGGGATTTCCTCGGGGTCGCCGAGCAAAACCGCCAGCGCCATCTAAAAATACACCTCGAAGCTCGGAGCGCCAGTCCGAGGGGTAAAAGCAAACGGGGGCTGACAGAGGGGCAGCCTCGCTCCTCGGGCACACACACCCCGAGGCAGGGTGGTTGGTGGTGGGAAGAGGCTCCGCCGCCGGCTCTGGTCGCTCTCGGAGGAGCGGCGACTGCTGTAAAGTGTATTTAGAAAATAAAATCTAGGTGTAAATTGGTGGAATGTAAAAGTCCCCCGTCACCACCTCCCCCCGGCCCCTTGCACATAAAGCAGCCGCGTCCCCCAGAGCGGACATGAGGGTCACATCCTCTTCCCGCTACTCGCCCAGCCGGGAAGGCGTGCTCGGGGCTGCCCCGGGGCAGCGCGGGGAGAGGGGCACCGGCCGGGGATCGCCGCCCCTCCCGCCTGTGGGCGGCAGGTTTGCAGGGGTGGGAGGCCCCCAGTCGGCTCGCAGGGCCACGCTCCTGCCTCCCCTTGTGACCCCCCTTCACCTCTGATGGTTCGCTGGCGGAGCATTGTCTCCAGACACAACAAACCCAGGACGGAGCCCTGGAGCAGGCAGGGCTCCAACGTTTTGACGGGTGGAAGAAAAACATCAACAGATACTTTACAATTATTTGGTGATGGGGGCTTGGAGAGGCGGGCGGGGGAGAGGTCGCTTCGCAGCAGCAGACGCTAATTGCAACCTTTGCTTTGCTAATGAGCTCGCACCGGTGCATTCCGCGCGTCACCACCGTCCCACCCCCCTCCGGCGGAGCGCTTGGGGGTGGGAAATGGCGTCGGGAGAAAGTCGTAATTTTTCTGCAATTCGTTATTCGGTTTTAAATCCATCCCATCCTTGAAAGGCGAGGTTAGAAGCGCTGGCCGCCAGCACTTTCATAAATCTTCGCTTGGGGAAAACGGCGAGCAGCTCCTCGCCGGCAGGGGCGAGATGTGTGAGAGCCGGCCCCGGCCCGCAGCCTGCACCCCGTCCTGAGCCGGGTAGCCAGGCATCCCCGCCCCGGGACGACGGGGCTCGGAGAGCGAAGTGCGCTCCGCTAGCTATCGGCTTGAGCCCTATTTCACACGATCGGACTGGAGAAACACATATACAGAACACATACAGGAGAAAGAGTTCCGCTAGAAACTCACATCAAAAAGACACTGCAAATGTATTTACACTGGGCAATCTTGCAAGCACCGACATTGTTTAAACAGTTCTCTTCTGCTATGGACGATATTATCAGTACTTTACATTATTGTTCAATGGAAAGCATTCTTCTTTTTCCTATATTTTAAATATTTATTTAATAAAAAAAAGGAAAAAGAAAACAAAACATTAAACGCTGCTGCTTAAATGTTCTGGCAAGCAAAGAAATTCCAGGAACGTTTTGGGGAAAACGGTAATGGCGTTTTTTCTGATTCGAGTGCTTGCATTCCGAGGGATGACGGTTATAGTGACATGACCTGTTTATTAATCGATTCATATAATATATAAATATGCTGAACTCATGAGTGTAATAATTTGCGTTTTTTCTACTGGAGGAAATTCAGCTATTCTAAAAGTTAATGGTTCTAAATGTGTTGGTTTTCCTGGATTCTCCCCAGAGGTGATGGTGGCTGGAAAGGAGGGAGGATTCCAGTTGGGGGTTTTCATTGTTGTCGTTTTAATTCTGCCGAAGGCAGTCTAAAGCAGCTGACCTGAACGTGGGGTAATACACTGCACAACCAAGCCCCCTGACACCTAAAGGTCAGGTGAAAGTCTCCAGCAGGTAAGTTGTGGGCCGACTGCCTGCCCAGCTGACTTGCTCTCTGGCTCACAAATTGTTCCCTTCTGCCCACCCAAGTCGTTTCAAGCTGTGTTTGTTTAGGGGGCAAAAAAATTACCGACCACCCAATTCCCTTTCAGCCGGAGAGCTTGTGAGCTCTCACCGGTAGCCCGGACTGCCTTCCCCCGCTCCTCAGCCCAGAGCTTTTTAACAGCTATTATTTTGTGGCACGCATACCAAGGAAGGTGCAAGTTACGGGCCTAAAAGTTCGCGGAGGTGTGTGCAACAGATGCTCTGGCTTGGGGGAGGAGGGAGAAATCCCCCTCCTTCAAAGACACTGCTTGCTGAAGAGAGGGAGGGAGCCTTTCGCCAGCTACCTCCCCTGCCCGCGCAGGACAAAACTGGCGACACAGGCCGGGACAAAAACATGCCCCTCGGACCGCAGAGGCTTCCCCGCGGGGCTGTGCTGCTGTCTCCTGCCTGAACACCGCGATCCCCCGACGGACCTGTTCCGCCGAACCCGACACCCTGGGTCGTCGAGTGTCCGGCACATACCACCTCGTAGCCGCTTGCATCGCTGGATGCCAGCAGCGTTACCACAGAACTAAACTCAAGGGGCTAAGGGGCTAGTTGTGACACCGGGGGCTTCTGCTCCGGCTGGACCAGCCAGAGTTACCTCCGGCCGTCCAAGCAGGCCTTTTGGGATGCCTTGTTACGAAACGAGGGGATCTCCCGCTCTCCTCCTCTAGACACCCGACCATTCGCTACCCTTCTCTGCACTGCCAGCCCCCGGCCTAGAACAAGATCTGCCTGTTGCACCAGGTGCGTGTGCATAATTTTAAGGGAATATGAGGGCCGCAGCAGTGCTGAGAGGGGTCCCCAGTACCCCCCGAGATGCGAGGCTGCCGCCCGGCTCCTCAACTACCGGGCAAGGAGCCGGACCTCCCCCGCCGATGCAGCTATTGTTTCGTTCAATTAGGCTCCGCTTGATAAAAAACAATCGCTCGTTAACCCTCGCCCTCCTCCCTCCCGGCTGGTGTGTTGTGAATGGCGACATCGTCTCCCTTGACCCCCGTCTCCTTTTCTGTCTTTCTGTCCCCTGAAAAATGATTCCGCGAGCTCTGATTGAATTTTATTCCTTCCTGACCTGGCCCGTTTTTATTGCATGGACACCATCAATCTTGACCTAACGCGACGTTTGTTTATTACTTTGGAAAGAAGCGAATGGCTTTATGAGCCCCAGAGTAATTAAACCAGGCGGGCTCCGTTCACCGAGGCACCGCACCACCTTTGGGGCGGATTCACCACAGACAAGCCGCCGGGGAGGAGAGTCAGAAGGAAAAAGCAAAAAAAAAAAAAAAAAGGGTGCAGGGAAAGCTATACAATAAAGGTAACTGGCACCTCCCAACCCGTGAGGTTGTGACCGAGATACCGATGGATCGAAACCCATGCCCGTCCCCGGGGAGCACCGAGCAGCTCCCTTAAGCCACACTTCAGGCCCACCGCGCAGCTTGTCGCGTAAACCTGAGCTCGCCCTTCGCGCTACCCCCTCTGCGCGCCTGGACGCTCTACCTGTGACCCCACGCACTGACAACTCAGCCCCGGGCACCTCGACGGCGCTCACCCCCTCCCCTCCAAAAAACCCCCCAAAACAAACCAAAACATCAACGCGTCTTAAAATGACGGAAATATTTCGCCAAAGCGCCCGGCACCAACACAGGGAGACGGAGGAAAATGAACTGAGTACACCGAGAAGTTTAAATTACTTTACAAGACAAATTAATTGAAAGCTAATGTTCAATTAGCCATCGCTGCTGAATTGGGCGATTTTGAGAAATGGACGGCAGAGAGCTTCCAGGGGCCGCGTTGCAGCGCTCCTGTACCTGCACAACGGAGCCATGTGCGCGCCTCGGCGCTGCACGCTTTTGCCTACGCAATCAAACGACGTAATAAAGACCCTTATCTCACTCTCATCTTTACCTGGGCGCGGAGAGGCGCGCAGCCCCCGGCCGTGCGCCACCGCTCCGCTCTGCCCTGCCTCCCGCAAAACCCGCATCGGCCTTCGCGTGCGCCGTGTGCCACTCACCCGCAACGCACAAGCCGGGTCTCCAGAGGCCAGGCAAAGCTTTAAGCTCGTCCCGCTCCAGCAGCATGTTTTTGGGGAGATCAGAACAGCATACAGACGACTGCTCAGTATGCTGCAGCCCCAGAGTTACCCACAGTGTTATGAAGTTGAACCCAACTATGAAAATAGTCCCATACTAACTTTGAAACGCCTTTCCCGAACTTCGTGGTGTTCAGAAAGGGCCCCCCAGATATCGTAAACCGCCAATTTTTAAACACTCCCTTAAACGTCTCCATCTACAACACAGCCTCACCATACTCTCCATCTGACCTGGACTGTGTAGGTAGGGGAAGGGGTTTTAATCAAAGTCCTCTCGACTATATTCATGGAGTTCTCTGCTATTTTTGGTTATGACCTTTGCAGAATATGATATGAACAGTAATTGCTTTAAGAAGAAATTCCAAGGAGGAAACTTAGAAAGGAGTATATTCCTCTTCTCCATGTTTGCCACAGTTTAAGAGGCAAGTAAGAAACCACCAGGACTACCAGCTGAATGGAATGATCCCTTGAATTAATTAAAAAAAAAAGTTGTTTTGTTTTTTCATAGATGAAAAGCAAAGAGATAGTAGTTTGGAATAAAATCAGTCTGAGCTAAAAATACAACAAAAGCGCCGTGTTAACCTGGCACCTAAGGGACCACTCTCCTGGCACCTCAGGGACCACACTCCAGGCACGGCTGGGGCTGAGCGTCCCCGTTCGCTGCAGGAGCTGCCACCACAGATGTCGAGGCCTTACGGGGACACCTCTCAGCTGCTGCCCGAGCGCATGTCCCGTGCCCACCGCTGCGCTAGGTCGCACTGCATCTCTTTTGACGTTCGGGGCAGGCCCAGTTCTGCTGGGAAACAATCACAGGTCAGCTTGGCAAGCACAAGAACAAGGGTTCGTGCCCCACGCTGAGTCCCGCTGCCCGCAGTACAGGCCTCACAGACAGGAGGGCAGGCCGCTGGCAGAAGCCCCACTCCGAGTACCCCCAGCTGTGCTACCCCAACTCGGAAAGGTTTCTAGCCAGACTGCCGGGCCTTTCCCCACCTCAGCAGCAGCAGCAACGCCTCACATGGAAGGCTCCGGCCCGACGGAGCGCGGAGCTGCCGGTCCCCATCCGTTCAGTGCCGTGCAGGGACCCGCGGCACCGACCTGCGCGCCCGGCGGGCCGCCTCCCGCGGCCAAGCCAGCACTTTTCACCTCCTACCGGGGAGACCTTCAGCATTGCTAATCTTATTTTCGTTGTGATCAATTTCAGTGCGGAGGGGAAGAAAAAAAATACGTGATTATGGCAATAATAAAAATAAAATAATGATTTTAAAACACAAGCCGAAGCACGCGTGTGCGGTAAGCCATCACACTGACAACTAGGAGGTGACCTCCGCCACGACCATGCACGTCACTTCAGGAAAGGGATCCCCCTCCGGAGGCAGAGGATCCCGACACGACCTACCTGCGGCCGAGTGGGAAGTTTCCCCTTGCCCCCTCCCTGACTGCGAGCCGACCCCCCAGCTCGCCGAGCCCGCTCCACCCTCCCCTTTTGCAGCCAGGGCCACGGGTAGCGCAAGTTGCGCGGCCGTCCCGCGTTGGAGGCCTGCGCACCGCCCCGGGCATTAGCAGTAATTACACTCGGCACTTGTTCAAGCTACGCACAGTCCCCCCAGCTCCCCTAACCGAGCAGCACCACTGACAATGCAACGGGTTATTAAACAAGCCGGGCTAACAACTGCTTCCGTCCCTATTTATTTTCGCCACAAACACCCTACCGCTGGAGACCGCTGAGAAAACCCAAACTACAGGAAAGCCGGCGCCTGATCGCAACAAAAATAACAGGCAAAAAGCATGCGCAATCGCCTCTACCCTCTACCTTCTTTAAACTTTATTTTAAATACATGACGGGGGGCAGGAATGACCTTATTACGCAGTCACCCTGCTGGCAAATCCATCTGCCAGGGCAGAGGATGATGCCCCTCCGATGCTTCCCACTCCAAGGAGGAGGAGCGGAGGTGCGAGGCAGTGAAAGCCCCACCGTGCCCCTCGCCCGGCAGTCCCGCTCACAAGCAGTGGGAGGGAGCCACCAGCTTAGCTGCCCCCCGCTCGGTACCGGGAGAGGGACGGTGGGAGCAGAAAGTGAGCCCGACCGAAAATAGGTAACATTTTATTTCCTCGTCCTGATGAAAAACGAGGAGCAGCAATTAAAATGTGCCCTCACAGCGAAGGCGTTCGGCTTTCCTCGTCATTCTCTTCAGCTTTACCACAAACGGACGATGGAGCATTTGAGTTTCTCTTACCCAACTTAGCAAACAAATAAATATAAATAAGGCCGGTATTCTTTTTAGAGGTTCTAGCACGAAAAAACGAAGACTATGCTATACTTACATAAACATATTCTAAGCCAAAGTTATAAAAAGACACGCACTCCCCGCGGTTCATTCGATCTCCTGAAGGTGTTTTCTGATTATTGCTTTGGAAGGGAAGCACAGCTCTAAAGTGAGGTAATAAGGTTGAACTGTAAATACCTTTGTATTTATTTACAGTGTAACCCTTAACAATGCATCAGCAATTACTGCTAAGTGTTGCCTTTAGATAAGAGATTCTGATAGGAAACTGTATTATCTTAAAGGCAAATTTTAGGCCTTAAATATCTGTAATCAAATAAACTTATTCCTAAGTCTTACTGACAAGGCTGATTATTTTGAGTGAATGGATTTATTGCATTTTGGTGGTTAGTTACAAAAGGGGAAGGTGATCCCCATGGCTCATAAGTTCTTAGTAGCAAATTGTTCAGAAGGTTAAGATTCTTGATCTGACAAGACATCAGTCTGTGCACCACTCATCTGCTACCCTGACAATATATTTTATTTTTCCGATTAAAGGAAAAATGAGAGAGGGAAGGAGGGGAAAAAAAGAAAAGAAGGCCCAAACAACCATATAAGAAAAATTTCCCCACACAAAATATTTTAAAAATAATTTCAGTCCGAACAATTAAGATATAGACCAGTAAAGTCCCTGAAGGACAGGAGCTATAAAGGTGTAAGGGTGGACTTTACAAGTACCCTTTAATCCAACTATTTTTTTCCCTCTGAAATAAAATAGTACTTTAAAAATATATATTGCAGAAGTGGCTTCACAGATGTGAATGCATGCATTGGTATTAACTCTAAGGTGCAGTGATTTATATGCTGGCATTGTTTTTAAGAATACACGTACCACAGATTATTTGGCATCTGCTATACACTGTGGAGTTTAGAAAAATACGCAATGCGTATATGAAGCCATAAATAAATACGTAATCCTTCTTTAAATATAGGTACATATGTAAATCTTAGATATAAATACATTTGAAACACACACAGCGATAAATAGCTCCAAATATACACAGTTACACAAGGGCAGGAATCTAGTGCATGCACTTCTACCTAGGAGTTATCACTTAATATATCCTTACATAGGCATATTATTTAAAAGGCCATAATGTTGTCATACTACTGTGTATGGTCAAATGTTTCCAGGTCTTGCCCATTAATTGCTAAGAAAACGTGTTTGTTTATTTGCCAACTCAGAGCTGCCATGGGAAAGCATTTTTTTCCTAGAGGATAAGGCGAGCTGACTAAGTGGAACATATTGCAGAAGAGACTGAAAAGGGATTTTTTCGACCTGGCAGTTCCTAAATGGTCTTTGGAATTTGTGCGGAGAGGAACAAGCTGTTCCAGCGACAAAGTTAGTTATGAAATCCCTTTTCCCTCTCTTTTTTTCTCTCACTCTAAATGAAAATATTAAAATATACAGACGTGTAAAGGATCATTCCAACTGAATGGTAATTTATTAATAAACAAACAATGCAATACCTTCAGAATATTTTCAAAAAAAAAGAAAAATATTGATAGAATAAGATTAATACAGTTCCCCTTTTTATATATAGTGAGAAAAAAATCAGCGTTTCAGTCAATTTTAACGTCACTTTTCAGGAAAGGGGGAAACACTTTCTGGCGTTTGGTCCGCAACATCCAACTACAAATTAAAAATAAATTACTATGTCGCAATTTACATTTTAAAACAAGTCCTTGTAGAAGAGGAAGGGGAGGGGGTAAGAAGTTGGTACTCTACGCTGGACTTTTCGCTCCCTTTTCAACACGGGGCATGACAATACCTGAAGGGACGGGGAAGAGCGCGGGGTGGGGGATGAGAAAAAAAAAGTATTTCTCAAAACAATTAAAAAAAAAAACTTACGTGTTATTGGAGTAACACTGTCCTTTAACAAACCAAGACATGCTTTGGGGCTGTCTCTGTACAAAAGCTTTTCGCGATGCGCTCGCTTCCCTCCGCGGGCGCGGTGCGGAGCAGAGTCCCCGCGGTGTCCCCGCGACGGGGCGCGCTCAGAACTTGCCGCAGTCG
>JAOXXN010000395.1:66349757-66363541 GCA_026770055.1 Myrmophylax atrothorax | reverse complement strand
AGGGAGGGTTAACTGGGGAGGAAGAAGTTGGAATTGGGGAGCTGGGAGTGGGAATTGGGGAGCGGTGAGCAGGAATTTGGAAGCAAGGAGTGGGAATTGGGGAGCAAGAAGTGGGAATTGGGGAGCAGGGAGAGGGAATTGGGGAGCAGGGAGCGGGCTGGGGGCTCCGGGCAGGGGCACTGGGGGCTCACCCGCATGTGCCGGCTCGTGTCCGGAGCCGCCCCCGGCCAGCAGCGCCACCCGCCCGGCCACCGCCCCCAGGTCGCCCCGCAGCACCGCGCGGTGGCCCCGCAGCAGCCGCAGCCCCGCAGAGCAGGACACGAGTCCCGACAGCGCATCGTCCGCGCAGCCCCGCACGGACCGCACCAGCTTCTTGGGAACCTGCGGGAAGAGCCGGGGGAGCGGCAGGGAATGCCGAGCCCGAGGGATGGGACACCCCCCCGAGCCGCTCTCACCTCCATGGGGCGGAGCAGCGCCGGGAGCGATCCCCCGCTGGAATCTGGGCGGAAAGAGCAGGGCAAGGTCCGGCAGCGGAGAGGGGGAAGGTCCTGGCGCAGGGACAGCGGGAAGGGAATGGGGCGGGAATGGGGCTGGGAAGGGGCTGTTCCCAAATGGAGACCCCCCGCCCGCCCTCAAACAGGGATCAGTCTTGGGATGGGGGATAAGGATGGGATATCCCTTTTTGGGGTGGGGGATCAGGATGGGATATCCCTTTTTGGGATGGGGGATCAGGATGAGACCACCCTCAAACAGGGATCCCCATTTTGGGATGGGGAGGAACAGGCTGGGATGCCCCTTTTTGGGATGGGGGGTCAGGAGGGGACCACCCTCAAACAGGGATGTCCCTTTTTGGGATGGGGGATCAGAAGGGGGTGCCCCTTTTTGGGATGGGGGATCAGGATGGGATGACCCTCAAACAGGGATGCCCCTTTCAGGGATGGGGGATCAGAAGGGGATCCCCCTTTTAGGGATGGAGTATCAGGATGAGACCACCCTCAAACAGGGATGTCCCTTTTGGGATGGGGAGGACCAGGCTGGGATCCTCCTTTTTGGGATGGGGGGTCAGGAAGGGGTGCCCCTTTTGGGATGGGAGAGCAGGATGGGACCACCCTCAAACAGGGATCCCCCTTTTTGGGATGGGGGATCAGAAGGGATGTCCCTTTTTGGGATGGGGATCAGGATGAGACCACCAAACATGGATCCTTCTTTTGGGATGGGGAGGAACAGGTTGGGATGCCCCTTTTTGGGATGGGGGTCAGGAGGGATCCCCCTTTTTGGGACGGGGGATCAGGATGAGACCACCCTCAAACAGGGATGTCCCTTTTGGGATGGGGATCAGGATGAGACCACCAAAGATGGATCCTCCTTTTGGGATGGGGAGGAACAGGCTGGGATGCCCCTTTTGGGGATGGGGGGTCAGGAGGGGATCCCCCTTTTTGGGATGGACAATCAGGATGGGACGACCCCCAAACAGAGCCCTCTTTTGGGGATAGAAGCACAGGATGGGGCCACCCCCGAGCAGGGAGCTCTTTTTTGGGATGGGGGCAGGATTCCCCCCGGGATTTGGCGGTGGGATCAGAGCGGGACACGGCTGGGGGGGCAGGGATGGGGATCCCCCTTCCTCTTCCCCGCGGGGTCTGGGCTGGGACCACCGGGAATCCCGCACAGGGTTTGGCTCATCCCCGCTCCCCACCTGCTCTCCCCGCGGTCCGTCACAGCGCCCTCTCAGTCCTCCAGGGGGGCCAGAGCGGCTCGTCTCGTCTGCTCCTCTGGGTCCTCCAGGGGGGCCAGAGCGGCTCGTCTCGTCTGCTCCCCTGGGTCCTCCAGGGGGGCCAGAGCGGCTCGGCTCGTCTGCTCCCCTCGGTCCTCCAGGGGGGCCGGAGCGGCTCGTCTCGTCTGCTCCGGGTGGTCCTCCAGGGGGGTCAGAGCGGCTCGTCTCGTCTGCTCCCCTGGGTCCTCCAGCCCAGCCAGAGCGGCTCGTCTCGTCTGCTCCGGGCGCGCCAGAGCGGCGGCGCGCGGTCACTTCCGCCGGAAGCGGCGGCGGCGCGGACCGGCCGCGCTCCCGCCTTGCACACTCCGCGGCGGGGAAGTGGGGTTTAAACCCCCTGGCAAACCCTTCCCGCCGCCGCCGGGCTGCTGGAGTCGCGACGACCCGGGGTGGGTTTAGCGGGGAGCAGGTCGTTGTCGGAGATGAGTACTAGAGAGATGCCTGCACTGTCCAGGCCATTACAATCTTCCCTCTGCCAAGGAATGTCTTTATTGGTTGCCAGGTTTGCCAATAAAACTTGCCAGTGAAAAAGTGTTGGTTTCCAGGAAAAGTACTTCTGTTTTTTAACTTCCCCCTTGCTGTCCAATTACTGATGTGTTCAGCCTCCAAAGAACCACTTCATAAAACTGCCTGGTAAACACAGAGGCAGATGCCTTGGCACAGTTGTTACAGAGATGTGTAAATGTACACAAACATACACACATGCATGCATAGCTACATGCACGCATGGCTTTTGGGGTTTTACAAGGCATTTATGGTTATTAAGTACAGTAACACCAAAGATCTAGTCTCCTTTAAGGCTCGTAGGAGCTATGGTAATACAAGTAATAAAACTTAGATATCTGCATATGTGCTTTTATGAAGCCACAAATGCTCTCTTTGCAGTTATTTGAGCACTGCTGGAGTAACACATGATTGTTTACATGCAGAAAACAATGTCTCACTCTGCAAAAAGTAAAGTACAGTAAAAAGAGGTGAGAGAATGGTTTAAAAAGTAGAGCTATCAAGATGTAGCTATTATTTTCCATAAACCACAGGGAATGCACAAAAGAGATGAGTTTTTAAATGCACTCTGTGTAACAAACACATGAAAGTTGCAGCTGCAGGAGTCCCATGGGCTGTGACCCCAGGCAAGCCCCTCTTTCTAGTAGGCCTCTGCCCTCAGAATGAAGCAGCATGCCATTTAAAGGTAAAAGAAGTCATGATTCAGTTCCTGAGTGTGCTACATCTACAGTTTCTGATTCTTTCTCCCCTTCCTCTGCCTCCACAAGGTTGGTAGGCATGATTTGAACAGAAAAGTTGCACAGAAGCAGAAAAGGGCTTTGGCAGGATGTATTTCAGTGCCACCCCAAACACTGCCCCTTCTTTGTTCTCAAAGACCAAATAAAACCAAAGGTTTCAGTGTTTATTTTTTTATTGAAGTGGCATTAGCCCCCTTCATTCGTCCCCTCCGTGTTTGATGTGTGGCTCTGACATATCACCTACCAAACTGCTTAGCTCATGCCCCAATTCCTGCCCCAGTGAGACTGACTGGCCAACTGTGATGGCAACATGGCTAATGTTTGTGTGTGAGGATGGTATCAGACAAGCCAGACAAGGTCAGTTTCTCTATTTTGCAAAGCAGAAGAGATTGCCAGCCTGTATTCAGTGGTAGATGATTGATTTAGAGGTGCTACACTTGATAAATACAAATATTGATATTTTAAGACCATGTAGCATGAAGAAAAGGACTCTCAATGTGTTATTAAAAAAAAAGTTCTATCTAACTGCGTAACCTCTAAAATAGAGCCAGAGATTCTTAGCCAAGGCTTACATTCAAAAATAATTGTACACGTATAACTGTGGTGTGGTTGGTTTAGTAGGGAGACAGGTATTTTGCTTTCCTTTAGTACATGGTTTTTGTTCTCAAGAGTTGTGGATGCTGCAAACATTGAAACAGTAAATTACAAACAGAACACTCAGGATAGGACACTCTGGTTGGTATCTTTCCTCCAGTTTAGATGAGCTTGCCAGGTAGCAGAAAGCAGCATTTCACTATTCACTGAAGCCTTCTGGAAGGCTGCAGTGTGCAGCCTGTGTGACAGGGAGGCTGATGGAGGCAGGAGTGTTTGCATGGGATGGAGGCTGCAGCTGCCATAACCGTCCCTGTGGCAAGAACACCCACAGAAACAGGTAATTTGCCCCTCCCACACCAACCAACAGCCAGAAGCAAAAAATGTTAAAGTAACTTACATCATCGTTTGCCTATATCATTACTAAGGAGGAACTGAAAGCTGTTTTATGAGGAGCAGACAGACAAAACTAGCTTGAGCTTGAGACATAAAAAACCCAAACCACTAAGATACCTGAAGGCATCCCAATTAAGTGATATTACCATCCCGATCAAGATGCAGTCATTGTTAGTAAGCACCCCTGATTTTTAAGGGAGATATTCCAATTAAGTAGATTTCCTGATTAGGCACACTTAAATTAAGTGGAGAGAACAGTGTGGAGGAAACCTGCATGGCTTTTATAAGGGCCAGCTTCAGATCATAACTTTCCCACTTGCAACAGGGCATAAGTGGAGTTCAGGTCATAGAATCCAAAATCACAGCAATGCCCCTTTGTCCCACACCAAGCAACCATCTAACCCTGAAGGCATCCAGCCTTGGTTGGTGCCTCTGTCTTTTGCCTGCATGTTCCCCAGGCACTGGTAGCTCTGCTGCTGGGCATGCCTGCAACCGCCTGAGTCAGAGCATCTTGGCACCTGTTTTCAGCCTAAATCCCAGTGGGATCCAAAAAGTAGGCAGAGTGGCGTCTAAGTGCCCACAGGGTCTGATCCAGTAGATAATCTCTTGGGCTTTGGGATAAATTTGAAGGGAAAGTTCTTATCAGCTCTGCACCACATATCTCTGTGTTTTACAGGTCTCAACTCTGGCAAGATCTTCATGGTTTTTGGATGAAATGACTTGAAGTGACATATTCTGGCAGTAGTCAAATAGCTTTGAATACCACTGCCTCTCTCCTTGTTACTCAGGCCTTGAGCTTGAAGGTCTAAAGCAAAGGTTCTGGAGAAAAAAGTGCAGACAGCAAGACTTCCAAGCACTGGTCCTCAGAAAGCTCTCAGCTGAACCCGCCAAGTGTGCTGAGTGAAGAAGGAGAGAAAGGTATGAGTCTTACATCTAGATGTCTTGTGCTTAACATTCACCATGGGCATAGCTACAACTGAAACTGTTCTGTGTAGGAGAGTGCTCTGTAAAATAAGGTTGCAATGACAGGGATGGCCAGCCTGGGTCATGGGAAGAGCTTCATATCTCTCCAAGCATTTACTTCCCTCCAGAGGCTGGGCATGTCTTGCCTCTACACATTGAGTAAGGGAAGGAATGTGAGCCCTCCACCACACCTCTAGCTTTCAACATTTGCTGAGCCTGTTTGTCTATTTTGGTTTTGTTTTGTTTTGTTTTGTTTTTCCCCTATGACTTTTGAGATTGTAATCTCAGCAGGGTAGGGACTGCCTTCTGTTATACATTTGTACACTGTCTAGCTGTGCCTGGGATCTTGAGCTGATGTGCTAATAATGAATGAGCATCATTTTCTTGAGGGATACTCTCCAAGGATTCATCTGGAACTGATTGGACTGGGTATAAAATGGATTGTTTCCTTTGGAAGAGAAGGGTTTATGGTAACCACTCAAGTAAAATGGTCACTTTCTGCAGAGGTGAACACAGGTGGTGCGTTCAATAGTGTTCATCATGGATTTGCATAGACTGAAGAGTACATCATATCCCTCTTTCTCCTAAATTTAGGGGAATGGCAGCAGCCGTCTAAACCTCTTTGAAGAAAATGATGACATGGAGTTTTCTTGCTGACCTACAGCAAAGGTGTGCTTCTGGTGTGTGCCTGTTTTTCAATTTGCCTACCCATAGAAATTCCAATTGTAGTAGTTTCAAGTAGTTATTTTGTCTCAGAGGTCTTTTGCGTGTGTGTCATCCTGACCTTGCACGGTTGTGTGGCATCACAGTAAATCAATCCAGAAATTCATGTTTGAAACTAATGTTTAAATTTATTTTATTTTATTTTTTCTTTTCATATTCTGCTTTCCCTTTCAAATGAGGCCAGATCCTCAAGCCATTAGACTGAATTGCATCAGTTGTGGCTCTGGCTTGAAGAAATTAAAGACAAGCACCTGTGCCAGCTCAGCACCATCATGGTGAATATACTCGCAGAAGTTAAGCCGCTGGAGAGTGAGCAAGACTAGAACTTGGATGATGCTGCTAGATTTCATGTATGTGTATTATGTGCCAGGAAGCAGCATGGAGTGGTGTTACAGAAAACTGATGGTTTAGGCAGTTCAAGCATTGAGGTTTGTTTCTTACTCAGAAAACTGTTCCTCACAAAGTGCAGTGTGCAAGGGATACATAGTTTTTTTTATGCAGACTTAAATATGCTCGTTAACTCTTCAAAATAATGTTATCTCTTCCAGCGAATTTCCCATTGAAGTGAATGGAAATGTTCCTATTTCCTACACCTACTCCTTCTTAAAAGACTTAATCAAGCATGTTTAGTAGAAACCTATGGGAGCTGTCTAATGACTGGCTCCCTTTGGCCAGGGGAAAATGTAACTATAAACTGAAACACGATGCTGAAAACTAAGTTTAGTAGAAAGTGTTTAGTCTAGTGCTAGATGAATGATGGAAGCTTGTATTTGTGAATAATTTATTTGACAATTGGTGGAGGAAAAAAAAATGACTGAATAAGTTCTTTGCTCGTTTTTCCTTGCCTGTCTACCAAACTGGCTGGACAATGCGCAAACAAATTGCTAATATTTATTCAGGAGCAAAGAGGTCAGCTTTTGTCAAAAGTGTTTTTAGCAGTGACTTGGACAAGCCCCAGATTAGTTTAATTTTCATGTGTCTTCTGCATAGTAAACAAAGGAAGTTGTGCTATTAGTTACTGAACTCACTGTGAATTTTGCATCTTGCTAGCAATCCTGTATTGAAAAGACTCTGCCAGTACTGGAGCTTGGCTTTTATGCCTGCAGACAGTCTGGAAATCTCAGTGAGCTCTCCTTTATAGCCCATACAATGGATGCTGCCCACCTTCAGCTGCTTCTGATAGGGACTTCTTCCAAGTCAGGTGCAGCATTGTAGATAGCAGCTACCTACAAAGCTAAATGAGCAGAAGCTCCACTGCTAAAGAGAAGTTGTGCTTTGTGATCAGGAAGGCTTCCACTTCCATATATGATGATGCAAATAGTTGCTGATTGCCAGACAGAAGGTGCTTATTAATTATTTTTCCTCTTAGTGAGACAGATGGCAGAGTCTCTGAAGAGCTGTCTTTATTAGCTTGACCTGACAGCAGAACAGAGGTGTTTTGCTTGGGGACAAAATCCACATTTTGCCTTGCAATTTACTGAGCTTCTCTGCATTGCCTCCCACGCTTCCTCCTATAACCTTTCCCTTCCCCTATGACACACCTAGGCTTCTTTTTTCTACCTCTTCATCCTCTGCTACCTTCCTACCTTCTTCCATGCTACCACATGAGCTTAACAGTGTTCTAATGTAAATATATATTTTTAATAAAATCTTTTTTGTCCTCCTCAACCCTTTTGAAAGACAGAAAAGTCTATTTTCTGCATAAAACACTGAAGGTACAAGAACATGCCTCCTTTCACAAATGACCTCTCTGATCCCAGAATCCAGTGTTGCTGCTGTCAGTAGGTTTCAGATTAAAACAAGGGCTTCTATGGGGCTAAAACACAACTGTGGAATTGCACTGTGGGCACTCAGAGCACCTTCAAAACTCATGGGAATCAGAGGAAGCTGTAGGTACTTGAACACCTGTTAAACTGGGTCCTATTAGTTTGGTCCTGTCCACACCCGCTCCATACACCATCAGCAACTACCTGTACTTACGCTTATCCTCTTTGAGAGGATAAGTTTTCAGGCTCTTACTTCACTCCAGTATTTGCTTTTCCAATGGGAACGATGCACCCTTTTTGTGGCTTTGCCTGTTCAGGACTGACTTGTGTGTGAGAGAGTGCAGAAAGGGGAGGCAAGGTGGGTCCTTGTTCCTCAGCCTTTCTTAGTTTCCATCTGTTCCCAAAAGCTGCCTGACATTGTGAAGGACACGGGTCCTAGCATCATTTCTTCTTGCACCATGGGATCTACTTGTAACCTCCTGCAGAGAGGTTCAAATCTGGTCAGGGATGTTGCAGATCAGGGAGGGAGGGTATGAGACATATAAACAGCAGTTCATAGGATTTCTCTTGGGTCTTAGCTCAGATGAACTCCCAGTACGCATAGAGAAGCACTGCTTGATTAAATGCTACAGCCCTTGGCTGTATGTGCTGTGTCACAGAGACTAGAAGCATACAGAAATATACTTAACTCCATACCACAGACTGAAGCAGGCACTCATGGCTTTGTCCTGAGATATGACCCAAATTCAGACCAGGTTTGTTTGTATTTGGCTGCAGAAAGCCAGCTAGGTGTCAGCTCAGCTCCTGACGTAATTTGGAGCAGTTACAAGGTGGTAATAAACTACGTGCTGCTCTCACAGCCTCATCCTCCCACCTGTTTCTGGCAATAAAGAGGAATGGAGTAAACCCAGGGGCTTTTACCCTGTCTACTCCCCCTGGGCATGTGGGCTCAGTGAGTCAGTGCCAGGAAGACAGTTCAGGAGAATAATGCACTGTATGGGGAAACTGTGTTCAGACTCCGGCCATTTTTTGCTGTGCTGTAAGGTCAGAAGGTGTCCGTAACAAAAAGAAGAGACTCAGCCACCCCCTGCCCTGGCCTTATTTAGGGGCAGCTCTTTCCTAAAGCCTCAAGTGTGAACTGAATAAATCAGAAACATGAACTTCAGAATTTGCTGCTTGCAGGGCTGCTCCTGAGTTGTTTGTCTGAGGTGAGTGTGTTTCCTTCTGCTGCTGCTTGTAGGATCAAGCCCTGCTGTGCTGGAGAGAGTCACCTCCTCTCCTCACGGAGCCAGAGGCAGCTCAAGGTAATCAGCACGTATAGGAATAAGCTCTGACAGTGGAAGCCTGGTAGGAGCACAGTTTAATTTCACTGTGGTATGCAGCACTCCAAGAAAACTCCCAGACTCAGTCCTTTTCCTTCAAGCACAATCCCTTATCAAGATCCTTGGCAGCAATTCACTTACAGAAAGAAGCAGCTGTCATGGTATTCCCACATACAAGCACGAAAAAACAACCCCTCCCTACTTTCAGAGCAGCAATGTTACGTAGTAAGAATAATTACAATATTTAACACTTGTATCTGTGCTTTTAATCTTCAAAGCACTTAACGAGCACTAGGTACAGGTAATTGTAGCTGCAGAGTGATGTGGCCATTTGCAAAAAAAAAGAATTTAGTGCATGACTGCTCCAGTGGTCCTGTGCAGTGTGGGCACAGAGTAAATAGGACTGTAAAAGCTCAACTATGTGGACTCTACCGTCTGTCAGGGTTGATTTTTCCTGTCATTGATCATTGTCATCCTGCCAGAGGTACTGACTTCTCAGGTTTGTTGGTGCAATCGCTCACCTTATGGTTTACCAACCCATCTCCATCCCAATGAACTCGGTTAGGAAAGACCTACATGGTAAACCATGTTGGCTGACTTGGCTTGTTTTTACTGGAATGAACAAGCGAGTGCTTGGATGAGCAGCTCATCTGGCAGACCTGGGAAAATGGTAACTCCTGGTAGATGGGCAGAAAAGAAGATGACTCTGAAGAGGCTTGTAGGAGGGCTGTAGGAGGCTGGCAACAGTGATGGCTGGCAAAAGTGACAGCTGGCACAGAAGGTGTGTATCTGACAAAGAAAGACGAGCCCATGCTGGTTCCTCCTCCTTTGCTTTGTCTCTCAGTCCTAAGGAATTTGATAAGAGAAATGTCACTGTAAAAGGTGTTATTTGTTTCCTTAGTCTTCTTGCTGTATCTGTGTGGCTCTTGGCTCATACTGGAAAACCTGAAGTGTTAGTGGAGACATTTGTGCTGCTTTTAATGCTTTTGCTTTCAGATTTTTTTTTTTTTTTTTTTGTGGAGCAAGACAAAAGACAACTCCTAGGTCTTGTGGGGAGGAAGGTCACAAGGCAGATGTTTAATCCTACCATTTTTATGGCCATCCGTTATTGCCTCAATCTGCAAAGCTGTCCATTTTCTCTTGGAGTGTTGCTCCTGCGTTCTCTCTTGTTTTGCTTTCTTACTGGGATTGCTCATCCACAAGTACTTGGGTAATGCCTCTGTTGTTGCTTAGAGTAGGCAAATGAGATTAGTGGATGTGAAATGCATCATCAGAGCATGCAGCTCTACGTGGTCCCAGCTGCCAGCATCTGGGAAGCTAGAACATAGCCACACACAGGGCATCCTGACCATCCAGTTCAACTCCTTGCCTTCACAGGCACGAAGGCTTTATATTCATTAATGTGAAGTGATCACTCTGGCAAAACAAGGCAATGCTGATCTGGTCCCTTCCAACCTCAATGACTCCGCAAGTCTGCGTACTGAATGTACTGTTTAGATAAGTTTGGGGCCACGTACCTTGTAATTTGATTTTAAACAAAGCAAATACAAATGTAACTGCTGGAACCTTTGTTTTCACTGGAAATCACACTCTTATCTGTGCACTGTGAATGTCTGTCCTTCCTGCTGCTTAAGAGGAAAATTAAGGTAATATATAGTAAGGTAATAACAATACAACAACAGGAATTGGTTCACTCAAAGGGGTTAGCTCAGGGTTTGCTTTTATTTTAACTGTTCGTGCACATTATCATTTTCGCCTTGAGGATTGTTTTGGGGAGAAAGATTATGAAACTCTCAGCTAGTTCTCTCTTGTGCTACAGCTTCATTATTATATGCATAACTCTAGAAAATGAAGTCTCTACTTCATGAAAATACGTCCCTTTGGTTAGTGAGGTTTTACTAATATAGTGCTTCCAGTTTTTATTATTATGAATTGGATAACACTTTTTCTTTTTAGAACTCCAATCCTGAAATGGATTCATGAGATAAGAATCTTGCTGTTCTCTTAAAAAAAAGTTTCTAGACCTTGTTGTTTAGAGAGGAAAGCATCCTATGAGTGTGAGCATACCTCAGAAGCAAGAAAAAAAGGCTCTGGGAAGAAACACATGAACAATCCAACCTCTGTAGTTTAACCTTGTGACTCTTAAGTTCCTCCTCTTTTTTGAGGCCTCACATATTGCAACTGGCAGTGCTGTGGAAGGGGTAGCTCTCACAGCCAGCTGCTTCTAGGCAAGCAACGCCCTGTGAGAAGGAGCAAACCTAAGCTTTCAGCTCGGTAGCCCAATCTCCTGCTTATACATTTCTGTAGCAGGACTTTCCACAAGACCAGGAAAAAAAACCCCAACAACCCTGAAATCCTCTCCCTTTCTCACACCATTCCAATTAAGTGCAATCAATTGCTCAATCAATCTTTTGCTCTTAATAAAGCTGGTTATCTTTTTCCTTCTAATTCCCCTCCAGGTTTTTTAACAATTGTTCAGACAGACACAACAAGCAGCTTTTGTAAAGGAAGAGTGTAGGCGTTTCCTTTGGCTGTTTTCACTTTCTGCCTATGATGATGTTATGCTCCGCACCCTCCCCGAATCCTAATCATATACAATGAGCGTGCTGGGAGCCCATTTTTTTTCCAACTGGCATGGATTGAGTACCCTAATTTGATAGCAAAATCATGCCAAAATATTTGAGGGGGGGGGAGTATAGACATTTTGTCATCTTTGTGTTGCTGATGAGTCAGACCATTTAAACTAAGGAAAGGTTTGAAAAAGGGAAGGGAAACACTATCCAGCCTTATCTACTCCAACATTAATTTGGGTAGAAGGTAGGAGTGGAGGAAGTCTGAGCAAATCTGTTCCTCATTCAAGCTGCCTGTACATGGTTACTGTGGTCTGTAGGCTGAAAGAAGATGCATTAAATTGTTACCCATCAGTGAGTGACTGTGATAGAGAGGGAGAGATCCCATGAGTTCTTGCCTTGGTTCTGTGTGTGTGCAAAAGCCATGCATGCTTGATATGCATATGTAAAAAACCCCAGTGCTCTCTTCCATTGCATTCCTTCAACACCCCTGCATGGCCATGTGGGAGGGAGACTGTGGTGTACCTGTACAAAACATATTTATACCTGAATACACCTGTCCCTATAGGTTTAATCCTCCTGTCATAAAAAAACCCAAACAAACTGTCCCTAATTGACAGTGACATGGTCATGCAACTGCAAGGATTATCTGTGGGTCAGGCTGTGTCTGCAAGCCTGACTGGTTGGTCTCATTCAAAGTGGATGAGAAGATTAGATGGAGCAGATACCAAGTAACTTAAGGGGAAAAAAAAAAAGTGTAGTTGGGAGAGTTAGGAGTGACCTGAATGGGAAGAAGTAAGAAGGTGTGGTACTGTGAAAAGTGCCAGCAGCACAGTCCTTACTTAAACTTTACTTAAACTTGCCCGCGTGTTGATTTTAGCATAGGGACTGTCAAGTCAGGCCTATACGTGTAAAGGAAAAGAGAGGGGCAACATCAAGAAAATGGCTGTACTCCACTGTGAAATTAAACCAATCCAAATTAGTGGGAATCCTTGTGTCCTAGGGGAGCTGGTGTGCATATACATTACACAAGGGTACGTTTGCACTGCAACTGCTCCTGCCAGCAAACTCAAGCAAGCCTCCAGCTTGCACACAATACTGGGGGCATTGGCTGCTTGTGCACGGGGCTGGCTTCTCCAGCAGGTTTTGCAGACCATAACAATTCTGTGCTTCTGTGTTTACATGGCCATCAGTCCCCCAGTAAGGTGATTTGAAGCTAGCTCAGCTGGGCACATCCTGCATGCAACTGCTGTGGTGCAGATATGCCCTGGGACATTTAAAAGAAGGTAAAACTCAGATGAATATGCTAAAGGTGGTAACAGGGTAATGAGAAGGAAGTGCTATTCTGTCTGATGGGCCATTTTCAAATCTATTTTTGAGGCTAACCCTGCTGGAAGGTGAAGAGGTGAGGAATAAGGTTGCTCATTTTATTATCACTGGTCACAGTCTCCAGCTGGCTCAGTTGTAGGCAAAAGCCTCCAGTGTAGCTTAGAGGAAGGCTATTCCAAACAATCCCTGGCCTCTCACTGTCACTACTAACATGGCAATGAGGATCAGCTGGATGGAGAGGTTTCTCATGAATGCCCCTTTGCTTGGCTTTAGGGATAGATGAGTTGTACAGGAGCTTCTGTGCTGGTGGCAAGCCAGGAGACTATCTCCTTGCACTGGGGTGATCCTCCCTTGGCTAGGTCTTCCAGCCTTGGGGCTGTTTGCATTGTGAAGATGGCACAAAGCAGCCTTACTTCAGGGAAGGATTGGGGCCAGGGCCTTATCTCACTTTGATTATATTAAATAATCTATCTGTCTGCCATGTTATTTACATAACTCTTATTTAAATACTTTTACATCAGACACATTGAATCATGAGACTGAAAGTCTAGACTATGCTTGCTAGGCTCAGCCTGCCTTTAACCCTCCTGTGTTGCCATTTTTCTTGTTTTTTCCTTCAATATTATCCTCCTCTGCCTTTGGTCTGTGAGGGACCCATGAAGTGCCTGGAGGTCCCAGGATTTCAGAGTGAGCAAAATGAAATTGCTGAAGTGAGCAAGTGAGAGCACAGAGGGCAGATAGAGGGGAGGGGAAGAAGGCAGCAGGGAGGAGGGTGATGGCTGTGAGTTGTTTGTCTGGTTTTACTAGGTCAGGTCTGAGTGAGGCCACAGGACAAATGGCTTTGGACAGACAAACTTAGGAGAGAACTTTACTTCAGGATCTTGCCTTCTGGCAGGCCCTGCCCTGGCCAGCTGCTGTAGGAGATAATTCATTTTGGGAAGAGCAGAAGAAGAAGGCATAGTGGTACCTTGTGCTAAGAAGGCTTATAGGGAGAGGTTAGATACTGGGAATTTGAAAAGAGCACATAGAATAGAGAAGACATTTGTCATTTTAGAGAAAAGCCAGGAAAGCACATCAATTTCCTCAGGTTCTTCCCACTCCTCTAGAAGTGCATT
>JAOXXN010000395.1:66328261-66349747 GCA_026770055.1 Myrmophylax atrothorax | reverse complement strand
AATAAGTAATAACTCATAAATGGCTTGTGTTATGGCACACTTGACAAATTAATCTGTCTCTCCTTCTGAAGGCACGTTCCAGGTTTTATGCCTTAGTGTCACAAGCCTTGTTGTTATGATTTCATTATATATTGACTTTGATATATGTTTCCTGCGACACTTGTGTGCACTGGGACCGAATCTCTGCTTCAGAAAAAAGGAGGACCGGGGATTCTGGTTCCTCATCTTTCACTTTTCTATGAAAAAGTTTTTGTCGAAGGTTAGACCTGCATCTGGCTGCCACTTCCAGAGGGCTTGGGGTTGTCAAGGCTGAGATGGAGCAGCACT
Source organism: Myrmophylax atrothorax (assembly GCA_026770055.1). Taxonomy (NCBI): domain Eukaryota; kingdom Metazoa; phylum Chordata; class Aves; order Passeriformes; family Thamnophilidae; genus Myrmophylax; species Myrmophylax atrothorax. The sequence continues at coordinate 66,349,420 of JAOXXN010000395.1, read as the reverse complement.
TCCACCTAGTGGTCTTCAAAAATTAAGGCAAGTGCCTCCACCTCAGAAGTTCCAAGCCCACAACAAAAACATGAAGTTCATCTCTGAAATCGTGTATCTTGCCCTAACATAAAGCAATGGATTATTTGCATTCCAGAAAGAGCAACACAATAATCCAGGTTTTATTTGTATTTTCAAGTAATTTTTTGCACTTAGTTTCATGGAATTCGATGTGATTGTTAGACCACAGATTCAGGGATGCTGTGACAGCCAGGTGAAACAGAGATGATGATGTGTTCCTAAACTGAAGAGCTGGAACACTGTACTCCGGTTACAAAGTGCTTGGCACCCATCTATGCATCCCATAGTATTTTACATGTCTGTATTCACTCTTAATTTACAGCTGGAGAAAACAAGGTATGAAGGAGTATGGCAGAAACTTTATGAAATAGTATTTGTTTTGAATCCTTGTTTTTGAGTGCTTCTCCAAGGAAGCTGAACAGTCAGTAAGGATATAGAGCACATATGGATGCAGCATGGCATGATCTGTGAGACACTGTGCCAGTGCAGATAAATAACCACCACAGCAACAACCACAGCACAGTATAATATAATACCAGAGGAACCTGAGACTCTCTGAAAACCAGACCTAGTGTCTCAAGCCAAGCTCTCAGAGAACTGAGGCCTGCTCATCTCATGAACAGATACTCCTGAACAAGGTAGAGAGGCCAAACTGAGGATAACTAGGTGGGGTTAAATCACACTGACAGGCCTGTTGGTAACAAAAGTCCTATAAAATTCTAAGAGGAAGGCTCAGATTTGCTGTCTCCTGCTGCCATTGCCAAGCTGTGCTGCCTCCTTTCAGCAGCTGTTGTGAAAGAGGAACTTGCTATTCTGCAAGGGTTGTTTCCCAATAAGAAGGCTCAAAGGGTGGAATTGTTATTGTCAAGACTGGGGAATTATGCACACACACACACACACACACGCACACACACACACACACAGAGGCATAGACCCACAGCTTCTCTGATTCCTGTGAAGGGAAGTTGTAAGTTCAAAAGTGAGGATCAGAGCAACTGAGGTGATTTTGCCGTGAATGTGGTATGTGATTGACATCCCTGGGCTGATTCAACATCCAGGCATGATATGAGGTGTGTTGAAGTTATTTTAAGGTGCTGTGGTTTGCCTTAGGGTATCCTGAAATTCTGACACCCTGCCAAATACTTGACTCCCTGGGGGAGGGGGTGATCTTCTGGTAGCCACACCCTCCTGATTGGCTGCCCAGATGCAATTATATTAAAAAAGAAGTCTTTATTGACAGTGAAAAATGAATAATTTTACTGGAGAAACACACAGGTCATTGTTCCTCTTCTGCTGTGTGACTCATCCAGATCAAGCTGTCTGTTTAGTGTATCTACTAATGCAGAAACTTGGAAAACCTAACCCATAAGTACTTCTTTTGTTTCCTAAAAAACAATCGCTGGATGCCTTTTGAAACCTTTCAACTTTTTTTTAAGCCCTGCCGTGTTTTGGAACGAGAAGAGCACAGGCATTTTCTTGGCAAATCTTCCATAACCTTTTCTGTTCCACCCTCAGACAGTACCTTCTTTTACTGGGCTTGCAACAGAAGTGCTTTACACCTCCGCAGAGAGGAAACCTTAACGGCGTGCCTGTGAGCTGAGTGAGCCTGAAGGCTAGCACAGTGTCATGCCTTATCATTACATCAGGTTTGAAATATGTTCCTGAGGTCCAGATCCTGAGCGTGACCTCTCTTGACCTGATCCATCAGCACTCAGTAGTGATCTTCCTGGGACAGGGGAGAGATGCAAGCCTTTACCCCAGGCACTCACTTTCCTCCCTGAAATACATAACATTTTTGCTCAAAGCTCCTTTTGTCATTAAGGTGGCTGCAGTGTCAGGACAGGAGCATCAGAGATGCAGATCCACATCTGCCACTCTTTTCTGCCCATCCACCTGTTGCACAAGTGAAAAAGTTTGCAAGAGCACATTGCCTTCCCGAGCCATCCCCGTGTGCAGCTGCTTGCGTCCTGCCCCTTTGGCACAGCAGAATTGCCCCATGTGTGATGCAGCTGGAGAGAGCTCTGCCCACAGAGGAAACACAAAGTTCATCTTGAAAGGCAGGAACTTTTCCCAGTGCCTTGTTCTATATCAAAACGCTTGGGGTTTGGTGTTTTGTGGGTTTTTTTGTGTTTGGTTAGTTGGTTTCTTGTTTCTTTTGTTAAGGTGGCTGACTGCTAGCTCCTAAGTTGTTTCAGATAAATTATTAATCAGAAATAGGCTAATATGCAAATAAATATACTACCATCAATTAAAAAAAAAAAAACAACAACTTCAGAGCATGCACTTATCTCAGTACTGCTGGGTAGTTGAAGCAGCTGCAGGAAAGCTAATAGCAGGGTTGAAACCAGACTTGCCAGCAATTTCATTCTTGGCCAGACAGTCCATTTTTTCGTGCTTTTGTCTGGCTGTCTCTCGGTAGGGCTGCACAAGGAGAGCAGTTTTACTTTCTTTCATTATTTACATATATTTTTCTGCTGAATTCATCTATGACTGCCATAATAACTCAGTGGCACTCTGTTTCCAAGGAAGCTTGAGTGACTGAATAATGAAGATGAATCAGGAATCCAGAAAAAGAGAAAATACTTTTCTGTACAGCCTGAACCCAATAATCTGCTTTTGCCAACCTGTCCCTATGAAATAAAAAAGAGGCATTCATTTGTACTGCTTCATTTTCCTCTATGTACAGCAAAAGGATTTTTTGTTTTGATCTGTCACCCTTATGTGCACTGTCTAAACTGCCTATGCCCCTTTCTACTGCAGGCTGTATGGAGAGCAGTTATTTTTAACAGGAACTCATTCAACATACCTATGTGTTGGTTTGTAGCAGAGGTCACACTCTCTGGACTTCACTGCAGCTGGGATCCTCCTCTTGACAAAGGTGATATGTCTTAGGGCGTCTTTGGCTTGGCAGGAACTTTTATTAAAATACCACAAGTTCAGACAATGCTGGTTGCAAGGAGTGCACAGCGCATTATATGTGGGAAGACTGGCACAGAGCTTCCAGTAAAACTGAAGTGACTTAGAAAACTCTCCTTCACCCTGGCACATCCCAGGGAGCGTGTTCTGTGTCTGTGTGTCCAGTGAAGCCTGCTCACACTCGGTGCACAATGTGTGCTTATATATGTCTCAAAGAAAATCTTGGGAATCGTTTAGCTCCTTGCTTGCACACAGCACAGGTTTCAAAGTGTCCCAAAGCGTATTCTTTTGTGTCCAATGAAAGCCTGTCTCAGATTTTAAGCATAGCAGGGGCCATAGTTTCAGCTGCTGTAAATCAGTGAAGTCTCAAGGGAGCTGGTGGGGGTTTGCCAATTTACACCAGCTGAAAGTTTGGCCCTTGACTATCCCCGATACTCTGCCCTGAAGATGTAGGCAGCACAGGAGGCAGTACCCCACGTAATGACAGCCTGTGGAGCTGGAGCACAATGCCCAGAGTTAGCCACAGAGCTAATGCAATGTGGATTCATCATCTGTCCAGGCAATATGAGGACACCAATATTGCAAGACAATTTCAGGCAGTTGCCACAAGCTATTTTACATTTCATAGAGTCTTCAACTGTCACAGGAGTGGCGGTCTCTTCTCAGCCTTCTTCGTTGGTGGTGAAAAAAACCCTGTTTCTTTTCTCATCTTTCTTTGGCTTCTCTGCATTTCATAGGGTGGGGAAGATTTCTTCTACCTTTTGTTTGTTTTTTCAGTGCTACATTTGAGGTCCAGTCAGGCCCAGGAACTTTTTTTGATTCTGGCAGTAGGTTCCAAACAGTTGATGAGAGGCTTGAACAAGAACTGCCTCAGAAGGTGGAATTCAATGGCTTCTAAGGATCAAAGTCACTTTTGCACCAGCAGACTGTCCAGTTCTTTTCAGTAATCCCATAGGACTTGATTTCATGGCTGGACCTCTTTGTATTTGGTCTATCTCCTGTCATCTTTGAATTCACTGACTGACTGATAGTTCAAAGTATACACCAATTTTGAGCTAAAAAATAATACAAGTTAAAGAAAAGGAGGAAAGTATTTTCAGCTTCATTTGTTAAACCTGACAGTATAAGATTTTTTTTAAGTTCATACCTTGTAGGTAATTTTTGAACTGGGTCAAGTCTACAGATAAGGTACCTAGTGAATAGTTAATGGAGCTATGCTCACTTGTACCTGTTGGCCCAGTGGCTTCTCCCTCTTTTTTTTTCTTCCTGTTTTTGACCCATAAAACCCTGGGTGGGTTGGGATCTGACAGCTTCATAGATTAGGTGTTCATCCATGCTCCAGGGATCCAGGCATTTTGACAGTACCTCCCTATCTGTTGAGACCACTATAAAGACAAAATATAGTCACTTTTGTGGGCTGCTCAGAAGTCAGAGTTAGTAAAGTATTGCCTGCTTTTGATTGCATCTTGTGGCTCTGGGTGACTTTTTCCTTCAGTTAATTGTCTATGGGACAGGAAGAGACATGGGGCAGGGAACTCAGATCTTCTGTCCCTATCTGCTATTGAAGCCAAAGAAAACCCTGAGTGAGACTGTGGGTACAAGCTCTGTTTTCATCTGGGATGCAAGTTCCTCAAGCACTTTGAAAATCCCGTTCTGTGCCTGAGTCAGCAATGCAGTGTTTGGCCTGTAATGAGGTAACTACTCACCAATCCTTTGCCAGCAGCAAGTGGACAAATCCAAACCTTTCAGTCTGGGCTGTAATTTCACTGATGCCATGTTAGTCTGAAATACAGATGAATATGACTCTATTTCTCAGTTGTCTTGCAGCACCTGAAGATGTAAACTGATCTTCAGCAGGAATGGAGGATTTCAGTGAATAGGATTTCCATTTATTCATTTATGCTGGTTGTATTGGAAATAGTGGTAGAGAAAGGCAAGCAAATTTGGTCCTGGCACCACAGTTACTGCATTCCTGAGCATATAAACTAGCTGAGTGATGTAGATATCCTGAACTGTAAATGGTGCAAAAACAATAAATGGCAAAGCAGCGAGTGGGTAGATGTATTTCACAGGGAGAGAAGGGCAGAGCCCCACTTTTAGAACAGGCACTTCAATTCAAACTTACATGAGCCACTTCCCTCCATGAGAGGTGAACTCAGGTCAAGGAGAATACTTGGAAATAAACGTGAGAGAAGACAGATGTTCAAGGTGCTGCCTTGTAGTCTCAGGCTTGCTTATCTTCCTCTTTGCCTTTTCTTTGGGGGTCTTAGAAGATGTTATGTCCCTTGCCCCCATTGCCACCACCTCTGTGAGACACTTTCTCTGCCAGGCTGAGCAGACACCAGGGCTGCTGCGAGGAACCTGCGGGGAGTCTGAGGTGGTAGGTATAAAGTGTCATGTCCTAGGTGCATTTCCCGTCTCCCCCACCAGCCTTATAACCTTTTCTTCAGCCATTGCCACCACCTGAACCACTACTCCCTCTGGGGGAATGAGCAGGTCATGACTGTGTTATTTGTGCTGCCAAGTGCTACAAGTCCTGGGGCAGGAGTCGGGAGGAAGGGGAAAGCTGAGCCCTGTTTTTTCCAGGGTTGGCTCTTGTCCTTCCCACATCCCTCACAGCCTCAGCTCTCTTTGGAAGCAGCTGTAGTGGCCTAAGGAGGCTCAGGTAGTGGGAGGTAAGGTAAGCAGGATCGCTAAAAAGCCAGAGGAGATACATGGGTGAAGCAGTCTTCAAGAATCTGAGCAAACTTCAAAAGTAACCTTAAGACCAAAGAAATTCAACTGGAAAAGGCAATCAAATATATTTTCTTACCTATCCCAAACAGAATTGATACAGGAAAAAGTGCTGATGGATTTCATCTCACCTTGGGGACATCAAGTGGAAAGGAAATACTCAGTATGCACCTATCCATCTTCCCACACAGAATATGCAATCCGAGCCTTTTCTCACTCTGTGGTTGTCACATTCTGGGATGCTGTTGTATAGTTATGCAGATGGAGAAAAGTCAAATGCTGAGACTGAGTCTATGCTAGTAAACCCAAGCATGCCTTGGCCATCTTCCTTGGCCCTGGAAGATGATTGTCTATGCTAGTACACTGCTAGCACATTCTCTGGCGCAAACATGGCCCATTGCAACTGTCAGAACAATTTTTGGGTCTGGTCTGGCAACTGGAGCATGCCAGGGACCACACCCAGTAGGTAGTTTTCTTCCTGCCACTTCATTTAGGAGGGTCATTCACTAGCATAGTGTTTTCTGGCCTCTCTCCAACTGGCCTGGAGGTTTGGTCCTAATGCCATAATGGTCTAGTTTCCTGGTATGGATACAGCCTGACTATAACCCAGCATGGGGGTGTATGTGTGCTATACAGGAATTCAGCATGGAGCATGTTAGCTATTCAATAGCCTGTGCAGATACCTCAGTAGAACTCCTGGACACTCATATTTTGTTACCTTGGAGGAAGGGGAGATGGGACAATGGGGAAAATAGGGACAAATTCTGCCAGGGTGCATCTTGGGAACACAACAGGGCAAGGGTAGTGCTGCCCAAAGCCCCAGTGTGTTCAGCTGGCCCTTGTCAAGCTAGGATCCCTGTAAATGAGAACAAATCCTACCTGCACTCACAGAATGATGAGAAAGAAAAATCACAAAGGGAGCGAGTTTTCCACTGTACTATCTCATTCCTAGAGGTTTTCCTACAGGCATGGGCAGAGATGGGATACCTTGCCCATGACACCAATTTGGAGGCTTGATTATGCCACCTCTGCTCAAGCAACTTGGGACAGCTTCTTGAGAATATGTACTTAATGAGGCTAAGCTCTAGACTTCTGTCCAAAGTGTGCTGAGGTAATTGAATCATGTCTTAACCCTCATGACTTCATTCTGAAATTTTGACATGATCTGTGTACTGTCATCATCCTAACGTCTCCAGAGTTGTACTGGTATATTCGCTGTACAGAGTATGTTTAGGGCTGGAAGATAAAAAATACTGTGGTATTCACAGTTGTGTTGGCTTCCAGGAAAACCTGGTTGATGGTGAAATGAGTGTTTGGCACTGGCGTCTGAGTGTGTTTTGAAGGAAAGCAGACATTGTAATTCCTTTTACTTTTGTCCTGCAGACTCAGAGAGCAGAAGGAGAAAGACCAGGATGTGCCGAGGGGTTGTGTTAGAGGCAGGGAGCCTGTGAGGTGAAAGAAGAGGCAAAAGAAGTGCATGTGGCACAGAAGCAGCCTTGACACTCGAAACAGAGGACTGGGGAGACAGGCAGCTCTGAGATGGTGATGGTGAGCCAGAGGAAGAAAGTTTTATGGTCAATTTATGGCTCAGACATTCATTTGATATCTGTCTGGTGGCCTTCAAGCTGGGTATGGGACAGGGTCTATTTCCTGTGCATACCAGCTGTGATATGCTGGGCTCTCTCCAGCAAGGCAGTGATTCACAACACTCACTACCTTTCACCCAATATCTGCAGGTTTCTGGGGCCTTGCAATGGCTCATAGTGCAAGAGCTGACAGTGCTGAGGAAAGCTTTTCCATCACAGAGGCTTAATTCCACATCCAACACCTACACAGTCCCATCTGTAACACACATGGATTCCACCATGGATTGATGCTTCTGAGCTATCTTGTTGTGCATGACAGAATCCTTTGTCTGGATATCTCCTCCACTTTTACACATGTAAGTAAACCTGTGTTGCAGTGAACTGTACCTTATGTACAGTGCAGTAAACCATAATTTATGTACACAATAAACCAGCACAGAACATTGCAGGTGACTTATAGTCATTAAGTAGTTGGACTCAATTCTTCTCATTAGGCTAAATTAGCAAAATGGACATGCAGTACTGGTTTAAGTCTTTCCATCATTTGTGTTTCTTTCCTGTTCAGTTGTAGGCACTTTTCCCCTGTTGTGATGTCCACATCTCTATGAATTTCTACAGCACTTAAAATATTGTGTAGAGAATGGACAACCCATTTTCTGGGTGCAAGACGTTACCATTCTCCTTCTGTGCAAAGCATCTTCCAAGGTAGTATTAGGTTATCCAGATATGATAAGAAGCCAGTCTGCCTGTTGACATATTGTGATTATAAATTTGCATCATTTGAATCATGCTTGTCTAATTCTTAAATCCTTGTAAATTGATTTCCATTTTCCCTATAAACTTCTCATCTTCCTCCATCTGCCCCAATCTAGGTGTCAACTGCTAATACAATTAATGTTTTTTTCTACTTATGCTTCCAGATAACTGTTGAAAATGTCAAACAAACCAGAGCTCTAGCAGGACCCTGCTAGACAGTTCATCCAAACACATCATCTTACAACTCTGATAAAAGGATCTGTTGGATTTTGTTTCAGATGAGATAATTCATTTGTATTCATTGCATGTTAATGTGAGTAGAAAGCACTGAGATCTAAACTAGGTAGATAAACTATTCCTACGAAGACATTTTAAGGAAAGAGTAGTATGAAAAAAAGGAGAGCGAGGGATAATCTGCATTGAGTGTGAACTTTATTTTGAGCTGGGAGGTGGTAACACTGTGTGTGTTTGCAAGTTATTGAGTAACAGGCAGTAAGAACTGCTGAAATGTGAGAACTTTTGTATTGCCCTATTTATTGGTAAAGGGATGGAAAGAATTGCTCTGAGATGTCTCTCCCTGGGCTGAATAGTATATCCAGAGGAAAAATGGGAATTAAAAGAACAATACCCATTTGCCCCCTCACAAAATTTGAATACAGGCTTTTATTTGTTTTTTTATTATTATTTTTTGACTCTCTCAAATACATTCAATTGACATATTTTCCACTGCCATTGAAAAATCTTGCTTTGTAATAATAAGATTTATAAAGAGAATAAACAAGACACTAAAAATATATTAAATAAATAAATCTGGTTGATTAAAAATAGTGAGGCAGTGCCCACACTCTGTCTTCACCTCACTGTTCAAAGCCACAGCTGAGTGCCTCGACACGCTGCTCGAATGGAAGTCACGAAGAGCACAGATTGCTTGGCAGGGCATCCACCGCACAGAGGCTCATCTCTTAAAGGATTGCAAGTTTGACCCTCAAATAGTCCTTTTCTCTGTGTAGGTCTCGCTGCGTTTTTCCTGCTGGCAGGCAAGCTGCCTTTCGTTAGTGACTCCATTCCTGTCTAATTGTGTCCCTTGCTTTGGACCTGATCCAAGGCCAACGGGGAGACTTTCGCTGGCTCCAGTCAACTTTTGGAGCAGCCTCTTTGAAGGGAAAGGCTGGCAATAAGGCTGTGCAGAGAGCTATGAAGTGCTCATGCATGTTGTCTTTGAGCTTAATAGTGCTCTGTGCTCTGAAGTGTTCATGTATGAGTATAGAGTAAAAAAGGAAAAAAAAAAAGAATTGCTAAGCCAGGAGAAAGAGGGCAGGGGAACCTGATCCTGCATGAACTGGAGTGCAGCTGCATAGCCTTGAGCGTTATTGTGCATAGTAGCAAAAGTGAGGCCCAAAAGGGGAACGCTTAACTAAGTACCTCACCAGCATTACAGGATGCTTACACTAATGTCTCTTCAGACATGCCTGCTGTGAGGCTGGGTGGGAGTATTAAGGGATCTGGAGATTTAATGCTTTGTGGTGAAAAGGACCAAAACAAGTATTTAACTTGCACCTGCACATGAGTCCCTGCTGGGACTGGACTGGCATGAATACATTCCTAGTATGTGTGATGCTGCATGGTCATGGTTTTTCATGGGCCAGTGGATATTTTCTAGGCTAGCAAGCTCTGTGTTTCTTGAGTAGTGGGGGTGATAAACAGCCTGAATTACATTAAATGACAAAGGCATTCCAAAAGAAGGTAGAGAACAGAGCATGCTGAAGTCAAATAATATGCTAGAAAAATACTACTTCTGTACCATCAGCAGTGATGGAAAACAACAAGAGCTGAATGCGATCAACAGTAACGTTATAGAATCAGTATTAGTAAACTGAGAATTAGTGTGGAGCCAGGAGATTTCAGTAACATGATAAACAGGAACATTTTTCCTCAGGTGCAGCTCAGGAATTTGAATTGCTCTTCGGCAATGCCGTTTAACATTTTGCTCCTTTTCAAAGCAGGAGGTGCAGCTACATACAGATGCAGAAAGAGAAGGGTGAAACACATTGCCAGGTAGGATCACCATATCAGACTTATGGCGTACCTGAGTGTACTGGCGCTGAACAGGGTACATCTCTATTTGTTGCTGTCTACCAGTAAAAAGAACCTCTCTGCAACTGGTAACTGGGGCCTCCTCAGTAACAGACCCAGGACAGAAATTTTGAACACTAGGCATATCTAAGAGGAAAAAGAAGTTTACTCATGGGCTTAACCTAACGTGAAGTTTTCCCATTCTGGGTTCAAGAAACTCAGCTGAGGTGCTTGAAGGCAGATGTCAAGGACGGCAGGAAGAGTGAACTTCCTTTCCCCAGACCTGGGACTCACATGGTCCTTTGCCCAAGGGTATAATGAAAGCTGGAGGAACTGCACTGAAAAATATGATGATGTGGAAGGTTTCACTGACTAAGAAACATTTGACTGTGAATGAGCTCCATGGGGAGCCCCAAGTTAGGCTCCACAGAAAAGGAGAGGAAAGTCAAACAAATATGGAAGGGAGAGGTAAAGAAATAGCCAAGTTAGCATCTAAAAAAGGGAGAAAAATATGCTAGTATTAAGAAGGTGAAGACCTAGAAAGGAAAGAAGCCAGAATTAATGGTTACTCTTGGGTGCTGTCATTTTATTTCATTTTCAGTCATTTTCAGTCAATTTTTGTAATGCTGAATTGCCTGTCTGGTAAAAATGTACAGCTTTGGGGGACTTTTTTCATATTAGCCTATGTTTGAAATTGAAATTGAGAGGCTGACATGTTTTGTAGGCTGTATTATTTAGGTGCTTATATTTGACACATTTCTTCAGGCATTGTTTTGTCAGTGGACATTAGGGTAATGTTTTCATGGTACACAAGAGTGCATGTGTGTGTTTGTGTGTGTATGTGTGTGTGCGTGTGTGTGTGTGAGAGAGAGAGAGAGAGAGAGAGAGAGAGGAGGAAGAGGAGAAAGTTCAGCTTTTCCCAAATGGGGGTCATGACCCACAAGCTTAGTAGGTCAAAGTGGAGAATTTAAAAAAAAATAATTTCCTTTCTTCCATGGAATGGGGACTGAAAGAAAGCATGGCTGGCATACAGTCTACTTGCTGCCCTCAAATTTCCTGTTTTCAGGAGGGAGTTTTTTACCATCTAAAATGAAAAATGCGAAAGGTGGTAGCTCATTATAATTCACGAAATGAGATGAAGACATTTTTTCCCAATGTTAAGAGTCTTTATAAGGCAAACAGGTTGCTCCCTGAAACATGCCTGTAGGTTGCTGCTGAGCCCCTCTATAGCTCACTGCTGGCAACTCTATCACATCTTTGCTGTGCAGCACAGGTGCCTTGGTTACTAACTGTGCTGTTCTGGCACAAGAAGGGCAACTGCATGAGCTCTTCTGCTTTAAAACCCCACAGCTTGGTCAGTAGAAGAAACTCTTAGTGCTCTGGTGGCAACAAGGGCAGTAGGGGCTTTCCAAAACCAGGGAGAGACACACACATGCTGCGAACGCATCTGGCAACCAGAGGGCAATTGCCACACATGTCCCAGCCATTGCCTTCCATTGCCTTCCTTGTGTTATTCACTCCAGATAATTCTGGTGTTTGAAATGAGGATTGAAACAAAGGTCTGCGAGCTGGATATTAAAAATATTGTTGTTTGAATTGCCTAAATAAGGGTTCTGTTGCTTATTTCTGGCACACTCTTAAGCCTGCTGGAGTAAGCTAGCACAGTCTCTGAGCCTGCAAGAAGTAATGTGAAGGTTGTTTGTTCAGAAGTATGTATGCAGCATCCAAGAAAATCATCAGGGCTGCACGTGTGTATCTGCAGGAAAGAATTCCCATCTCCCATGTAAAACACATAATTCTTATTATACATTCACTGGAGAGACAACTCACCATTCCCTATCCATCAAAATATTTTGTGCTAAGTGGTGGGAAACAGTCTGATGAATGGCAGGTGATCTAAAACTTCTTTGGTTGAAAACTAATGGCTATTCTAACCAGGCAGCAGTCTGCATCAGATGCTGATGCAGGAGGTAAACACCTGACCCATCTAATAAATATGAAAAGGATGTGATGTGCAAGCCAGCACTGGGTCACACCTCAGGCCAGCCTCAGCAGGCAGGCATTGTGTCCTACAATGAAGCCCTTTTCTGGGCTGACCAGTGGATAATGTGGAAAAAGGGTGCAGTGGGAAAAGTTTAGTGCTTCACATACATATTGAGGAAATTCACACCCCCTTGTGCAAATAGTTTTCTAAGTTAGACAGACTTGAGGTGATTGGGTTCTTGCTTCATTGTAGGAGGAAGCTACCAAAGTTTTGCCTAAATCCCCTCTCTCCCTCCCTGCTTCACAGTTTGGATTTATTTAGCTTATGCAAACCTCAATGACACCTTGAATGAACTTTAAGCAATTGCACCTTATTTTGTATTGCAGTGGCCTGGGAGCACCATGATTCTGTAACTCAGCAGGAGGGAGCAGATCTTTTCCCTGGACAGACAGTAACCTCCACCTGAGGTATGGTATCTTTTTTTATCTGCTCTTGACAGTTCTCTAGCAATTGGTGAAATATATTCTTCTTTCAGTTTGAATAGATGGTTTTCTTGTTTAAGCTAATTTATGCTAATCTGAATTACCCATATTTCTATACAAAATGGCATCTAACAACTTTTCCATAGGTTTAATTAAAACTCTTCATAAAATCAGGCTGTAAGTCAAAATAAAAATCCCCAGAAGCAAATATGCACAAACCTGTCAATAACACTAAGCAAACATATGCACAAACCTGTCAATAACACTGTGCAAACAAGTACTTTGTTGCCTTTCATAATACAATAAAAACATTTTCATGTTTAAAGAACTACAACAAAATTGAAGGCTTCAGGATATACGAAGTTGAAAAACAACCCATGATGCTACTGAGAGGAAATACTTTTATTTCTTTAAATAAAAGGGAGAATGAAAAATGTTATACAGCTTGAGATTGTGAATTGGTATTGCAGAAAATTTCAATGTGAGTATATGCATTTGTTGATGTTGACTCAGAGAGGGTTTTTGGCTCTTCAGTGGCTCACAGCTGGAAAACGTTTAGAGATAGGGAGCCTTGTTAGCTTGTTATTAGTTACTCCTATCATGTCTCATGGGTAACATCAAAAATACAATATGGCTTTATTCCCCTTTGTCACTCCATTAGATTTCCATTTAAACTTCCATCTTACCATGAGCTTTAAAACAGAGCCTTGATTTGCATATTCTCCTGTACTACAGCAAAGACTGTAAGAACCATTACAAAAACACAAACATGAGTTTGAATTATGATCATTTTTAGATGATTCAATTAGATGCTAATATGTGTTCACAGTGGTATGTTGTAATGGGAAGTCAGGTTGTAGTTAATGGTTACCATAAGTTAGAAGGGTGTTAAAAACAGCCGTCCTGTTTGGCTCAGCAATACAATCAGAGCTCTGTCTTTAGAAGTTAGCATGGTGTAGGAATAGACAGGAACCTGGGCTTTAGCTGGTAATTTTATTGCTTTCCCTCCAGTGCTCAGTCGATACGAATAGGAATGGTTCTGTGGAACAGTGCAAAGAAGAGCCCAATTAACCTCTGATGAATCTCTGGAGGAATTTTGCATCCCTGTAGGGTGCTTGTTATCGCAATTATTTTTTCCATTATGGATTTTCTTTGGAATGTGCAACCCTCACACAAGAATCAGATAGCTGTGAGCGTGACTTAGTTCATCACAAGCATGAAGAAAGAACTTGTTGATGCTTTAGAATATTAAAATTCAGGTAACCGCAGCAGAAAGTAAGAGAAATGGAAAGGAGACTCATCATTTGATCTTTCCATCTGTGCTACATTTAAAAGATAATTTCACTATTCTGTTCAAACACGTGCTACTATGTTACAGAATGTCCTGTCTTAATCGGGATATTAAGTGACACGTGATTATGAAAGGAAAGCATATTACATGAAAAACACTGTGGGCAGACAAGTCAAATATATAGTAGGAGTATTAACCATTGCAGGCATATTCACAAATCAGCATGTAAAAATAGAGTGGGGGTGTGACTTGCAATATGTCTGGTACTGAATCTGCTGATCCTACTAATTAATATTTATTTTTTGTGTTACAACAACATCCAGAGATCTCAATTAAGGTCCAGCTGATCTCATTGCTGTACACATGTAGCAAAAGCTGGGCATTGGCCCAAATAGCTTCCAGTCTTTCCAGATGGCATAAATGAACAGGGATGGAGACAGGAGCAAAAATTTAAACCCCTCTAAGGGTATGCTGAGCTGAAAGTGTGATCCTCAGCTCTGAATGAGGTATCAGCTCCACAGATGATGCACAGAAAGAATAAGGCACTTAAGACAAGGACTGGCAGCAGCTAACATACTAAGCACCTACCAACCCTACCCAGCTGTGTTCACCCTCCCTTGTTCCAGACATCCTTCGTCTCCCACATCCCGTTACTGGAGCAGAGTCCTTGGGGCAGGCTACTGAAAATCAGCAGAGGGCCTTACAAACTGGAAAACATGAATATTGAAATAAAAAGTTAATGAGTGAATATGCCAGAGGCAAGAGGAGGAAGGCTGAGCAATGTGCCTGAGAGGCAATTTAGCAGGGAGGGGCCAGGCCTAATTAATCTCTAGGATGAGGAGGTGGGTCAAGCGACAAGTGTAGTACTGAGCGTGCCCCAGGCTGAGCCTTTCTTTCAACACCTGCTTTATTAATACTCAGAGAGCAGTGGCATTGTGTATGGGGAAAGACTGGGTTTGGGGTGTGGTGGTGATCTTCTCTTCCTTCCTTAAGCAAAGATGTTCCATGCAGCCAGACCAGGTTAGCAACCAGAGGCAACCATGGCAGGGATTTTAGTTGCCCCATTGCAGGCTATGAAGTTGCCTGTAGGGATTGACTGAATAAGGTGGGAGTGCTGCTATAAAGCCGTAACAGAGAAAAAGAAGGGAAAACCTCTTAAATTCTGGATCACGATCATGACATTCAAAGTAGAAGGATGGGTTATAGTGTTGTAAGTCAACGAGACTCTGCCACAAAATAAACTGAGAGGAGATTGTCTGTTTCCAGGGGGAAACAGGTTTGAGATGCATGTTTTTAGAAAAGTACTGGCCTTTCTTAATGTGTCACTCCAAGGGTATTGCAGCTGCAAATATATCTGCTATTTCTGCTGACTCTACTTGGCTGGGTCAGTGCTTTGGGCATGAAAATTCTATGTGCATGCAGACCTGCTTGCTTTTTGATTAAAAAGGAAAGCTGGTCTGGAACATGTTGTATTTCCTCAGGCCCTCTGAGTGGTAGACAGAAAGAAATGGGCTAAAACTCTGAAACAACAACAGCAAAGCCCCAGTGAGCTTGCATGCATCAGCTCGAATGAGCAGTTGCTGTGAAGGTCCTTGCCCACAAAAAGAAATGGGAACAGCTGACAAATCATTCTGCTCACTCACTGGTCCTGCTGTGAGACTGCTTCTTTCTAAATTTTTTAATGTGGGGGTTCAAGGGCTTGTTGCTTCATCTTAATGTCACTTAATATGACTTGAGTCTTTAAGATTTGGAAATGCTGTTGTAACTTTCAGGGCTGGTCAAAACACAGCCTGGAAGGATCTCATGAATGCATTTGGAAATTTTTGGAACAAAGCCTGAGGAGGTAGTTTAGCTCTGTGAATGTTGAGGGAGCCACTTACATTTCAGCAAGCTCCACAACTGGTTTCAAGGGAGATATTAAAAAAAGTTGAGAAGGTAAAGAGGAAAATTACAAAAGCAACCAAGTCAAAAGAAACAAAGGAAAATAAAACCCCTCATAACAGCAAAAGATGTGAGGGTAGTTCTACTTATTTAGCTTCCAAACCAGTCCCTTGTCACAGGCTAAAGATACCTTGGTAAGATCAATGATGAAATAAGAAGGGTTCTGCATTTCAGTAGACTTTTAACAACAATATACTGTTGGCCAGGATTTAAAGCTAAGCACCTTCAGACTGAAAACCAGGTCCACATTTTTAACAGTGATGTTAATTTACCATTGGAACAGCTTACTAGGGATTGTGGTAGATTTTCCATGATTGCGTGTTTATTGCGGTTGTTGTTCAACCACAGTTATGGAACTTCACATAAGAATTACTTAGCATAATCTTATAGTCCATGTTGCTCTAGATGCCAGACAAAATTATCTCAGTAAGTCCCTTTGGCCTCAACATCCAAGCAAGTTGTGTAGGTTGGGGAAGTTTATTTCTGCATCCTACAACAACAGCCACAGGCACTGACGTGGCTGCTGCTGATATTGTGGAAAGAGAAGACTTGTAAGAGTTTGAATCTCCAGCCACACCAGCTCAAATCCAAATTGGCCAGCCAGATCTGAGAAGGACTGTATTGAATGTGATGTTGAAGACTAGGCAGACTGCATTTAATCAATGTATTCCTAAGTGGTACCTGTAAACTAGAGCTGGGTTATCAAGATCTCAAAAGGGAGAAGAGGTACTTGGAGAATAGGTTTAGTCTTGGAAGATAGTTAAAAAAGGGAGAGAAGTCTTCTGAAGTGACATTGACTTCACACAGTTCGTGCTCTGTTTCACAAAGCTAGTGCTGCTGAAATGAAGCTGCGCAGCTGCTGAGAGGCAGAATGGGATGTTGAAGACTTTGATCAAAAAACGATTTCACATTTGGGTCCCACCCCTTAGGAACTGGTAGTGGAGTCAGAAACACTCTCGAAGAGACCTAAGCAGCAATTTTCTGCATAGCTTGTCTTTCCAAGCCAGAATCTCATTTACTGTTTTCTGAGGAGAACCCTTTGAGCTTCTGACAGCCTTTGAGAGGACTGGAGGGTGACTTGGGACTGTGGCCCTTATGTTACCATCTCATTTTACATATACACATATCCTCAGAGGGGTAATATTTGAAAGGAAAAATGGTACAAAGACTTTGAAAGCAAAGCTTCAGAAAAATTTTATCTTACAGATCAAATCTGCCTTTGAAGGTAGAAAACTCCAGTCCACTATGGCACTGTGCAAACAGCATCTGATGTTTTCCTTCAGCTGACCACAGTATGAAGAGGGACAGACTGTGCACAAATGGGCATTGCCTGTAAAATTATACTCTCCTGTAAAATTATACTCATGCCAGCCTGCCTGCAACAGTGACAGTGGATGCACACTCCTATGAAAGTCTTCAGCTGTCCTGCTCCCCCACCTTTCCAGATAAGCTGCTTCTCTGGTGGCAGTCTCAGCAGGCTGCAGGGCTGCAGTAACAGAGTGGAGGTCAGTGAGTTAAAGCAAACAAGCCCACACACGTCCATGCTCAGCAAACCTCCTGGGCTGGATGTAGAGACCAACAGACAGTCGGTGTGCTGACAATTCCCTATTTGATTCTGCTGCATTACATGGAGTCAGAGCCCAAATGATGAGAGGGTGAGCAGATTGTCTCTGCACTGGAGTGTCTGCGGGTGAATTCAGGAGGATTTCTGTATCTTGGGGTTTGTGTCAAGAAGCAGGACAGCTGGAAAAGGAATTGGGGCAAATATATTCTAATCAAAATAGTTGTGCTCCTGAGGATGTTAAATCTTCTTATAATCATTTATGAAATCAAAGACTGACTTCCTCTCTAAGTGGAAAGTCGCTTTCCACTCGATGGGGGTGGGAAACAGGGGACTGAACCTGATTAAAAAAAGATCACCATTAAATGCCATTCTTCTGGAGAAAGACCTGCTGAAATGAAAGAGATTTATGTGTGAGATTTAAAGTGTCCTTGGTGTGGGAAGACTATGCCAGAGGAAAGTTTGTTTGATAATTACACTGGGAATACAGGAAGGAAAGTCTAATTCCTGTGCTATAAGGGAGGCACGGGTTGACAAGTAAAAGAGAAGTGCAGGAATCCATATGAGATTATTTATTAAGGAGTCCCGTCTAGGTGTGTATGGCTGTGTGCAGTACAGCACAAGTGAAACATGTGGAGATGTAGAGCACAAATTCCTTGTGCCTACAGGGAGGTAGAGAGGAAAGACTGATCATGTGAGATTAGACACCGAATGCTGGCTCTCAGGAAACAGGGGGTCAGTTCCTGCCTTGGCTGCAGGCTTCCTAGGGCTAGACATTTAATATCTTTGGTCCTGATTTCCCATCTGTAAAATGGGAATAACATTTCTTTTGGCCTTATTTGTTTAGGTTGTAAGATCAAGAAGACAAGTCTTTCTTCCAGTGTGTGCATATGCAGTGTCTAGCATAGTGGGGGCCCCAATTCTTCTTCAAGCTGCTGGATGTTATGTTGATACCGGTGTGTAAAGGGAAGGGAGAGACTGGGGAGAATGCTAGGTTGTCAAGAGAATTTTTTCCACTGGCAAGGCAGAAAACTCTGTCTCTAACCAGGAAAGGTGTGGAAGAAGATGGAAGTTGAAGGTAGGGAGAGGATAAAAGATTGGGATGGGGAAATAACCAAAGTTGAAGGCTCTGGATCTTTCAAGCTCATTGAACATGTATTTTGAGGGACAATTTTAGAATCTGAGGTCAGCACTTGCAGATGAATGTTGGTAATAGCTGTGTTGGCACAATTCTCTTGAAGCCCTTGTAACTTAATCTTAGCAGGAATAAGGGTGGGATCACACACTGTGGGAAGCCAGGAGAGCGCAGGCAGTACTCTCCACTAAGTAGGGTCTTGGGACTGTGTTCAATTTGAGTGTCCTGTCATGACACTTCCTCTTGATGTGACTCTTATTGTCACAGAAGTAGTGCTACAGGGCACCAGGACTGTGGGGCAGAGTGAAGTGCAGAAGGCGCCTGGGATGAGAGATTCTTTCCATTTGCAATGAGACCAGAGGGGTCTTGTCCTGGTCAGGTGTCTTGGGCTGTTTCCAGTTTAGGCTTGATCTATGTCCTTGTGGAGTTGGAGCTTTAAAAGGGAGTTTATTTGATACTCTTGTGTGGGAAGATTGGTGAGGGAGGAGTGGAAAGGAAGAAACTTAACAATGGATCTGCTCCTGGTGTGTCCAGACTGCTGTTCTCAACACCATGGGCTTCTCACAATGCTTGTGGAGGACAGGGGTATCAGAGAGTCTCGTGTCAGATGCAAGGTCCTAAAAAATGAGCAACCCACTCACTGTGCTCTAAACTGTAATCCTGAGACTGGCCTGCCTGGCAGGGCTCTGCCAATGCCTTATCTGACACTGGAAGTAGACTCTTCTCTGTCAAGGGAATGTTAGTGATTATTATTACTAATTTGTCTAAAAACGAGAGTATCAGTGTCTCATCCAAATCTCAATTTGGAAATGCAATACACCTTTCACTTGTAGAGAAAAAAGTCTTAAAAGAAAAAAGGAGACATCTTCAAAAGAAAAGATTGCTCAGATATTTCAGGAGTTGCTAATTTCTTTTTTTTCTCCTATCTCTCTCTCTCTCCCTCTCTCTGAAAGACCTTCCTAGTTATGAGTTTGAAAGTCTCAGGACTTGTCTACACAGGGAAATTTATCAGCCTAATTATGCTAGTGTAATCAGGCTGATAAATTTGCCTGTGTATACAAGCCTTAATTTTAAAAGCCCCATTGTCTGTGAGGGCGAGCCTAGTGAGCAGTTGTGTTTTAGGCCCCTGAACTGTGCTTGCCAGCTGTGGGCTGACTGCCGAAGTCTTTGACCACGTTTCCTCATTTCAAAACAGTGGGGTTCCTTGGATACTAAAAGCCTGTATTAAATTAAACAGGAAAGTATCAAAGGAGTCATATTTTGCTGAAGCGACTTGCAGTTTCTTTTGAAATGTATTGACAAGGGTATATAGGTCACTGCTGCCTCCTGCTTGGTGGAATGTCGGACCTATTCCCATCTGAGTCTCTCTATGGTCACTGGCTTAGTCCCACAACTGGCACCATTAGAGGAGATTGCTTTTTAGGTAAGAGATGGAAAATGTGTGGTTTTGAAGATGAATACCCAGAGTCCTATTCTTGTTGAGACGTAGGTGCACGGTAGAAGTGCTACTTGCAGTCACAGAGATTTACACAGCACACCAATTCTGCTTTATTCCACATACTTGTCTTCTGTGCAACCACAGAATCATTGGCATGGAGGTAGAAAAACTCTATGCAGTTTTGGAGAAGAAAAACATGTAATAATTGCGTAGCTGATTATCTATTTCTCACTGTGGCTGCATACAAAAACATCTTAGTCTGCACATACAATTATCTAGACAGCTGTGAAGCTGGGTATTTACAAAGTGAACACACAATGTGGTCTTGTGGTTCAGGCATGACCATTTCTGCACAGCTGTTTACAAAAGTGAAAACCCAAGTAAGTTAGACTCCATTACAAAATGAACTGGCTCAAAAAAGAACCATCCCCTACTCCAAAACAGGCATTGTCCAAAATCAAGGGATGAACTGGCTTTCATGTGCAGGGAGTTTTGCTAGAGGATGCTTTGTGAAGAATTACATTTCCCTGGCACAAAAAACAGGAGAGAGCTCCACAGGAACATGGGCAAAAGAAACAAGGTTCTAGAAAGTGATGTGTGTTTAAAATAGTCCTGAGAAAAGTGAGGATGAAGAGCCCCTGAGCAAAGGTCTGACCTCAGACTGAATTTGTGAGTGGTGATCCACACAGTTCTGTTTATTTTCCAATGTAGGAGACTCTGAGGTGTATTGGTGTGTATGTAGAATTACAGTAGTTACCGAGAGACTTGCACATTGGTGCCTGATCCATGTAGTGCTTGCACAGAGCTGTGTATCCTCCTTTCAGATAACTTTGTCTGTTGGGTGTCTGCTCTGTTTTCCTCCTACTGGAGATGTCTCCTGAATTCCTGGAGAGAAATCTGGATTTTACAGATATTCACAGGAGCATTTTCTGGTTTTAAGCCCATTTAAAATGGCTTTGTATTAGAATGAAGTTCTGGGGTCTGGTTATGGTGCAGGCAGAGTGGGATTTAGGGGGAAATGACCTAAACTTACAGTCTTGGTGGGGGCTAAGTTGGGCAGCAGCACACATCGTTTATATGCAGGTGGGAGGAGGGACGGGTGCATGTCTCGGTTTCACCTTGAGGTTCCTGTAAACCACACCAACAGGCAGGTATTGACTCCCTTTTTCAGGATTAGGTATTTTCACATTTTCCAGCACTGAA
>JAOXXN010000395.1:66291851-66328161 GCA_026770055.1 Myrmophylax atrothorax | reverse complement strand
TAATCCTGCTGTTCATGCACCCATAGGAAGGAAAGCACAGTGTATATCTCCCACCACTCTTGCATGGACACATTTTGTCCTTGAATCAAGTATGCCCATGAGCTGCAGCCCCAGTGAAACCTGGTTTTCTATGGATTTATGTCTGCAGGGTGTACTCTGGTCTTGCGACAGCAGAGCTAGTCCTGCTGCTTTTCCTACAGTTATATTGCCAGTTCCTTCTATTTGGGTGTCTGTTTTCCAGAACTTGTGGGAACTTGGTGTTTTAGTGTTTTCACCTCTGTCAAACTTGGTTGACATTGGAAAACAGATTATAAAATTACTAGGGAAACACAGGCGCCCATACCTTGGACACAGCCTGTGTGCATGATTCATCCATTTAAACTTTATAGGTGGTGCTGAAAGATATCATTGAGATGCAGATCCAAATAGTTCACAAATGCCCTGGTGAGTGCAACAGGACAAGTGGAAGATGAGAAACAACATGTCACTGTAGCAGACGAGTGTAGGAGGCACACAAAGTAGCTGTGGGATGATGGGGATGGCTATCAATGTGATTCTCTCAACAGGACTAGCATCCTCTGTGCCCAGGAATTTGAGAGCTGTGGAATGCCTGCTTTTAGAAAAAAAAAGTGCTATTGACAGGAGAGGGCACGTGCTTTTTGCAGTCCCATTCATCTTCCCATTATGAGAAACCATGTTGTAAAGGAAAAGATTACCTAACAGTGCTTTGGCGTTTTCCTTGTCTGTTTATCTTACATTTCCTAGCCACTGATGGATAGGTAAGATCTTCCAGTCGTGACAGTATGAAGTCCTACGTATGTGGGTTGGTATGCAGAGCTGATACAACAGGACTTCTCTGCACTTCAGCAATATTAATGTGCATTAGTGACAGAAGGGTCTAGCAGCAAGGTGCAGCACAAACTTTTTCACATGTGAAGGTGCTAAATGGAAGTTTTGAGGGTTTTTTCACCACCGTTTATAAGGTTTTCCATCTCATTTGTTGCATATCGATGTTATGTAAGATTCTGTTAATGATCTTTGGTTAAACACCTTTTTTTTCTGATTAATTGTTATAGTCATCGTTACATACCTAATGTAAATAATTTAACCTTCTTTTTTTCCATCTTAAATTTCAATGTTAGCAGACCTGTGAGTGAAAAAATAAAAAGAAAAACATCATTTCAGATCGGGTAGCTCAATACTCAATACATAGCTTTGTCATAAACCTTTATAGTGACATGGAATCACCTGTCAAGGCATTTAGTTTATTTTTACATTCATCATTCATATTCTTATACCAGCCAGGTGCCCCACACAAATCAGGGTTCTTTTGTGCTACAGATTCTATAAATACATAATGAGAGGCAGCTCCAGGCCCAAACACATTACAGAGTAAGTACCCTGGCAATAGTTGCCCAACAGTTGTCTGTAACCTTGAAACATCTCATCTTTTTCTCTCATGGTAAGTTCAGTGGTGGTCCTTCCTCAGATAATACCAGAAGGAAAATTACAGAATCAGTGAACTGGTACTTTACTGGAGAAGCACTTCAAAACACTTAAAGGGAATCCCAGTACTATATCTGTCCTTTACTAAGTTTATGCAATTGAGAGATTTATCTTTCTTCTAGATGGGGCAATGGAGAGATTTCTCTTTCCTCTAGATGGAACAACATCTAGAGCATTTTCTCTTTGAAAAGTATAGAGAAATGTGCGAGTTTTCACATCTGGGCTGCATAGGGTTCAAAGCTATTTATTCACTGTGTTTGGTTGAGAAATTAATTTTGTGAACCTTTTAAGTATGGCAACATATAAACTAAGAGCTCCCTTTCTGGCAGTATTTTTGCAATGAATCAGTACTAAAAATCATAAGACATCCTGGGGATTTCATGAAACTTTTTCAAACATTATGTCTCATGAAATGTTTAATGGATGGTGTGATCTCATATTTGATAGCATGCCCTGGGACTGTTTCTAAATCTTCTAAGCAGTCTAATAATTTTAACCCCATTGCAATAATGCTATATATTTACTTTTCCAACTGAAATGTGTTGTTCCCTATAAAGTGTCCATAACCATTCACGTCTGTTAATTTGAACTAGTTTAAAGTTGCAGTTTTGTTCCTATTGGATTAATTTCTAATAATGTGATTATTTCTTTATAATTGTATTTGAAAGAAGATTTGAAACAGTTAGAACATAGCGATTTTCTAGAAAAAGTAAATATGAAAAATGGTTAATGCGCTTTATTTCTTACACTGTACAACTTTGCTCTATTTTGGAGCTTTTTCTCTACTTTGTAGCTAATGCCATTCCTCACAGAATGTTTTCACCCTACGTTTCCCTTATAGATGTAAAATTTTATTTTATTTTGACATCTGTAGCATTTTCACTTCAAGTGCACAGCTTTTCACTGTGGTCAATGTGTCACATAACTTCTCTTACAGGTCTCCCAAAGTCCTGGGGGTCAGGCTGAAAAGTGAAAAATTCACAGATCTAGGAATGGCTCAGCCAGCTGAAAGTTACGGGAAGGGAAAGGCTCCAGTTTCACTGAAGGGAAAAAAAAAAAAAAAGAGAAGAAGAAGAATGGCTCCTTTCAATGCAGACAGAGGCAGTCTGGCTGAGAGTCAGTGAGGTTTAAAAATCCAAGTGGTCCAATAACTGAAAATCTGTGTAGATTCAAAGCAATATTTTAAATATTGAACAAGTGCAGATTAAAAAAAAAAAAAGTGATGGTTTTTCCATTCTCCTGGTGCATATAGCCAACCACATTCCAAAACCAAGCAGTATTTCTTTTCCTCAAACCCTGAGCACATGTGGCTAAATCGAGTCCATGTCATCAAAGGATGTTGGTGAGAACATCCTGTTCGAGTAACTCCTTCAGTCACTTTTCGCTGGAATGGGAATGATAGCTGGCTGTTTCCGGTTGAAAACCCCTAAGATATTACCCTGGTTATTTTGCTAAAATATGAGTGTTGCTGTTAAGAAATGAATCCTGAGCTAGGAATCCCACAGAGCCGCAGCCATTAGCATTCCCAAGGGAACTGTCTCGGCTGAGAAGGCCAGCTTGTGATTTCATGACAAAGGAAATTACACAAAAACCCAGGACCATGCCGCCCAAAGCACCTGGTTGTGGGCTTTAGATGAAGCTGCCTCTTTTCCTACATATTTATCCCTCTCCTATTCTTTATGTCTTTTTGTCTGTTTGCCTACCTTTCTCTTCTTTTCATGTTTTATTCACTATTCCAGATCTTTCCCATCATCCCAGACAGGCTCCAAATCGTTGTACAAAAATGTAGGGAGAGGGCAAAAGATCAGTGAATAAAGCACTGAGTACTTACCTCTTAGAGCCTGTTATACTGTCAGCTTAAAGTTAAAGTGCAATAAATCTGGTGGTCTCACATTGGTCCCCTGTGCTGCAGTCCACCTCATAAAACTACTACATAATTAAGTACAGTGCAGTACAATTGGCAGCCTCTGCTCAGCCCAGGCCTAGCACCGAGCATATAAACCAGCTCCCAGTCCCTGAAGTTGGAGGCTGGAGGTGACGGGGAGGTGGGGGAAGGCTTTGGCTGCCAGTGCAGCTCTCCTGCCTTCCTGTGGGGATGGGAGAGATGGCATTCCTGGTGCTGATACACCCTGGGAGTGTGTATATTCAAAGAAGGAGAAGATGAGATTTGACAGAGCAGGTGATGCCTGCAGAGGGACGATAGCAGCCTGACAAAGATGATTTGGCTGGGGTTGTATGTTGGCTGGCAATGACAAATGGGGGATGCTTCATGCTGGCTAGGTGACCCCCTGGGATGAACCCAGAGCGGTAAGCAGTCACCTCAGGCAGGCTAACATCTCGGGAGGTCCCTGTGAAGAGCTGAGGAGTGCTGGCACTCAATCCTGCTGCCTGTGTGTGGGTATGGTGGGATGTCCAGTGCTATTGCCTCCCTAAAGCAGAGCAGTGGCCCTGGGCCCCAAGGGTGTCAGAGCAGCACCTACTATGGGTGCTGAAGCATTCTTCAGGAGCAGAGCAGAGAAAACAGGGAGACTGGCTAACAGAGTTCCATCTTCTATTTTCTTTTATTTCCTTGGTTGCCTTTCCTTACATCAAGTCCTGAATATTACAAAATTCAAATTTTACTAAATAAGCAATTTTCCTTCTTTAGAAGGAAGCCATGCTGCACAGGCTGTCTGAAGTCCTCCTCACACTCTGTGCCACTGAAGTTTTTTCGTGCCGCTCTGCATAGCAGCAAGGACTTGCAAAATCTCTGTTAGGGTCATAGCACCCAACTTTTTAACAGAAGGATCCTCCGGACTGTGTGTTGCTTTCTGGGAGTGAGTTAAATATCTTTAATTTTTAAAAATAAAACAGGCAAAAAGGGAAGTGCTTAATTCTCAGTGAGGCAAGTTGGTTAGTGCAGCAGCTGGGGAACGGCCGCATCCTGCTGGTGCCCTCTAGTGCTGTGCTCTCTGTCTGCAGCTGCCGTGCTCGAAAGTTGCCTGTCAGCAGGGAAGTGATTTTTGAGCTGTACCTGCACACTTTGAGGTAGCAGAACCGGGGTGTGGGATGGGGGGATGAGAGAGGCTGAACCTCTAAATACCAATAAGCCTCAGATTTCATTTGCTTTTATGGTACTGCTGTCTTTTCCTCTGTGGTTTCTCAGGCTGAGATGTGCAGATGTTACTTTGACTGTTCCTGTGCCTATGCAGTGATTTGGCTGGTTTACGTTGATTTCGTTTTATTTTGAATGCTTGCACTGTGTGACTAGTTGGTCCTGCTCTACTCCATACCTCAGATGAATTTTATTTTTCAGGCTATAACTCTTCACAGAATCAGAGGTGTTGACACTGGAAGGGACCTCTGGGAATCATCTGGTCCAACCCACCTGCTCGTGTAGGACCAGCTAGAGATGGTTGCCTAGGACCATGCCCAGCTTTTGAATACCTCCAAGGATAGAGACACCACAAACTCGCTATTCCTGTGTTCCACAATCCCAGTGTAAGAAAGTGTTTCCTAATGTTCAGAGGGAATCTCATGTGTTTCATTTTGGGCCCATTCCCCTGGTCCTATCACTGAACCACACTGTGAAGAGCCTGGTTCCATCCTCTTTGTACCCTCCTATCAGGTATTTATATTCAGTGATGAGATTTCCCCTGAGTTCACCCTTCTCAAGGCTGAACATCGCTAAACCTTTCTTTATCATGAAAGAAAAGTATGGAAATTGTCATTCATAGGTACCTAAAACACTTTGGAGGGTCTTGTTTTGAAAATTCTCCATCTTGGGATGTGAAATAAATGACCTAAAATAAAATCTGTCTCTAAAAGCTCATTATACTGCTGGAGTGACCTGATCCATCCCTGGCTCCAGATCTGTATGAAAATGTCATGGGTAAACTTCATTTCACTGTAGATGGGAATGACTCACACCCCAAATATAAAAATCCCAAAGGCTAAGAGGTTCAAGATCTGCACTGAGAGTCAGCTCAAAAATGTATCCCAAAATATCATATTTAGGGTAAAATGTTGGCCTTCCAATTCTTTCAAGAAGTTTTTATTCAGGAGGATAAGGAAGAAACCAAAGTTACTGACCTGTTTTTCCAGAAAGCAGATTTTTTAATCAAAGTCACTTTTGATACTTGAGGAAAAGTATTTTGAATGGTCAAACAGTGGATTTCAGCTGTTAGGCTCACTAAAGTCCTCTTCTGTCCATTTGTTTCACAGCAGACAAGTTGCCTCAGTTGTACTTTGGCCAGATTCTGCCAATGAACTACTTCTTTGTAGCACTCATCTCTATTATCATTATTGTAGTGAGTTTTCCCTAATGGTCCTAGTCCTGTAAGCCTTTTTGTGAGCTGGAGTACAGTTTCAAGCCCTGCTTTGAGTAAATGGTGGGAGTAGTGGGAGTTGTATGGTGTGCAACTGGATGTCACCCACAGTGACTCCAGCTTGCTCCTTCACAGTACTTTCTTGTAGCACCCTAACTTTCTTCCTGCCAGACATGCTGCATTTTGACACAGGTACAGTAGGCAATATTACCATGACTGTTCATTGCCACAGATCTGTTCTGGCATTGATGCCAGCCTGAAGATCTCTGCCTGTTGGGTGAGTTCTGGAGCTGCACCTGGATGGAGTGACTTGTTGGAGGCACCTGAGTTGGCTTTGAGTAGACAGCTGAGTGCACTGAGTTTCAGGGGCCAAAATTAGGAGGGCAAGTCACATTAGCGCTGTGCTAATTGGCCCCCTGAACTAATTGCCCCAGGTGAGCTCTTCGTGTGGCATCCACAGGAATGAAATGCTGAGTATGGCTGTGAGGGGGGGGTGGTGCGGGGCTAGGGATGGGTAAATGTGTGTCACAGGTGTGAGCTCCTTGTTATGCCTTGTAGAGATCCCAGGCCAGGAGAGGACAGTCAAAAAACAGGTATAAAGTGATGTGCAAGACTGACAGCGAGGCTACTTTTTTTTAGCAGGTTGTGCCAGAATGGTAATATTCAGAGTCAGAATCCTGGATTTGGTTTGCAGAAACCAAGTGTTGGGGCATAAATTTGAATTTTTCCAGATTGCCCTGGGACAGCATTGTGTGATTAGAGCAAACAAGATCAAGTCACAGTGTCAGTGCAAAATGTTTCCTTGTCAGATTACAGAAGCCTTATGCAGTTCTTGGATGAGATAATCAAACTGAGGCTGCTGAAGCAAAGGTACCTGCTGTCTGAAGCACAGCATTATTGCAATTTGGGACGGTAGCTAAGCCCTGTTTTAGTGGCTTCAGTCCTCTATGGTCACAAAGAGCAACTTCAGACCAAGTCAAAGTAGCAAAATACTCCTTGCCCTATATAGGTGCCTGTTTTGGGGGTTTCTTGCTGCCCCTTTCTGCTATGAGGCAGAGGACATTGCTGTGGCAAAGGATTTATAGTAAACAGTGCCCCAGGAAGCCAGGACTACGTGTCTGTTGGTCCCAGGAAACCCTCTCTGGTAGTATGGTCTGGGCAACAAGCAGGATTTTTATGTCTGAAAACTGCCCTGGCAGCCAGGACGAAATTATGTGTGCATACCTCCAGCCTGGGAGGATGCACAGAGGCTGGACTGAGCAATACAACCCTTGATGTCCATCAGGATTTTGAGTTCATCTACATTACAGATAAATGCAAAGGTGTTAGTCTAAACTGCAACATGTATTAACTGTGCATTTGATTTTGTGGCAGAGTTACTTGTTCTAGTTAGCATAATCCATGCTCCAAGTGGATTCCTGAGCAATTCTTCCTGTAGCGAAATGCCCTTGAGATATCAAGTCCTGCTTTCCTGTTCTCTGTGGGACTAAGAATCAATTATGGATACATGGAGCTGACACCACTAGCCTGTAATTGCCAGGGTGAAATTCTTATTGGGTTAAAGTAAGAGAACACTCCCTTTAATGGGTCTAAATGTGTGTGAGTGTGGGGGGGGGGGTTGTTTCCTGACTTTCCTTGTGATCTAGATCTTTTAAAGTTTGACTCTACACAAAAACTCAGCCTTCTATTCCCATCCATGATATATATTTCATTGCTACTTTTCATAATAATTTTGTGCTTTTTCTAGAAAATACCTCCAAAATGGTAGTTCTCACTGAGACAAACAAGAACCCATTCATTGGCAAGAGATACAGGCAAGAGAGACAAGCATATTTTAAAAACAGGTTTGAAGACATTCCATATTTCCTTTACTATTTGATAGATGTTGATACTCAATGAATGACCCTCTTTGGGCTGTTGCTCAAAGAAGTCAGTACGGCACAGAGATGACAGTGAGGGGCTGGTGTGGGTGGGATGAGTACCTGCCTCTGGCTCATGGGTGGTGGAGCCTGGCACATAAAACCTACCCTAAAAGCCAGGCTTTTTAACCCACAGCTGAGGATTAAAGACCCCAGAAAACAGGCAGAGGGGGAGATGTGCCATCTTAATGTTGCCATGCTGGGTCCTGGAGTTTTAATGCCTAACCCTGAACTTCCTACCTCATTGGGTTGTTGGGTGTTTTTTTGGCAGGGCTCTCTTGTGACTTCAACATTCTTGTAATACGGGGGTTTTTGTGTGAATACTGCCACACTGTCAGCTCAGCACTGAAAAGCCATAAATCTGGTGGTCTCGTGCCTGTCCCCTGAGTGCTTCAGTCCACCTCGTAAAACTGCTGCTTAATGAAGTACAGCCCAGCACAACTGGCAGCCTCTGCTTGGCGGCGAAGGCTGAGCACATAAACACACGCCTGCCAGGCTTGTGTCGGGAGGTGCAGCCAGGCACCTTCTGCTACTGAAGTGGGGAGAAATTTCTGAGTAGAGGTGTCTGAGAAATCTCTTTAAAACTGTAGAAAAATGTTTTATAAATTGTTAAAAACCTATCCCTCTAATCACGGGCCAGTGTTTCTGGGCCTGCTTGGGAGAGGACACCCTTCTTTGAATAAATGACTGTGCATATTCAGAAATAGTTAAGAATTGATTACAATAGATTTGGGAAATGAAAATGAAAGGATGTTAATGAATTTTTAGTATGCAATGAAAGCTACACCTTAAGGTTACCCAGAGGCCTTGCTTCCATCTATCTCACTCTCAATAAATAAGACATCGCTAAAACTTATATTTTAATTTACTGTAGAGCCAATATCTGAAGGAACTTTACAAGCGTCAGTGTATTGTGTCTCCTACTGCTCTTAATTCTTTTTTTTCTTTCTAATTATGAAAACTGAGTGTTGGAGAAGGCAAACAATTGTAAGTTACATAACAGTTTGTGGGTACCGCTTCAGTCTCTTGATTCCTGCTGATGCTCTAAACTAGTAAAATGCCTTTATTTTTGACCTACAAATTATAAGTATTTTAATTAGAATGTTCTCCCTCACCCCCCTTTAGTGCATTTTGCCTTCCACCTCAGCAGCATGGCCATCACTGTGACACCAATACTTTTGTTTACATCAGGTTATAATAAATCTCTGCAGACTCTTTTTTACAAGGAGGAAGTTACAGTTGCTTTCCCATGACGCAGTGTGGATCCATATTCACACACCATTTAGGAGAGGTAGGCAGTATCCTTGCAACCTCAGGGCAGCTTGGGCTGGAGTTGGCAAAACCTGGCTGGCTTGAACCGTATCTGGAGAAGGCACAGGCCTTTGCAAGGGGCCCTGATGATTGGTTTTGAGAACTGGAAAGTGTAGACATCCAGGCTTATTCTGGACATTTAAAAAGTCTGTACTGGGATGCCAAATTTAGAGCTGTGCCTTTTGTCTGAGCACAGCCATAATTTGAGTAAAAGTGTTGCTGCTATAAAAATAGTAAGATCTGAATAATTGTGAAATCAACTTTTTCTTTGCTTTCCGGTGCTGTATAATGACTGTATAACTGCTGACATGTGTTTCCTACCATGAGTTTTTCTTCCAACCCTGATGTCCCATGTCCACTCAGTCAGGAGCACTGTTACCAGTGGTTGTACCATGCTCACCCTTGGAGAATCTGAGCTGTAGTCACTTGTGAAAATCGAAAGCAAACAGCAAGAAAAGGCTGGTGCCACCAGGCTGGAAAAAGCATTGTCTGAACCACCAGGCCTTGGATCTGTGGCAGTGGAATTGACGTGTAGGAATTTTCTCCTCCTGTCATCTCAGCTTATTTTCCAGACCCTTTTCCATTCACATGAAAGTCCTTCAGAATCAATGAAGACTTTGCTGTAACAATAACAGAGTAATTCCCAAAGTTGCTGGCATGAGAGTTCTATTTAGTTACAGCTTTATTCTTTGTGAGGTCTTCAAGGAAGGCAATTGTTTTCTTCTGTCTGATGTTGGAGGTGGAAATCTAGGGACAAGTTGTGGATTTCCTCCACCTTCTGGTCTTGGTGGTGAGGAAAAGATCAAGGCTGTTATTTTCCTTTCACTCTAGTTTCAGTACAAATGAATTCAGAGCTTATTGAGTAAACAAGAATCTTTAGATCCAGTGCTTGATCAAATTCATGCTTTTCAGAACAATGCACACCAATGGAAGCAAAAAAACCCCTGTAAGGATACAGTTGTAGGTATCCATAAAACCAAAGGAAAAAGAAGAAACTGAATATGGTTTTACACATTAAAGGTCTTGCAATTTCCTTCTCAAATATATGTGGTCAATCTAAAGTGGGAAGAGAAACTCAAGGCCAGAGAGGTGTTTATCATGAAGACTTCACAACATGTCAAAGGGGTTGCTCAGAGTAACTCATGTTCCCCCTGTGCTGCACCGCGACTATGGCAAAGGCAGTGAATCTCAAAAGGTAGAGCCTTTTGCTTCAGATCTTGCAGGGCTGGACAGGGATGAGGAACAAGTAGCACATCTGCCAGCACTGAAATGGTAAACTCACACTGGAGCTTGGCCTTTCTGTGAAGTAACGCTTGCTAATACAGCCATTTGTTACAGAGGTTGAAAATCAGATTAAGGTAATTGAGAGCAGCTAGGCATTGTCATAATATGTGCAAATGTTTTAGTGCAAAAATTGTAAGGAAAATATGGTGGTTAGGATTTGTCTTGCCTTTTCATTAGAAAGGAAATTGGAACTGAAAAGTAACTTTCTCCTATGTTGTTTGGTGGACACGATTGCACAGCTGATGAGGCCAGAGGCGGTGATAAAAACTGCCGTGCGGGTATTGTGAAGTTCTTCCCTGGGATGGTACCTTATGTGATACTGTGTTTTACCTCTGAATGTGTGTCCTTCTCAGGGAGACCCCAGGCATCTTGTGCCAGTCAATGTGCTGTTGATGAGCTGGCAGCACTGCACAAAGCCAAAAGCTGCAGTGCAGGCACAGGTGCGATGGTGCAAGGGCACTACCAGTCACCATCAGTAACATCTGACCATGCAGGAGGTGTGGAGTGTGGGAGGCAGCCACAGAGGGCCTGCAGGGAGCAGGATTGGTCACACAGTGAAGCATCTGTGCTATCTTCCATGGGCAGTGGCTGAAGGGTGGCTAGATTCTGGTGGCCAGGCACTGACATCCACTGGAAATTATGCTTCTATATGTGAATGATCCCCCTGAGTTTTCTGCTAGGTTAGGGTTTCTGCTGCTCCAGAAGCACCGTTTCTGCCTCAAAAATACCTAGCAGACTTCATACGTCGCCTGGATGACAGAATTATCATCTTAATTTTCTTTTCCTGCAGTATCAGGCCCTGTCATGGGATGAATTCTGCCAGTGTAGAGACAAGCAATATCCTTGCCTCACAATTTGGTTACGAAAACATAGTATCTAATCATCTGGGCCCAGAGTGGCCTGTCAGTCTTTGCCCTGGCCAGGTTCCCAGTGGATGCCTGCCTTTTGTTCACTGCTCCCACGCTCCTGCTGGAGTGGGTGGGTAAATAACTCAGATAAAATTTGACTGACTGATAGAAACCTGGTGTAGGGGTAATTCAAGACAGGGACTTTGGAGAGGTTTTTTTTTTGTTGTGGAACATCAGCAGATGTGGCAGACAGCTCTGTGAGAATGCTCTTTCACCAACTTGCTAATATCCTGGCTGGAATTCAATATTCACTGACTTCATACTTTGTGACTTGAGATTAATCTTGACCTTGGAAAAAGTTGTTGAAAAAGAAAAGGTAGCTCTTCTTTCTAATGCTGTATAGGGAAAAATAATTCAACCACAGGAGCTAGATCTTCCACTGACAGAAGTCAACATGAGTCTATTGTTCTAGTTTATGATTATGGTCTGAATACATCTGAGATGTGGAAGAATTTTTTTGTGTTAAATGGAAAAAGTTGAAGTCAGTGGCAGAAGTCTTGTTAAAAAAAAGGCACAACAAAAAACCCAAAACACATGTTCCAATTTACAGGTCAGTTGATATCCTCCCTGGAGACTGCCTTAATTTCTAGTTCAGGAATGTCAATAAATCAATGCCACAAGCCATCAGTGAGGCAGTATCCAGCAAAGCAACTGCTATGTGAACACCACGCTCACAATCCAAAAAGTCATAGCCAAAAATCTCTCAATACGTTTTCTTACTTCATTAGTTTCTGCTTTACATAAAAATAGCTGTAGTTTTCGCAGTGAATAATCATGTTTGCCTTAAGAAAGATATGTCTATGTGATATGTTTGTTAGGTAAAGAAGTGGAAATAAGATCCTGTGTGGAACCTGTCGTGCAATTCTGAATTACGGGTTGGTTTTTGTTTGGTTTGGTTTGGTTTTTTTTCTGGTTAATATATGTTTCATTCTTTAAGCACAGATTATGTGCTTGTTATATGTAGCTGCTGAGGCAGTAGATAAAACAGCATAATTACAAAAAAAAAGTGATGATTTTATGTGTATACATGCCAGGAGAATATTATTGCTATGATTAATAGAGGGCTGTAACACAAATATGACACTCTGGAGAGTAGACTTTCTGCCTCATACTATATGTGTTTTTCACTGCTATGCAGAGTGGCTATAAAATGCTCTCCATATTGGATCCTTAAGGTTCCATTTTCCTCTGATTTGTGCTAAATGCACATGAGCAGGTGAATACAAATCACTACCATGACTGGACCCCTGCTGTTCACTGAATTTGCAGAAAAGTAAATGACTGCATGATCTGCAAGGCCTGGTTTGTGCTGGCGAGGTGGGACCTGGGAAAGGGAGGTCCTCCAGTGCACCCCAAAGTCTTCTTGCCCCAAGAAGGTAAAGACATCACGAAGACAAAAGAGGTGGTTGACAGAGAAGCATCAGACTTTATTCATCCTTCAAAGATCTGAGATCTCTAAAAAGATCTGTAACTTTTGAGAATTGAAATGTCCAGCTTCAAAAAAGTAGAATGGGGCATTGCCTGCATGGTATATGTCATGCTGGATACTTCCTGTGGAGATTGTAAGCTAAACAAGTAGTTCCTGGCATA
Source organism: Myrmophylax atrothorax (assembly GCA_026770055.1). Classification (NCBI taxonomy): domain Eukaryota; kingdom Metazoa; phylum Chordata; class Aves; order Passeriformes; family Thamnophilidae; genus Myrmophylax; species Myrmophylax atrothorax. The sequence goes on along the minus strand of JAOXXN010000395.1, from coordinate 66,315,336 downwards.
GAGGAACTAACACAACCTGGTTTCCTGCTAACCTGTCTCACAACAAGTCTTCCCCTCTGGATTCTATCTCAGGCAGAAAAAAAACACATTACAGAGTTTTTCTCTTAGGGGAGACATAAAGAACAACAAATGCTTTCCTCCTCTTGGTCACCAAGGTGCAAAAAAAAAAAATCTTAAAGTACTGGAGATTGTAGCCCCCACTGTCAAATCTGGTCAAGACAATTAATGAGCGTTAGAAGTGGGGAACAGAAACAGACAGACACAGCATGACTGCACAGACCTTGTTTCCTTAGGAAACTGGGCTCAAAACAAAGCACACAAGTCTGGTATATTTCTAGCAAAGAGGTGGGTGGCTTTCCTTTCCAGAGGAAATGCACTGCTTTCCTGGGACTGATCCTCACTTTACTGGAAGCTACATTGGTTCATGCCTCCTTCAGATCTTGTCCTGTTTTCTTGACCTGGAAGCCTGTACAAGTTCTGGAAGAAGTTACCAGTGCCTGCAGAGTTATCAGAGGATACCTCAATCACTCCAAGGGATCATTTATTTATGTATTATTTCTATGTATAAGATAACTCTAAGGCATTTATGATATAAAAAGGAGCATTGCATGGTTAGGGTTGTAAAGGACCTTAAAGATCATCAGTTCCAATCTCCCTGCCATGGGCAGAGAGACCTGCCACTAGCCCAGCTTGCTCAAAATCCCATTCAGGCAGGCCTTGAACTGTTTCAGGTATGGAGGAATCTGCAGCTTCTCTGGGCAATCTGTTCCAGTGTCTCACTGCCCTCACAGTAAAGATTTTTTTCCCATTAGCTTATGTAAACCCATTCTCTGTCTGTTTAAAGCCATTGCCCCTTGTCATGTCACATCACTACATGCTCTGTACAAAGTCCCTCTCTGGCTCTCTTGTGGGCCCCCCAAGAGTCAGCCAACTGAGGTAAATTCAGCAAAAGAGAAAGGACTATACTGCAGACAAGGTGCCCCAGCTCCATCCCGTACTGCAACTCCGCAGGCATCACATGTTGCCGAGTTCAAATCTGTACCTTTTGAGTGGTATGAGGGTAGCTGCCTCTAAGAGTCTGATATTCTCTTTTGTAGGTGAGAAATGAAGAAAGCAGAGGGCAAGAAGGAGGCAATGTCTCCCCAGACTGGTAGAAACCAGGCAAATTGTTTCTGCTCTCAGATTAAAAGATCCCTCCGAAGGGAGAGAACTGTATGAACTAGAAGAGGCAGTATTGTTCAGTGAGCTAAAGCACCTGGAAATCTAAAATTTTCTGCTCTACCACAAACTTGGAAGTCCCTATATGCCTCAGATGCAGCCCCACCTCTCAGAGAAGCCAAGACACATGTAGATACTGGGATACTGAATACCAAAAACACCTATTAAATCTGGTTCCCGACAATGAAACATTGTTCTCAATTTAAAATTTGTTGGACTTCTTCTGTATTCCAGGTTCTTGTGTTTAAAAATGGCTGTGCAAAAGTTATACTCTTAATACTCAAACCAGGTTTATGTTACTGGTTAAACATTATGAAGTGGTTTTTAAAGACCTGTAAAATACAGAGTTACTCGTTATATAGCTAAGCCTTTATTATTTGGTCTTTCATCCAGAAGTATTTGAAAAGCCAGAAATAAAATGTGTTTCCTCCTTGATACACTGATCTTGTGTCTACTGTTCACAAATGCAGATTTGATTAAAATTGTCCACCCTAGCTGATTCTATATGTTTCTTGACAGCCCCCTATAGCCCAGACTGTATAATTGCCTCTAGGTTTTCTTTTCACCATGTGGTTTCCCAAGCTAACACAGAGCATTCTGAGATATTTTTAACATCACACTACCTTTTCTACTTCTCCTCTAGATTCCTACAGCTGCAGCTTTCTGTCCCCTCTATGGAGCTCAATGTGAGATTGATTATTTAAGTTACTTCCATGATGATTCAGACACAGGCTTAACTGTAAAACACAGTAAAAGAATTGTTTGAATTTCTCACAGTTTGGTCTTGCAGTAGCATGTGCAGGCCTGTTTCCATGTTTTAAGGTAGTCACTGTTTCTCAATGCCTGTTTTATGTCCATGACCAATACACATCCTTAACCACAATTTATTTGAGATTTCACCATGCATCTTGTCCAAGGTTTACTGACTTGTACTGTCAACAGTACAATTGTATTGTGGTGTTTAACGAATGTCTGAGGAGTTACCCCATTTGTTATGAATAGCAGCAGATCATAGAAGAGAAACTCTTTGTGGTTGTGAGCAAAACTTAATAAAAGGTGTATCTTCCTCTTCCTTTGGTAACTATTGTCTTCGTGACACTGACTTTTTGTTGCCTTTCATTAAGACCTATTTAAGAATTAGTATTCTGATTGCCTTTCTTCGCATAATGTCATGCACTTTATGGCTCAATGGGGAGTCATGCTGACTTTTGGCAGTGGAAGTGCTAACACATTCTAATAATGGTGTCATAGAGGTAACTGAACAACATGCTTTCTGTTGCACTGGGTCTGAACACAGGTCTGTACATATCTCTGTAAAACTCTGCGATGAAGATTAAATACGAAGGTCTGATCCTTTTCTTACCTCTGCTGGACTAAGGGAAAGAAGCCCTGTAGGAGTCAATGCAGTTATATGAGTGCAAGTTAATAATAAGTCTTGATGTTTTGAATTTTGCATAAAAGGTGCTTTTAATAGCCTTCAGTTTTCTTGGCATGCATTGCATTCATGACTCAAGACATATGTGGTGGGCTGAATTTATGCTGTGTGCTGGTTTCATCCAAGTGGGATTTAATGCGTAACTTGTAAATGTTCACACATGTGTACACTGACCTCTGCTGTGTAAGTGCCACTGGAGTCACAAACAAGACATTAGTATCTCTCAACCAACGTGCTGTCTAAGACTATTAGTGTTGGCAAGGCCAAATACAGAAGCCTTGTACAGCCGCTTGTACAACACATGACCGGAAACACGCGACCCACACCACATCCAACCTCTCCACTTAAATTAATGTCTGAGAGAGGGTGAGATTTATTGCATAGTGACCAGGTTAATGTGTATAGCTGTACTCAGACTCAGAGTGAGAATAGCAACATGATGGAGTTTCATTCACAGACAATAGGTTTGGAGCCTTTCAATTAAACACAGCACTGTGGATAAAAGGGGTGTTTAGGAAGCTTCTGTGTATATGGTGCTTGTGCTTTTGTCGCTGACTTACTTCCAATAAGACAAATAACAAGGAAATTACAGCATTTTTATAACCAGTACAGTGAAATGGTATTTAAAACCCCTTTTATTTCAACATCAAAGCATACATAAAAGAGTGATTTGTTTCCAGTGGAATAACAAGACAAGACAGGACACTTTGCTGTCTTCTAAAGCAAGGAGTTTTTTCTTGCCAAGAACTTGAAGAAAATAGATCTACTCAAAATGGTGAATAGATCCTTTTCAGCCTGTTAGCACAGTAATGCCCTCAATATGAGGAAGAGTCGAACTATTATTTATTTTGACAGAGAATAAAGATTAACAAGATAAATTACATGGAAAAGAACCAGAAATACTCACTTATCAAATTCATATTATAATCATATTTGTTCCTTTACAAGCTTAGAGGAATACCAACATTCAATCAAAGAGGAAACCTTAGTAATTTAAGAGCTGGGAATAATTTCCCTAATTAAATCAGCTCCAAATTCCACTGCAATCAGTACAGAGCCATTCTTCCACTCCTGCTTTCTTCTTCCCTTCCACCACTTTCACTGCATTAAAATGGTGGCACTGGAGAGTCTACAGGAGCAGCATGCACCAAAACTTGCCCATGCGATATCTTGTGCAAGGTTTCATTCTACCCAGGCTATGCCTGAAAAGGCTTTGGAGGAAGCCTGGCTGCGGGAGACCCAGGCAAGCCTGGTCCAAAGGGTTGAGCAGGCAGTGTGGATCTGGGCTGAAGGAGAAAGATATTTCTGCTGCCTGCTGTGCCCAGCAGTCTCAAAGGATCTTTCCTGCAGCAGCAGCACGTGCAGCGTGTCAGCCACTGTGCTCCTGCGTGCACATGTGGGCATCCATCACTGTCCCCGGCGCTTTGAACAGGCACTTTGTAGACGAGTAGGGAAGAGGTAAACTGAGTGTGTGTGGTGGGGGGGACAGGAGGGTGGGGAGGAAGGAAAAGAAATGTGAGAAAGCTTTAGATGTAGTCCAAGTGTCCATCTGGTGGGTCCTTCTGATGTTCTGTTGTCGAAGCCCTCCCACTGAGAAGGATCCCTCCTTTCTCCATCTTCTGCCAAAAACTGACTCAGAGGCTGATTTTGTTAGAAGAGGATCATGAAAGCTTTGTTCAGTCTCTCCCTGTAGGGGAGTAGAGTGTTCATTTCTATAGGAGGATACTTAGGCTCTCTGAGTCTTGGTTGTTCTTATTCACACTAAGCTGGAGAGCCTCAACCTGGGAAATTGGCTGGAAGGTCCTATACTAGAAAGCACCTGGGGTTGTTTCAGCTCATAAGCCAGCTGCTGAATCAAGGAGCACTTTTGGCTGCTGATTAGTGTTCCTAATCACTTTTCAGATTGCTCGTTTATCCTGACTTAGTAAGGCAGAAGGAGTAGGGGGAAATGTCTGGTGAGGGTACAGCAGTTTGGCTTTTGGCCCACTGCTGTACCCAAGTAGAAGAAAATGCCTTGCTCCATGTCTGGTCTTTCCTCAGTAGACCTAGTTAGGTAGGTGAAGTCAGGCTTTACCTCTGCACCTCTTTCTCGCCCTTTGTCCCCAGGGTTTGTGTTTTCAATTGTGTCCTTTCTGGTCATGTAGGTGGCTTTTACAAGGGCTTGAGTGAGATTCTTGTCTTCCATTGCTTCTAAAGCCAGGGGGGCTCCCAGTGACTGCTGGGGCTGCAGAAACAAACTAATGCTATTGAGCTGCTTCTGAATCACCATTTTGGAAAATGAGCTATGTCGTTTACTAGGCTGGATTTTAACTTTTAAAATACAGCTGCTTTTTTTTCTTTTTTTTTCTTTTTTCTTTTTTTTTTTTTTGAGAAGAGGGGATTTACATTTTATGGGTGTTCATTGGATGAAAGAATTACTATAATACACAGTGGGAGAATATATGGTGTAACAGAGCTCTAAGGAGCCATAGAGAAAAAGATAAAAGACATTGAAATAGTGGAATGAAAGTAACAGATTTCAGAAAGTCTTTCATGAAAGTCTGGGGGAATTAATAATTACATAAGGGAATAAGAAATAGAAGAGAATTTTGCTATTCTACTTGCTTTGAAAACACCCTTTTTCTCCCCTCCCATTTTACTTTCAGTTTGGAACTTATAGGTTCAAATTAAATTTAAACAGATGTGCACCAGCTATTTAGTTTCAAACTCCTGAAGAAAGAGCATATCTGCATTTCCACTGATATAAAGTGACACAAAATCACTGTAACATGAAAGTCATTGTACAACAGAGCTATTTGTCTTGCTTATTTGAAATGGAGAAATATTTTAAATGAAAATGTAACCAGGCAACTAAACCTGACTATAGGAGGGTGACAAAAAGGTTACTTCAAAAATAAGCAGTAAGGCTTGAAATCAGAAAACAGAAAATTAGAAATGGACCACTGTGACTATTAAGACCTCATCACTGACTGGGAGGGAAAATACAAAGTGAGAATGGAGGGAGATAAAGCAGGGTTTGAAGAGTCTTGCATCCAGTAGTTATTTTAAAGACTTAAAATGTATGGAATTTTATATTACTGAATTTCTGGTGGGATGTTCCATTAATATAGTGCTCAGTTTGCTTCTCCGTGAAGGGTCTGGGCTCAGAATCTGTTCACAGAAAAGAACTACACTCACACTTTCCTGCAAATGATGGGAACACAGGGCCAGCTACTCACCCCTGCTGTAAGTCAAAGCATTTCCAGTGATGTCTGTGGAGCTACAAGAGCTTGAATGAGCTGAAGACATGGCCTAGAGTTTCCAGCTAACTGAGTGGCTGTGCTGGAAACAATTTTGTTGTACTTTGTTTTCCCAGTGCTTAGCAGCTTGCTTGGGTAACCTTGGTGGGAATTTAGCACACATAGCCACTGCCACAGATCCAATCTCAAGTAGAGTTGGGTGCAGACACAACATACAGACAGTGGAGTAGGAACAGACGTGTATGTGCAGCCATTCAACCACCCCATGCCCATGCAGCTTAGAGTGTGGGCTGCATCTCAGTGGCAGAGAGGAGGCAAGAATCTTACAGGTCCAATAAGCCTTTTCCAGTAACTCTATTCTTGACATTCAGAAGGCCCTTCCCTTTTCTAAGTCTTTTTCCACGAATACATATATATCTTTTCTACTCTTAAACCCTTTCTGCACTTGATTTGAGTTCTTCTTACCCCGACATTCCTGTTTTCTTATTTTTTCTTTTCTTTAAAGGTTAAGTGGCATCATTCAGTGGGAGCTTTCTCTAACCTCTTCCACCCTGACTGCTTTTAAAGGTATTTGCTTGCCCTCCATGGTGCTCCAACAGCACATAGTGCTTCTGTCCCCTCTGCCAACACCTGAAGACTTTCTCTGGTAATTTCTTACTCCAGTTATCACATCCAAATCTCTGGGCTGAGCCCATCTTGCTCACAGTCCCTTGGTCTGTTCCAAATCCCACCAGCAAGCTCACCACCTTGTACTGTTCATTCCCTGTCTCCTTGGCTCTGCATGTCTATGCTGTCTTCAACTCTTCCTCTCCCTCCAGAGGTGTTTGAACTCCTTAAGACCTTCGCATTTCATACCTTCCTGAAAATACTACTTTTATTTCTGCTGCGTTCTTCCTTGCCCTTGGTGATCTTCTGTGACTGTTCCTTTTGTTCTGCTTTCCCCAGTCCTGCCTCAAGGCCTCTTTCTATGCTGCCTTCTGATTAATGTGTGTCAGTGCCCTCCATTTCCTTCTCCAAATCACTTCTTGAAAGCCCTCCTATTCTATAAAATGAAAATATAGAATTTGAAAGGTGCTCTTTGCGGCTGGCGAGGAGTAATTTCACCTTATTTGATGGCATGAAGCCAGAACAAAACTAGTACAACCGTTGCTTTCACACTTTGTATAACCACCCTGACCGTTTTTGCCTTGCACTACCAAGCTTTGTAGTGCTGATTTTCACCTGTGCCAAAGACATCCCTTAAAACATAGAGAAGCAAGGGAGGAAAAGTGGCTTCGTGGCTTCATGTCTTCTGTAGTCCCTCATTTCCTGGTCTTGCATGGGGAAGAGTGGCTACAGCTGGTTCACTGAGGTTTTGCACCACAAGGGCTGTCACCCCAGATGTCGTAATCTCTTCCCATGCTCCCTACTTCTCTTCCAGACATGCCAGTCATACTTCATAGCAGAAAAGTTTAAACGATGTGCGCTCTTCCAACTGCAGAGGCCTTGCACCAAGCAGGCATTTCCCTCATGTGGAGGAAGCCCCAGATGGTCCAAGCTGGGGACTGTGTCTTTGGACCAAGGCATCACTTCTGATTTTTACTTAATGTTGTGTTTCTATATGGGCAGCAAAGTTTCAGTGCTTTATAAATATTATTAGCTCTAATAACTCAATAATAGTAATTCTTTTTTGAATGAATTTATATGAGTATAAATATGTTGCTTGTATTTAACAATTCTTATTCAAAGACAAAATTCTTTGCAAAATTCTTCAAATTAAATTGCAATTATCCCTTTTCCTATGCAATGGTTTATGAGTGTATCTTGGATCTACTCTTATATTTTTTTCTTCTCTCTAATACAGCCAAACTCTTATAAGCAGTGTTTTACTTATATTAGAGCTGTGTCTCCTTGGTATTATGGGCACTTCAACCTGACTGTGTTTGGGAGTATTTATTTTGGCTGTTGCATCATCACATATTTAGATGAGAGGAAATAGCTATGTGCCTTTTAAATTGCTAACACTAAGGGGAGCACTTAATCTTTAGAATACCCTAACTATAAATCTGACATCAGCACATGTCAGAAAACACGTGAATTCTTTGTGTTTAAACATTCAAGGTCATGATTAATGCTGTATGCAAAACACACACAAGGTAGGTGGAAATGGATGCCAATTGCTTTAGGTTCCATTAAAGAACCTAAAAATCTACATTTAACCATATTCCTCAAAAATCCTTTGTATACCTCCTGAGCCATTTGCTGTTCTTTGCTGCTTGTTTACTTCAAGTCTCACAGTGTCAAGCACTCTGCCTTTTTGTCCACTCTACAGCCTATGAGTCAGTCACCCTTGGGAAAGTGACTCTGGGGATGGAGACAGTGGGACCAAAATGAAGAGGCTGTCCCTCATTGACAGTCACTGTTTGCTGACTCAGCCAAAGGAACACAAGGGGCTTTACACAAGAGGCAGGGCAAAGCAGCCCATTTCCCTGCTATGTGCGAAAGCGAGACAAGGACTTATGAAACCGGTTCTTCTATGCCTTCTTCCTGCTGCTCCCAAGGTGTCTCCAGAAAGGCAGCTCCTCACTGGTCCCGGTGTGCCCAGTGGATGTGTAAGTGCTGTGACTGCACAGGCAGCCTGGTTGTACTGCTTGGGAGTCTGGCCTCAGCAACACTTAGAATGACCACAGTCCTCTCTGCGCAGGGACTACTGCAGTGCTGAGATTTCAGAAGCAATTGTCATGTGGAAAGCTGAGCAGATTCAGCCTCAGCTACACAGCAGCGCTCAGAAAAATCTCCCTTTGGAAGGCAAGTCCCCCTTGACCCTTGTAATTGTAAATGAAGGTGGCTGAGAAACCTGTGTATGTTGAACTGCATGCCTCTGGCAATTCAGTTGTGGTCTCAGACCTTGCCCTTGAGAGTTACCTGGTGATGTTGCACTTCCTTGGGGAAAGGCTTTTTACTGCAAATGTTGCTTCATCAACTGTCAAAGCAATGCTTTCTTTTTCACCATGTGATGGAGATGACTTCTTGCACGTGGATCAGATCCTTAGATTTACTTGGGTTTTGTATCCTTCACATTTTCTCCAAGTACACAGAGTATTCTCTGAAATGTACTGTGAGCTGAAGGAGCAGTTTTTATTGCATTCCATGAATATGTTTTACTGGGTCTGTAAGAGCTCTTTGAAGAAATCCCTCTCAATAAATCTACAGCACTTTACCTAGATCCCCTATTTGTTCAGTAGAACTGAAATTTTATCTTCTATAATAGCAAGGGTTTTTCAGTATTTGGAATCATTTTACATACCTACTTTAAAACAGATCTTTTCTATATTATTTATTAATTTTTTTGGCATTACAATACAAAGTTCAGTAACACCAATGAAATGCCCAGAAAGTTCAGTGTTGTGTGAGATGAAAAGTCTTTGAAATCATAAACAACACCTGAAAACATTTTGATTATTCTGAGCAAAGCAACATCTGTCAGAATCCTGTAGCCATCAACACTGGAGCAGGTGCAGGGATATTTATTCTATATGAAAATATATGTATCTTCATTTTTTTCTCTATGTTCCTGAGATAACTTCTCTGTAATATCCTATGGATAAATAGGTGATCACAACCCCAGTTTTACTGTGGAGGATATATCTGCTGTGACAGGATTGTTCTGACAGTGTAAACAGATAATGGAAAGTATAATAAGGACTCACAGGCTGCAACTTCATCTGTTGATGAGGTGGGAAAGGACTTAACTATGACACTGTAAGTACTAGTTACAGTTTTATTGTCTCCACATTGATATTTTATAGTTTGCTATTCCTGGGAAATGATGTTCTTATTCTCCTTTATGTTGTGAAGGCAGCACTCATGAGCATTTTTGTGGGAATAACGAACCACAAGAAACTGGAAGATACCTTTACATAAGGGCCCTTCAATTCAGATCAGAAACTCTGTGCCCTTCAATTCAGATCAGAAACAGCTTTTCTTGGTTCAGAAGGAAGTGCAGTATTAGAGGCAGGCATTATCTTGCTGCAAGCTTAAAACTCACTCTCCTGGCCTTTGTCTTTTGGAGCAGTATGCCTGTATTATTTATCATTTGCAAACTCTGCAAAATCTTTCCTGACCTTGCAGGAAGGATGCCAGACTGTGTGGTTTGGGATCCATGTGGGAATTCTGTATAGCAAATAGAAAATCAGATTCAAATGGGGCAAGGGATGAGAATAGATTCCATTTATTTGGAAGCTCAGTTGTTTTTACTGATGCAATCAGAAAAAGGTGGTTGGTGTCTTGGTTCAGATCATGTGTCTGTGATAAAAGAGAGTTAATGTTTCAACTTTCCTTCCAGTAGTAAATGGCCACTGACTACTTTTAGTAACTGATAGACTGGAAAAAATGCTTAATTTTGTAGGTATAACAGCTACGATTTATTTTGTGATTGTGGAGTAGGTGTAGATAACACAAGGAGTTGAACTGATTTTTGAACTTAGTAGCATGTTTTTACTTCCAGTGTAGCAATTGAGGAACACCTCTAATGGCAACTGTCCTTCTCTCATATTTTTTTCAGATATAGTTTTCTTTATTTCGATTACACTTGATGCTATTTGAGTCTCCCATTTTGTTTCCATTCAAGAATAAGTCTTGCAGTGGTTCAGCTGTACTCCTGACTGTTTTCAAGTGCAAATTTAGGCACTGTGTGAACCTCTCTAGGTCCCATAACCAGAAATAACTCACAGGGCATTTAAGTTGTTTGTTGGCCACAGGAGCATGATGAATAGAGAACTGAGTGAGAAGGTCCCATCTAAGCTGTCATGTTCCCCTAGCTCCATGGTCCTGCACTGGCATTCAGAGCTGTGGGAACCCAAGCTGCTGTGCAGAGAGCAGGAAAAGCTGCAAATTCTGGCATGGCCAACAAATTCAAAGCAGGGGTTTTTTGTAAATATTGGACAAAATAAAGACTGCTGGGATTCAGTTTTACTTGAAAAATACAGGATAAATGCAAGTATGAAGCAATGGCTTCACAGTCCTTCATTTTGCCATCATTCTGTTTATACAGCCTAAATAGTGATGTCTCATTTTACAGGTTAAAACGCATTGCTGATAACAGGTCATCTTGCATCTTTTGGATGTGGTCCCTCAGTCCATGGTATTCATAATGGAACCCGATCATTCTGGAGTCTCTTCTGCTTACGTGGGATTGGACATGTTTTAATTCAATGTGATTCATACTGCACAGATTTTCAGTAGTTGGGTGTTATTTTAAATAAACAAGCACGTCTTACATCCCACTTACAGAGTCTTTCCTATTCCTGGGCCCATGTAGTCACTGTACTTCCTTATGATGCAATTTCCCTCAGTGCACCTTTTTCAATGGGGTTTGGTTTAAATTTACACTTTCTTTCAAAACACAAAAGCTGACTAGTATGGGAGCATCACATCCATTGTAAATTATGGAGACCAGTACTGGCAATATACTTTGTGACAGGCTCCTACGTGACCAACTGGAAGAGCTGTGGTGGGTAGACAAGCTGGATGGGTTACTGTTTACTTGACATTATCATTAGGCTGAATTAAGGCTGACAAAAGTGCCTAACACATCTCTCAAAATTATTATTTTTCCACACCAAATGTGCTGCTGCTGCTGCACATTTTCCCAGGTGTTATCAATAAATACAGACTTTTGACCTAATTTTACAAGAGTGTGAGGAAATGTTTGGTCTTGGGAAAAAATGCTGTGTGCTTAGCAGGTTTTGCTGTTCAGAATTATGTGAAGAGGCAGCAGTCCAAAGTGGACAAGGTAAGCAAAAGAGTGTTTGCTGCTTGCCAGGTTCTCTGATTAGAGGAAACTTTCAGGCAGCTCTGACGCTCTGTGCCAAGACTGGCATAGATAAGTAAATAAAACTGTTCATGTTTTTGAGGCTAGCTAAATTCAATATCACTGGTGTTTTTTTCCTCCTCTGTGGAAAATCAAATTATGCTGTTCAGAGCCAGAACAGAGATATCATGTGACAGAAGAGATGTCCTATAAGTTGCATCCTTAATAGAGGTGCTTGATGTATAGTGCATATCTCCCAGGACACAGCCTTGCTAGTACACTAGTCTGATTTTATTATTACCATCTGATCTCGAGGCCTCAGCATACTCATACCCTTCTTTTCAGTGAATGCAGGAGCTGCTATTCTAGCCCCATACAAACAAAGTTGCTCTCAGTGAACCACAGAGTGCCCTATCACCATCTGGAGTGCATTTCTCAAAGAGCAATCAGTGCTGTTGTCTGTCACATCTCTTTACCAGCAGCTGTTTCCTGCCAAGCTCGTTGCCTCCAGGTCTCTGCTGTTGTCTGCTCAGTTGGGTCTTTCCAGGCTGTGCAGATCATGAGCAGTCAATCTGGGACAGCAGTAAACCATTCACAAAACAGAGTTTAGCAATATATCTGTTTCTGATTTTTGCCTGGCCCCCTATGACTTGATTCCAAACAGTAATGAAAATATACTGCAAATATTGGATGACTTCATTGTCACTTGGAAATTCTGTGTAAGAAAAGCACAGTGGAGACAACTGATGGTTTGCTAGCATCCTGTAAATGGTTAGGTATTGCCCATATAGCTTCTGTCTTCTTACCAGGTGCAGCACTGATGTAGTAAAGCATAGGCTGGGACTGTATCAATCATCAGTAATTTGTACTACCCCTTTCCTGTTCAAAATCCCGAAATTTTAAATCTTTCAGATAAAATACTAAACTGTGTTTTACCTGCTACACAGTCTTCACTACAAGTCATGGTAAAATGAATTCTTAGAAGCTCAGTACTTATACATGCAATGACCATAAGATGGAGATGTTGGGCTACAAAAGAAGTAATATACTTCATCCCTCACCACTTTGGTTAGTGTGGGTTTATTTAAAGAAAAACTATGATTAGCTAAAATAAGTATTGTGGTAGGGATTAGAGACCAGCCTAACCAAGATGGCAGAGTGCTAGATATACAAAGTCTGGGTTTTAAAATGAACTATTAAAAGTGAAAATGTGAACTGCTACTGTAATTATTTCAATAGTGGATTACTTGTGCCTTTGCTTCACAAAAATAGGTTGAAACATCATACTCCCAATTAACAGAGTACCCTTCTTTCTCATGAGTGGGAAACAACATATAATTCTCAAGACAGGTAAAACAGCTTGTGTGTTACACAATCTATACAGTTATTTTCTAATCTTCAAGGATATCATTAGAGCACAGGGTCTAACTGGCATTTCACTCTGCAAGAGGCTCTGGGTCTGCAATAACTGAGTGGAGCAAGTTTTTGGTGGCATTAAGAAGAGGGAAGAAGGGTTTTCAGAGGAAAATGGGAGGGACGGGTTTCAGTCAGCCACTCTTGTAGTGCATCTCAAACAGGCAACCTTTGCTAACATCTGGGTAGTAATTTTACTAGTTAGGGCATAATTTGACTTTGAAAACCATCTTCAAAATATTACCTCTGCACACAGCTGTTCCACTTCTCTCTTCAGACTGGCAGTCCATTATCCTCTTCTCAACTTGTCCCAGCCTGAAAGATCTAGTTAGCCCCAGTTCTTGTTCATGTGTCACCCTCAGAAGCATCTGAAAAGTTTTAAGTCAGCTGTACTGGGATGGAGCTCAGGGAATGCTGTATTTTTGCACAAGTGGGAATGAAGGCCTTATTTGGTTGATGGGAATTTTCAGTTACGAGCTGTTAAATACTAATGGTAGAAGATGATGATTAGATAAGGTGAAGGGTGTTTTCTTAATAGCAAAGGTAATTACAAGAGATACAACTTCATGAAAAACATAGTGGATTCACCATCAGTTAAAATCTTGCATCTATTGCAGACGCCTGCCTAAAAGTGATCTCTGTTCAATTAGCATGCCTGACTTGTGTGTATGAGGAAGCCAAGAATCAAATTCTGTGGCCTGTGCATGGCAAGAGATTAGACAAAATGATCACAGGGGTCACAGGATCACAGAACAGCTGAAGTAGGAAGGCAGCTCTGGAGACTATCTACTTCAAAGCAGTGTCAGCTACAGCAAATTTCTCAGGGCTGCATCCTGTTGGGTTTTGAGTATCTCCAAGGATGGCTACTCTGCTACTTTTATGGACAGCCTGTGCCAGTGTCTGACCACCTTCACTGAAGAAAGAAAATAAAATTTGTTCTTGTGTTTAAGTGGAATTTCCTGTGTTTTATTTTGTGCCCATTTTTTCTTGCCCTGTCACGGGGCACCACTAAGAAGGGTCTGGTTCCATCTTCCTTTGTTTCAGGTAGTTTCACAGATTGATGAGTTTCTTCTGAGTCTTCTTTACTCTAGAATGTACAGTCACAGCTCTCCCAACTTCTCCTCATATGAGAGTCCAGTTCCTTCACTGTCTTTTTGGCTCACTGATGAAAGTGTTTCAATATGTCCATGTGTCTGTGGTATTTGGGAGTCCAGATCCAGACCCAGCACTCCATATGTGCTTCACCAGTGCTGAATAGGGGAGAAGAATCATATGCCTTGACCTGCTAGTAATGCTTTTCCTAGTTCAACCCACAATGCTGTTGACTTTCTTTTCCTTGGGCATTCATGGCTGGGTCATGGGCAACTGTGAGACCACCAGGATCCTCTGGATCCTTTTCTGCAAAGCTGATATCTGTCTGACCAGCCTCCACCCTGTACTGGTGCATGGGGTTATTCCTCTTCACATGCAGGACTTTGCACTTACCTTTACTGAACATTATAATGCTCATGTTGGCCTATTTGTCCAGCTTGTTGAGGTCCCTCTGAAAGGCATCACACCCACATGATATCAGCCACCATTTTCTTTCATTTGCAGATTTGTTGAGGGTGCATGCTGCCTCCCATTGTCAAGGTTATTAATGAAGATATTTAACAGTGTTGGACCCAGAATTAACCTCTGAGGCACACCACTATCCACTGGACTCCAGGTGGACTTTGTGCTGCTGATTCCAAAACCTTTGAGCCTGGCAGTTCAGCACGTTTTCACTTCACTTTTTCATCTACTTATCTAGCCCATACTTCATCAGTTTGTCAGTGGGGATGTTACAGGAGGCAGTGCCAAAAGCCTTGCTTCAAGTCATGATTAAAAAAATCCACTGTTTGCCCCTCATCCATCCATGTAGTCACTTCATTGTAGAAGGCCATAAGGCCAGTCAGGCATCATTTCCCTTTTTAAATCCACAATGAATACTCTCAATCACCTTCTTGTTTTTAATGTGTTTAGAAATTATTTCCAGGATATTTTGCTTCATCATGTTTGCAGGGATCAAGGTGAGACTGATTAGCCAGTAGTTCCCCAAATCATCCTTATTGCTCCTCTTGAAGGCAGTGACACTTAGTTTTATCCAGTCCTGAAGAACTTCTCCAGGTGCCATGACCTTCCAAAGGTTATCAAGTGGTCTCACAAGACAAGATCTGCCAGATCCCTCAGCACTTATGGATGAATCCCATCAGAGCCCATAGACTTGAGTGGATCCAGTTTGTGACTTGTTAGGATGGATCACTCCTCAGTTTGGAGGAGGTGATGCTTGAAAATCAAACAGCTTTTCTGAACTCCTCCTCTCTTAAGGGCCATCCTCTGTGATCTTCCAACCAGATCTCTGAATATGCCAAAGTCTGCTCTTCTGAAGTCCAAAGTTGTGATGTTGCTTTTTGGTTTGTTCCCTTCTTTCAGGATCTTGAACTTCGTCATTTCATGGTCACTGCAGCCAAAGCCAGACCCAGATTTCACATCCATGACCTATTCTTGCTTGTTTTCTGGTCCAACAGAGCATCTCGCTTCATTAGTTCCTCAGCGACCTATATCAGGAAGTCCTTTCTGGCCACAAATGTTCATGACTCCCTGAACAGGGAAACTGATTTTCAGCTCTGGCCTGAATTTTCCATAATAGCAACAGGTAAAAAGATGTCTACACATAAGTGGATCAGAGTTCATGGGCAGTACAAAGACAGTGAAACTCAGAATTCTACTTTTATGTTCATTCTTCTGACTAGAACCACACTTTAGCAATTCTGTTTCACAAAGCAAAATTAAAATTTTCTTTCCTTTCCCATGTTAATAGCAGTAAATAAATTTGAGCCAAGCAATAATATACCTGTGGTACTGAATTTAAAGAGAAATTCTCTGAGAATGGTAATTGATTTGTGACAAAGTGAAAGGATGCTGAACCTAGTAAGGGCAGAGCATGTGTTTCAAGATTAACAAGTGCATAAAAATGTTCCTACAGGAAGGCTGAATGTCATAATATTTTTACATGGTTGCTTCTGTAAGTGTAATCACACAAGTTAAAGTAGAAGTTATCTGAAAGAATTTGTGGGGTTTTTTTTAAATATAATAGAAGACATCAAGGGGAATGCCGCTCGAAGAAATGTGTAGAATATACCACATAATTTGGGGTAAGGAAATACTGGCTAGGTGCCAAAGGTGGAAGCCCAGTGTCCCTAGCCTGTGTATGGGGGCAGTAGAAAGAGGCAGGATCCCCCCTAGAGAAGCCAAGCTTGTGACTGCTCTGGGAAACTCAGTAGAGCTATTAGGCTTCCTCTATCTGTATGTGATCACCCACATTGAATACAGAATGAGAGCCCCCCTTAATCCTCAGTGCTTCCTTCTCATGATCTGTTTTCCATAAGAAAGTAGCCTAGGCAAAGAGAAATGAGAGCCCATTACAGAAGATGGCCAGCCTGGATGATTATGGCACTGGGAAGATGGGATTGTCCCAGAACTGAACTACATTTCCTGATGTGAAACTCCTTCAAGAACCCTCTCTCCTTACACTGGCCCTCTAAAACCATGCAAGTTAGGCAGTACAGATGCGCAAACAGGTACAGCACCATGCACTGACCCCGTGGGAGCTCAGTTCTGCAAATCACAGGGCTTATTTCTGCCTGTCAATCTGGCCATAGGTGTCTAGATGCAGTTATTTTTTCTTCCGTGTGAAGATAAACAGTACTATTGACACTGGAAATTACTCTTGCCAGAGAGATTTTGAACTTTAGGCAGCCAAGTTGGGGAGTACTGGTGTCAACAACCCATCTGGAGTTGTATGATAGATGGGAACACAGTCAGGAAAGCACCCGGGTGCCTGACACTGGGCCCATGCCTCCTCCCCTCTTCAGCCACTGCACTCCTTAAGGTATTTTATTGCTTATGTCTTTCAGGACATGTGAAAAAGGCTTAAAATACACAAGACTAATGATCCAACATGATTCTCTGGAAAATGTTGTGTATCTTAAATGCAGCCAAAGTGCAGAGTGTATGCCAGTTGTAACAGTAATCATTCATTTTCTGTTTTGACCTAGCTGAGAAATTACAGACTTGGAAAGGAGTAATTTGAATGTAAGAATCTTTGCTGTTTCAAAGGTTTTCCTTCTTTTTTTCCCTTCTGAGACCAGCATGTGCTGTGTGAGGTTTTTTTCCACTTGTTCAGAACACATGCTGCCTCATCTGGCCCTACTTTCCTAAGGTAGTTAATCTATTGGAGATACAAAATTTTATCATATCTCAATTTCTGCCACCCAAGTTCTGTCTCAAACATTCATGCAGAAGCCAGGACTGGAACTGGTGAGGGTTAAATGTTAGAAGATCAGTGAATTGCAGAAGAATTTCTCACAGTTTCCAGGTCAAGTATTCACAGGTTGTTTTGTTTTGCGCTGTGGCTTCCAGGCTTGGATCATGTCAACATACAGAGCAGGGCTGACACTGAGACATCCATTTAATAAATATTTACATTTATATGTGTGTGTGAGTGTGTGGGTGTGTGTGCAGGCTTGTGTGCCTATGTGTGTTCACTGCGCTCACATCTAATGTCCATCCTTAGTACATGGATTTATCACCCTCTCTGACTTGCCCACAAGACAAGGCCAGGACACATATTTACTGGCAACAGCACTCTGGAATGCATTTGTGGTTGTAGAGTGCATTTCATGGTATCCTGCTTTAAACTTGTAATAGTACTACTATTTCTAAGAGCAGAGTAACTCCATCACTCGACTGTTGCCACAATGAACTGAAATAGAAAAATACGCTCTTTACACTACAGTCTCAGCTGATACAATAAGTTACACTAACAATATTTACTCATTTTATTGTCTCCTTGAAAATTAAATTCAAACATTCAAGGGTTTTCATCCTTCCACTAGTTTGTTTTGAAAAGTTCGTTAACTTTGTGAGCTAAAAAAGAAGCTGGGAATTTTTTTGCTATGGGTACAGAAATCAGTGATATGTCAGTGTGCAATGATTAGAATGACATACAAAGGCATAGGCGATAAAGGACAATTACTTTCAAGTTCATGTGAAAAACTGATATTTAAGATGAGGCTTAAAAGCACATGATGGGATAGTGTATGTGGAGCACAACCAGTGTGCAATAGTATTTATAATTTATGCTTCTTTGAAACAATCTTGTTTCTGAAAATCCAAAAAAGTCACTTCAAAATTTCACAATCATTTGTCATGGTCAGGGGATTTTCAAATTCATCAGATTTTTTGGATCAGAGTTTATTTTCCTCTTATTTATATATTGCAAGTTTAATTTGTTGTTTTTTATATATAGGTATGTTCTAAATTTGAACTGTAACGTCAAAATGTGATTAGTGAACATAAGAAGTGATCTTTCATGTTTGGCAATGGCATAACTCTTTCTAGCATGGATACTGCCAATTCTTTTGAACATTTTTGTATACAGCTCTTTGTTATTAATATTTTCTATAGACCTCAGCACTCTTTGGATGAAGCCAGGAAAAGCATGGCTTGTATGTGACTGACTTTTCATACGTTATGAAAAGTCCCTGGATTTTAGTTTTATTTATTCATCTGTGGTATAGCTCATTGTTCTTCTGTGCACATTTGTCTGCCATGAGGTGTCCTTTTCTGATCCCTGCCTTTTAATCAAAGCTATATTCCACCTCTGCCCAGGGCTGTGGTAATCAGGCCACGAGGTCTTTGCCAGTAGAAAGTCGAGAGTAACCTGCAACATAGTTCTAACTTCATGGAGCAAAATGAGGAAGGTTTCTTTGTCTGTGCTAGGGTTTCTTGGGCAACTGCTTTGTACCACCCTCGCTGTAAAGCTGATTGAATCATTCTCAGACTTGTCATTTAATTCAGCTAGTAGCCATTCACTGCTTTATATATGGCACAATAATATTTTTTTCTTGATTTTGATCCCTTAATCTAAACCAACCAGCCATCACTCATAATGGCCACTAGCATTTAAATCTATGCACACCACAAAAAAAAAAAAATCACTCTAGAAAGAAAGTTATGAATTTGTTGTGATCATGGGAAACTGGCAGGCTTATTTAGGTAGAACAAGTTTCACCTGAATTACCAGAGTTAAAATCTTTTCCTTTGGGGAAGTGTGACCTACAGAAATGTTTCACATTATCCCAGGAAAAAAGAGCCATGCTGAAAAGATTAGAAGCCATCCCAATCACACATGCACACATATGCTTGCATGCACGCACACCCTCCAACCCCTTGCAGTACTGCGGGCAGCAGAAGGAGCAGTGCTCTTTCACAGACTCCTGCCTTGTGCTCAAAGGAAATACAGCAGACATTTAAATATTTCCAAACCAAACAAGACATCCTGAAGGATTCTCCTCCTGTGGCCTCATTATCTGCTTACATCTGTGTTTTTAAAATCAGAAGAATGACTGAAGCAATCAGAGTCACCCTAGACAGGAGCAGAAAGGGGAAGTGGAGATGCAAGGAGAAAAAGTTTAAGACTTTAATTCAGGCAGCCCTCACTTTTTGAGGAGACTGGGTTTAAAACATGGTGGTTGAAAATGAAAATAATTTTTAAAAAAAGCATCTTTCATTTCTAAGGTGTCACATCTAAGTGTATAGTTGTTAAATATATAGGGAAGGCTGATCTTGCAAAGACGGTGACAAGACCTCTTGGTGAGTATTTTGTCATTCCTCCAGAGTTCAGGGGCCAACTCTTCCCTAAAGCTGCACCTTTGCATTTGTTTTCCAATAGGAAGATCTGAGGCAGCAGCTCTTCTTCCTATATAACCCTGGGGCCCCAACAGGACCTGAGGCTGATGTCATGAGCAAGCTGTTGACAAGAGTAATAGGCTGATTCAGAAAAGATCTTTTTCAGTGAGTGCCAAACTGTGTCATCTGAGCCCCATCCAAGACTGAGGAGGACCTTCCAAAGGGTGCTCCCCACATCACTTACCTTCACAGTGTCTTCTCTTGTCCCTAATCCTCCCTAGATTTTTGCTTTAGTTTTGGATATCTTTACATCAAATGAAAATACATCTTGCCCCATTCTGTCTGGTGGTCTTGTGCACCTACTAACATGAAAGGGTACTCACTGAGCAATTCCCAATTGTTTTCAGTATGTGGGGAAGGAACTGCAACAGTGTCTGAGCATTTTGGACTTACTGCCTGTAAACATACAACTTTGGGGAAAAAAGAGTAATCAGTGAGGAATTTGGCTTCAAATTCAATGGCATGATACTGTGTGGTCAGGCTGCATTCTCCAAAGCCAGCTGAGTAGACCTGGAGGGAGGGATTGTGCTTTGCTGTAGCAAAGTGTTTGGTAAGCATCTCCAGAACATTTACTCCAAAGATCATCTCACCTATAAAGCAGGTTAGCCACAACATGTGAGTTGGGCCAGCTGGAGTAGCAGAGCTACCACCAGTGTCACTGTCACCCCCGGGAAAGGCTTGTGGGTTGCATGTGTGGGTCAGTCCCATTTTTCATCCCTTCCTCAGCACTGCTGGGAAGCTTTAGTATTGGGACTGGTACAGAACTCGCAGAGAAAGGAAACAGAGGGAAGGGTTTCAAATTTGCTGAGAGTGAGGTAGAGAGAGAAAGAAAAGAAGCAGAGGAAATGAGAAATGAGAAAATGAGGAAAAGAATAGCATCCTTGTTCCTTGCTCCAGACATTTTCCTCCCACTGGACATGTGTTGTTTTTTCATTTTGAAAACATGGATAACCTCTAAATAAATTCTTTTTATTTTTAAACATAAAAAGCATCTTTACCTATGACATGTTTGTAGGTATTTACTTTAGCAAAACCATGAGCAGCTCTTAAAGCTGTAATATCACGGCCTTCCTTGTTAGAAGTGTGCATATGAGTCAGCCAAGGTAGACTTTTTGGCAGGTTGTATTAAATGCAGTACAAGCTGGACCAGCTTTGGTGTTGCTTTATGTCATGAATAAACCTCCTGTCTTGCATCTGAATTACCCTCCTGCCGAGGCAAAGAATGTTCCAGGCATGCCAGAGAACATGCTGAAGTAAGGGCAGAGGCAGAGCTAAGGAGAAAGGCATGCAAGAGGCCATGGACACAAGGACTCTGCTCCCTTAGGCTGGAGAAAGTGTGGGTGAAACATGTTGGCCTAATCAAATCAAAAAAATAAACCACACAAGGAATCAGCCCAAGAGGCAGAAACTGGCTTGTCACTTGAAAACACTGTTTGCCTTTCCCTGCTCTTCTTCCTGCATCTCTGCTCCCAACAGTCACACTGAATTCAAATGATCCCTCTTCTCTGAGCTGGGTGCCTCAAGATATTGTGGATCCCTAAATCCTTGGGAGTGGTGAGTGATGAACAACTTTCAATTTTTACGCAACTGGCTTCTGTTGACTTGCTGAAGTAGTACATGGTTTCCATAGCAAAGGTGTCTCAGGTTTCCCAGATGAGAGCTGAGGTTCTTCATGAGAGACAACAGGTAGTGTCCCATGCTGACCACCCTGCTGTGCTGCTGTTGATGGTTGTTGCTGTGACACTAAATCCGAATGGGAATCTGTCACACTTGAGTCTGTTTCTATGGCTGGGAGGCAGTTTCTGGGCACTGGCTGTCCCAAGGCTACAGATGAGCATTTTTACAGCCTCAAACTAAACACTCTCTCTTTCCTGCTAGGAGAGTTGCCATCACTGAAGTCCAGGATCTATTGGTTGCTGACATTTACATGAGAATTTATGGCTGTAATAAATCATGCTTTGGGTTTTCCTTATTTGGAATAATTTTGTAGTATCTTTTCCCCACATTTTTTTATGACAATGTAAGAGACTACTTTTTAAAGGACCAGGAAGATGTTAATGTTACCTTCACTGCATAAAGACCTTAGACACAAAGCTTTCCAAGAAAGGAGGTTTTGGACAATACAATGTTATTTATTTACTTTAGCTGCTTTATAATAATCTGGCAGTGTAAGTCAATGGTGAGGTCCCAGGGAACTTGCATTCTCTGATTATCTTTTTTAGTCTCAGTGCACAGGATGTACTTATTTCACTGATAAGACAAAAATAAGTAAATCTATATTCTTTTTCATTGACTTTATCTCTGCAGACAGACTACAGGTATAAGGGAAACAGGAATACTGAGACAGTTATGACACCTAAAGTTCATCTTGAAGGAATCTACAAATGTTACCCATAGGCAAGCTAAATGCATTTTCATGTGGTAGCAAATGCTTTTGATAGGAGATACCATATATCAAGATCCCCATGTCTCTTTGTGCAGTGAACCATGTGAGCTTTAGTATTGATCTATTTGTAGTACCCTAGAAATGTCTTAGAGAGAGGGAAATAAAAAGTCCAAGGGGACAAGCAGCAAACAGCCTATCCAGGATAAATGAAAGGTCATTTTCACCCCCATGCAGATTTGTTTTTTTCCCAACCTCCTCCTCCTTTCCATTGTATGCACTTCTGTGTTTCCTTTCCTGGGCTGAGCCTTCAGGGACTGATGGCTGTCCTAGTTAGGGCAGCCAGGACCAGCTTATTACTGTGTGAGTGTAACCAAAACTGTGTATTCTACACCCTCTATACCATTTCTAATGAACTGATAACAATGTATCATTTGCAGCAGCTGCCCAGGGCACACCTGACCCCTAAGGCTACAAGCTGGGTGTTAGAGAACCCTGTGAGACTGGGTCTTCACACCAATGACTCAGGTGTGATAACTTCCCTCTGGGGAGGCATTAGCACCTTCACACCCAGCCTGAGGGATCATGTCTGCAAATGGGCCATCAAGGATTCTAAAAATATCCAATGACTCACAGAGTTAAATCACCCATTGTGGAACTCCTTGTCCTGGGGGAGGTACTGGTCATTTCCACCTGAAACTGAGGGTATATAATCTTGGGGTCTGTGAACTTCTGGTACCACTCATTGGATCCAGAGGAGGACCAGAACCTTGACAGGACTGCGACCATCACTCTTCACCAGACTGTGACCATCAACTGCACCAACAGGTTTTCCTTTCCTTTTACTTTGGACTCAGAGGATCAGATGGGGCTCAGCACAGGGGCCAACAAACACCATCCTGTTTGTGCCCTGGGATGCTGGGTTATACTTCTGAGTTTTGTGGGTTAAAACAGATTTCACTTTGTATCGTTTAATTTATTGTAATATTTTTATTAAATTGTAACTCTGATTTATAATCTCTTTTTGAGTTGGGTTCTTTTCTCCTTCCAGTTTATCTTTAAACCAGCACACTGTTCCTCACTTGTAGTGTTCCAAATGGGAAGGACTTATCATGTGCTGGGTCCTGCACTTTGGCCACAACAACCCCATGCGGTGCTACAGGCTGCGCACAGAGTGGCTGGAGAGCAGCCAGGCAGAAAGGGACCTGGGGGTACTAATTGACAGGAAGCTC
>JAOXXN010000395.1:66276503-66291751 GCA_026770055.1 Myrmophylax atrothorax | reverse complement strand
CTGGAGTTGGACCAAGGGTTGGACTTGATGATCTCGGAGGTCTTTTCCAACCCAATCAATTCTATGATTCTATGACTTTCCCTGGCAGGTTAGCAAAATTATCTACCCTGTCGTTTGGAAAGGCCTTCCCAGCATTATCATTTTATTCAGCCCTTCCAGCCTCCTCGGCTACCCTCTGTCCTAGACTGGCTTTTACTTAATGTTGCTTTCCTTTCTTTGTCTTTCCTACTCTCTTTCCTTATCAGAGTGATTCTGACCACTTCTCTTCTGATCTCTTTTATTCATACCTGTTTCCCAGCCCTAACCTCATATATGTTTCCCCACCCTATAGGTCAAAGGTCTTCCTTTGTAGGTACGTTTTTGTAAAGCCACTCTCCTCCTCTCAGGGCTTTCCTGCTTTCCAAACATATTATTGATGGCACATGCCCTGCGTGTTACCTCTCAGGACTAAGTGGATGTCATGCTTTCCCCAGGCCTGTTCTCCAGGCAATTTTGGATCTGCAAAGTGTAGAACAGCAAGTGAAAAAAGTGAAAGCCCTGTCAGCTGTGATGGACTTGATCATGCCACTGTGCCATAGCACCAAGTTATGAGGAGAACCTGTATCCATCTGCCCATGTCAACATGACCCCTCCATGGCCAATGTGCCTGCTGTCCTCTCATGCCTCTGGAGCCTCTCCACGGGCACCCCTTCCCTGTGTTCTCCATCATTTCAACCTGGGACCATCCCTTTCAGACTAAATCTCTGCATTCAAACCCCAATGTCTCCCCATTACTCATTTTTCTGAGCTGGTTTGTCTTGGACCTTGGCTGGAAGTTCCCCACTCTTAGGAGCTCTGCAACCAGACAATGCATCCAGTGATGCAGTTTGGCCTTTTCAAAACAAAATAGGATTTAAAAATCAACAGGAACTGGGTTAAAATAACAAAAGAAGACCTGCACGTGTGAATATAACTTAAGCTTCATTCTTCCCTCCCAAATTCTGGGCAAGTTCCATGTTGTCTTGGCACCTCTGTACGTGGACTGGGAGAGGCAGGACACAACTCTCTGTCTTTCTGTCAGAAATGGTGTTAGATGGGAATGTCTGTCAGCTCTGGGTCTGGATGGGGCTGGTGCCATGCCAGCTTATTAGCCAAACTAGTTATGCTGGGATGATCAGCTGCTGTCCCATTCCCTAGACATTGCTCAGTATTTCAGAGGACATTTTACAATCCCCCTTACTCCATTTCCTGCATGTTTCCTCATACCCACCTCCTTTGTATTGCATTGTGCAGAAAATAATGGCACGAAAGGCACAGTGATAGATCTCATAACAAGTATGATTTTTATTTTCTCTGGGTTCTTCATATTTGCTGGTTTTCTTTCTCATTTCATCTCTTCTTACTGGGTTCTCCAGATCACTGTTAGTGCACTAATGTGTGCATTTAGTAACAAAATACTGATATCTGCAAGTATCTGATGTTCCCATAGCATTGGACTAGGTGATTTTATAAATAAAATTGTTATTGATCAAACTAGTTTATTATGTTTATAATACAGTAACTGATCAGACTATAAATGTCTTAAAACTCTTCCAGTAGTTTTTTCTTTCAGTTACACTGAGTGTGCTGAAGTAATTAGCCAAAACTAATGAAGCCTTTGCTTGCTTGCTTAGTTTGCACTGGTACAACTAAGATGGAAGTTTATTCATGGGCTTGAAAAACACCACGTACAACCTGGGAATTGATCTTCCAATTGCAACTACTTATGTCCAACCTGATTTCTGTAACAAAAATTATTAAAAGAAAACAAACAACAAAAGCCACCAAACCAAAACTCCAGCATCTAAAATCCTTCCATTAAAGAACCTGATTAAGTGTCTGCTAAAGAAATTAAGTCTGTCACATGATAAGAAGCTGAGAACCAAAAGCTGTGTAAGAATTTGAAGGCAATAAGTATGAAAAATTTGCAGATTTTGGTCTTGGAAAAAAATGTTGGTAGAGAAGTGCCAAGGTCTGGTGTTGTTTAACATAGATACTGGCAGCCTGAAAAGGGTAGTGGAAGTAAGGAATGAAATTGATAAAGTTACTTATTTTAGTCAAAGCCTGGTACTTCAATGGGCACAGAATGTCAGTGGGACTTCAGCAAAGTGGACGAAGGCCCAACACAACGGCAGATAGAGCTAAATTGGTGGCACATGCAAAATAAGACATATTAGAGGGGAAGGGAAAACTTTTTTGTTACTGGGAACACCTGATATGAGCTCTGAAAAAAGACTTGGATCTTACTGAAGGCACCTTAATATAAGCTCCAGTTCCCTGTGAAGCTGAAAGATGCACTTGGGGAGTGGTGGGGACTGTGCAGCATCACCCTAGAAGCCAACAGTGCAACCTTGCCTATTACTTGTTGTTCAGGACCTGGCATCTTAGCCAGGATTCATCTCACTTAACTACAGAGAAGTCATCTGCGCTTGAGCCCATCATCTGAATTCTTTTACAGTCAATGGAGAGGAACATGCATGGAGAGTCCTGTTTTTCTAAAGAGGAGATCTCCAAGAGATCCAACCTCTGATGCCTATTTTGACATGGAAAAGGAGTTTTGACAACTAGCTTTAATAGGTATGCTATAGCAAAATGCAGTCTTCTGCCCAAGCAGTTTTCACTTCTTGCGAGGTGGGAATTAAAGGAATCACAATAAGGCACTAGGAGCCAGGATATCTGATGATAATATAATGGTTAACTGGCTCAGGAAGAGGACGAGTGCAAATGTGGTAAAATCAATTAAAAATAACAAAAAACTAAGTAAGATGAATCAAGAACTTCTGGCTTGGCATTAAGGTTAAAATAAACACAGACAAAATGCACAGAAAGAAAGATGTCATTAAAATACCACCTAAACAGTCTCTGGTATCCCCCAGCACAGGATGCTAGAGAGGCCAAGAGCTAAGTTCAAATCTGAGTGCAAATTTCACCCTTGGAGTGGTTGGTGTGGATGCATATTTGCCTGCTGCTAAATTTCTTGCTTCTTCTGAAGTACCTGGAGCTGGTGGAATAGGCTGAACAGGCTGAAAGAATACCTTATCTGTGTGCAGCATTCACCTCTGGGCCTGGAAAAGAAATCAGTGTTGAGTTTGATAGGCAGCTCTTAGACTGCCAAGTGGGTATTTTGGAAAATGAACACCCTGGCAAAACTAGGTGCGATGACTGATCATCTTAAAACACGGAATGCTATTCAGAAAGTGGATCACACCCTCCAGAGACACCTAACCACATGAAAAGACACAAAAGCCTGTGCACTTTATGGACAGATGGTTTTTTTATAGGCTCCTACCCACTGCCTGTATCTGTAAGGATGTGAGAGAACTATGTCAGGTCTTCTTTCTGGTGGAAAAAGTGACCTTGTGAATGACAGCTGTGCAGGCAAGAGGCAAATTTATTAACATCTTCACAGAGCAGACTATGCAGAACATATGCTATAAGTGGGGGCTTTCCCAGCTCTGGGGGGTCCTCTGTCTGCTCTCCCTGTGCTCAAGTGCCTCCTGAAGTGCTGAGCTTGGAACTTTTGCAACTGCATGTTTCTTCTTCTGTTTTTATTTTACTCTGCATTCAAAGGACTAAATAGTGAGAAAGGGCTCTGGCTGCTTCAAACAGTGTACAGGAAATGAACAAGCTGAATAGCATGCTTGCCAGCACATGGATCTTTTTGGCACACTTAGAGTCTATCTGGACTATGGATTTGTCTCATTTTCAGCCATTACTAGCCAACCATCAAAGGCTTTTCCATATAGAAAGAGAGCCATTTTTTGCTGTGGTGCATGCTCCTGACTAATATGTCCTGAGATGCCCCTAGATGGGATGGTCTGTTTCACATGACCATCTGTTTTCTGTTTCTTACCCTTGAGTGTGGCTCCTGTCTGGGGACCCTGGGGGTACTTAAATTCAGAACCAACTACAGACAGGTGGAAACGACTTAGATGTTTCTTGCCCTCCTGTGCTATTTTTAGATACATCCCTGGGGAGGCAGCAGCCCCCAGGTGATGGGTAGTGGTGGCTGAAAAGACAGGGCTCTCCTGGAACAGACAAAGTCAGCTGCTTACAGCAGATGCTTTTCTACTCCATGAGAACATGGCTTTTTGATCACATTTCCCTCTAAGGCAGAAGGACAGGACCAAGAAGATCTACCCTACTACTGACTGGTAGAAGAATTAGCCCACTTCTGCTGGGCTAAATTTCATGTTTGTCCTTTTCTAGCTCTTCACCATGCCTTCTGTGGGTCTGATTTGCTGAGTTACTATGAGTCTGCCCTCATCTATTCTCACTGTCTTCTCGTTTGACCTCTTCTTTCAGAAGCTGAGTTGGAGAGTTCCTGGTATTTCCTTTAGTGAGTGGGAACTTAGAGAATCAGAGAATTCAGAATCAGCAGGCTACAGTAAAAAAAAATTGTTTTGGGAATCCTAGTTCTTCTCTTCAGATTTGGGAAACAAGTACATGTGGATGTTTCTTTCACTGAGAGAGATCTTTAAACCTGGCCCTGTAGCAGGACTGCAGTACAAGCAATTCATCAGTAACAATAAGGAGGAAATCAGTGGGAAAATGTAAAGGAAATGCCAAGGGCTTGCAGATATCTGCGTATCAGGTGTTATAATATTAGAACAGAAAGAGTAATGTATGAATCACTCACAGTCATTCCTTGCCCTCATGGTTTTGGTAACAAAGCCCACGGTCTGAAGTAGTATGGGATCAAGGCTTCTGTCCCAGGACTGAAATAAAGCTCAATTGGCAGACGAAGAAATCTTCCAGCGTAATCAGTGGGCATGGAAAGGTGAGAGGGGACAGCAAAGTAAGGTTGAAAAGATCAGAGTTCTAAGGCTAAAGCATGCTGGGGGAATATCTCTGTGCACTCTGTTGGCCATATTAGGCTTTTGCTGCTGTCATCACTTCTGTTACCATCATAAACACACTGACATCAGGCATGAAGTGCTCCAGCTGAGATTCATCCTTGTCCTCATTATGATCTTTCTGAAAGCAAGCACAGAGCTGTGATGCTTTCCTCTCTTGGGTGCAAGATCAGGCTTCACTGTCTGGAGGCTGCAGTGGGATGCAGTGCGCCCATTGTGCTTCCCAGGATGCCTGCAGGGCTGAGCATTTGCCATCTTTAGGGAAGCCTGAAATTACAAGTATCCAGGGATATAGTAGTCTTCTGAAATTCAGACCATTTGTTGATTTCCATGGAAGAAATAGTGGATTTAGAAAGAAGATATTTAAAAAAGCTACCAGCTCTGCTCATCTCTCCATGCTTCCTATTGCTGGGAGCTTGAGCAAGGCTGGGCTGCTTCACATGTGCCTGTGTCTAAAACAGGTTTCACTAAACAGTTTCTACTGCTTTATTGACAGAGCCTCTGAGCCTGCTGAGTAACTTGGCGGAGTCCTGCACCCTGGTTGTGCACGCTCAGTCTACTTTGGACACTTTCAATGGGTATTCAAGCCAGAATCCTCCTACCTCCTGCTCCTCTGCTGTCCTGGAACAAGCCTCTGTTTGTTTACTGGAGGTCACTTATTTTGAGCCATTGTTTTTTTCCTGTCCGCTTCTCCTTGCTGCCTCATACTAAGCAAAGCCAACATATTGATGTATTTAAATGTTCCCAGTTCCCGACACAGCTTTATTTCTACTTTAGAAAGCAAAAATGGATGCACTGCAATGAGGGTAGCTGCTCATGCATGAAAGCAGTATTAGGTGCATGATACAAGGAGTCAAACTTGATGTCTATTTTTAAGGGACCTAGTAATTCTGCCTTTCATAATTACATAGTGGAGCTTCCCATGATGGCTGAAGAAGTCACTCCTGTTCTCGCACCTCTTTATCAAGGACTACCCTGACTTGATAACATTCACATCACTCCCTGGAATCTGTACCCTCTCTATAATGGCTCTGCACCTGGAATCAACATACACTTCCTCCAGTGCTTTTCTGAAACTTTTCCTGTTCCTCTCCAGTGAACAGCTCTGCTCTCCCTTCAGTAATTGCCAAGACACCATCTAGCTTTACCAGCACTAAGAGACCATGTGCCAAAGGACAGGAGGCAGAATGTGGAAACATTTCTGTGTTCTGCGGTTTCGATATTGAAGGCTCTTTATTCCTGGCTTTAATAAGAGTGAACCATGTTGCTGACTCTAATCTTCACTGCATCTTCCCCTTCCCATTTGTTCATATTGTCTCCAACACAAAGGATGAGAAGCACGTTGTAACCAAATAGCTTCCTCTAAGCCAGTGGCAAATGCTCTGCAAAACACCAGTGGTCAGCAAATCTCTCTCAGGGGAACCTCCAGATGAAAAAAACCCAAACTATGAATTCAAGAAGGCACAAGGCCTGATTTTAAGGTCTTGATTCCATAAGTAAAATTGTCCAGGAATTTCTAGTACTGATCATGCTTTAGATCCAGTTTCTAACATTCAGCTATCTCACAGGGAAAAGCTACAGCCCTTTAACATAAGGATTTCCTAGTCACAGACACTGCCGTGTTTAATTTCAATCAGCTTTGGGGAGTTGATACCACTTTAAAATTGGTTGCATTGGTGTAGTTTGCAGCTGTACATGTATAAACAAGAGATTACAGTGATGGAGTGTCCATAAACACCAGTTATACAGTTTGAACTAAATCACACTTTTCATCATATCAGAAAACAGTTGTGCATGAGACCCAGTCTCAGAGAATAATTTTAAACTAGTTTGAAGGGATCCACAAATAAAACTGAGGTATTTTTCATCAAGTAAAATGTGTTTGGTATATGTTAATCAGGACAGGTATAAACCAATCCAAAGAGGATCTCTGAAAATGAGATAAGATTGTGTACATAAGGGATTTCAGTAGCTCAGCTAAATCAGTTATAAAACTTCTAATTTAAACTAATGCTACCTATATTTGGACAGTAAGAATTAATGGGCTGCAACTCTACTGCATAGAAAATGTTACCAGTGGGGATCTAGTCCAAGAAATCCTGTCCCTCAAAAGCAGCTCAGTCTCTTTGAATTACCCTGAAAACACCAAATTACCTGCAGACCCAATGGTTCTTTGCACACCACCACAAATTCATTTTTCAATACTTAAAATAATTGATGTAAGGCAGTTAACATTTCTCCATAATCTCCTAAATAAATCTAAATCCACTGTTAAAATACCTCTAATTTCCAGCTGCAGTTTGGTAGCTGTGTCCCAGCAAATTTTAAAATCTCCTCCTCCTCCCTGCATATTTCTTTTTAGAAAGACCTGTGGAGAAGCCAATAGATTTCTATAAATCACTGTTGGATGAAAACAAGCATAAAAAGGAGGCTTGAAGTTGTTTAATATTACAGATGTTTTGGAGCTCTATTCAGTAGTTGGCAAGTCACATGAAGCTGCTCTGAATTCTTTATAATCTAGACACAAAGATCATTGAACTCTGAAAGAACCTCTGGGCTTTTATTCAAAAATATGTTGGCTTCTATTTACCTCTTTTTTCATTTGTATCTATCAAATGGTTCAATCTATAAATAAAGCCCGGGTGTTCTTATTAGCTAGGGCAGTATTTCATGCAGATTAATGCTAGCAGGTTTTGTAAAATACATCTCTATTCAAAGCTGGAGTATGTTTTGAATTAATT
This sequence comes from Myrmophylax atrothorax, assembly GCA_026770055.1. Taxonomy (NCBI): domain Eukaryota; kingdom Metazoa; phylum Chordata; class Aves; order Passeriformes; family Thamnophilidae; genus Myrmophylax; species Myrmophylax atrothorax. The sequence continues at coordinate 66,284,136 of JAOXXN010000395.1, read as the reverse complement.
TTCATCCTGTATATGAATCAGGTATATTCTACTCCTCTTTTTAACAGAGCTTAGCTGCAGCATATAGGAGGAACCTGTAGTGTTTAACTCTAGTCCCATCATCCATCTTCAGCAAAGCACTTTTAACCCTAAGCGTCTGCATAATCCCATTGACTTTAATGGGAGTACTCACGTGCTCAGGTATATTAAAATTGTAATTGAAAACAGCACCTTGCTTTCTTGGGGCCTAAATGACATACCTAGCATTATATTGAACAGTCTTATTTAAATATTACCTCATGTATAGGTTATGAGCAAATCTTTCTAGTTCAATAAAATCAGGCTTATTGTTATTGAGTTAAAAAAAAATCTTTACTTTTCTTTGCCTCCAAAGCAGGCTAAAACTCTCACACTAAACTGAAAATATTGTGTTGGCTAAAAGTACTTTGCCAGCTGAGCCAAAACACAGCAAGATATTCATCTGATGTTGGTCTTAATAGAATAATGGGCAAGAAGATTTAATGGGATTGATAAACTGACTGTTTTAAAGAAAGCTTTGGTCAACTACCAGCTAGAAATTCAACATGCCACATAAGATATCACAGCATTTGGCTAATTTTTTCAATGTTAAAATAATTGTTCAAATGATCCCAGCTTTCAAGTGGTTGAGTGGGGATTTTTTCTATGTAATATAAACACCCTCACAAGCAAAATCCCTCCACTGAGGCAGTAAGACTGTGATGAAACCAGAGAATGGAGAAAATATATATATAAGATTATAGCAGGTCACACGCAAACTGTTTGAGGCGCTCCAGCGTGATTTCATTCCTGTCCCACAGAGACTCTGCCTAGTGTGCTCTAATAATGGAAATGTTTGGATTAGTCTGTGTTCAATCCATTTGCCTCAGCACCTCACCAAATGTGAGCTACACCATCAGTCTACATGACTAAGTATTTGTAATTTAATTGTAGCTTTCTTGTAGCTGTGGCAGTTCGAGGTCATTAGGGAGGTGAGGTTTGCGGAGACACATTACTAATGCATTAGACCAACAGATCTGGTTGGAAAAGCTAATGCAGCTTTCTGAATACACAAGTTTTTCATTGGGATAGACCAGAAATGTACCTAGAGTCTCTCTACTCTCATCCTCCTTTGTGTTCACCTACAAGGACAAAGTGATTGTACAGGCTGAAGCCCTAGGCTGAAGGTCAGCAGTGACTACTTTCAGACACAGTGGAGGTGTGTGTCTGCTGCTACTTGGACTATAGCACTGCAAAACAGAAAAAGAGGTCTCATTTAGGTCTTATAATCCAAATATAGACAACAAGGCAGCCAGGGACCTGTCAGCATGCAAAGAATGGAGAGACAAAGAGGAATAGAAGAGGCTATTGCCAGAGAAGAAAAATAGCTGAGAGCTGTAGAGACATAGACCTTCCCATGCTTTATATCTCCTGATGCTCATTTCAGCATAACAACTACAGGTTTCCCTACAAGGTGACTAGCAAATGCATGCTCAGCTTCAGGTCTGCCCTCCTTGACTCTCTCACAATGCTCAAACTAAATATACACATCTAGATTTCTGATTTTGTTGTAACACTAGAAATTTCAGCTTTCTCATACTTCCTCTGATACTGTAAGTCTCTGTAAGTCTCAGAGATGATACTGCATCACTACTGTTATGATTAGAGGTTTCAGTGTGCTGGATCTCTAATAGAGAATTTCTTTTTCTGAAATGTGTACTTGAGCATGTTCAATGGCTGTTAGCAAACGTTAAAGGACGCAGAGAATTTTTAACTGTATTTCTGAAATGTAAATACCTCGTCCTCACAGTGGCATAGCTCTTGATCTTGACTCTCGCTGGCTCTGTGGCCACTGGAGTTCTTTAGACTAAACAAGAGCTGAATTCCTAGGGTAGACAGTACTATAATAAAATCAAATATCAAAACAAAATCAGATCAAATTAACTTAAAAGTCTGTTCAATTTTTTTCCCTCTCTGTCATTTAAGTCACCCTTAAATTCAGAAGAATTCAGTCTGAGTTTGTTTTATTGACTGCACTCAGAAACATACCGATGTGTAAAGAGTACTACTTCTGAAATGTCCTTTGGTTGGGAAGCGTTAACGAGGAAAGGGAACCTTAATAATCTTAAATCACAAGGCAGAACATAGAAGCTCAGAACAGTAGGATGCCCTAGCAAATCCTTTCCCTTTCTTAGGAGAACAGTCACTGTGAGCATTCCTCGCGTTTTCTGGGATATAACAGCACTCACAAGGTGAGAAAGAATATAACTAAAAAAAAAAAAAAATCGCAATGACAACATTGGATGGATGAAGCCTCGGTGCTGAAGGGGCTGCCCGAGCCCGGTGGCCAAACAGGCGCTGCGGGCCGGGGCCGCTGGAGGGCACTGGCGTCCCACGGCTGGCCGTCGGGGAGGGAAAGGCAGTTTTTTTCTCTTTGAGGTCCTGTCATTCCTGTGTAAACAAGTTACGTTCAAGTGTTTAGGATATAAATTACGACCATGCAGGCTTGCCTCGGAAAGAATGTAAACACAGCACTGTGGTCGGAGCAAACTCTGAAACTGACTTTATAATTTATCACAGGCCCTGAGAAGCTCGGGGAAGAAAAGGGCACGTCTGAGCATAAACGTGTATTTTAAAAGATAAAGAGTTTTATCTCTTTGTATATTTACATAGATATAATTTCATACTGTGTATATGTGTTTACGCACACACACACACATACATATATATATATACACACACGTATGTATGCACATATGCATGTAGCATTTTTATGAAACTCTCCCGCTTTTCTGCCTTCGGGCGCGGGGCCGGACTGAGTCGGGCGAGGGGACACGTCGGGGCGATTCTGTCCCCGCCTCAGGACAGGACGGGCTGCCCGGGCGGGAGGCGGCGAAGGGCACCCCACAGCCCACAGTCGCGCAGTGCTGTCCTCGGGCCATGCTCATGAAGAAGCGGGCATTGCCGTGCCTTGCGGGGTGCTTTTGGTGGGCATTCCCCAGCCGTGGGGTCGGCATGACCGTGGGCCTCTGCAGGATGCACGGACCAGCATCTCCCGGCGCTCGGCTCCGACTTGGCCGCTCGCCGTTCACGGGGCACGGCGGCATCGTAAGGACAAGGGTTGTTTTGCTTGGAGTGCTTCGGGGACCCTTTTAAATTTTTCTTTTGTTACTTTTTTTCTCTTTTTCTCTACTCTGGCCCCGTTCGCTGGACACACCATTCCGGTGCTTCCCCCATCTCGTATCAAGCCAAGATTTTATCGCGGATCCCTCTCGCCGCCCACCCGTGACATGCCCTGCCCTCTGCTCCTGCTCCCGCACCTGGAGAAGTCCCGTCGGACACAGAGGGACTTCGAGAGGGCTCCATGGGATGGGGACACGGGGCCACTGGATGCATCCCTAAACAGCGGGGAGGGCATTTCGAACCTGGAGGAATCCTCCAAAAGAGGAGCGTGCAATCTGGACCCTCCTGCTTTTGTGTCCTCTACCGCGACTATTTCAAAGTCTGTACAGCAGCGGGGAAAGCAGAGTAGGAAGTGGGTGAGGGCAGGATTTGCAGTCCAGAAATCACGGCACTGGCCTTCTCTGGTCAACCACAGGCTCCCCTCCTCCACTTCCAGCGGCTGGAGGATTTGGGATAGCAGCTTTAATGATCTCGGATGCTGGGGTGGAAGTTTGCTCAGAAGGAACCCAGGGAAAATAAGTGCCCGTCCAGTGATAGTCGTTTATATACATTTTATTGGAAAAAAATTTTTACATCAAAATATTTTGGCAAACTGTAAAAAGTATACATAAGTGCAAATATATTCTCCTTTTAAAGCAATAGTGTGTGAGTATACTCGAGACTTATTTAAAATAATTTTTTAAAAAATATTGTGGTAGAAAACAACTTCTGTAAAAATAAAAACAAAACAAAATGTTGTATTGCTGCAATACTGGAAAACCCGAACTTTTCTTAAAGTCTATACACGAAACGGCTAAACAATACGGTCTTAATAATATCAATTGGTCGGTGCTGAAGTCCACACAAAGTGTTCTTGGTGGGGCTCAGGGAGAAAACAAAATAAAGAAATAAATTTCCCTCTAATGCAGTAACGGAAGGGGTAGTCCTCGCAGGTGCTGAGCTGAGAGATTGATTTTCCTATTCAAACACACTTTCTCTTGTAAAAATGTATGGAATTGTTCGCTTTCCCAAAGCTCGATTCTTTAGATCACAGAAAGGCGGTTTATGTTTAAGTTGGTCAGACTTGGCATAAGGACACTTCCCCTAATGCAAAACATCGCACAAGGCATTTTTCTTTTAGTAAGAGCTTTGGAGCATTGCATGGGCTGCACATGTCCTTCAAAGGATGGAGTGGGACCGAAAACACTGCTTCCTTAGGTAATTTCGCTAAGTGACTCGTGTACTATCAATGCTACCAGAGTGCACAATATATTTAATCTTCGGTGGTCCGTCTATACCTCGGCTCTGTTCAATGCCACCTAATTGTCTCTGTTGAAGCTCTGCCTTCACATCACGCAGGGCTTGATGTCTTGACAGACGCTTTGATGGTGGTGGTGGTGGTAGTAAGATCCACTAGCAGACGGGTGAAAAGAAGAAATGCCATTAAAATTGAGGACAAAATCTTTTCTGTCACACACCGGGGAGGGATGATGCTGGTAGCGAGGCAGTCCCACTGCAAGAGAAGGAAATAACAAGAGCTGCTCAGAAGTCGGAGAGCTCTGCCCGGACGGAGCGCCCTTCCTCCCCCACCCGCAGGGAGGAGAAGCTGCCCGCATAAGGGCTGGCACACGGCTTCCTTACCCTAGGTCTTGGCTTCCCCCTGCAAGGTTTGGTAACTCCTCTTTGGCTTTCCTGGCACCTGACTTGGACGTTCCCTCGGGGCAGAGCCTGTCCCGTTTGCAGAGCAGAGAAACAGGCAGTCCCCGAGGGAGGAGGGGATGTGGATTCCCCCAGGTCACCCATCGCCCGCGAGTGTGCTCGGAGCTGCCCTGCGGGGAGGTTTTAAACTACACAACCATGTGGCACGCAGGCTGGGAAGAAGAAGGCATGAGGAGATAGAAGCCCACGGACACGTGCCCTGCCGCGTTCTGGTCGCACGAGTATTTCAGAGCATCCCTCCTGCGTGGACACACACGCACTGCTGTCTGCCTATCCTTCTGTCCGCGTAGTTACCAGCGTGTAGGGTTAGTTCAGCCTCTGCATTTGGGGTAGATGAGGGAGTGGCTGTGTGCGTGCGTGTGTGTGTGCGTGGGTCTGTGCGTATGTCCTCGAGGAGACGGTGCCACTTGCGCGTTTTCCTGCACGAGTAGCAGCCTTTTGAACCTGATTACCATCTTTCCTGGCTCTCCCTCGTCCCTGTCCCATTCCTGGAAAGTTTTTGCTTTTGACTTGAACGGTTGCAGGTTGAATTCCAATCACGATCCATTTATGTGTAGATAGAGCACGTATTTATTTATGTGTGTGTAAGAGCACGCATGCCTTTTCGCGGATATGCTTTCAAAAACATAAGATACACCCTATGGTTCATCAGTAACATCCGTGGCATGGACGTGTAAATGACCTTACAGATTCCCATTTTAATTTCCCAGAGCCTATGGCAGCCTTTCTGGGACCACATGGGAGACATCACCCCACCCCCAACACCCTACTCCGTAGGACCCTGCTGGGATCTTTAGTCTGGCAGGGTTGCTACTGAATCCAGCGTGAGCAACGCCCGCAGGGTAGAGCCAGAGAGGGTTTTGGTTTGGCGTGTGGATGTCAAACTCGGCTAGCGACATCCTGTCAAATATGACCGAGGGTCAAGGGAAGGGGGGGAAAAAAAGGCAGCAAAAGAGAGAGAAAGAGAAGGAGGGGGTAGGAGGAGGAAAAAAACCGAATCCACACACAGAGAAAAAAAATCCCCCAACCAAACCCAGGAGGGAAACATCCCAGGTTTTCCTCAGGATGGTGGAGCCGAACCCTTTGGCAGCGGCGGCGGCCGGCGGCGCGCACAGTCCGTCTCCTCCGGCATTGTCCCTTCCTTCACCCCGCAGAGCTCACTTTATAAAAGTGATTATTTCGCTGGATTTCCTCGGCTTTCTAATAACCCTGCTGGTATGCTCACCATAAACTGGGGCACTTTATTACAATCCTGATTCAATCATTTAGCAGGATTTAATAGTGTGCGAAAAAAATCCGGCTCCCCTAACCCCCCAGCTTCAAAATCCTTTTAGCAGAACCAAGCCTCCTGTTTCCAATTTTTAACTCTTATACTTGGGTCTGATGTAAATTCGAGGTTTTAAGTCTGCCCTGACGCTGTCATGGGTAGAGGGTTATTGACCGATCAACGGCGATTGCCATCGAATTTGCTTTGCATTTAACTAAGAGAAAGGGAAAAGCGAAATTCACTTGTTACTGCTTTTGTAAGGAGAGGAACAGAAAGATTATTGCTGGTTATAATTATAAATGAAAGAGCTCGGATCCTTTTTCCGCGTCTCCTTTCACTCATCTAAAATGTTTACGCAGCAGAGATTTTATGTATCAAGCACTAATAAGGACTGGATCCACAGAAGAAAGATTTGGGTTTGCTTTTTTTTTTTTTTTGTCAATCAAGGACTAGGAATGGCTTGCACTAAAGTCCTGGGCCCAGATGCCGAAGCCGTAGAAAATAAGCGGACAAAATCCGTTTTGCAAAGTGGTGGCATTAAATCTGAGTTGCTGGAAACAGAGGCTCGTCGTCGGCATTAAGAAAGCGTCCAGTAGTCCGCCTGCATCCGTCCTTGAACAGAAACAACTCTTATTTAAACTGCCCCGGCCTCGGAAACTATAGTGGAAGCTCCGGGGAGACCAGAACCCTTGCTCTCTCTCCCTCTGCATTTTGTTTCAAAGAGGTATTCTTGGACAATTTCTGGATGAAAATCTCTCTTCCAGGAATCGGCTTTCTTACCTCAGATGTCTGGCAGGAGGAGGAGGCAGCTGCCTCACAACCACGCTCTCCGTGCCAGTCCCACTCCCGAGCCACGCGTGGGCCCCATGGGCCCTGCATGGTAGACTATGTGGCCGCAAATAGTAAAACAAACAAAGGGGGAAAGATCCAAGGAAAGGAAAAGAAAAGAAAAAAACAAGCAAAACCAGCAAATCAAAACAGATTCCTGAAGGCGAAAGCAAGTAGTTCGGTGGGGGATGCCCTTGTGAACCCGTCGGCCTCTCGCCCCGGCACTAAAAGCACATGGAAGGATGATCTATATCTCCGAAAAGTTGCTTTAAACCTCAGCAGTACAGCACCGTAGGCACGGAGGAGCCCACCTGGGGATGCATCTCATTCCCGCACTCCTCGGAGGTGAAACGCTGGTAGGACAGTGACCCACTTTGTAGCTGCCTCGCCCCACATGCCACATCAAGGCTATGTAGGAGTTTGGGTCTTTTCTTTTTTATTTTTTTCTTTTTCTTTTTTTTTTTTTTTAAATAAAGGAGGAAAATTCGCAACCAGTTGGTTTCCCCTGGCAGCCCACGTTCCTTCTGCGGTGATGGCAAAGTGACTTGCTCAGGGGCTCGCCCTCCCCACGGCGCAGCAGACTGTGAGGAGGCCAGGGTAGACTTCGGCTCTCGCAGAAGGACAGGAAAGTGATTGACAGGCGCTCAGGGAGGGGGCGGG
>JAOXXN010000395.1:66243298-66256094 GCA_026770055.1 Myrmophylax atrothorax | reverse complement strand
GATGTTTAGAAGGTATCTTGTTTTGAAATCAAAGAAGGTAATGAGAGTGTTAGTTGGATTGGTTCCCACTTGTGTGTTCCTTTCCAGTTCCAAGTCTCTATTTTTCTCTTATGTTCCCAGTTCTGTGCAGTTGCATTTATTGTTTATCATCTTCAGGTTTTTAGCATTTCCCATATACATAAACTTCCAAGGTTAAATAAAGAATTCTACAAATAGCCTTCTCAAAGTCATTCAGTTATTAAGAATGGGGAGGAGGGGATAGGAAAGGTGTATCATAATTTCCTTATAGTTATGAACAGTCTGAAAAATTTATTTTGGTTTAAATACATAGCCCATTAAAGTGACTTCAGAAGATTCTCTAGCCTGCCACTGCCAGTGTGCTGTGCTCTGGGAGTGGAAGAGTATCCAGGTGTGTCCTGGTGTTATCTTAGAAGACACCTGCAGGCTGCAGTGTTGCCTTGATTATCTGCACACCTCTACAGAAGCTCTGCTTCATTTTTGTTTTTAATGGGTATGCTGATCACCAGTTGAAGAAACTGGAGTCAAGGGAAAGCCAGCAAACTGACTTCAAACTAAGAAGATACTACTTAGACACTCTGATTAGTGTCACTCAGGCTAGGGGTGAGAAAGAATATTATGGATGTTTTGTCAGTTCTAATAGTAGAGTGTTTATGCCTACCAAATAGACTTAAGAAACACAAGGTTTGTAGGGGCTACTGATGTTCCTATTGAAAGGTAAACTCTTCTTGCTTAGTATCTATAAAATTCCCTTTGATTGGAAGATTAGCCTTGTGTCCAAGAAGTAATGTCAAATTCTGTCTTATCCTTTCACTTGAAAGAATGTGTTGAAGAATAGAATGGGGGCCAAATATGTTCTGAAAGAATAGTTCCTCCTTTTGTAAAGGTGGATGATAGGAAAGAGAGTTTTGAATCTGAGATTCCCAGTTTGTGTAGAAAAGTGTTAGCATGTCCAGAGACTGTTGCTGAAGAACATGAAAGACTGAGTATCCTGGGAAAGGCAAACTGGCACATTAATGATTTGGGTAGGGGGAAGAGAAGAATCCCCTCTTAACTGGTGTATGTGTGGGTGTCAAGTTTTTAGTTCTGATCCCTAGTTGCTGTGTGACTTTGCCTTGCACTTGCTGGGGCAGATTTGGACATCACAGAACCAGAAGATGGGGCACTTTCAGTGTCTCTGTGGTGATGAGCTCCTGGGCAAGTCCTTGGTAGCTTCTGTCCCCAGACCTAGTGCAGGCATAAACAAAGGCACGCAGACCAGCACCTCACTGTGCTGTACTGGTCTCTGCTCTGCTGAGTGGGAACCAAAAAGATTTAGAAATGGAGTTTGGATGCTTTGGCAGGGGCCTAGGCTGTTCAGCACTATAAACACTTCTATCTAGAAAGCAGTTGAACAAGAAGAAATTGTGCTTTACTGAGAGGTGCCCTCTGGTACTGTGGACCTGGTTAATTTGCCAGACAGTGTGTCTGTGTTTGGAAAGACAGTGTATGTTGGTGAAGCACCGTGCAGCCCTGGGTTGAAGCCAGGTTTAGTGCTTTCAAACTACATTGAGTGAGCTGTGGGCTAAAGGAGAAGTCATAATCTGTAGAGACCAAGAGGGCTCATTGGTTCTGAGTGGTGTTGCTGTCAGACAGGGATCTGGAGATGTGGATGTTACAACCAAGTTACAGATCCAGAAACCAAGCAAAATCCCAGATTAGTCTGTCCAGTGAGGCTGACCTGTTCAGTTGCAAGGAGACTTTTCTGGGACCTATAAAACTTTTTTTTTCTGTAACAAAAAACCATCTGGATCCTACAATCTTCATTTAATGGCCTTTAGGTTATTAGAAAAAAGCAATTAACAACTGAGCCCTGTCTACATTCTCCCCAATTTCCAAGATTCTGTAGATTTGTTGTATTATGAGGTGATTTTTCTTCCCCAACCCTGGTACATTGACTCTGACTGTATTACGGTTAGCTGCTGCAGAACTGTGCTTCCACACTGGGATATTTTTTAACCTTATCCTGCAGATTGCTACCTATCAAGGCAATTTGAAGTCTTTGTTTTGCTTCTTATGCAGGAGTCTTGTGTTTTCTAGGTCACCATATATGACCATATGAAGGGTAATGTTTTCTTCTTTCTGCTCATAGTACTTCTCCACTGACTTGTGTGTTCTTCACAGCCCTTAACATGCCAGAAGGAAGGGAACAAGCAGAGTCCAGGTAAACTGTCTCATTAGGCATCCACTCTTATTCAAAGGGACTTCCTGATGGATAGAGCTGGACTTACAGCTGAAGACTCTATTTCCATGCTACAGATGTCATTTTCTTGTTGTAACAGTATAGCTGGTCATGTGTTTTGCACTTTTCTTGACATAAAAGTGCATAAGGATACATATATCCAGGTAGATCTGAACTGCCTCAGATGCTGCCTGCAGCTCCTACTAGAGATGTCTGTGTAGGTCAGTGGTTCCAAAACTGAAATACCTAGAAAACATTTGAACCCATATTTGGGAATCTGAATTGGTGGCCAGTTGTTGGGTTTCTTCTTCTTTTTTTTTTCCCCTCCTGAGAGGATGTAAAACAGATGCTACTACCACCAAAATCAGTGCCAGCTTAGATTTCTCAGCTCTGACAGGAACACATGCCTGCTTTTATTTCCTCCACAGCTCCAGTCTTTTAGTTCCACAAAAAAAAAAAAAAAAAAGGGAACTCTACAACATGGAAAAAAATACTGAATGTCTGATCCAAAGCATGTTGAAATGTATGCAAATCACTATCATGGGCTTTGGATCAGGTCCTAAGTAAACTAATTCTTGGATTGTCACCTCAGGTCATAATGACCCTTTGTTCTGTCTTTTTAATGATAAATGATTATATTATAAAAAGCCTTATGTAATTTCTGGCATTAGACATCATATGAGAGGTGTAATCTTAGAAATGCTCCAGCTAGTTTCTTGGGTTGTGTAACAAATAATTATGGAATCTCGCTGAGTCTTGCTTTATTATTATACAGCTCCAGGCTCTTACCCCCAGTAGCTTTACATGCTTGTTAATATTTAAGCTATCTTTTAGCTTGGGTAATTTGTAATAAGTTTTGTTTGGGCTTTTTCTTTTTTTTCTTTTTTTTTATTTTTGAGTTTTCGTTTGTTTTCTTGTTACTGGAGCTCATATTAAACAAAAGCAGTTGTTGGGGCAAAAGGGGAAAGGTGTGATGGATATTTTGTTCTTCTGAAAGAGATTTTTCTTGTTTTAATAGCTTTTGACTGATACAAAAACACAAATATGAAATAGAAAGCTCTTCCAAAGCCTTCCTTGTGTGTTTCTCTAACTAACTGGGAACACGTAGAACTGTTCTCAGCAGATTGTGCAGTGGGGGACATGTAGGTTTGCCATGAAGAATACTTTTATATAAAATACAGGTCACTCTTAAAGAGGTGGTTTTGCCTACTAAGACTAAAGATCTAGACAAGGTTTATTGAAACAAACAAGGTCTTCTGACTACAGAGAATATCCAGGCCTCTAGAAAGGGCCCAAGGAATTTGGCCAGCCTTTGCTGTGAAAAAGGTGGACAAGATATCTCTTGTTCCTGATTGTTTTGTCCTATCCTGCTTAACCATGAAATCTTTCTTTGCCTGCTAGTTAAGAAATAGGAATTTTCTAGTTATATAATCAAGATATCTGTGTTCTGTCTTCAGGGACAGAAGAACAGATCAAAATCAGAAAATTTTTGTGTAAAACTGGAGTTTTGGCAGGCCAGTGCTTCTGCTTATAGAGGTGGTAGGTGAGTCTTCAGGAATGGAATGCGCAGCTATGAAAGATTCTGGTATGGATGGTGTGGTCGAAGATCACCTGGAGGGGTTTCAAGTATGACTTATTGCTAACATCACCTTGTTCCACTAGCTTTCATGGTCTTCAGGGGGACCCAGACAGCCTGTGCTGCAACATCTACCAAATCCTGAGCTGCTTGCTTAAAGACAAAGGGACAGAACTACACATCTAATACTGATGACATACACAGGTCCAAGCTTACCTGCCAAAGCTGGAGCATGCCTAGCTTTCTGATATACAGCAAGTTTAAAGGTAAAAAAACCCTTTTAAGTAGGCTCTGAAACAACACAACACAAGAGTGCTGCTTTGATTTTTCTAATGAAAACTACAGGTCTGTATTCAGTTGCAACTGGAAAAAACAGTAGCAGCAAGTACAGATAATTTTGTCATGACTACCAGTTCACTCATGTTTGGATAATACGGGTTTGTGGAATACTCAGCTCTGAAACCCTGTATGTGGTTTTACACCCCTGTATATTTGCCACCACCTCTACCTCTCAAAACAACTATGTCCAGAGGGGCACTAGGCACAGCATCACCAGCTGGTTGAGGAAAGTGATTGTCCTGCCCTGCTCACCTTGAATATAGTGTGCAGTTTTGGGCACTGCAATATAAAAAAGATATTAAGCTGTTAGAGAGTGTCCAAAGGAAGGCAATGAAGGTGGTGAAGGGCCTTGAGGAAAAACCATATGAGGAGCAGTTGAGGTCACTTGGTCTGTTCAAAGCTGGAGAAGAGGAGACTGAGGAGAGACCTCATCACAGTCTTCAACTTCCTTGTGAGGGGTAGAGGAGGAGCAGACACTGATCTCTTCTCTGTAGTGACCTGTGACAAGACACAAGGAAACAAAGTTGTGGAGGAAATAGAGAAGGAAAGAAGGAAATAAAGAAGGTTTGCATTAGATATTAGAAAAAGGTTCTTCACCTGGAAGGTGGTTGGGCACTGGCACAGGTTCCCTGGAACAGTGGTCACAGCACCAAGACTATCAGAGCTCAGGAAGTGTTTGGGTGATACTCTCAGACACATGGTGTAAGATTGGGCAAGACTGAGACTTGAACTTGATGGTTCTTGTGGGTCTCTTCTAACTCAGCACATTCTGTGACTCTGTGAAACAAGGTACAGGAAAGATAGAACAGCTCACAAGTATGATCAAGATGAGGAACGAATTTGTTATAACTCTTCAAGAGATTTCTCATAAGGGGATTTAACACAGGTCTCAAAGTTGTGAGAGAAGCTCTTAAGGGAATGGTAGTAAACATCTCCCAGATGACAACTGTTGATCCTGTAGTCTGTTACCAGGTGGCACTTTCAGAGCTAAATAGCAAGGGATGCTTCTTTATATGAAACAAATCTGACTGTGAAATTGAACTGAAAAACTTGGCATGGGCTCTAAAACCTGACAGGACAAACTTGTGAAGGAAAAGTTCTTCAAGGTCATTAAGAATAAGGATCCTGTTTTGATTCAGGAATATCCTAATCTTCATGCAGGATTAGGAAATACTGTTGTTAACCTTTCCCTAAGTTATGGAGAATAGGTGTACTGGAAACAGGATCTTGTGCTAACTAAACCTTTGCTTAGACGTAGATCAGGTGGATTTTTATATTGGACATACCTGAAGGGATTTGAGAATCACATAGCTTCCTATAAAAAGATGCGTAACAATTCTAACAATCTACCTTGGTGTTTCTTATGACATTTTCCACCAATTACAGGTCAGGTGTAAAGATCTACATAGATTGGATATAAATTTGGCCTTTAAATGAGATGTATTTGAGCTACATGGCATGTGCTGGAGTTCTCTTGGACAGAGCTGCCAGGGAAGAGGTAATTTGCCTGGCAGGACATACTGGTCCTAGTCTAGCAAACCTGTTTGCCTTGCTTGGGTCATTCAGCATCCCATACAGGTACAGGTTGGGAGATGTTGCCACAGCTTGCAGGCTGAAGTGAAACAAATGGGACCCTGGGGTGCTGAACAGCACAATGACCTGTGCTATTCACGGTGCAGGTGCACGCTACTGTCCAGAAAGAGACATTCCCTTGCTTTCCCACATCAAAAGGATGGATTCCTTCTTTGTAGTGTCTGGGCCTTTCTCTGATTGCAGAATAAGAAACTGGCTCTACAAGTCTTTTTCCATACAAACCCTTTGTTTTTTTCATGGTCTGATTTACATCAGTGAAACTTGGAAGTTTAAGATCAGATTTTTTGTAGCTATGAGCCCTGTGCTCATAGTTCAAATGTGACCAAATTTAACCCATATTTCTGCTCTGTCATATTATGTGGCTTTTAACCAAGACAAACTTGTTTTTTTCAGTGAATGCAAAGAGGTATTTATTTGTGCAACCAGAAACCTGTGATATTCATGCTTTTTTGTCATGTAAGTGTAAAAGGTTTTATGAGTTGCCAAATAATTGAGTCTTTCATTTGCAGATAAAATTTTGGTATATTATTCAGATTGTATGTATGGATGGGCCCTTTACTATTACTTTCATCCGATGATACTAGTAAAAATATCGGTGAGGGTTTTTTCCTTATTTGTGGGGAGTTCCTAAGTAAAGCAGGTACCGGAGTAAATAAAGCAAATGAAAAGCAGCACTATGTTTGTTGGTATTGCTCAGGTCTCTGAAAAATAATCCAAATTATAGTGAAATGGGAATAATTTCAAATAAGATTTTTTTCCCCTCTTATTAAAAATATAATTCTGGACCTGTTCTCCCTATTATTCTATCTTAATGAAAAAAACCCCTAACCCCGAGTTTTATTTAAACACTAAGTTTTTCTGTACGTTTGATCTGTAGAACTAATAGAGGAAGGAGAAAGAGAGCCTTATGCAAATAGGTTCACCAGTCAAATTTCTCTACTAGTCTGTATGTATAAATGTCTGAGTTCAGGTATGTTTTCAACCTGATATGGATGATTAACACTGTATAGTTATCATATATCAGTGTAACTTGAACAGTAGTTGAGTTTACGTGATACAAAATGATGATAACATATCTTGCATTGATGGGTAGAAGGGAACCCTCAGGGCAATACACTCAAAGCTGCACATGGTGATAAGAGTGTTTAGGTTGGAAACTTAGAAACCTCTTGACTTGTGACTGATATGGTGTCAGGCAGAGCTGCAGCAAGGCCTTCAGGAGATTAAATTGTTCCCTTCTCCTTTCTCTGACTCCTTCCAGTTGCTTCTGTGTTTGGTAATTGGTTGTCCTGAGAGGCAGGAGTGGTTGGGCAAAGCTGGTATCTCTGCAGCCATCCTGTGGAGTAGCTCTGGTTAGAAGAACATGAATCCATGACTCTCTGGACTTCAGGAGTGTCTCCAAGGTCTCAGTCTTCATATATGATGGAACAACTTTCCCCTATTTAGCTAAAGAATGATGAGTCCCTGTCAATTGGTATCTGACTAAGTCCTGCCTATTGTGACTCTTCCTGGTGAATGCATGTGTATTTTGAAGGTTTAGGGGTTTTTATTCTGCCCATTAAGGGTATGTGCCCTTGGAAGATCTGGTCTGTCAGGTCTTCCAAGTGTCACTCATTGGTTTCACCTCCCACTGGAGTCAAAGTTCTTTTATTTATGGTAAGAATGGCATTATATGGACTTCTGGGTGGCATTGTATGAGGTGGAGACTTTTTCTTGCCTGTTTGGGGCAAAACTTTGTAGTGTCTGTGGATGGGCTGCTAATGCACGAAAGTAGGCATGTTGTTTAACATATTCTTCATGGCATGCTGAGAACTTTAGAAGAATTGGATGCAGCCTGGCTCATGTCAAGCTCAGCACCTTGAAATCCCACTGGTTCCTCACAACCTACTGCAGTTGAGGCCTTGAGGGTTTTTTGCAAGATGAAGATCCAGGAAAATAGTTACTATGCAAGTAATCAGCCTGTTCAGCATCTTAAGATCTCAAATTTGGCTCTTATAAGGCGAGTTTAAAGAAATGCGGCAGAAAAATATGAAAATATATAACAAACTATCAGGTGAAAATGAGTTTTATGATTTTTTGGCTTTTTGCCAAAATGAGCCTCTTGCTCAAAATAAAGTTTGATGTTAGTGTTTGAGCCTTCTAATTTGAACACTTATTTGAACTTTTAATAGTGCAGGGGACACGAAAGTACCCCTTCTTGACACTGGTTGCTCAATTTGGCTGGGGTTTCCCATTACCTTCTTTCCCAGACTATTTATAGAATGGCAATTAAGATTAATGTATAGCCGCTCACATTTAGATCCTGGCTCAGCTGGGTTTTCAGCCACTCCCAACAAGAGCTTAATGACTGAGATACGTAGCGTCCATGAGAACTCCTGCTGAAATCAGCTGGAGCTATCTGTTATGTAGATATGTATATATCTTGAAAACAAATGGATCTTTTTTTTTTTTGAGCATCAAGTCTTTTTTTCCTCATTTTGAAATGAAATTTTGAGGCTGGAGTCTGACAGAACATAATTCTCAGTCAATATATGGAAATATATTTTCAGTTTTTCTCAGTCTGTTCTTGCCATTGAATGGGAAATTTATCAAATAAATAAATTATGTGCATTATGGGTATCCATTCCTAACATTCATTTTGAGGGGAAATATCCACACAATTCAAGTGTTTTACAGTTATTAGGAAGTGACAAAATGCAATGATTGGTTTGTGCAGTTCATAATTGCTTTCTAGCGCTTGTGGTGTGTGTATGTGGGCTCAGCTGTGACTGGTATTGGTAGAAACCATGTACATACAGCAGGCTGAGTGCTGCATGTGCCATTTTAAGGAATGTACTCTAGCAATAAGTTTACAGTACCAACCTTCTTTTCATGTTGCAGATCCTTGTGATACTCCTGTGCTGCACTTGGTATAGTGATGGCTGATAGGTCCAGGTTATAGGCACAGTCTCTGATTGTAGGATGCTACTTGTTGGCCTTGTGTCAGAGGCAATGGATGGATGGATGGTGCTTACAAAGGCAACCAACCAAAACAAATTGAACTCAAGCAGTGTTCAATCCTGTTTTGCAAGCAATTAAATAAGAATGAGTGTGACTATACAGTTTTGTCAGATCTCATCACATCTGGGAGACCTGTAGGCACCAGCCTGCTAAGCTGGGCTTCTTGTTCTGGTGAGGAAAAGCAGAACCATGCCAAAGGGAAGGGTCCCACAGCTTAGATTATTATCTGAGTTAGATTCAAGTCTGGGTGCATGTGACTGTTCAGAAATTGCAAAACCTCATTTCTTAAAGGACACTACAACAGGGTGTGGAAGACATTACAAGGAGCCTGACTTTTTGATTGCAACGTCCCCTGTACTAGAAAAGCTGCTGGTAAAGTAACATCTGCCTATGTTCCTAATAAAGCTAAGTACCACAAGTAGTTCAACTGCAAAAATCCCCAAATATGTCTTAATTTACAATAGGATTTTATATATCCTATCTAGTGGACTGCAAAGATTTAATGACTTTAGTTCTCCTATGTACATGCACATCTATAATTCTATGGCTTAAATATTTAAGACATCCATTCTCTTTCAGAGGTTCCTTTTCTCTCTTGGAATAAACCTCCTGGGTTCCACTGACTCAGGTCCCTGAGAGCAATATTCCTTTTAATTGCACAAGACTGTTTCCTTTCCACAACAATATTGGACAATGCAGGAATCCTACAGGAAGAAAGAGTGTGGTCCTTTAATTTAAATAGTGTGCTGAATTAAAAGGTGCTAAAATAATGGTGTACTACTGCCCAGGTTTTGAGTTATTAGCTTGAAGATGTTTTGTTGTAGGGGCTTTTATTAATGTAACACACATTTGTATGGAACCAGAATAGTTACTAATTGCTGATACCACACTGTGACCTGAAAATAAAAAGGCTTTTATGGTACTTCAGAGTAAGACAGTAAACTGCAACTAATGTTAGCACATGCACTAGCTTTAGAATTGTATCCCATGCTCTTCTCTGTTATACAGACTCACTCATCCTACTAACAGGCTTTTGGCACAGTTCCAGTGTTCATAAACCTGTGGATGACCTGATTGATTTCTACCTACTTCATCTGCTTCCCAGTTTGAGGACTTATCTCCACCCTGTAGGAAAACCCAGAATAATTTCCCAACATTCAGATCAAGCTATGAAAATGTACACCTTTCACATATTTTCAGGCTAGGTAGACAAGCTTTTTGTATTGAGATTTCATCTACACAAGGAACAGAATGGTGCCTAACATAAATTTTACTGGTGCAAGCGATAATTAAAGTTTGGGGGTTATATATTTTGGGTAGTCTTACATCTTTGCTCTGGTTGCTTGCAGTGGAGAGGAAGAAATAATGATAACAAGATGATAGGATACCCTGGGCTTGTCAGGTCACCCAGTCAGATTTGAACCTCTCATCAACAACAATGCACAGAGGAAATTCTCCCTTGCTAGCAGGAACAGTATGGGATGATGGCAAATTATTCCCAACAAAGCATAAAATCAATCTCCTTTCTATAGAGTAAAGAAATGGGAAGCAATGCCTAGTTCATGTGAAATAGAAAAATTCTAACCTGGATGTTTCTGGAGAGCTCTGACAAATGTTTATTTTGTTATTTACAGAAAACACAGAAATACTCCACACTTCATTCAGGAACTGTCACAACTAGTGGCATACTTTAATTTTGCTTTGGCCAAGGTCTCAGCAGCGACATTGCTACAGAATGGATGGGCTTTGGTTTAGGAGGTCTGGGAAATTCAGAGACCAGGCAAAATACAGTTTTACATACCTTATCCTCTCAATTCAGGATCTGGAAGGAGAGATGGTCTCTGTAAGAGACTTGGGGCAAAGTCATCTTAGTAAACAACATTAAGGCATCAGAAGAGTCTAAGAAAGTTCTTTCTTTTTCTGCTCAATGTTTTATGGACTGGATTCAAGGGTAAAATTGCTTCACCTTCCTTAAGGATAGCCTCGGATAAGAGTGAGTAAGATAAGGGGGCAGAGGGAGGTGAAAGGGTAAGGCTGTTTTTTTGACTGAACATGACTATTGAAGTGTTACATTGTAGGTTTTGGGTTATTTTTTAGTTTTTGTGGTTATTGCTGAGAAGGTTGTGTAACTGCAGTCTATACTCTGGATGCTTGGAATATAATTTCTAACTGCTTTGTCCTTCCTTAACCTGCTTCTTCTGGAAATGGGGGGCATGGGAAGAACCTGACATGACTCCAGGTATTGTGACACAGAAAGCTATGCCTTCATTGTGTTCTTATGACTAGTCAGAAAAAGATGCTTTAGAGAAGTTCAGAGAAACACAGAAATGACTAGGGGGCTTCCTGGGCTGACTTGTGAGGAATAAGTTGGGAAAGTTGCTGCTGTACATCTGTACAGTTTTGCTAAATGATTAATGGGGAATGTGATGATAACATACAGCTAATTGAGGCTTGTACATGTCAAAGCAAGGGGGGTAACTTTGGTGTTGCATGAGGATAAGTTATGAGCACATACCACTGTATTGAAGATGGCTGTGTGAAGTACCCAGAGCAGTAGCAGTTGCTTGATATTTGTTAAGGAATAATACCAAAAGTTTGCTATTACCTGGTTATGCAACTTAACTTTTCTCATGAAGAAAACCACATCTTAGGATTTCTTTGTCATTGCTTAAGATGTTTTAAACAAAGCTATTAGATACTGCCTTATAAGTTATTAAAAATAAACTGGAAGAAACTGTACTGGATGGAAAGTAAATTGGGCAATTTTAGAAGACTTTCATATCCACATTTTGGTAGATCCTTTTTAGAAACCTTGGGAAACTATTTCTGTAGTAAGATGCTATGATTTTCAACAGTAAATGGTATGGAAAGAATTGAAATAAGCAGTTTGGTGTCATATGTCTTTTGAAAAGCTGTAGGTAATCTCTGAGGTTTTACAGAGAAATGTCTTTTCAAAAATTTCAGGTAAGATTGACAACTTCTGCTTGGAATATTGAAGTCTATTTGCTTATTCATAACAGCTGCTGATAAAAATATCAGGTTAGGAAATTGGAGTCACAGATTTCTGCTGAAACTTTAAGATCTCTTAGCCAGGTAACTAAAAGATCTACAAAATAAAAAATTAACTTCACAGAAGTAGTTTTGCTTAAGAGTCTTCTGTCCAATGAGTTAGTCTGGGATACCACATGAAGCCACACAATGCCAGTAGTGAAGCCTAGGTTGACTCTGGTATGGTACTAATTAACATTGTTTCTCTACAGAGGACTAAAAATACTTTAGTAATAGTAAGGATAAACATGAAATACACTATTTATGTGAAGGGTTACTAGCTGACTGCCGGATGTTATTGGAGTTATACTCCAGTACCAAATTATTACTTAAAAAAACGACAGTAATTCAAACAGCTGAAATAAACCCATTGGACACTAAATCAGCTAAATTATACTTACTAAAACATTCATGAACACATACATACTGATTATAAACATGTACTCCATGAATAGTTATGATCAGGAAGCAACTACAGTGGAATTTTGAAAATCAGGTGTGAGCATATTTTTCTTATGGTTTTCCCCTCTCTCATGTTTTTCCACCTTGTGGTCCTTGGTCCCACATACTCTGGTCAAGACATACTGAAGAGTAGAATTGGATTGCTACATCTTGAATATTCTCTGCTGTTAAGGAGAGGAAAGACCATACAAAAGCATTGCTTTTCCCCATAGCAAAAGAGGCTATTAGTAGGCCACGCTGCATTAAAGAGCTCTGAAATTTTGAAATAGTTCATAACAAAGAAAACAATACCATGGTGCAAGAGCACAGGTATAATGACAGTGTATTCCCTCAACTCTTCCTTATAGTCTCCCCCTCTGGCTCTGGAAAAGAGGACAAAGGCCCAGTTCACCCAGATCTATGGAGACATAACTTTCTGAAGGCAATAGTAATGTCTGGCTACTGTGCAGGTCTGGACACAATGTGAATTTCTGTCCTTCTGAAGCTGAAAATCTATAACCTAAACAATGATGCATTAATATAGATTTGAATGTTTAGAA
>JAOXXN010000395.1:66221152-66236489 GCA_026770055.1 Myrmophylax atrothorax | reverse complement strand
GTTTCCCCTTGGCGCTCTCGGCCGGCGGCGGCGGCGGCGGCTGCGGGGTCGAGGGCGGCGGCGGAGGATGCCCCGGGGGCCCGACCCCGCCGCCTGGGCTATTGGCCGCGCAGTCGCCGTCCGAGCCCAGCTCGCTCTCAGCCGGAGCCGGGGAGAGCGAGACGCTGCCTTCCTGGTCGCTCCCGGAGCTCAGCTTGTCCTCATAGTGCTGCGAGAATACCTCCAGCTTCATGGCGGCGGCGCCGGCGGCCCCCCCGCACCCCGCGGCTCCTCTGGGCGGGCGCGACCCCCGCCCCTCGGCGCGACCTCAAGGGAGGCGGCGAGGAGACCCAGGCTCTTTCTGCCTCCGCGGCGGCTTGGACAGCTCCGCGGCGGCTGGCAAGGCGCACAGGGCAGCGGGGCTCTGCGCCTGCCTCAGCCAACCGGCCCGGGGTCTCTGGCAGGGGGCTGGCCCCTTCCCGACCGCTGGGCGCCCGAGGACGGGCAGTGGTGCCCTGCCGCCCAATTCCTCCGGCTTTCTACCTCCTTCTCCCCCAGCGGGGCGCTCGCTCTCTTTTCGACCCCCCTTTTTTGTCCTTCTCGCTCTTTACTCTTGCTGCTCCATGCGGCTGAAGGAGAGGGGCGAGGTGGCCCCCGTGGAGCCGGCGCGAGAGGACGGGCGGGCAGGCGGGCGACTGCCGGAGCCGGGTCTTCAAGTCTGCCCGAGCCCGGTCCTTGTCGGGGGCGCTGCCGCTGTTACCGTTCGACGCTCCCCGGGCGCGGCGAGAAGCTCTCGAGGGCCGTCCGGGTTACTCCGCTCTCTACGGCTTCGACCCGTGTCAGTCCCGGGACGCCGGGCTGGCTCTTCGCTGCGACGCGGGCAGCAGCCGGGCTATTAGGGTTATTAATGTTATTGTCATTATCTCTCCCTTCCCCTGTGGTTCTGTGTCTCTCCACCACTTTCAGACCAGCCCATTATAACGCCGGGGAGAGGCGGAGCCAGGACAAAGATCTGAAAGGGTGGTGGGTGGAGAAGCAAGGTAGCAAAGGTGGGTATGCCCTAATAAGCCGTATCAGAGCCATAATTAGCCAAGATGACAGCGAGGTCTTGTTGGAAAGTTATTTTACGAAACTTGTTTGTATTTTCTCCTGCCAGGTCCCTCCCCTTCCTGGGTATTTCGAACGAAGCCGCAGTTCGGCGCGACTTCGCAGAGCTGGCCCGCCTACCAGGTGTAAAATGCAGAACGACTTATAGGTGGCAGAGCTGAACCTGTTACGTGCAGTGATTTATTTTAATAGCGCTGTATAAAGCAACAAGTTGTAATATGACAGCTCAACAATCTGCTGGAAAATAATACATGGCTTCGCAATTGTGAATTCCTAATGATTTATGTAGCCTGACAAAATAGTTTCAGTCCTGATCCGTCTTTTCCTTGTCATAAGCACACCTGGTGCAGAGGTATGATGGGAACAGGTAGGCAATGCTTTGGGGTTTTGCTACAATATATTTAGTCAAAACCTTAACCTTAGTTTTAGGTGTGTTTCTGTCCGTATTAGTAGCATTGCTTGATGTCTTCTGAATGGTGTGTTTGTAGCCTCTCTCTTACAATTGTCACTATTCAGTTAAACCTTCCATTGTGTGTGGGGCTTTTTGTCTTTTTTTTTTTTTTAATAGCAATTTTAACTTTTTTTTAACACTGTGGATCTATAAAATTTCTGTAAAACCTGAGTCAAAAAGTATTCTGTAATTTTACCCAGACACTTTTCTTTCTAGAAAAATCAGTTGTTGTTTTGGGGTTTGTTTTTAGGTTTAAGTTATCAGGGGTTTTTTTTTCCTCCTTCAACATTATGTTAGACAGAACATCTTGATGAAGAGAGCTATATGGCAGTAGCTTCTCTGAAAACTCCCTGTTCAAAGTCAATTGCAAAACCTCTTTTGACTTCATTTGGCAGTAGCACTAGTTTGCAAAACAATAACAAAAACATCAGCAGAAATCTAGTGTGGTGCTTATGTTTTATTTCTCATATATACACTTTGAATTCTGTGCCCTGGAGTAAGAGTTGGATTGCTCCATATTTCCCAAAAGTAGTCTTTCCAAATCTGACCTTATTTTAGAATGATGATGCAGAGTCACTCTGGTTAGGACAATGCCATTGCTATTGTGGTCTGGATCTCAAGAAGTGTTGAAGATGATGAATAAAGGCAGGTTTAAGAGACGAAGAGTAGGAACAAACAGTGCTTTCTATCTCAATCTTTCTTAAATAGAATATATATTCACACATCCCCCTGCAGTTTGTTTCAAAGCTTTGCCATTTTTTCAGTCTGTGTGAGTCTTACATGGTAAATATTAAACACTGAGAGGTTCCTCTGTCCTTCTGGCTGTACTCTTGACAACTTTGATAGTAACAATACATTTGATATCTTCTTGTTCTCACTAAACCTGTACCAGTTCAGAAAACCAGGCAATTCACAAAGACAAAAATAAGAGGAGGGAGACCTCTCTTGGTTCCTTGTTGTTGTTGTCTCCGTGTAATGTAAACCAAAATCTTTCAATAAATTGTTGTCTTAGCTGTAGGTGCCAATGTTTGTGTTTAAGGATATGGGAAAAAGGTATCATGCCTTCCAAAACTCATATTTTCTAAGATGATGCCAATGGCAAGGGTAGTTTTTTTCCTCTTCCTGCTTTTGTTGTAAATAGCACTGAAGTAGCGATGATTTGCTAGCTTGCCTTTGATGTTTATTTTATTACCGTTCCACTATTTGTGTGGAAAATGTACACATTGTCTCTTATCTTTATTCAAAGAACTTAAAAAGTCATTCAAATGCTGTAGGTAAACACGTCAGACATAACAGGAGTTTTTCACAGCCGTACTTCAAGACTAGGAGTGGATGGCAAAGCTGGTTTTGCAAGATTTAAGAGGGGACAGAAGCTTGTACTCAAAATAATACAAAGATAGCTATTAATGGCTGGGAGGAGGAAACCTTTCTAAGATCAGCACACATTCTTATTGTGGCTCAAGGCCTCTTTGGCTTCTCTGAGCCAGTGCATGTTGTAAACTGTGCCTTGAAATCTGTGGTGGCTCTCACCTGAGAAAATATATGAAGATGCTTGAGAAAGGGCTGTACGTGGTTTAAACAGAGCCTTCTTGGCATGAGTGAGAGCTATGTCAAGCCCATTGCTGTTGCTGCCCATGAAACAACGAGCAAAGTTGTAAGAAGTGGTGAAATAGGTCCAATTACTCCTGTCTCTCACCACTGAGAGTATATGTAACCTCAAGTCTTTTCCTGCTATAGTTTTTTAAAAGGCACAATATCGCCTTCAGGTTTATAAAGATTAACACAATCATCGGAAAAACTGATTCTGTTAAGTAAACTTCACATCAAAAGCACTTTGATGTGCTGTATTATAGCAAAGCAAAACACCCCACCCCCACCACCCCAAGAAAAACCTCCAAAAACCTCCAGTGAAGCAGTGTAAAGAAAATCTAATTCTTTGTTCTAAAATGAAATGTCTCTTCCTTTTTAGATCAGCAGAGCAGGACTTTTTGATGTATGACCCCCTCTTTTCCTACCCAAAACAGTACCCAGTCAAAGACAAATGAAGAAATGTGAATGGTTGCTTGAAAATCACACACTTAGCTTTGCTTTCCATTTTCTGTAGTATTTGACTCATTGAATTCAGAAATATTGAAAGCGTTCCAATGGATATTTGGAGATAAGGTAGTGTAGTGCTTTGCAGTTTGCTCAAGCTAGGAATTATAAAAATATTCCTAACTAAATGTAGCAAAATGCTACACTTTCTGGTGGTTGTGGGTATATTTTTGGTTGACCCAGTTATGTTGTCTCCATGGTATTTTGAACCATGGAGACATAGGTTTCTCAGTTCAGCAAACATCATGCAAAGGTGTATCTCAATAAGGTCTTGCTTCTCAATTTTTTTTTAAATATTTATTTTAAATTCTTTTCACCCAGTCCTTTCCTACCGTCTTTTCTGCTTTCTGTCTCTCCAGACCACTGACTAGATTAGAGAGGGTTTCCAGATAAGATCATATGGGCATAACTGGTCAATAAAGGTCTCTGTGGTGACTGGGAAAATCCTATAGTTAGTGGTAGGCAAGCTTATTTGTGCATCTGAGATGTCCAGCACACCAGCTGGACAAAGTGCTTCATCATCTCTTCTCATTCTCCTGTGGCAAAGCTGGAGGAGTGTACTGCCTTGCCAGGAGTGATGAAATTAGGCAATGCAATACACTACACGAGCAACAACAGACCAGTTCAAAGAGCTCACTTTGGATGGGCTGCTCACAGCAGGAGATGTGCCTAGCATGCATAAATGAACTACAGAGTCTGTGAAGGTTGGCTAATTGCACTATGTATATTTTTATAGTTGAAGGAAATCCAGCTAGAGACTGAGCTGTAAGAAAGGAGGTTAGTGGAAATTTCTTTAGACCTTGAGAGGAAGAGTTTGATCACTGAAGCAGAATGCATGTCTGTGTGAATTCCCTCATTGGGAAAGATCGGCACTTTTTCATAAGGACAGCCATACCCTGTGGGTAGAGATTTTCTCATGTCTTTGGCAGGTACTGAGAGCTGAATTTACAATGGGGAGTTCCATTTCAACTTCATTTTGTGCTGTCTTTATTTTCTTGGGAGCTGTTGCTCAGAATAAAATTTTCCCATGCCTAAAGCTTAGTATCACTTCCTCCCTGTGTGTACTTCATGTTCCATTAAAAAAGTGCATCTAAGCAATTTTTTTTTCCTCCAGAGTCCTAGATTTTGACAGAATGGGCAGAGACAGACGTTCTCCTGTGAAGACTTTATTGCTCTTGATTCTAATGCTTAATGCTGGAGAAATAATTCCATGTTCCTACACTATTCTTTTCCTTAAGAGGTCTCAGAGCTCTCCTATTTTACAGGCAATGAAGAATGAAGGAGAGTCCTACTGAAAATACTTTGGTAAGTTGGTTGCCACCTTGTCTGTAGAACTGAGCTCTTTGGAGCCCTTGTCCTGCACAGTGTCTGCTGAGGAATCCACCACAAGGCCTCATCAGAAAGCATTGTACCACGGAGCAAGGAGCTGTCAAAAGGGAGATTGTCCCAAGACTCAGAAAATTTATAGCCAATTCTCTTTTTCCTAGTGCTATGTTAGGCCTCAGGGGCTTGAAGGGGGTTCCACACTGGCATAAGATGAACCTCTCTGGATTATATTGAAACTTTGCAGTCTGAGAAAGTACATAACATAAAAGAGTGCAGGGTAAGGTTAAATCAAAACAGTATTTACAACATATTTTGTGATGTTTTAATTCAGTAACTGTCCCCATAGGCTTTTCTCATAGCTGATTGCCTGGTTTCATGTAACTGCACCAAGAGAGAAAAAATCCAGATGACGCTGGATTCACAAATCCATAGGCTTGAACATCTCTTCAAGGAGATTTTTCTTACAGTAAAAAAGAAACTGATATTGGAAGGCAGCACACATATTGATAAGTCTGGGTGCAACTTTCAGGACAGAATTGCTTGCAAAGAGACAGACTCCACAGCAATTAGAAGTTTTGCTGTGTTATGTTTGTTGTGAAGTTATGATGCAGAAGCCATTTGGTGAAATTCTGTGGCTCTCTGCCAGGAATAGTGAATGTTTTTTGCTACTGGTGCCAAACAAACTTAAAAAGAAACCATCATAGCTTGTTATTGTTGGTGCCAGACCAAATATCTGCTGGCGCCAAACTTGGTATTGATGCCAGAGGCTTGCTATCACTGGCCCATGATATGAGGAAACACCAGCTGAGCTGTTACAATAGTCTCTTATTGCCTTCAAGTCCAAGCATCAATGGAGTGGAGTGAACAACTTTGTAAGAGAAGTACAGCATAATTAACCAAGAGATGAAGGGCTTTGAATATGTAAGGGAGAATAATTGAACTTTGCTAGCCCTTTCTGGAGTACACCTAAGCCAGATCAAACCCACATATATTTTACATGGGTAAACAGTGACTAGAGATATGAAGGATATGTTTCAATTCAACTAAGTTAAGGAACTATTTATGGCACTGTGGAACAACAAATTAATCACCTTGCCAATAATATTCCATTTGAACAGCAATAAGTATTTAATGTTCTTACTTCTGAGGTGGATTTCTTTTGTTGTTTCTTTGTCTCCAAAAAGCTATTTCTGTGTGGAATCCCATGATTTATATAAGCATTAGCCAAATCCATGAATAAACAATGGTGTACAAGTCTTCTTGATTTTCTTTTTTCCACAACCAAGTCAACTACAATGTAATGGAGCTACTTGGGAGCAGGCTGCTGACAGTCAGACCTTCCTGTGCCAGGCAGGATTTGGCAGTATTGCCACTAAATTATATCTCTCTTGTGCATTTTCTGTCCCCTGTTTTCTGTCTTCCATTTTCCTTCCCTGCAACTCCCTGGACAGCTCCAGAACACCACTGGTATCTTTGAAAATCGGGTCCATTTTGCTGCTTGCTTACTCCTGGAACATGTAACATAATTACAGGGTACATCCATTACTGTACCTCAGGTGGTGGGGGATGGGCATTTATATTCTCTAAACTCTGTTCCAGAAACTGGATATGTTTTCAGCCCTTTTCAGATGGCAAAGAAATTCAGTAAAAGCTCGGGGAGCTGTTTCTTCAGTCGCTGCATATCTAACAAAATCATTAGTTTGTTAAGTTGCATGCACTGTGTATCTGATTTTCAGGTCCTAGGTGAGTTCTGAAGGGATTAGCTGAGTTTCAGGCTCTTGAAGGTGTGAATAAACATCCTGTTGCCTCACACCCATGAAATTTCTTCCCTAAAGATGTCAAAGTGCTTTGTGCAGAATGTTGCTGTTTTGATTCTCTAAGTAAGGTTTTGAATGCGTTGGCCAAACTTATATGATCTAACATGGGAATAGGACATGGGTTTCCTAATTCCTCCGCTACTGTTCTACCCCCTAACCCTGCTGTTTCCCTGAATCTTAACATATACTTGACTAGATTAATAATTAACCTCCAAGTGGGGCACTTTGAAGCACATGTAAAATGAAACCAAACACTTGTCATGGTTTTTAGTCATACCAGATTTGCAAGTAGGGTGTGTTTAAATGATGCAGGTAGATAAAGTCTTGTTAATTTAGATTAGAGTAAAAGTCAGTGCCTTATCAAAGCAAGTGACTAATTAGGAAAACTATTACCTTTTGGAAAAGAAACAGTTGAACTATCACTCAAAATTATTTTAGCTAATTGAACAGTACTAGTATATATACTGAATAAAGGCTCATGCTACCTCCGGGAAAGGAGAAAGACAGAGAACTTTTCCCAGGAATTGCTGGTGTTTTGGGGTTTTTTTTGATAATTTTCCTTTTAGAAACTTAACAGTACTTGTCATCATTGGGTAAACATGGGGAAGGGAGGAGAGTCCTGTGAGTCATCAGGGACCCAAACTTACAGAATTTAAGTAAAGGGTTGGAGCATTTGTATTAAATATACTGCCTTGGGTCTCTTCACCTTACCAAGTCAACAGGACAGCAAAGTGCTTGTGAGTGGTTTGAAATGATGCAGTGAATCTCAGGTCTGTAATAACAGACACCGGGCATTTGAGAACCTGCAAGTGTGGAAACACTAGGACAAATTCATGGTGTGAAAAGAAAGATTATGATCAGACTGTATTTATGTTCAGACAGATACATACAATTGTGAAGAATCATTAAATAACTGTTAGCCACACCTGCACAGAGCCTCTGGCAATGCTGGCTTATACAGAATCTCAAGAACTGCCATGTGCCTGACATCATACCTTTGCAAGGAAAGAAAAGTCCTGGGTGTTAGCCCAAGACTGGTAAGTAAAACACAGACTTGTGCCAGTTTAATGTCTGTAAGTGATTTTCTGGTGTGTCACACCCAGTACCTTCTGTCCTCTAAACCTGTCACCAGTAGTGATTTGTTTGCTTATGACCAGGTCTTACTAAACATCTCCAAATTTGCTTTAATGCAATGGCTACTTACCTCTAACTCAGTCAGAACTGTGAGGAGGGAATAAGTGTCCGTGTATATAGGGAATGTAACACAAGCAGTATCTTGACTTCTCTAGGATTGTAATTGCTGCTGTTACACACAGCTGCTTGTTTGGGTTTCTTTTTACACAGATCATTTTCCCTTTTAAAAACATTGGGAGGTTTTAACACCTTTTCTGGTGGAAATGACATTTTAGAACGTTTTTATTTTTACTGAAAAAATAATTAAATGGAAGCCTTAAGGGGATGGGAAGCAAGCATGGCAAAGGTAGCAGAGGAAAAGGAAGAGGGGACTGGAGCAAAGCTGGGATGGAGAGATGGAAATATGGAGAAAGTTCAAGTAAATAGCTCCAACTGAGAACACATTACAGAGCAGTTCCTTTTAGACTGTAGAATATTTTCAGGATGTCCAACAATCTCTAATTTGACTGCTTCTGCTGGTGAAATCTTTTGGACTGCTCACCTCTACAGCTTTCCTCAGGCTAGGGAGTTCTCTGGCTTTTCATTTCCCATGGTGCTTTTGGATGCAATTGTCTTTCATCTGCGTTTTCTCTCTTGGAGTATATTTTTCCTGTCTTTCGTGGCTAGGGGTGGTTGAGCAGTGAGGGGTTTTTGTGTTTTTTTTTTCTTTTTGTTTGTTTTGTTTTGTTTTAAATTGAATAAAATTTATCAAGAAATGCAAAAATGAAAGTTGTACCTCAGTGTGGAATTCCTGAAGAGGGCTGGGTGTATTAGTTTGATATCTCTTTCTAGTTGCAATTTCTGTACAAAATATTTCCTCCTTTTAATTTTTTTCCTAATGAAAATCTCCAGTAACTGTGAAGAACATAGGAGAGTATGAAACAGAAACAGAGCATGATAGATGCAAAGATTTGCAGACTTCAGTATTCGTATCTGAGAAGTGTAAGCTCTGGCACTTGACATTGATGGATCAGGCAATGGAGATATTTACTCATCGCTTATGAGAGTCCTTATTCATAACTTGATTTATTTCTGCCATAAGGGTTTGGAAGACAGTCCATTTTTACTTTCTCTAGCTCTCATGGAATCAATGCCAAGATACTTAGCAAAGCATTAATGCATTGTTTAAGAGTTATCAAAGCGGTTTTGGAAAAATGTCTTGTCACAGTTCTATTTTAAAAACTGGTAATCTCTCCATAAGTAAATCATGGTGGTTCGGACAGTTTATTTAGAATGCAGGATATGACACCTTGTACCCTGTTACCCCTACTTTGGCCTTTAAATATATTATCATTAAGGGTTAGCCCCTTGAGGAAGATGGGTGTAGTTAGGTGGGGATTTCACTCCAGCGGGCCTGCATTCAAACCTTCAAAACTTTGGCCAGACTCATGACTATTCCCAGTTGAGACTTTAATTAAATGGTGTTGGATATGAGCATTAAATGTGGAAACTGTATTCTATTATACTAGCTCGTGTTGCTGAAAGAAATAGAGCCATGCTTCTTGATTGAAGAGACAAGAGTTAAGTGAATAATTCGCAACAAATAATTAATCTAAATGTTTCTAAATGATTCTTGCAGAATCTGATTACGGTTGAGAAAGATCCCTATTTATTAATGCCATGGAACTCCCTTTCACAAGGGGAAAGTTTATTTATATAAAATGAATGAGTTAAGGTGCAGACTTGCAAGTTCTTCCTGAGTCATCAGACCCAGAAAACATGTCTTTTGTATTAAGGTTAATACAATCTTTCAAACAAAAACATTTATGAGTGTACTTTAACTGATGTGTATATGATGACTGACATTCCAAAACCTCTTCTGCACACACCTACGCTGGCATACTTTTATGCATAGGAGTAATCCTAATTAATTTGAGAAAATTACTCTTGTGCATGAATGTATTCATTAGTATTTGAAACATCATGGTATGGCAAACCTTCTAGATACAATCTTGACCTTACACTTAAAGATGCCCACAACGCTCCATCCAGTCCTTATGGCTACCTCAGCACTAGTAAAAATAGACCAGCACCCAATCCCTGTCCCTGAGGGCTTTTGTCCACATGGCTAAATTCCCTTCCTTACAAAGAAGTGGCCTCACCTGTACTGTCTAGAGGCAACTGTCCTTTGTCCATGTTACCTCCTAAATATAGGCATCTGTGTTGCATGAGACAGTACTGGGTTACAGGGGAAAACCCATGTCAGGAAGCTTGCTGCTCATTAAATAGTGTGCTACACTGGCAATCACGTGCCAGAGTCCATGTCCTGGCTCTTTTTAGCTTGCATGTGCAAAATGTAACTTAAAATGAATATTTGTGTTCATTTCACATCTTGAAGCTTTGATAAGGTATTATTGCTCTAATCTCTTCTTTACAGGACTTTCATTGGCTGGGTTTCTGTCCTGGTAATGCTGAAGAGTTTTGCCTGAGAACATTGCAGGAATTCTGTCTTTCTCAGTGTTGTGAGTCTTCACTTTCAGTGGTAAGATTTGATGCCGCCTAAATAATATCTTTTTTTTTCTTATAAACACACCATTTTAATTTGTCATAAGGAAACTATTAGCTAGGGCATTGAAAGGTTGGAAAGTTATAACACCAAGGAGAGTGGTTGTATTTTGAGTAGTGGAGAAGGCTGAGAATTTCAAAGGCAAGGAGAAAATAAAACATATGAACAACAGACGTAATAGTGAGTTTGCACTGAAAACGTTTACCTTTTACAATTTTTAAATATGTAGATTCTGCTTTGCAGATAGCGAGTTCTCAGAGCTGCTGCCTGAAATTTTAAATGTCTGCATATCTTGTTACACCAGGAAATTGTCATAATCTCACCCCAAAACAGGTGCCTGTAGTACATGAAGTGATTATCACCTTGCAGTGCCTGTTTCTGTCAGCTGAAAGGAGGCCTAAGGCTTCCCAGGTGATCACCTGGGAGGTATAACAGAGCTCTAAAAGAAAGGTGGATTCAACTCTGTCTCTCTTCTCTTAGGAAGCACCTAAAATGCAATTGCTCCACTTTTTAATAGTTGAGACACTTTGCTTATTTATGAAGAAATTATTTATTAAGAGAGTATTTATGTAAGATAACTGATCGTATAAAGAAAAGCGACTTTCCTCATTAATCAAACCTCATCCTGAAGTTAAGATAGGATTTAACATAGTGAGCTGGACCAAAACATTGTGTAAGGCGAGAGGGATTGGCTCATAAAATTTAGTTCCTTCTCAGAAGTTTCACACTCTGTTCCACCTTGAGCAATGCAGTTACTCTCATCCTTTACCTGGCTACCACTTACTTATCATCCTTCTGATATGCCCCGCGCAGGACATTTCACATTGGGCTGTTTTGTAGCATCTTTCTGTGAAATGCTAGCACATTAGTGCTTGCTCCAGGAAAAGGTGAGTTAATATGTGGGTTTTGTGTCCTGATAGTTGCCTTACTTAATCAATACTGGAAAGGGATATCTTTATTGACACTGCATGCTTTCCAAAAGTGTTCTTTCCATCCTTAGTGATATGTTACTTAATAGAGCCAGCTTAAGCTTGCCACGCTGAGTTTTGTGTTGTTTGCATTGCATTGGTTGGTTACCTTTTTCTGTTAACTTTCCATGTACAATTTAATTAAGCTGTGAATAATAGGATGTGTTATCAGATGTTATGGCATTATTAACTTCACTGAAGTGTTGTGTGATGAACCAGCTACAGATCTGGACAATAATTTATACATTCTTCATATTTAACTGTCTGTGCATTTTGGATGAAGAGTTACCAGCCTAAGTGATTGCAACCTTGCTGCTGAAAGAGGTGTGTCTGTTTATGCCAGTGAAGAGCTTGACTGTTGGTATAAATATAATGGCATGGTAATTACTGGTTATAGATACAATAAAGATCAAACTTTTTTTTTTTCATTTAGAATGCTTTTATTCTCCTGGAAGCATGCTTCTTAACTTTTCATGTAAAGAATGATAACCAAGAGTATGATATTTCAGAGTTAGAAAACTGAGTGAAAAAAGTAATTATTTCTGCAAATGTTTTGCATGTATTAATTGCCCATGAGCTGTGAACAGTATCCTCAGATGTTCTATTACACACTTTAGTCATATTTATTTTGGCCAAAAAACCAATAACAACTAAAAGAACCCCTTTTTAATGCCTGTAATGCTCATACTTGCTATTTGTAAAAGCAAATGGTTTCTTTTCTGTGGTTAGGTAACTTAAGGAATAAACGAATCTAATGCATGCATGAATAATAGGGAAAATTGTAAATATGCCAAAAATATCTAGTTTTAAA
Organism: Myrmophylax atrothorax; assembly: GCA_026770055.1. Classification (NCBI taxonomy): domain Eukaryota; kingdom Metazoa; phylum Chordata; class Aves; order Passeriformes; family Thamnophilidae; genus Myrmophylax; species Myrmophylax atrothorax. Next base: position 66,224,257 of record JAOXXN010000395.1, on the reverse strand, counting down.
TTTGCTTTTCTTATGTATCTGAAAATTTAAATAAATCTAGTTTGATTCCTTAGCCAAGCAAATAAAATGCACGTATCGATAGAAATCAAACTGTTCACAAATATTTTCGGATGGAAGTTGGCTTTCAGCAGGAAATGGTAATCCAAAGTTTTCCTACTCTATTCAGTTCACACTTCTCACTGAAAGGTGTATGCACTATGACACAACATGTTGTGACTTCTCTGCAAAATGTTGCAATTCATATTGGTCAAAGTGTGCAGCATTTCAGAGCTTTGCATAATTTGCAATTGCAACAATCTCAAATAGGATTCAAGCAATGGGAGCATGAAATGTGTTCAGTGTTTCCATCTCATTCATAATTTTGACTCAGCAGTTCCAGTTGATTATTAGCAGTTTCTCCAACCAGCCTGGATTGACTGAGGGAGTTCACTTTAACATACTGAAGTGTTTTCATTAACCTTGGCCTATGCAAAAGTGACTTTCTAAATTGGATTCACTGCACATAGCTTGGTGCCTGTGCTATTTTGTATTGCATCAGGCAACAAAATAAGCAAGAAATAAAGTGGTAAAAAATATTATTTCAACTGGAAGTGAGGCAGAATTTATTAAAAGGAGAAAATGGACTATGCTCATTATAGGATTTGCCAATGCTCACAAGTTCCTCCAGCTAAATTTAATGTATGCAAATGGTTATTTACAACAGTTATTATCAACAGTACTAATAACTTCACTAGTACTAATAAGAGTGATCTGGACTAATTAACTGTTTTAAATTGAATTTTGTAACATTTGCAAGTTTTCTCAGTTTTATGGGAACTAAATAAAATCAGCCCCATTTCTTAACATAAAAGTCCATCTCATACAATATGATTCTGGTTTTGGAGACAAGATTTGAAGCAGAATAAAGTGGGGTTAAGAAAGTTTCTGCTTGTGCCAAGACAATAGATAGAGGAATAAATTCAACATAAATACATTGAGAATGTTTTCTCTGCATTAAACCAATTCATTCTAGTCAAGTGCAAAAGGCTCACTTGAGAGTTTTGTACTGGAAACACTGGGTTTAGATGGTTACAAATAGTGTGGGGCAATGCTGTTCTTGTGTTGGTTCTTTTGTGTTTTTTCTGGTTAGAAAATTGTTTTATGATCTATAGGAAGGGTTTTTTTTTTTCATTCTTCCCTGTCTGTGAGGGAAAAAAAAAAGAAAAGAGAAGAAAAATCTTGACTTTATTATAAACAGAAACTAGAAGGCAAGTTCATGGGAGCACAGAAAAGGGGATCTCCCAGCTTTTACAATGACCTGTTCAAAATGTTTTAAGGATGGCAGTACTGTGTGTTAGTCTGCAGATTCCATGGACCTTGTTCTGTCTGTTTGGGCAGTGAGGTACCTTGCATATGAGCCCTATGTAAGGCATAAAAATAAGTGTGAAGGATAGCAATGCAGATAATATTGCTTCTTATAAATAATAATTAATGCTAATTAATGTTGACTCTGTATGTTGTGGCTTGGATGAAACTCTGGCAGGAATTGGCTGACATGCTGATATGAAATCTCCACCCACAAAGATCTGCTGAAAGAGCAGTATCTGGTATAAGGGTATCTGCCATTGTACATGCAAAGAATACAAAGTTTTTTCTAATTGTTTTTCCTTTCTACAGAGAAAATAGACTTATAGCTTTAGAGCTGGTCTGAATGCATGTCTCCAGCAGCTACAGATAGGGTACAAATACAAGCTAGTGTTTCACATTCACCAAAAATGGCACATGTAATACCACATTCTCCAATAATACTGTCCCCTTCCCATGTGAAGATGTAGATGCCCATGTTCAGGACTGGCAATGCACTTTCCTGACTCAGGTGGGAGGCTGCTGAGCCCTGCTGCTGCGTGGCTGTACCACAAGGTGCAGGAAGGCATGCTACACAGCCTGCTGCTGATAGGGAGGCTGACGCCTCCTCACTAGGCTTTGGTAAATCTGTATCTGCATGTGTGAGCACCGCATATATGCATACGATTTTTCCTCTGCCACTTCCCTCCCACTCTGAGCTGTCTTCCTTTCCACACTGCCCTTGAGCCAAGAGGTCACTTCTTTTTGCCAGTCATGCTTTCCTTTCTGTATTTTTTCCTCTAGTTGTTACTTCCCTTCTTTCCAGTGGAGGGGCAGCAAGAGCCATTTGGCTGATTTAATGTTTTTCTGGGAAGGAAAGGATAAGACTTAGGAAAATAGGATGCTGATTTTTGCTTCAAGGCAAAATATGTAGAGGGGACATTCTTTCTTATGAGGGAGGAGATTTTTATTACAAGAGAGGTAATTCACCTCAACAGAGCTGATCTACCTGAGACAGAGGAGTCAGGAGTCTGTGTGCTGTTGGTGTCATGGGGGATCTGGAGCTAAATGACCAGTTGCCATCACAAAATAATCCATCTTCCCGAGGGAGAGAAAGGGGTTGTGTGTAGCCTTGCAAGGGAGAGGAGGGAAGGAAGTGCTTGGTTGTTCCTGTCTTGATGGGGAGAGTTGCAAGGTCCCTGGTCGCTGTGTGACCAGCAAATGTCATTGCTGAGAGCTGTAGATCAGGCTTCTAGAGCAGCTCTGTGAGTCCATCAGCTGCCTCATGGGGGGTATATGCTAGTGAAGAACTGGGCCTATGGAGCTATATTAACTGGCATTTCAAAGGTGAGATACTCTGTTTTCTTGTTTGTTTATTTGCTTCCCACTGGGGGATCAGTTACATGTTGAGATGTCTTGATTTGATACACAGCTCCTTAGCAAACATGTTGATTCAACATTTAGAGGATCATGTTTCTTTGTGGTGCAGAGTTATTTATTACAATATTTGTGGTAGGCTGATGACACTTGTCATGATCAAAAAGAATAGGCTGTGTATTTTTTTAAGAATGTGTTAAACCAGTTCTGTCAAAATAGAGATAATAAATACCAGTAATTGTTTAGTCAGTTGAAAAGGAATGACTTCCCACAATTTTTGAAAACTTTGTGGGTAATGATTTGGCTGAATGCGTATGAAGAACCTATACTTTCCTCTACATTTCTGAAGCTGAGTGTGGAGTACTGTACTTCTTTTGTAAAAAGTCTGAAAAACTAGATTTTTTC
>JAOXXN010000395.1:66188552-66204006 GCA_026770055.1 Myrmophylax atrothorax | reverse complement strand
TTTTACAATAGAAGCAAAAGACGGAGGAAGATAGTTGGGATGGGCACAGATCAGATGAAAAGGGAGGAGAATAAGCAGAAAACAAGCCAATTCAGCTAATATGGTTGGTACTCTGAAGGCAATTTGGTAGCATCACTACCAAAGCCTTATCAATGTTTTTACAGCTTTTGCAAGCAAGTGAAGAGCAGAGGACAGCTGTGGAGAAATAAAATGAAGTAGCCATTGCAAACATTAGAGAGACCCTCTTAGAAAAATACAGCAACATGAGAAAGCTCTAAATTACTGGTTTGAAAACTTACCAAATACAACTATGGGGTCTGATCTCCTGGGCTAATGTCAGGTGGAGTCCCTCTGCATGAGGGTAGTGAGAACTCTGTGGTGAAGCTTTCACAGCCTTCTAGTAGCTTGCTCCATGAAAAAGAAAGGGTCTCTGAGAGAAATAGCTTCTTCTCTATTTCCTTTTGAAGTTCTTTGACCTGGCTACAGGAGGCTAAATCCTTCTGCTGGTATGAAGCATGTAGTAGTGGCACTGTTTTCCAGGAGCAGTGATATGACAGACCTTGAACACTATTGGTTTTGAAGCAAGCAACACTGAATGGTGTTCCAAGAGAAATGGAGAATTGTTTGCAAAAGAGGTGGCAAGCAGAAAAAAACCCCAGAAAATATATGAAAAAGGAATAAACATAGAAAGATAATAAAGGGGAAAACAGAAAGAGAGAAAGGAGTGTGTCAGATCTTCAAAGAGTACCATGCATTGTGGAAGTTTAGCTTCTGGAGCTAACAGAGGTAGATAATTTCTTTTTATTTACTTTGATGTCTTTGACATAGAAAAATGTTGATTTTTCTCTCCCCCTTTTAATTGAACCACTGTTGCAAAAAATACAGGATTAAGTTACAAAAATAAGGCCTGTTGTAGTCAAACAAGTTTTGCAGACAGAAATATTACTCATAAGCTTGCAAAACCTGGAACTGTGAGAGATTCATATGTTCTAAGTAAAGACCTTTGCAGTATCTCTTTTGCTTTCTGAATACAGTTTCAACTCCTCTGCGTGACTTTATTGTGATTATCGTGGAGAAGGAAAAGTCTCTTTGTATGTTGTCTCAAGGGATGATGAACTTATTTTTTTGATCAATCACCTGCACTGTCTGCTCTGAAATAGTTGCAAGTATTAAAAATAGTTTTAATGAGCATTAGCTTTAGCAGCCCTTAACTGCACAGATTGCTTGGAGTCTTAGACCTTGTTTTGCAGCCTCAACTATTCCTTTATTGTTCTGTTTTGAGTAGCCTGAGTGAATCAGGCCTATGCCAATTATCAGGCATCCAGCACTTATTAATAAGGGGTTTTAGTTTCCAGTATACTTCTGAGATCAGCATCTTTTTCTGCACACAGGAGGACTGACAGGTATTTGTAAATATATTAAATTGAGTTGATCCTGCTTCTGTTCCACAGAAATCAGTGGCCAGTCTCATGCACTCGGATGCTCACATGAAAACCTTTCTGTTTGATTTACTTCCGTGTCCCATATACTGGCTAGAGGCAGTGAAAGAGTGAGAGCTTATGCAAGTGCATTTTATGGCCCACCTGGTTATCACTGAACTGTATTTTGTTGTGCAAGCATTCCTTTGTCCCTTTAGCACATTCTAGAAGCTTGACATACAACCTAACTTCTGGAGTACTGCAAAAGTTACCTGTTAAAGTGGCTGTAGGAGGAGAGCTGAAGCAAATAGGTTTATGCTCTTGTTTGAGACTGAAATAGAAGAGGGTAGAGGAGGGAGGGAGATTTAATTAAAATTAGGCCTGATTTTTATTAAAATTTACATGTAATTTAATTAATTGTAATGTGAGAGACTGGGAAGTGAAAAAGCATATTTTCTTTTTTTAACTTCTTGTGCTTTTAAATGGTTACATGGAATTCTGTATGTACAAACTCTAGTATAATTTTAAACAGTGTATCAAACAGGATAAATATGTCATATTGCCATGACAGGTGTAACCAGAATATTATGTTGAATTAGAATTAACTGGACTAGTAACAGGTAAGAAGTAAATTCAGGAGCTGAGAGCAGAGCTAAATAGAAGGATGGAAGGAGGCACCTCATGTGAAGATGCAAGAAAGAAGAGGCAGGGGAATTATGAATCTGTCCATTCACAGTAATGATCTCATGCTTGCCTTAATAATACATGTAATGTGCCTTTGTTTTTCTCTTCAGATATGTTATCACTAACAATAGAATGAACACGGTCTCAATTGACTAACAGGGTTGGAAGAGGTTTTTTGCTCAAGATTCTTTCTGCCAACACATCTTTGCATATGGCTTATTTGATGGGAACACGGGGAATGAAGCATTCTGGATCTAATTCACCCCAACTATAAATCTGGTTGACATTAAGTGATTTACAGCATGGGTGTTCTTGACTCAGTATAGCTACTGGAAGGAAATTATTTGTTTATTTTAGACTTATTTTTCTAAGGGCTACAGAAATGCAACAACCTGATCCCAACAGGGGGAGGGAAAGCACGATTCTCTACCCACATAAGTCAAATGCCTGGTTTGGTTTTAGTGGGTACTAACTGGGATTTAATTTCTTAGAAGAAGAAATTTCTTTGTAACCTAGGTTTGTTCGTTGGTTTGCTCAAAGATTTTTTTCAAAATGAAATGCTGTCTGCTTTCCTTCACTAACATGCTCTGCTATATCTCTAAACAGTTCTTTAATTTCAACCATCTGTTCTTCTGCCACTACATCAACAGACAAGGAGAGGAAATTACTTCAGATTTTCAGCTATATGTATTTTTTGATTAGTATGCCTGTTTAAGCAGCTATTAAAAGAAAGAAAGAATATAGAAACTGGTATAAAGATGCTAATACAATTTAACTAGGTCATCAAAAGAGATGAGTTTTCCCTTAGCCACGAAAGTCCTACCTAAAAGTCCTTTTTCATTTTAGAAGTAAACAAAAGATGTGTAAGTTGCTTATGTTTGACTTCATGAGACATTAATATCCTATATATGAAGAATGGATCTAAAGATGTTTATTTATATTCACTAAGATGCTAGGTACTTGCACACTAGAAACTTCAACTGGTGGTAGAATATTTCATATGTGCTGCTTAGCCTCTGACAGATTATTTGATTATTATTCCCACATTGTACATTCTCCCTTTATTATTTCCATGTACATGTGAAGTACATGTGTAGAATCTCATGCTGCCCAGAAGGGGAAAATAAATGGAATCAAATGAGTGTGTGAGCTCTATGAACAGTCAGGATGTGCAGTGATGCTTGTTTCTTCCTTTGGCAGTGAGCTCTCCTAGCACTTTCTCAGTGCATAGATCAAGTAATCAAGACTTTTGTCTCACCCCTTGAGTCTCATCTGAAGTTACTAGCTTTTAATTTGGACCTAATTTTTGAAAATGTATTAATTCATCTACTTAGTTTACTGGAGTAATGCATTCATGGGATAATCTCCTTTGAGTACAGCAGGGATGACTGTTTGCAAAATCAGTGTTAGACAAAGTAAGACCTCTTTAGCTCAGCCAAACTTCTGTCTGGAAATGCAACAACCCTTCTTGGTGCTGCATGTCTGCTCTCCACATTGACTCTAATGGAGGTCACAGGTAGTTAGTTTGGGAGATCAATATTAAGACGCAAATTGAGTGGTTTGAATTGATGTGTAAAAACTAAATTTTATTTGGGTTTATTTGAGAAAGTCAGCAGGTTTTCCTACCTGGCCCATAGATCAGTCTACTGTTCGCCATCTGTTTCTTCTGAGGAAAGTGCAAGTTAAAGAATTTCAACTGTGACTGCTGTTGCTGATCCCTATTAGACTTGTGAATTTACTGGTTTTGCTCATAGATTGGTGGGAAGAAACCAAAAGACAGGAGACCATACTTTTTCAAGGTACCTTACAAAAATCTTTGGACTTAACTAAGCAATATTACCTTACTAAGTCTTTGGAGGTAAATTAAGGTGAACCTCAGAGACCAATGACTTGCATACACAATTAAGGTAAAGTGTTTGCAGCCAAAAATAAATGGTGTCATCTGTGGTGACTAGCACAATATACCAATATACATGCAGAGTCAGTTTTGGAGATGAGCAATCAGAACAGTTGCTGAAGGGCCTGAAACCTGAGGACATCCCTTCAAGTTGAGTTAAGAAATTATAAGTCATCTAATGTGGGAATGAAAAGAAGGGTAGCCTAGCCTCTGCCTAGAGCCCCAACAGGTAAATGGCTCTGCATAAATGTCTGGATCAATTAAATTGCTTAACAATAACTATTGTGGCATTGCTGCTTTTGTTAGACCAGAGTCAGTTGTTACAGTAATGAGCATCACATAGGATTTTAAATCCTGACATTATAAATTACCTCTGGTAGCACCCTCAGACTTGATCCAAAGTGAGACTTTGATGCTGCAACACTGAGTGTTATATTGCTGAGCTTTTATGTGGTTGGCCCAAGGTAAGCAGACACCTCTCTAAAGTGCCTTGGCCCCAAACAGGTATGTGGGAAGAGTGAGGTACATCAGAATCAAGTAGTCAGCTTTCTATTAGGAAATGCTGAGGATACTGTGGGATCTTCACCAGCACGTAGCTACCTGTTGTACCCTTTATTCCAAAAACAGAGCTTGTCTCTCTCTGCTTCTAAAAACATGGCAGAAGAGTAGGTGGGTGTGGCCTTTTGAACAGCAGCCTAGTGATTAAAGCACTCCCCCAGGTTGTGGGAAATCTCTCTCTGTTACTGCTTTTGCCTGAGGGAACTTAAACTCACCTCCCAGAGAGTTCCTAAATAGTATGTCTATCTGCTCTCTGCAGTGCAGATACTGACCCTGCTGTGGAATTCAAGAGAACTCAAGGTGAACTAGGCTAGAAACCAAAAATTAGACAGTGCTTCCAAGGAGCACAGTGACTTCCCCCTCTAAGGGCCATTTCAATCAAAACACCTTTGCTGTGCGTAGTAGGAACCCAACTTCAAGATTTTCTCCCTATAGGAGGAAAGCGAGGGCTTTGACTTCTGTCCAGTGAGAGAAGAGGAGAGTAGAATCTACTTCAGAGGCGGGGGGTGTTCCAAGGCAGATGCTTTATGTCTGTTTGAACTCTCTAGGGCTGGCTGTGGCATGGTGGTGGCAGGCAAGTTTCTTCCATGCAACAAGCATGATCTGACAATTGAACTAAGAATGATATAGTGGCTGCACTGAGAAAGAAAATGCTAGCTGCTGCTGTGTGTTATGTGATGCCTTGTGTTTAGGGATGCTCTGTAGACTCCTGATGAATCAAAGCAGTGAAGAGGAGCAGAAGAATGAGCAACTTTTGGATTTTGCTTGGTTTAGGTAGGAGATACTCAGTGCTGTTGAGGCTGGGGTGCTTCATGGCACATTGAAAAGCAGAGCTTTAGGTTTCCTAACAACTGGAAGTTTATATATGGAGGCACCTGTAGAATACAGGTAGCAGCTGAATTGGGGGTTATGGATCCACAGTATTGAATATGAGTGGAATGTAGTTATTTCAATCTTTTTGGATCTATATTCTTGTCCCATATCTGATAATTTTAGTTGCTACTGTGTAAACAAAATTGTTATGCCATGAGTGAATTTTTGCCATAGTATTTGGGCCATGTAAAGCAGTGTAAGCTAACATTTGGTCATGATGTCATGATTCACTTCTCCACACACTCTAAAGTCCTCAGAGCAGCTAGTGTTGACAGTGGTAAATGTGAACACATCAATAGTTACTAGATCAGTGTGTCTTTGGGAAGTCTTGGCAGGATGATTATACTTGTTTGTAATTCAGTTTCTTCAGTAACTTTCAGCTCAAAGTCCACTGAAAGTTGTATCATGCTGGTGCTATGAATTTAGCATTCTGCCCTCATCACTTGGCTGTGTTAAGGCATTCCCACTGCTTTCAAGCCAGCATCTGAAAGCAACCCAAGTGAAGGCAATGACATCTCCAAAGAGAATGGGCTGGTCACTGTATTTAATAATGAATAATGCTATAGCCAGAACCAAACAGTGAAGGCTAAATCCACACCTTTGGCCTTGTCTGTATGTTGTTACATGATAATGTGCCATCATATATTTTATGTACATTCTCAGTACAGTGGCATCTTGGGAAGTAGAGAAATTTAGATCACGTTCCAAATATCAGTGCCATCTGGAAGGAAATTTTTTTCATTTACAGCAACTAGAAATTTGTACTGATTTTGTAAGCTAATCATTTAAATGTCCTTTAAAGCATAGCTGGATGAACAATTGCTTACAAGTAGGGCTGAGCAAGACTAAGAATAGTTTCTCCTTTTGAAAATTTACGTAGTCTGAGCTGTGGCAAAATGAAAAATATTCACAAGTTCTCAAGGAACAAAAGAACCCAGGAAATGACAGTTCAAAATGTTATGTTGCTGGTAAAGAAATTACAGTTTTTCAAGTGTTGAAAGGACACAAGGAAGTTGTAGAACATTCAGCTGTCTGGAATCCAACTAACCAAATGTCTGATCTTATGATGTAGACAACCTCACCTGAGTAGTCACTCTGGGATTCCTTTTAGTCACTGTAGAGAAAGAGACATTTCTACAGTGGCATTCACTTCATGCTAAAGCAAGCTTTTAAATAGGTCAGATGAATCACACTCTAGAAGTATAGTTGTCCAAGGTGGTCTGAGACAAGGTCATCTTCTCTTAGGAAAGCACTCCTAAATCTACGCTGATCCTGCTCACCCCATCAACTCACCATAATTGTCAGACTACAGGCCACTAGTTAAGAACCTGTTCAAACTATTGCTCTTTGCATTACCTTTTGGGTCACACCACTTTTTTTGTTGTCATTTGGTTTGGGTGCTTTTTATTTTTTGTTTGTTGGGTTTTGTTTGTTTGGTTGTTGTTGTTTCTGTTGATTTAGTTTAAAGGATAACAATGAATAGCAAATGAGACACTTCTGGTGGAAATTTTCTGAGAAACTCTAGTTCATGATAAAATTCATGAAACTTCTTTTTAAAAATACTTGGTAGTTGTCCAAATACTCTTAGAAAGAGGTAAAAAAGAGTAACGTGAACTCACAAAACATTGTTGAATTGAAGTCAGCATTCTGGAGTTGATTTGAATTTTTTTTCCCCACCCAAATTATTAGACGTACACTACCTTGCATCTGCTTGTGGTAAAGGCTCCAACTCCCTTCTTTCTAGTGATTCTTATATTTCCAAATTAGCAAACAGCTGCCAGGTATACATATGTGTGTTTGTGTGAGTCTTCAGTAACTATAATCAACAAATGTATTTGAAATATAGAATAAGTTTATCAACAAATATCCTGCTAGTTCTGTTGCCTTCTTTTAACCCAGGAATTGCTATTGAAGGTCGGATCATCTGTAATATAATATTGTTTGTGAGCTTATTAGTAGCTAGATGTGAATGCATGTTGGACAGTAACAAGTTTATGATTACGCCTTGCATCCTTGGAATAGTAGCTTTCCATTCACTTCAAGAAAAACCTTGGATTAGAAGTAAGTCTTCAAATGATCTGCACACGCATAATATATAGACAATTATAGTGATGCTTCTTGTCCAGACTACATAGTCAGGAATATTCAGGTACAAATTTAACAGTGGAGGGACTGCAACCTCCTAGCATAGTAGACAAGCAGAAAAAATCATCCAACCTGGGTGGCTCAAGTTAGCCAGGGCCATATGTAGACTACTCTTGATCAAGTGCATCATTATTAAAAATAATAAAACATAAATGCATTTTTATAGGATCTTGTATGCAAAAGCCTTTGGGCATTTTATAAAATACAACCAAACACAAGAGTTGTTTTCCATCAAAAGCTGCAACATATCTGAATGAAATTGGAAACTGGCAAGAGAGCAAAAAATGCCTCCTAAACAGCTAACAAGGCACAAAAACCAGAACAATCACCCACAATTCAAAAGTTTACTACATGCCAACCCCTCCTGGCCATACTGACATCAGGGGGAGATCTTTCATGACATCAACGGGAGAAAGATCAAGCTTAAAGTGAACTGTAGGAGGGGTCTCGCTGAGGGAATAGGGACAGCAGTGCACTCAGCTGTGCTTGCTCATATTGAAATGAAAGATGTCTTTCTGGGAGGGAGAAACTGGAATAATGATTTTGCCACCTTTTAAAATTTAAAATTCCCTTCTGCTGGAGGATGATGTTGAGATGGGAGCCCTCTGTGCTGATGTTTAAACCTAGGTTGAAGACTGAGATTTGTATTCAAAATATCTTGTGGTGTAAAAGAATTCTGTACCACCTCTTTATGGTTTTCCTTGAAGTTTTGCTCTTTGTACATATTCTGGCAAACTCTTCTTATCTCAGAAAAAGGTGATCAAAATAAGCTTTGATTCTTTTAAGGGGGTTCTTTTAAAATCTGCAGAGTTGATAAAAATGTTGGTTTTTCAAAAGGGTTGGCACACTGGAAATATAACTACCTTTTGGGTTGGCTTGAAAGGGAGCTAAACTGCTTTAAAAACCGTTGTGTTACTTTCAAAATGTCTGCAATTCTTCCTTGGGCTTGTAAATCCTCATTTACGTAAACCACAGTCTTTTGTGGTGAAACAGCTCTCTAACAGAGTTTTTCAGCTTTGTAATAAGCTGTTTCTCTCCTAGTTGTTTTGGGTAAGGACATGGTCTGTATTACTGTGTTATCAAAAACACCCCCACAAATAGCTTTCATTTCCAGCAATCATAAACTGAGTAGTTTTTTCCTATTTTGGCAGACAGTACCTTCACAGCATTGCATACTGGATCAGATCAGAGCTAAAGAACCTCATCGTTGCCATGAAATGAAAAGGAACAGGTATCACAAAGCTTGCATTTGTTCAGTTCATGAAGGGAGAATAAAGATTCCAAATGAATTGGAGAATTAAAGCATGATCATTAAGTAAGGTGGCCTTTGGTGTGGTCACCTCTGTTAAGATTCAGTCTAACAGAATGTTGTTGTTGCCTCTACATGTTCTGTAATGGCCCCACCCTATTCATTTCTGTATAAGAATGGATCAAAGTGTGCTTGAAGATAGACAAAGTTTATAAAAACAGAAAACTCATTTTCTCATATGTTCTTTGGTGCCTGAGGCAAAGGTATTGATTGTAAGGCAACCGAAACAAGCTAAGCTATTCTTGCCTCTTATATGTTTGAACACTTGTAGTTGTGCAATATGCAGTGAAACAACCCAGAATGACGCACAAAATGCAGTACAAATGAGAGACAAAAGAAGCTGGATTGTTTAAATAAGGCAAGCCTGTGAAACCGAGATTCAGATGGGATTTTGTCTTGCAGATGCTTCACAGAAAGGAAAAAAAAATCATTAACTTGCTGAGTGTTTTTGTCTTAACTGTCAACTCTGTGGCAATTCTATCCTATATAAATAGAAGTATGTTTTGGGTTTTATTTTAATGTGAAAAGTCAGTGCACTTTGCACAGACCAATTAACTTGTTTATTACAAAACTGGCTTGTGCTAGATCCAGGTGTAGAATGTTAAGGGGAAAATGAAAAGGATCTTTTGTAATAGAGTGTGACTCTTTTGCTCTGCTTAGGGCCAGTGTGAGTCTCTTAGGCTCAACTGAAGGCTCAAAGAGGGACTTTGGAGACTTGGAGGACTCTAAATAAACAGGTTCTCTACATTGAGTAATTGTGTTTCCCTTGAGGAGGTGTAGTTCAAGCTTGTTTGCAGAATCAGTTGCACATAAAATTTATGGGGCTGATCCATGATGTATGTATTGCCTAATCCTAATTGATTTTCACAGTTGTGTGTCTGTTTGCCTGCACAACATCTTAACTGTGGCAGCACGTGTCTACTGCTCTGCCCATGTCCTCAGGACTGGTTTGTGGACAGGCTGTCAGACATGTCTGACAGTCCGCTAACCTCCTTCATGTGTCCAGGCATGCTCAGGTCTACGTGTTTCAGCTGTGTCAGCACCTCTGTGTACTGGTTTGCTGCTTGTATGGTCATGAAGCTGGTTTTGAAGAGGGTTTTGAGGTCACCCTCTGCGGGGTGAATAGTATACACATGGTGGACAAGTCCGTCCAGAGATGAAAGTGCTTCTCCTGGGATATCTTACTGTGTTTGAGGGAGTGGAATAAGTTCTCTGTGTATGAGATGCCCTGATTCTGGTGTAACTGTATCCTTGCTAGAACTGGTGTACTTCTGCTCCTGGTTTTCTGGTACGGACCGACAATGAAGTGACTTGCATTGCTGTGGCAGCATAAAGGAGCTGCAGTGAGGAGATAAATGCTGTTCACACCCAGCTGAAGGCTTCTGTTTAATCCTAATACAGCAGAGAGGAGTTGGAGCATTAGAAAGAATAAAGCTCCCAACTTGTGCAAAGAAGGGTTCCTTACCAAGCCTCTCCAGCTCATTACCAAGCCTTTTCAGACCCTCCCTTGGATTCATCTGAACACGTGCTTCTTCAGCAAGATAAATTGTGTTCCACTTTCCAAGTGCTGACTTTGGGGTACAGGGGAAAACCAGTCAAATCAGATATGTTCTTTTTTATTTTAATTAAGTCATCTGTATTTGAAGGTGGTGACAACTCAGCTTCAGGCTTCTCTTGCTCATCTTGTATTCTGGGAAAAGTTCCAGTCTGATTTTAGCTTTGCTCATAACAGAAAGTTTGTATTGGTTTCCTAGCCCAAAATAAATTGTGAATTCTGTCATCAGCTCTAATGGTATAATGAAATTTCAACAGCTACACTATATGCAATGTTCTTGTCTTCCAAGGTCCCCAGCTGAATGGCCAGCTACTTTTGGGAAGGGCAGAGCTCCATACAACACAGAAACCCTTTGGATGAGAGTGGATTTGCTGTTATTGAGAATTCCCATTAGGCCTCAAGGTGCTCTCCTCTGCTCTTTGTTTTCCCTAGCAATGTGAATTCTGCCCCATCACTGCAGATCATTAAGATTTCAAGCCTGGTATCCTGCCTGTAGATAAATTTAAGGCACTGTGGTTAATAGACAGCTGAAGTCCTACTGGTTCAAGCTTCCACACCTCTCCCACTGCTGTAGTTAACTTTGCCAATGTGTTCTCCACTCCTCCATGGTCACTGAATGTGCAGGGACAGCTGATTCAAGTGTTGCTGAGTATAAGGGGAGGAATATGCAAATTAATTGTTCGTGACTGTGGACATGAGGAACAGCCCTTTCCAAGCTTTCTTGAGGGGGGGATTGCTTTACACCCTGGGATAAGAAGCCTAAATTCTCCCTGCAGATCCAGTCCATAGAATGGTTCTTCCCTTTCTTAAGTCCACCAGTAGAATTTATATTCACATCCATGATTGTAGTGAGCACCCTGACAAACTCTGGATAAACTGCCTGTTGATTTTACTGTCTGGTGTTTCCCAGCCATCTTACTGAATTAATCTGATTAATGTTGTTTAATGCAACAGGATGATCAGATTTTGCATCTTGATCCTTTACTAGGGATTAACAGCATTAGGCATTGTTCTCTCTTCCAGTTCTGTCACCTTGTGACAGTGAGAAGCACAATGAAAAGTTGACTAAAAAAAAAGTTGTTCCTGCATAGATGGATGTAGATGTATATTCCATTTCTGTGGAGCCTCTCAGGAGGTAAAGAGAAGACAGACACAGCCTTACACTCCAGTGGTGCTCAGATGCTGGAGTAGCAGTAACTTTGCCAGCTGGTCAAGTGACTTAATCCTGTGTTGTGAATCAAGCCACAGGATTCCATAGCTGCAACGAAAATATAACAGCCTTTCTATCCTTTTACCCATATTCTGCAGCTAAGAAGCTAAACTATCCTTGTGATGACTTTTCTTAAAATTATCTCTGCTTTTCATTGCTGGCATTTAATTAAATCCCTTAGGACTGGTAGAAATCATCTAGTCAACATTGCAATACTGCTTATTAGGACAAGCAGCAGGTAATGTGGATAGATAAAGCATTCAAACTATAGTGAAGCAAATGCTTGAAAACATGCTAGGCTTTTTTCAGCCCTCAGAGCTTCTACCTGAGTTTATAGGGACCAGGGACAGGATTAAGTCAGGATTTGCCATTGTAACAAGATTGCCAGCAAACATTTATTGCCACAAAGAATAAAGAGTGTAGCACAAGTGTCCTTAATCTGAAAAACTAAAGGAGAACCTCTGATTCCAGTGGAGATGGCTGTAAGCTTTGATGATCTTAGTTTGCAGCCATTCTGTACCCTTCTCTGATGATGCATATGATGTATGTAATACAGTAGTACCCAGAAACTGGTTCTCATCATGGGGGATACTGTATAGAAAGCAAAAAGCAACACCAGAAGGTAATAAATTGAAACCTCAAAGTAGCTTTCTGCTGCTGATTGATAGACTGCTAGAATTCTGTTTTGTCACCTTCCATTTTTATACTTTCTATAGGGGATATTCTAGCAAGAAATTCACAGTTTTCTTTTAAATAAACTTCATCTGTGGTTTCTAATGGGTGGTGCAGATCATGTTGGATCCTGTCAAATTTGTGGGTGCAAAGCACCTTCCTCAGTTAAATCCTTGCTGACTAGGTCTTCTCCATTTTTTTTTTTTGCCATCTGGAAAGTGCTGTGCATGATGCTCAGTCAGAAGAAAATCCACTAACACTTGGCAGGGACCTGGCAACAAGAAACTTTCGTTGCCGGAATCCATGTTCTCTGTGGGGGTGGCTCAGATGGCACTGAATTAACTCAGAGACATAAAATGAAAAGTATTTATGAAAATTTTTATTGATGGTAAGTAACTAACCCTACCTTTAGGGCAAGTAAACAAATTAGCTTTAAGAATAGGAAAATGGGCTTCTCTGAATAGCCCTTAGACTTTATTTTTATGAAGACATTCATTTGTCCATGCCATAGTAATTCTTCTTCAGCTTACATAACTTATGGTTCCTAGGAGTCAAGACTTTATGACAAAAGGCATATCTCTATTTCTTCTATACAATTTTTTAATTCCTTGGTCTAGTTAGGGGATAAGAGTCTTGGGGCAACAGACAAAAAGATTGTGGGTGTCTGTAGTTTTAATGAATGTCAATAGCTGCTTGGAAAAGAGGGGCTCCTAATAATGTCTTATTCATACTAGAATGCTCTATTCCTTCCTATAAAAGTGAAGGAATAATGTTAATGATCAATCTCTTACCTAGCCTGAATCACAGCCCATTGACCAGTCAGCACATGGAGCTTCAAATCAGAGGCAACATGCACTACTTCTTGTGCAGGCTAACAGATGAGCTCAGAAAGGGATCTGAGGGGTACTGTAATTATAAAAGAAAGCAGTTTAAGTGGGGGATATGGGGCCTACATCTGCAGGAAACTCATCTTCATCAGTTGCGTTGCTCATAGAACAGCTCATTGACCTTATGCCTATTAGTTCCCTAATTCTCCACTGCCTTCTGTGAGGGCTCGAAGGAAAATAGGGAAAATATCAACCTAGTGAATCACTGTTGACTGTGCCCTCCATATTCCCCTTATTTGGGCAGTCATTTCTGCTCAGGTATGCTGTACATCCACAGAGTGTCTAGGTAATAAGCCCTCAGACACTAAGGCAGGTGTCTCAAAAGACTTACTCCAAGGTTCATGAACTAGATTTTTAAATAAGTCTAGAGAATTTGGATGTGGGATTTGGAACCAAACTCCTTCAGGCTTCTTTACTCTCTGAAGGCAAGATATTCAAATAAACTTGACCAAATTAGGATAATTAGAGTCCTTCATCTTACCCCTGCAGCATATCTATTATACTTGTCTAGTGAGAGTACTATTCAACCACGTCAGGGATCTTTGTTAATTTGATGGGAAAAAAGAATTAATCATCAGTATCTATTCTAAGAAGTTTGTGTTTACCATAAACAAGCCAAATAGATGTGCAGATGATCGCCTGATGTGAAATTATAGTTAGACATCGTCTTCCACTTGGCCAGTTCATTAACCCATGACTTATTGGCCTTTGCGACTGCATTTGGCATAGAGTTAGAGATTTCAAGATATGCTAGTATTTGTTTACTGTATGTGTTTGGGATAACATACCAAAGAGAGAAGCTTAATTTGTGCTTCAATTTACTTATGGGCTTGTAGCTTTTAGATACCCTTTTGGTAAAACTATTCTCTTGAGCACCGTGAAGCTTCACCTTTCACTGACATATTTGGGACAAAGTCCTGTGTCAGGTGATGCAGCATTACCAGACACCTCTCCCAGCTGAAGAACTGGGTAAACTGGGATTCCTTGGTTTACTGTTGAGTTACTCAACAGCCAGAACAACCTTAAAGCCTGAAGTTCACTCAGGCCCTTTTTACAGGAAGACTTGAAAAAGTCAGAGGACTGCTTATTTTCTTCATTTGTCATTGTTATTCCCACATCCAACAGACAGCAGGAATACACAGTGAAGTGCCAAGTTGGACAAAGCAGTTGCTTTTACTGTGTGTGCATGTGTTAGAACACACGGTTTAAAAAAGCACAAAAAAACAAACCAAACCCCAAACACTTTCTCAGTTCCATGTTTGTCTTTGGGGAAGTGTATGAATGAATTACGCTGTTGTTTTTCCACTCAGCTCTTTTTCAGTTGATTATATTTGAAAAGGTTTTTTGGAAGAGATACTTATATTTTGCTTAATTGTTTGTGTTGTTCTGCTTTTGTTTGCCAAGTGCCAACATCTCATCCTGATCCAACAAGAGGCTAATAAAAAAATCCTGACTATGCTGTGGCAAGAGCTCCAAGACGAGCAAAAGCCAAGGAAATCTTGGGATTATTAGCAATGTATAACAGTGCTTTCAACACCTTTTTCAATTGAAAAAGTCAGCTGAAAATATTTCTGTGGTGATTTGTGAGAAATGATGATGGTTGGTAGTTTGCAACTGAATATATAGCTTTTTGTTTGAGGGGCAAAAGACACAGAACACCTGACCTAATAGTCCATCTCTGAATATTTGCTCAGTGGGTTATTATACGAGACACAGAGATGTTATATGGATTTTCTTGTCCCCTAAAAAGGTGTTTCTTCATCAGTGGCACAGTTACTCATAGGTACTGAAGCGTATTTTGGAACAACATAATCTAAAGACAGATAATCCATCCAATTAATGAAAAGGTTGAGGGTGTAAAACCTCTCTGCTGCTTTGAAATGTCATTTTACAAGACACTGGAAGCTATGCCCTTCATGCTGTTTGGGCTTTTGACTGGCTTCTTCATGTTGCTTTATATGAACTAAATAAAAGGCTCAGATATTGTCAGCCTTGGGTGGTCAGTCACATCCATCATAGGTCTTACACTTACCTTCCTCAGGATTCATTTACTAATGTCAGTGGGGTTACAGTGCTGTGAGATGAGTTGGTACAAGAGCTGATTCAGGTCTGAGGTGTGCAGAGCACAGATTTGGTCACAAAAAGCATGCCATCATTTTCAGGAACGAACTCCTCTCTTCCCATCTCTACTGTCCCACTGAGCATTTCTTCATGAGACACCTTTAGGTTTGTAAGCCAGTTTGCTT
>JAOXXN010000395.1:66155408-66168759 GCA_026770055.1 Myrmophylax atrothorax | reverse complement strand
CCAAAGCCCGAGGAAGAGGAGCTGATGATGAAGACAGAAGGTCTCGCTGACCCCCAGACCCAAATGCCTTGGGGTGGAACAAGGGTGGAACTAGGGCTGGATTGAGAGATGTGTGAAATAATGATTGGAGGGATCATATTACAAAACCATGGAAATCAGTGTTCGGGGGGGCACGAAGATGTCATCATGTAGTCCTGCGGGCACTTAGCCTGGACATTAAAGAATCTACCTTTTTATCTCATCCCACATTAACTTGGCTCGGAGTCCTGCTTTGGAGGGGGGTTCTCTCTCACAGCAACAGTAGGATACCAACTGAGGGATTTCTTTAATGCCAGGCATTTCTGATTTGTGTTCAAATATGAATGCAGCCATTTGCACGCATTACTCACCCTGTTCCTTCTCCTTTGATGCCGATCCTGGGATTTGGAAGAGCACAGTCCTGTCCAATGTTTCTTAAGCCAAAATTTGTATTGACTGTCATTGACAGGTTGTACTTTTAAGAAACCTGCTTCAAAATGTCAGATCTTATTCTAATTGAAATCCTCTTACCTGTTATGGGATTTGTCAGAGAATTTTACTCAGGATGTCTTGGCACAAGAAGATGTACCAGAGTTGCCAAAGGAGAGGAGTTCCTTGGGCTCCAGCTAGAGGCAGATGAAGATTAATCAGCTTTAGTGTTGTACCCATTCCTCTTCTCTGCTGTCTTTTCTTCACAGGACATTTTTTTTACTTTCCAGTAGTAGCTGTCAAGATAGCATGCAAGACTGATTGTATCTAAAGTTTATCTTTTCAGTGTTTCGTCACATTTTGAGATACTGCAATAGCAACTGTCTCTACCTCTCTCTCTCTCACTGCTGGACAGCATAGTCCTTCGCCTTGGGCTAAAAACAGTGCTTTAAACTTGGAGGTTTACAACATCAGTTGCAAAAACAGATTTTGCCACGTGCTGGGAATTAGTTTCCATTTGCACCCCTTTTCTCTTGGATGTGGATGATGTGCAGGATGGTAAATCTGGCCAAGGCTTTGCTGTTGGTTTTGATTTTTCGTTTAGATAAGCAATTGATTATGTTTACCACAAACATTCTGTGTTTGAGCAAGAGTGGTATCTTCAACATGGTGATGAAAGTGATCAAGCCTGGGTTGTGATGGAAGAGAAGGATTCGGAGTTGATTTTTGATCCTCTTGTGTTTTGAGAGAGAAGGAGCATTTTCTGCTTTGGCTGAGATGGTGCCTAGATGTGTTCGTCACTTTATGTTTTGTAGCAGGCCTGTTTTTTCCCAGCCTGATCTGCTGCCATTACATGCAGAGTACATACAGCTGAGAGGAATGCAGAGGATTTTGGTTGTTCGAGAAGAGGTGGGTGGGGGCCTTCAGACTCTGTGAATTCATTAAAATTCCACGTTGTGTTGCAGTGTAAATGCGTGGGCCTTAATATGCAGGGCTCCAACAGGTAAATACTCGAATCCTGGATACAAGACATAGCAAGTTTTCACCTGCCCTTCATCCAAAAAGCTCACCAAGTACTGTCTACCCACCCAAAAGGCAGTGTTCACCGCTACCTGAATATAATGCAAACTGATAGACGCACAGATTAGGGCCAGCAATTCACCTTTAGATGGATATCTGCCACAAGAGTGTACATAGTTTACCCTTAACAAAACTCGTTCTCTGTTTTGAAGAAATCAGACACACTTTTTGTTGCTGTTCTCTTTGAACACACCTCGCTTTGCTGGCAGCATCCATTTATGCTGTGGATTGTATAAACAACTCTCGGTACCTCAAGCTGCTTTCTCAAACCCCAAAAATCACAAAGTATCCACTGGGCAAGTAATCTCATGGATCAGAAGCACAAAGAATAGGGGCCAAAAACCGCCTGCAGGCTCACTGCCTTTGTGAACTCTAGTTGAACCCTGTGAGGTAATTTGGCCCTTTTTGGGCACAGTCTACTCCATATGCTGCTCTCCTCTCATACTGAAGCTGGTAACTTTGCTCAGAGCAATTTAGCTGTAGACTTGACTCTGCAGTCACCGAGCCCACGGCAGTGCTTCTTGCAGCAGGTGTGTGACTGAGGGAGCCGTGGTGTTCTCCATCCAGCCTCATCATCCAGGTGCAGTACAATAATTTGGGACTGAATTTGCTCTTCTCGTCAAAGGTGGCTCCTGAACCTCTAGTGACATAAAAAAGGGACTAGATACCCTCAGGATCTGTGCCCCCAGTAGCTCTCACCAACTCATCTCTAGTTGCAGTTCTCCTCAACTTGTGGGGTATCTGGAGCCTGATCCTTCAGTCAGCATTCCTCTTTTCTAGTTAGTTGCTCCTTGCAGTGTGCAAGTCAAGTGGGGGATGTGAAATCACACAGCTTTAGATTTCTTTCATTTATTTCCCTTTTTAAAAATAAAATATTAAAAGAGCTGTGGTCACAGGAAAAAAATAATTTCTCTACTGTAACAAGGGAGTGAAAACATCTGCATGAAGAGAAAACACTGAAAGCAGAGAGCTGTGTTATTCTTTGGAGAGAATGTTGGGATTAAGGTTTAAAAAAACTTTTTTTCTTTTTAAGGCATCCAGTTTCTACGGCTCTCAGTTACTTCAGGGATCAGACACTTAAAGGATATTTTCTTGATCTGACTTTTTTTGCAAGACCTGAGTATTTTGAAAGACTTCCTGCACATACATGCCAGTTATTTGATCTGATCATTGTTTTAATAAAACTATTATTTAACTAACCACGAGTTAATTTCTTTGGCCCTCTGGGAGCCAGCCACAAATAGTAGCAAGTTATTGTGTAACCTGGCTAAAGCTGAGCTCCTTGTCTTCCTTGCCAACTCCCACCATTGACAAAACCACTTACAACTGGATTCTTTTTTTCCATAATGGAGTTAGACTACCATGAAAAAAAAATCTTACAAGACCCTCAAAATTTGTCTTTGTGAAACCTTTTTCTAATCTCTTGTAATTTGATTTTTTTGGCATGTGTGTGTGTCCAGGGAAGTAAATATATGCTCTTTAAGAACAGAAGGGATTGTCTGAGGTCTGTTGTGTGGAATAGTTGGCACAGAGAAACACTAACCATAACTGGAACTTGTCTGGCCTCTACTTCAGTGAGAGGCTATTAGAAAACTCACTGAAATTGATTCCTTCTGATAACCTGCAAAATGAGCTAACTTTCAAGGAATTTTCCAAGAGGGGGAAAAGATTACTCAAAATAAAAGGATGCTTTATTTAAGCTATTCCAGAAAATTTCAGAATTTTTGTTCAGAAGTGGGTAATTTTATTTTGAATTCTTTTGCCATCATGTTTCTATGAATGTGTCCACCTGTGACAGACCAGGATCTGTCAGCAAAGTATACGAACAGCAGATGAGGTGACAGCCACAGCCTTTCTGTTGCATCCATGCCAGGCATGTGCCTCTGACAGGGGCAGCCCAGGGGTCAGCAGCTGGAAGCTCTTCCATTCTCAAATCAGTGAGAGTAGCTGCTGCTGTGCACAGTCACAGTGATATGAAGTGCTTCAAAACTTTCTTCTCTTTTACTCAAGAAACTTTGAAATCAAAAAGATGCCTGTAAAAATAAGCCAGTGAAAGAAGAGCAATGTTTGTTGGGAATGATTGTGTGAGACTATTAAATTCCACAGTGTTGTGTTAGTAAAGTACACCTGACATACTCAAGAGGCTCTGTTTCTAGCAAACATATTCCCCTGCACACAAGCATTGGCTCTGATGTTTAGTGCTCACTGAGTCAGAACAATCCTAGGCTACAGCTTGATTTCATTGGGACATCATAGTCATTGCTCCAGCGTCATGGAGACCTATGCTGGCTTAGATATTTAGTCTGAATGCAAAACAAACTAATCATTTCCAAAATTATGAGGCAGCTGTTGTGTGTAGTGTAGCACAGGAAGCTGTGGCTTTATTTTAAGGAGGACAAGGTGCAGAGAATCACCAAGACCCCCTGGGATATAGCAGCCTTGCACTTGACTACAAGGAAATGCAAATGGATGCATCTGGGAAAAAGAAGTGCTGAGCCATGCCTATGAAAGGAGGCTTGGGGTTGCAGAAGGAGTGACACGTATCCTGGAGGACAAGGATTCTGCAAAGGATTTCAGAACAGTGGGCAACTGACTTCAGAGGCAATCCTAGGCTGGTATCATGGCCTAAAGGATTAAGGCAGCCTTTGAATGTAAAAACCAGGTAGGAGCAGTAAACAAAGCCTAAGGCTTGTTTTTACCTAGGTGAAGAGTGCTTCACTGGTGCAGACCACATGGAATGTGGTCTTCTTCTGCAACTCACATGGAAAATAAAGTTGGGAAAGAGGATGGGGGCAGACAAGACCAAGAGAAGACCTGTTGGGATGGGGAGGTGAGAAATATTCAGGAAATACTTTTTATATTTCTCTGTAGTTGAGGTCATCTGATGATCAAAAATTTTCAGAACAGTGCTGAACTCTTCATCTCCAGAGACAGTCAAATCAAGACCAGGAGATCAGCTGTTTCCCAGAGATGTGTTGTAGTTGAACACAGCATTTACGCTTAGTCCAGTGACAACAGAGAAAAGCTTCCCAATCTTTCCTAGAAAATGCCATTTGCAAGAAATATATTTGCCACTATAAATGGAGCTAGTAAATTTATTTATGCTAGCTTTGTCAGGATGCGTCTTTTGCAAAAGTAGCCTGGAAGTATTTTCAAATAACTGAGTGATAAGACATTTACTAGCCTTGTAGCTGACCCAGTCAGACACAGAGGAAGGACTTTCATGTTACCATTGGTCAAAGCTACATAGACCTTCCTGGTTCTGTGCGGTAGATGAAGCTGATCAAGGAAATGCAAAAAAAGATCACTGCTATACAACTTGTACCAGTACCATTGGGCTTTAAGTAAACCATAAACATTCCCAGGAATTGCTTGTGAGTAGGCAAATGAAACAAAAACAGTTTAAAGGTGATAAAACTCTGTTGACATGAATGCCATTCAGGTAAACCACTTGGACACATTTAAAACAGAAGCCAGCACCTAATTACCTTTATCCCAGGTGAGTGAAACTGTTCACACAGGAGGCTTTGCAAGTATAGAAGGTCTAATTCACTTGCAGACTCTCCTGCCTGACATACGGCCTTGAAAACGAACCTGTGTTTTTTCAAATCAGTTCAGGAAGCTCTGCTTCCATGGAGGTTGGTGTCGAGCCTCAGTTAGGAGAAAGATTTTCAGAGCACCACAGCCTCCACACACTATTGTCTGGAGCCAGTACAGCTGAGGTGCTGGAGGGATCTCTGCCACTGGACCAGTTCTCATCAGTGTCCCTGAAAGCTTTGTTTGGATTGAGAGGCAGAAGTAAGATTTTTTTGCTAGACAAATACTCTATACAAGAAGAAAGGAGCCAACCTTGTCATAACTCTATTTGAAGGTCTTCCAAGGGCTGGTTGGGGGACTGAAGTCTTTCCAGGTTTAGTATCACTTTCAGGTATTGTTTCTTTGTCACAGAAGTACAGAGGAAGAAAGCAGGGATGAAGATGCCCTTTCTGGGTCCTTCATCTCTAAGGAGAGGTCCCATCACAGCGACAATGTCTGTAAGTTTTCTGTCTTAGTAGGTTAGAGCTGTCAGCAGGTTTTCCCACTCTGAAGGAGCAATGTTATTTGTTTTACAGCAGAATTCAATGCATTGCTCTAGTCTTCAAGTGAGGCTGCTTCTATGGTGAGTGCATAGCTCCATTTCACACTAAGGAACTCCCTACACACTGGGAAGCATTGATATATTTTATTATTTTTTCTCTTCCGGGTACCATGATGGATGGGGGCAGAAGTAAGAGCCTTGTTTTCTGGTAATATCTAGTGTTTCCGTGGGTGAGTCACAGAATTAACTAAGTTGGTAAGACCTCTGAGATCATCGAGTCTAAAAGTTGACCTAACATCACCTTGCCTACTAGACCATGGCACTGAGTGCCACATCCAGTCTCTTTTTAAACACTTCCAGGGACTATGAATCCATCACCTCCCTGGGCAGCCCATTCCAATGTCTGATCACTCTCTCTGTAAAGAATTTCTTGCTAATGTCCAACCTAAACCTCCCTTGGCACAGCTTAAGCCTGTGCCTTCTTGTCCTACTGCTGATTACTTGGGAGAAGAGACCAACCGCTACCTGACTACAGCCTCATTTCAGGGAGTTGTAGAGAGTGATGAGGTCACCCCTGAGCCTT
This sequence comes from Myrmophylax atrothorax, assembly GCA_026770055.1. Lineage (NCBI taxonomy): Eukaryota > Metazoa > Chordata > Aves > Passeriformes > Thamnophilidae > Myrmophylax > Myrmophylax atrothorax. Next base: position 66,162,571 of record JAOXXN010000395.1, on the reverse strand, counting down.
CTCTTCTCCAGGCTCAACACCCCCAGCTCCCCCAGCCTCTCCTCACAGGACTTGTGCTCAATCCCTTCAACAGCCATGCTGCCCTTCTTTGGACACATTCCAGCACTTCAATATCCTTCCCAAACTGAGAGGCCCAGAACTGGACACAGTATTCAAGCTGTGGCCTCACCAGTGCCAAGTCCATGGTCCTGCTGGCCACACTGTTCATGATACAGACCAGGATGTCACTGGCCTTCTTGACCACCTGGGCACACTGCTGGCTCATGTTCAGCTACTGTCAATTAGCAAATCTAAAGTAGCTTCAATGCTGCTGGGGAATGAGTCTTCAACTCATATCCAGGTAAATAAGTTTGTCTTAGGATGCTTTACTCTGAAAAAGATGCTCATACTGGACAGGATGATGAATAAATAGTCTGTAGGCCATATACAGTGATCTTTGCACCCATTGCTCTGATCTCACTGGTATAAACCCCAGATAAACAACCAAGAATTCACCATCCTTTTAGGTACCATGAAAAATTAAGAACAGCAAAAGCATGGTCTCCTGGATATACATAAATTCCTGGCTAATTATTCCTCAGAGACAGGAGTGACTGAAGGGTGAAGTTTAAGACTGAAAAGGCAAGTACATTTTTAGACAATGAAGAAATTCACTTGTGTAGTTCACAGGGAGCTTGCTTGTTTTCCTCTTTTTGGGCCTGCTCACCTCTGCTCACCTCTGCTCATCAGTTCATTTTTTGTCATGTTTTGAACGGATACAAAACCAGCCCCTGGGAAGAAATATTTTGAAAGAAACCTAGAAATTTAAGTGAATGCAGAATTTGCAAATGCACCTGCTATAAAAAAATAAATTGTACTGATAAACTGGAACATGTTTGGCTATGGAAGATACTCAGAAATCTTTAGGCAGACAGAGAGAAATATATCCAGGAAATTACCCCAGTGTGGGGTACTGAAATGGCCTGTATGATTTCTGGGGGTCCTCTGAAGATCTGTTCCTCTACAACTAATAGCAGAATCATCCAGTGATCTCAGTAAGTGAAAATCTCGACCTAAGGTAAGGAGGTGGCTCTTTTTCTTTTAATCTTTATATCTCCTATCCGGATAATAAAGCATTTTGTCCTTGCATACTTTATTTCCTCATCTATACAATGAGGAGGGATATTTACAGCACTTTCCCAAACAGCTTGGACTAATGTCCTAGAAGAATGCCAATATCCCAGCTGTGCAAGGATTAGAGTCCTGCTCACAAGCTGTGGTTGCTGCTGACCAAAACAGAGTCAGGGAGAGAGCTCTGGGCTGCTGATCACTCATGCTGCTCCCCTCTTCACCTCCTCCTGGGTTCACACAACCCAGCTGAGACCCTCTGGGACAAGTCCGTGACTACAGTCCTAACTTCATGCCTCTGCTTATCTCTCACTAAACTCATCTTGGGCTTGGTTCATAAGTGTGTTAGTACAGTTCAACTTTAGTACAGGTCTGCTGAAGTCACTGATTTGGAGAAATGTACTAAAGAACAAAATTTTAAAAAAGTTTGCTTATGATGCTGGTCAATACATTCCAGGACAAATATTTTTCAACATTTTTTTATCTGTGAATAGCTAGCCACAAGAAACTCTGATAGTAGTGTACTCTGGATTTCTCTTGCTATCTCTGTAGTGTTAGTGGCATATTCAGTCCAGACATTTCTTGTAAGGTATGGTGTACCCTATGCACAATACTAAACTAAATGGAGAGAATGGAAATTATTTGGCTACAAAAGTATGCCTAACACAGCTTGCAGTGAAAGCAATGCAGCCAAAGCTGTATAGCTGGTCATCTAAATCCCATGGCAATGTAGTAAAGTTTTGGAGGATTTATGCTAAAACTTATTTTCTCTCATTTTCCCATTTGATTTGATACATTCTGAAATCTACAAGAGGCAGTAGGACAGTAGGCAAAATATTGTTAGCATAACACATTCAGATGTGCTTAAACATAATAAAACATATATTCTTTTGGTGGACTAATGTTGAAGACATTGAAAATATACATGCAATCCGAGATAGTGATTGTAAACTGTATATAAACAGAAACACACACAGTTATGTATTTGCCTACCTGCCTGTATAAAAATGTCTGCAAATTTACAGGTGAGGAAAAAATATAAATAGCAGCATGCATGTGAAGAGAAGATATAAAGCGTGTCATGCCAAGATATGTTGCAAATTCATTAGTTTTTATTTTGTGCTACTTGGAAAATAGTAGCTACAATGCACCTATTACATAGTCTTTATATAATATAATCCCAATCTGCTGGTGTAATATAGGATCTGGGTTCATAGGTAGGTTTTTTGTTCAATTCTGCTACTATAAAGGGGTATGGCTGGGTAATTCTCCATAATTTCTATCTGGATTTCAAATACTAAAGTACATGACTGCTCATATAATTTGTGTGTGTAGGAGTGTCCTGAAGTTTTGATCCTGCATATTACATGGAAAGAAGGTGGGATCTGCAGATATGAAAAGGACATGGGGCAGAAGGCAGGAAGAAAGTGAGCTATCTCTCTTCTTACTTAAACAAGACTGCTGTGAACACAAGAGGCTATATATGCAGATCAAGGTTACCAAGGGACATAGACACCTCTGGCTCAAGTTATTTTCCTTATTAAACTGGCAATGGAAGAAGTAAGTGCTGTAAAATTCTCTAGATCAACTCAAAAGTGCTGAAAGATCATCCCTGCCCTAGAAAATTAAATTGGCTTTATGGTCAGACAATGCCCAGCAGTGTAATCCTGAGACACAAGAGGATTTGGGTTTTAAAGTACTCAAATTAAAGGAGTGTTTGTATTCTGGGAGTTTGATTCTTCCTACCACAAGTGGTGTTTGGTTCTGGGATTTTTGTTTGGACGTGCCTGTGCCTCTTACAAAACCAAAACAAGCAAGCTGTCATTTTTACAAAAACCCAGACATATTTTTATTTTTTGCAAAGACAGAAAAATATCAATACTAAAGTATTAAAAAACATAGCTGCTAAAATGTGTCACAATTTTTCCTGTTTGTTCCTCCCCCCCTTTCTACATTTGTCTGCTTTTTTGTGCCATTCAACTTGTTTGCTTGTAAAATCTTCCTTGGAGCCATATTCGTGCAGACAGACTAAAACATTTTTGACTCTGAATGAATCCCCTGAGGTAAAATTTACTCAGATAATATCTTGGTTACTACCTAACCTGTTTGGGTTATTTTTGAACACTATAAAGCGGTAGCACCAACAAAGACAAACTCTGCATGGTACATACCAGTAGCAGCTTACGTTAAGCAACTTGGGATCTCTGCTTTTGCACAAAATACCTACATTTTGTGTCTCTCCGTAGATGTCACAAATTAGAAACTGAATTGTTTGACGGGATCTCCCCACATCCAACATTTTAGTTCCTTTGCACAAAAGCGAGAGAGACATTTAGATTTACCTGATCACAGACATAACAGGTAAAGAATGCCAAGTATACACAACAGCACAGAAGACAGAGGCTGCAAGATGAATGAACTGGACAAGCAGTGCTGAGTAATCACTTTATAACTAGCTGTGATTAGACACAGGGCCCAAAACAAAAGCCAGGCTCTGAACAGGCCTGAGTTTCTGATTCAGATCAAAACCTCATGGCTCTTTGTTTCTATAAAGCACTGAAGCAAGTCCCTTGTTCTTCAATTTGGAAACAAATTCAGATTTGGATTCCAAACTTGTAGCTTAGCTTCTTTTCTAATAATGCTGATGTTCCACAGATTTGGATTTCCAGCTGTTCCTCCAGATGCCTGTTTTAAGATGGATGCTGTTCCAGCAGAGGCTGCCAACCTGGCAGCATCGTTCCCTCTGCTGTGTGTCGCACAGGGGCTGAGAACAGCAGCTCTGCTGACCAGCTCTGCCAATGCTCTGTGTTGGAGGAAAAGTGGGGAAAGAGATAAGTAAGGATTTCTCTGTCTGATGGAGAAAATATATTTTTTACTCCCTGTTGCTGCAAAGCCAGAAGATATCATAAATCAAAATTTCTTTGCTTTGGCAGTGCAAGACAGGATCTAAAATGGTGGAAAATATTTTAAAGAGCAAGCAGGTTAAAATAAAAGCTATTGGGCATAAGAAAAGACCACGAAGAACAAGTCTGGACACATTAGTCAGAATGAATTGAATTATAGCTGTGCAACTCTTGAAAAAAGTAAATATTAAGGTCCACAGACCTATTCCCTTAGAGGAATTTCTGTTGTGCAGGAGATTTTGTGTTGTTTTAAGAATACTATGAACCATAGTCTTGTCGGTCTCCTCTGTGGTGCTGAGGTCTTTACCCACTTGCTGACAGAGGAAGAAGCCAAGGCCTGGAGAGCTCAAATGACTTGATGATGTTCATCTGCTGAGTCCAGCTGGGGCAGGTGCTTCTCCTGCAGAACACTCCTAGGGCTCCACACAGCAAACCTCTTTGGGAGCAGCATGGGCACCTTTTATAACATCAAGCACATTCTGTTGTGTAAGGATGGTGCTGGTGAGGAACTTGGGGAGAGCTGCTGTCTTGGCCCCCTGTTTGAACAGTGCTAGCAGGATTTAGGAGAAAACACTTTGCTCCTGCAGCAAGAGAGGTGAGTGACAACTGGGTACATAAATAGCTGCATGCAATGACAGGAGCTGGCCTGGCCAGGTGTGAAGGCATGACAGTTGGGATATCATTTATTGATGAGTTTTGTGAAAATAGGGGATTGATCCTACTCTTGGTTCAAATAGTTTTTAACTTCTATTGATTGAAAGGCTGGAGAGGTAGCACAATGGACATAGGAATTTAGAGTCAGCTTCAGTTTCCTTTCTTTCCTTGTGTTATAAAGACTTTCTTTCAAGTAGAACTGTGGAACAGTTCACACATTAAGAAGCTATTGCTCCAATAAGTTGCTAGTAAAGATAGGATAAGCTGTATAGTTTTGTATATGAAAAGAAACCTCCAAGGATAAAGTTTACTAAGAGAAATTCAGAGAAAGTTCTAGACCAGAGCATTTTTAAAGCTTCTTTATCTCTCAAGCCTGTAAGCAGTAATCCTTCCTGGACCACTGCTGGTGCCATTTTTAATATCCTCATTGTATCTCTCCCTTGTCAAATGTAAATTTTTTTTCTTCTTACACATAGGTTTTTTTACTAAGGTCCTTCAATTGTGTCCCCTCCAATTCCCAAGTGTCTTTTTATTTTTCTTCTTAAGAGTCTAGATTGGAAGGATCAGAACTACTTTTAGGATTGGAATGCTTTTAGGGTTATTTCAGAGATTCAGAGAATTGTCAAATGTTCCTATTCATTAATCTGTGAATTTAGGGAGTTAAATTTAGGTGTTCATCAGAAAACATGAGTGTCAGCACTAGCCAACAGTGTAATTACATCTGTTTTTCAGGCAGACTCAAGCACTTTAAAGTTTCACAGAATATATTGTTGAAGGCCTACAGTGTGATCCAAAACAGAAAAGTAATTTCAAAAAAATATATATTTCAGTTGATAAACTGCTTGATGTAAACACCAAACTGTTGTAATTTGCTGAACAATTAAGCTCTAATTCTGTAAAGCAAGTAAATACATATGTGTTTTAAGTGTCATTGACCTTAGTAAGTACTTACATGCCTTGTGTCTGTTAGTCAATCAAGACCTTATGGTTGTTTTCTGTACTGAAAATGTGAGTTCCCAATTCACCAGATATACTGACAATTGGTGCAGGTTTGTGCTTTGCTTACTAATCAAAATGGGCTGTTTTGTTTAAAGCTGAATTACATTGCGTGGGTTTGATTTATGCTTTCAGAAATAGTCTGAGATGTGTGCAGAGTGCATTACAGAAATTAACATAGTCTATAATTTTCTGTTCTTTTATTATTTCTATCTACTTAGATAAATTCAGGGTAAACTCCTCCCTGCTGCCGATCTTGGGCAGTTACTCAGATTACTGTTCCCTGCTTTAGCTGGGTGTGCCTTTAGTTTTTAATTAACGCTGTTAAATAAACAAAACAACCAACAAACAAATCCCAAAGGGAAATAAACCACAAGAATGATGTTGAAATACTCATAAGAGCTAAAACCTGAGTCCCAGGAGATGCAATGCTATGGCTACAGCTCTGCCCTTGAGTTGTCCTTTGGCTCTAAGAGGAGGTGTTTGTTCCCGAGCAGAGGGGGAAAAGTGTTATCAGATTCAGTGTAGGAAGCAGCAAGAACTGCTCAGTGCTGGTTCAGGTACAGACTGTGTTTTGGGAGGAACAGAAAGGTGTCCCCCCACCTTCTCCCTGTGCCACTCTGCTGTGTCAGCCAGGCAGCACAGTTAGTAGGTGCCATGTTAAAAGTCAGGGAGAGGTGACTCAGTTTTCCATTTCTCTCCAGGTCAATCTGTGTCTCCCACCAGTTCCCCATGTCAAGGAAGAAGTTCCCAAGGCTGAACTTGTGGTGGCTTGTGCCTGGAATGGGAATAAATCCTGTTGATAATCTGAGTTTTGATTGGTATTAGGCACACTGAAACTGTGCATCGGAAGTAATAGGCCTGAGCAAAATCTTGGTATAAAGGGGTAGGCTAAAGTTTCCAACTTAATTGCATTTAATTAGTCTGACTTAAAAACTTTAACATGTTGCTTGGGTAGATTTTTCTTTGTTTACCTTCTTTTGGTGTGGCTTAACAAATTTAAACCATCTAAAACTGACTCTTGGTTGGAGGGACCATAGGTGGTACAGCACATATCCTTTAGTGGAATAAAGAAGTGTTTACATTATGCAGTCCTATTGTGAGATCAATCAGGCTACAAGGCTGGATATATAAACAGAATCTGCAGGTGGTCCTTGCGTCTCCTTGCCCAGAAGACATGCTTTACTCCTCAGGAAGTAGGCAGAGTAGAGGTTCCAGGAGGCAGCCAGCCCAAGCAAAAATAAAAGAACAAAACCAGCCTGAACAATGCAATGCATGTCATGCTCATAGCGCAATCACTACAAATAGCAGCTGATGGGAGACTTTATGACAATTCACCCATCAGCTAAAATTGCCAAACTCAGGATCCTGGGATTAATGAGCATCTTACTCAGGTGGTACAAACATGAAATATGAGGTAGAAAGTATAAGCAATGCATCCTACGTGGCCTCTAAAAGGTTTGCTTCCTTTCAAGCTGTTTGTTACTGGGCAAGTTCTCTTGT
>JAOXXN010000395.1:66142330-66152418 GCA_026770055.1 Myrmophylax atrothorax | reverse complement strand
TACTGGTTAGCTTTTTCAAGAGCTCAGAAATGAAGATTTAACCGTAGAAAACTAAACCCAGAAATGGTGTAGTGCAATGCACCACATTTCTGAACTGCTGAATTAAGTTTGATGATTAATTAGTTTGACTTGGGAACTTCAGTGTCATTTGGAAAATTTGATTTGGTCTACCTGTTTTGCATTTCTCAACTGTGAAAATCTGAAGATGCTTGGATTGTCTTAGATTAACTCATCTGAAAACACAGTCATCGCTCATCCCTTCCTCTTCTTTATGCCCCCCTGCTTTCTTCTTAATTAGACACAGAGCAGATAGGCATTGTTTCACACCATCTTCCACAGCAAACAACCAAAAACTGTGCTAAAGAGGATATATATATATACACACTTTTAGCAACATTTTATTGCTTATGCATTTCATTCATTTACTTAAAGATTGGAATATCTCAGATGATGAGGAAGAAGTCAGGGACTACTTAACCCAAAAGATGACACAGCCCCTGGGTTTGCGAAGTCTCCAAACAGCAGATTTTCAAAATCCAGAAGGATAGCAAAAAGGGTGTATATTGCTATATATTTGCCTTGTTCTTACATTATTTCACAAATAATTGCCACTGGCTATGAGATGCAGTGCTCTGATATCCTATGCTATCAAATAGAAGTTAGCAGCTGCATGTCATTCAGCTTTTGTTTCCATCTGTGTACAGCTAATCCAAACACACCTGAGCAAGGAAGCACATCAAGTAATATCACATGCTTTTTCACAGTGCACTGAGGAAATTATCAAATTCTTCCCAACTCCTTTGTATTATGAAGAAAAAGATTAGTGTAGTGGCAGATAATTTCAGTCTTAGCAGTTAGCCTCCTTCTCCTCCCAAGCAACAAAATGCTTCTCTTTAAGGTGAGATCATTATCAAGGCTTACAGGTGCCATGTAGATGCCCAAACAGAGAAGGGAAAGAAGACTCTGTTCCCCGGAGGGGTGATCCTTGTGAGGAAGTGTGTACCTAATGCAGCACCTGGTTCAGCAGCCTGGAAGCACCACCATGCAATGGAACGTCCCCTTTCTAGTTTTTCATAGAGAAACCTGTTTGGGCTAAAGTATTCCCTGGGACATATAAATAGAGGCTGATTAGCTATTGGTTATAAGGCAGTGTTACATGCATTAACAATTCATGAAGAAAAATGGTAAGGATTTGCCACCACATGTTACAGGTGTGGAAACACAAACACAGGGGACTGAAATGGCTAACATGAGAGCACAAGGCTCAGTTTCTGCTCTAGAGCAGTTGGCAAAACCCAAGTAAGTAGAGAATTTTCAGTGTGCAGAAAGCCGGAAACACCTATTGCTATTTGACCCACAGTCAGTTTACTACTTTCTGCGTCTCAGTCAGACTGTTTATTTGTTTCCACTGCTTTTCAGGATGACAAATTGTCTAAGAATGTGCTGGTGTTCAGCAGGAAGGGGGGTTGTCTTATAGCATGCCCAGCTACCTGAGGAGAAGTACTGAAAAGTGAACTGCTCACTGAGCTTAAACCTTACCCACGGCCTAATGAGCAAATAGAATTCAAATACTGAGTAGCCTCTGACCTTATATCTGTAGGTGTCATCTCTTATATGACTGCATTGAAAGGGATCACCATGAAATTAAAGAGAGTTTGGTAACAGGACTGAATCAAGGAATCATCCTATTTATAGGGGTCCATAATTTTTAGTCTGGTAATTTTTACTCTTGTAGTAATTTTGTTACCTAAATGATGATGACTACTTGGGCAACGAGGTTTATGAAATTAACAAAAAAAATTATTACTGTGTTGTTAAGAGATAGGTGAGTCAGGCTCTGCAAGTAAGAAAGATCTCTTTACTTGTAAGTAGATATTAATTGGGATACAGAAACTAACTCTCCCAAATAAACTCTCTTGCTGAAGAACCAGGAAGAGAATGTATAAACAAAGGTGATTAGGTGTAACCACTTAGACTAATGTCTTCTGACTTCTCTGCTTGTCAGTCATACTGTGTTAACTTCCTTTTGCTTTGGATCTCAGTTGGTTTAGGGGAAGGTGCTGTGAGGAGTGGAGGTCTGTGATCAGTGCAGTAGATGTCACCAAGACTCACCACAACATAAAAGCACTTCTGCATCTGCTAAGAAGTGAGAATAGCCTCCCTGTGGCTTCTGTTCTTGTTGCTTCTGATTACAGTAGCCCTGAAATCCATTTTCATTTTATAGGAAAAGGATTCTCCAGTGCAGAAGGTTTTAATGGCTTCAGGCTATGTTGTATTAATAACTTTGTTCCACCATTCTCCCTATAACAGAGCTGCCAAGCCAGCCTTAATCATCAGGTGCACCCGGTTTGTCTCCACCTCCTGCAGCCCCTCCAGAGCACCTACAGAGCATGTATGAACAGCTGAATGTCCTGTGTTTTCTCTGCCTTTGGGTTGTGTCTGGTGTAAAGTCAGAAAATGGATGACTCTTGGGGAAAGATCCTCTGCCCAGGCAACAGCATAGAACTGCATGCTTTCCTCCTGCTTGAGGCATGCTATCCAGGAGGGACTCCTGTGAGTGACTGTCAGCATTGGATTCCCCTCATTGGCATCCAGAAAGGGTGTGAGGTCTGGGTAAAGTTAGCTGTGGAAAACTGGAGACTGTTAGCATTACTTCTGGCTTTGTGACTTTTAAATACAGGCTGTATATAGGGCAGAGGAGTGGATGGGAATTTATAGTTATTGCTCCCTTTTTCAAAGTGCCTGTCCAACAGAATTTGCTCCAAGATGTCCTGTGAATTAAAAAGAAAGGAGAAAGAAGACTTTTCCCATAAATCATCTTTTAAATGCAAGAGAAGAACAGATAAATATAACTTAGTTCAAATATGAGGCAAAAAAATAACTATTTTAAATGTAGTTTCACCTGTGGTCATTGCAGATAGGTGAGACCAATGGGGATACTTCTGTCATTTTAGAATGCTTCACTTCCATACAAATAACGTCTTGTGTTGCAGTAGGTATGACATGCTGAACACCATGTCCTAGCACAAGAACAGTTATTTTCAGAAATATTTGGAACCTTTTAGAAAAAATTTTGGATAATTGCTGGTTCAGACATTAGAGCCTCACTTCCATTACTTGTAGATGGAAAAATTTTCTTACAAGATCAGTGGAGTCTGAGAGAAAAAAATCACAGGCCAGTCTGAATCTAACCAGTCCACAGGTAGAAGAAATGTATGATTTTCAGTAATCAAAGGAGCCAAATGAGCTGATATCAATCAGCTCATGCTACATTTGGTTCTTGAGCATCAAAGTAACCATTTACAGGAGCATCAATTTAAGGTAATTTTGATGTGAACTTATAACACTTCATTTGACTTCCAATTGCTTAAATTTGTTCTACCTTGATATTTGCTTAAAACACTGGAAAAATGCAGGTCTGATGGTCATTATGATGATTTGCAACAATGCTTGAACTGCTGAGAACACAGTGTGTGGGAAAACAGGCAGTTTAACTCCTGAAACTACTTCATCTTTTTCTGGTGTAACTATACTATCTACTCTTTGCTGCCTATTTGTATTCTGACTCACTCTGGCAATAAGAAAACTTTTGGAAATAATAAATACGTATAAATTAAACACCAACAATTATTTAAATACACAGGTAATGGTGTGACTAGAATAATTAGATTCTCCTGCTCTTTCAGCACCATTTGTTCCATTAGCAGTGCATTTTAGCATACACCAAATAATGTGTTTTTCTGTGTCATACCCTGGCCAAGTGGAAAGAAACAAGATCTACCTGGTGTTTTTTAAAAGCAGGAGTGTGTGTGCAGAAGCCATTTTACAGTTAGGCAGATGTGAACTTTGTCAAGCTTCCTTCACATGTTCTGCCTGAGTTCATGGCTTCTGCTGTTACAGTACAAAGCAGTTCTTCTCTGTCCAGTAGATGAATCCATTAAATGAGTTAAAGAGAATGCTTCAAGATAAGAGCAATGGAACCACCATGAATTTATTTCTGACTTGAACTGAATACAATAGTGAAGGCCTGGCTTTAAAATGTAGTAAACCAGAAACTAGCTATTCATGTTAAAAACAAACACCCACTCCTAAAGCCTCAACCAAAAAACACACTATGTATGTGTTGTGATTAAAAGAAGAACACTTGTTATCCATCCTTTAGGTCTTAGTTTTGGAGTTTAGAAACAAGGCATTAGACTTTGTAAACTCACTGAGATCACCACAGAGTTTTTAGACAAAGTTCTCAAATCTTTAATACTGAAAAAGGATTAGAAAAACAAACCCAGAAAAACCCAACAGAAAATGTATCCCTACCTCTGTCGCCACTTCGAGTCACCTTTTTTTCTCATAGTCAAGCTGGGTGTGGATTTTTCCAGTTCGATCCTTGCTCTGCTGGCCACCAGCCAGGGTGGGGAGTGTGCTTACTGCTGCACAGCACCCCAAGCTTACAGCTGTCTTAAGAACTCATAGTAAATGTTTCTGTGTAACCTCTCCCAGTCTGAAGAGGACTGCTGTTGAGAGATGAGATGAATGCTCTTTTGTTCACATAAACATGATTTGCTCACCTACTTTCAATCTATGTTAATGTGAGGTTGGATATAATACTTTCTTCTATAAAATTGACCTCAGATTGTCATATATTGCCTCAGGATGACTAAGTCTCTGAAAAAAATTGTGCAAGTGTAAATGAATGCTACTCCACTAACAGAACTGCACTGATTTATACCTTCACTGCTATGGCCTAAAATCACTTTTTTCCCCTTTTTTTGTCTTTTGTTTTTCTTTTTTTTTTCAAGTGGCTTAAGCCTTTAGCCTACTCTCCAGTGAGATTTACGTGAAATTACCTTTAAAACATTGGATTACAAGGATTGAGAATTCAGTTTTACAGTAGAACAGTGTGAAATTTCCATTACAATGGAGAAAATGTAAATATTTTATAGCTATTTTCATTACAGAGATAGGTGTGGTTCTTACAGTGCTGTTTCCCCGTGGGGGGAGGAAAAAGCTATACGACTTTTTTAACTAGAGAACTATGAACATGTGCAGTGAAATCAGTTGAGAGATTTGAAATCCATGTTTCCTTTTATCTTTAAACAAAGCAATTAAGTTAAACACATGTACATTAATATAAAGTTACAATTACAGTCACGGAGTCTTTGAAATCAGTGGCAGAATTCCCATTCTGTAATGATGAAAGGCAACACTCAGGATAAAAAATAGCAACAGGCGACTTGGCAAAATTCTCTGTTTTCCTCCTGGGACTCTGAGGGGAAGCAGCCTGAAAGTGCTATCACTCCATAGCAATGATGGATAAAAGGCACACTTACACTTGTAGTAATATGATGACTGATTTTTCTGTTGTAAGTGTTATAAAACATTGTTGCTGATTACTACCGCTTCCCCGTTACACACACACACACACACACACTTTGGGGTTGCTTTTTGCGTGGTTCTTTTCTTCTTCTTTTTTTTCCCCCTTCATGGAAGATGTTCTGCACTCAATTTTTTTGGAACTGTTGTTCATGTTAAGATGATTGCTCTCTGGGAATTTGTAGCTTGTGAGAGTCACATTCTTGTTCTCTTGGATGGATCAGGCACTTAGTCTACTTCTGTCATTGCACAGAGTGCTGCCTCCATATCCAAGATCTTGTCTGACCAGGCAGCTTGACCAGGGCTACAGAAAAGAGATGGGAGCAGTCTTCTGGCTTTTTAGAATACAGATATTGAATCTGTTCCTAGAGGCAGCTCTTTACAACTGACTAGAGAGGGAACCTGGACAGCTGGTTTAACTCAGATGTCTTTTAAATGGCTAAAGCCAGGTGAGATGAGTCCCACTATTAACCTCGTCTGTGTCTCCTTCTGTTCCTGAGGGGAATCCATTTAGTTGAAAAGCAGACAGCTACAGAGTGGGAAACCCAGTGGCTTGAGGGATGGGGCATCTTCTGATCAGTAAATGTTTTTGTACTGAGATTCATGGAGGTTTATTGGGAAGGACCTTCGCTAAGATTGTAGCCAGGCTGATGATGCAGAGGGAAATACTGGTAAAAGTGTCACAGTACTGGGTTTCTTGGCTTGCTGCCCAGGGGAAGAGCGTCAGTACCAGCCCTTTCTTGTGGTGTTTGGATGAGTCAAACTAGACCAGTTTGATGTATTATTTGTTGCAAATTAACATCTACTCTGTGGTACCACCTTAAGGTCTGACCAGGTCAGGAACTCAGTGTGCTAATCATAAACATGAAGCAAATGACTTTCCTCCGTTCAAAGTCTCGTTAGAAATTTTCAACAAATTCTTTCTTTGTGTTCCAGCTCTCCAGTGAGTGTTTACTGCCAGGAATGTTTAAGAAAGCTGTGAGTGTTTAGCACAGATGATGAATGCAGAACCATGAGTATTCCCACCAGAAACCAACTTTTAGGAGTTACTTCATCAGGGAAGAGAAGCATAACATTCCGGATGACCTGTATATATAGCCTGAGTTACAAATACCAGCAAATTGTTCACATGCTCTGTCTGAACAGGGCAGGGAATACCCATGAGTAAACCACAGCCTGTTTGTGGGCAGACCAGTGGAAGAAGTAAAACCTAATATAAATTTCTCCGGCTTTTATGACTTGATTATTCATTGATCATAGATGAAAAAGGGACAATGGCCAGGCTTCAGATGCCCATGGGCACCTGTTGCTGGCTTTGTAGTATTAAAAGACCCAAAGAAACTCGGCAAGAAATGCTAGAAGCCTTCAAGACCACAACTTGCTTTCTGTTTCTCTATCCAGGGAAGATAGTGGGACCTTTTTGGGCCTTGGACAGAACTTAACCCAAGGATTCTGACAACTGTGGCACAGCAACCCCTGAGGAAGGATTTGTGTTTTCTAAAGTCCAGAGTTAGGAAGGTGAAGGTTAGGCTGAAATTTTGGGGTGGCAGAACATGCTGTGTTTGATGTGCTGTCTGGGAGACTGGTACTTCTAGTGGTGATAGAGATAGACACTGCTCTGAAGAACCCAGTCCCTGAGCTTCCACCCACTTACTTGGGAATTCATGCTGTTAGCAAGAAGTGCAACATCATATGTACCTTCCAGAAGAGTGTGGTCTTTTAGGCAGTTATTATAGATTAGATGGATTTATATGTACAACTTCTTTGTCTATTTCTCTCTCCCTCTCAATCTTACGATACCTTCTCTATGATATCTAGATTGCAGTCCAGACTTTGGACAGTGTTGATCAGAATTTATGTTTTAGAATGTATAGCCTAATGCTGTTGCCTCAGTTTTCCACGAGTCTTTTTGTTTCCAGAAAGAGTTGTGGTGTACCACAGCTAGAACAGCCACTTGTATGAGCTGTGTTTAGCAGAGTGCAACTCTGAAGTAGTCCAAGGACGATTAATATTCATTTACCGTAGACTGAAGTTGATTCTTTTGTATATATAATAGCTGACCACATAAAACAGTGTCAGTCTGTGTGAGTCCAGGAGATTGTGTTGTAGAGCTTGGAAAGCTGTGGAACACATGGAAAAATTCATGCCATGAAGAAACCTATGGTATTTCTTCAGTTTTTTGAGGCAGTTACAAGCATTTCTCTCCTAGATGAATCTAGGCATATTCTATCAGTTTGCATAAAGATTTTAAGTTTCTTACAAAGCCTTTAAAATCTCTACTGCTGCAAATCATACAATGGATTTTCTATTGCAGCAGGCAATGCTAATATTTGTCTTTCTATGGATGGTGAAATATCGGGCACGGAAACATTTCATGTTCTTAGGCTTCAGAGAAGTAGTTCCTCCCTACGGTGTTGTGACGTGTACTTTGAAACACTAAAATAACATGACTTTGGAGCACATCACAAATGGTTAAACAAGGACATTTCAAGCAGTGAATTTGGGTATTTAGATGTCTATCCCTCATTGTCAGTTATGAGATTTTTCTCTTTTTAGTCTTTTGCATGCTACTCAGATACAAACACAGGACCTCTGTACACGAAGAGTAAATCCATGTACACATTGGCATACATGTGTGTATTATCCTTCCTCTTTTGCAGAGTGCCAAACTGGAACACAATGGTAATGATGGGTCAGTTTCTCTGAAAACCTTCATAAAGAGTACCTTGAAATAAATTTTGGATACATTAGTGAAGTCTCTAATTAGACTTTGATTTTTTTTTTTTAATCAGAAGGGAGGAATTGAGTTTGAACTGTTCGTTCAAGGGTTTGAAATTTGCGAATTCAGACTCTCATTCTGCCCTCCAGTATGTGTTGTCTTCTCTCTGGTTTGAGTGAACGAGATTTGTATATCATCATCCACATATCATCATCCACATAAGTGTACTTTGTAGAGATGAAATCAATAGGAAGGACTAGTTATTAGCTGTTATTTGAGTTAGTTTCTTATCTACCTTGTGTTTATGCCTACCCAGTGGTTTCACATGTTGAACTAGCAGTGGAAATACTGTGACACTAAGTGTTTGCACTTTGTGGCACAATGCCACAATGCAAGATTTGCTCTGTTTCTGACAATCCTGTGTAAAGTCAAATGTCATAATAAGATGCCTAATATCATGTCCAAGAAGGACTATTCCACTATATAATTTATTCAACATGACACTAAATATGGGGGGGTGTTGCATTTAAAGATAATTTTTACACACTCATTAAAGAAGTACTGAGATCTGCATCTGCTCGCTGAAAAACCTTGGAGATCATCTACATGCTCGTGACTCATCCTGACTGATATTAGACACTGTGTTTGTTTAAATTGCACAACATACTGATCCCACCATGTCCTGACTCTTTCCTTGTGTTATCCGTCTGGATCTGTTGTCATGCCTCTTCATGCATGCTTATTGAACGGTGAAGCCAAGTGACACTGTAATTACTAATTCCATTCTCTGGTTTGGCATGTCACTCATATTCTGGCTGTGCAAAGAAAATTAATAAATGGTGCTAATTTCAGCCCATACCTTGTCAGCATGTTTCATGTTGTGGGGAAGCAGTTTGTGCTAGAACTTGAGTTGGAGAAATTGTGTTTCATTTCATTGCGAATCAGACACCTGAATATTCTACTTACCTGCTATATTAAAAAAATTTTCTCACAGGCAATAATCATCAGTCCTGATTCTCAGCTGGATTCTCAAGACCAGGAGCGATAGGATGTAGGAGGTACAGCTGAATGCTGAGCAAGAGAAGAGACCAGTTAGTTATCAAACCACATACAGGCAAGTGTCTAAAACTCAGACCAGACCAAACCAAACCAAATTAGACCTGTGTAAACTGCCATTGAATTTCTAGTGCCTGGAATCCATTGGTCGGCTATATACTGAGGGTTTAAGTGAGCAGGCCAAAAACTATCCCAAGATGCAAGAGGAACAGTAAACCCCCTAGAACCTGTATGCTTGTGTTCAGCACTGAGAAACTCCAGGTTACATTGGCTCCAGTTACTAAGGACCTATTTCAATATTCAAGTAGGCTAGTAGGTGTTTTCTTTTTTCTCAACTTTGGAGTAGAACCAAGCCTTGTGGAAAGCATTTTTCCTTCTTTTGAGTTTATGCTAGAAGTGTTACAATAATCCCTATGCAATAAGGAAACACTATTGCTTGAGAAACTACCCATGAAACAGAGTCTTTGAAGTGTTAGCATGGAGAGTCCAGAAAGTATCACTGGACTTCTTTTCCTTAGGTGTTTGGTATCCACTACAAGCTAATAAGAATTTTATCCATTGAGGGCATTGCATTTTCTTTTGTGCTGTGTTAGTGTTACTAAGCATAACAGGCAAGTTAGCCTTGTGTACAGTAATCCTTTACTTATTCAAATTGTACTCAGATTTTCCTGAGTTGTTTGTAAGAGTGTTTTCTTTTTATTGTGTACTTCACCATATGAGCATACAAAGCAGGAGGTTAATCCTCACTGCATCAGAGAACGGGCATACCTCAGTCTACTGAAAATGTTTGGGATCTAAGGCCAGCTTGAGGATTAAGCAAAGTCTTCCATAAACCATGCAGGTTTTGCCAAAATGATTTTCATTGAAGTTCTCTAGTTCTGCATTGAACTGTTCCAGATAGCAAGCACAGCAATCTTTGGGGGGGGGGGGGGGGGGGGGGGTG
>JAOXXN010000395.1:66117823-66133008 GCA_026770055.1 Myrmophylax atrothorax | reverse complement strand
TTCCTCTGCTTGTTTTGAGGAGAGCTGAAGGCATGTTTGTGCTTGTAAGTAGTCCCTCTTGATACCATGCTATCACTGTGGTGTGTTGCACAAGAGGGCTCCTGGGGTGACAGGATTTGTGTGTACAGTGGGCTTTGGTCCAGCCAAACTCCTCTCAAATCACTGAGTCACTTACCTATAAGCCTTTACCTCTCCTGTGATACAACATGTAGACAACTGCAAGGACCTGCCAAATTCATTAGGAAGGAAAGTTTTAAGCAGTGTACAGGAAAGCACCACTGCTCCACATCAGAGAAACATAAACAGAGAATAAGCCTCAAGCTTTTTTTGGTATGGGAAGCCTGGAGATATGAAACATCACTCAGTGACAGCTACGAGTTGTTCAAATGTAAGTGGGTTATAATAAGGCTGAAATGAGACTCCTGAGGCATCAAAATAACACCAAAAACAATCTTGGAAAAGGTGGGAGTGGTGCTGTACACTCTCATCACTTTCACAAAAAATACATCTTCAAGGTAGAGAATATATTAAAAATTACTGAGCCTTTGGAAGGAAGCAAGTACCTCAGGAGAAATTTTACAAATGAAGCTCACTTGACAAGGCAAAATTGACTCTTCCACATGACCCAAACAGGATATCACTATCTAGAATCTTGTTACAGCAACGTGCTTTTAATAATCAACAATATTTGCAGCATACTTTTACATTTAGAAGTGTCCCATTCACTGCCTGTGTGCTCATCACTGTGGTTCTTCTTTAATTTGTGGTGTGGACTTTAATGAGATCTCACCTGTTTGTCCCTGAAGAGAATTTCATCTGTGGCTTTTACTCAGGACACTTGAAAGATCCTTTGAATCTGTCTTTCTGGAGTTTGGAGTTTTAATTGCTATGCTTTGAGTGGTTTTACTGGAGGGTAGAGAACTCCATGTTTTAAAAGTGAGGCCATCTTCCACCTGCTTAAATTAAAATACATAAGATGTGGCAACTCACGAGCAATTAATTTCAATAATAATATTAGCTAGTTATTTCAAAGGCAAATCTGGTTGGTGGTGTGCATGTGAGATTGTGCAGCCATTCTTCATCAGGTGTGATCTGATGCAGATGCTCAACTGATTTTGCTGTAGCTTGGCTGACTTGCATGAACTGAAAAGTGGGTCTGTGGCATCTCCTGTGGTTTCTTTGAAACCTCAGTTATACCTTTGCTCAGCTCAGCTGATTATACATGCCTTTTCCTCTCATGTTATTGCCATGGTCTTGCCTTTCCCCTGTCACCAGACCAGGATACTCTAACTATAAGACAGCGTTCATGTACCTTACCAGCTCCAGGTTCTGACTTCCAACAACAGGATGTCTGTAAGGGCAAATTAAAGATGAGAGAGAGATTTGGGCTATAAAGGTGAGATTTGACTGAACAACTCAGTTTAGAGTTCAGATTCAAGTGGAGGCTTTTCCTCTCTGCCTCTTGTCCTACCACTCTCGTGCCTGTAAGCAAGAGAGTTTTTGCCTTTAGTAGCTGTGGTGGAGAGTCTGACTCTCTTGTTCTCAATAGGGAAAGGAGAGGTTTGCTTATCACTTCAACCCATCTACAAAGTCTGGCCTGCTAATGTTGTTGCTTATGAACTTGAGTGTGAGAATATATTTCACAGCTCATATGAGAGTTCGCTACTTTGACTGTGGAGTTCTTGTGGCTGTTGGTGATGCAATCATGTTGGGAAGGTGCAGCTTCAGGCAGAGCAACTTTTCTTTGAACTCCTCCTGCTACAGCTATTAAAAATAGGTCAGGGTAGAGAAAAGTAGGTCTAGCTTTCAAGAATATATTAAGTTAATTCATCTTGCATTGTAGACTGATACATGTTCAAGGCAATAGTGATAGAGTCAGTCTCACAAACAGTAGCAGTCTTAGTCAAAAACAACTGGATGTGCAAAATACAGTTTCATAAAAGAGGTGAGAAGCATTGAGTCTGATGTTCCTCATAGATAGTTTCTTTTCTTCTATTCCCCTCTAGCCTGCCCCCTCCCCAAAAAAATCAAAACAAAAAACTCCCACAAACAAAAACCCAATAGTCTGACTGCCATCTTCTGCCTTTCATTAATTATTTATTTTCCACAATTATAAATTAAAAAAATAAATCACACATTAACAAATCAAAATGAGCCAGTAAGTAGAGATTTCAGACCTGCAAAGGACGATTATCATAAGCTAAGCTAATGCATGAAAATGGTAAATACTGGATGGCAGAAAAATTAACTGTTTGGAGCTACTGTCTGAATGAAATTAAGGATATTGATTAACCAAAAGGATGTATTGATAACTTTTGTGAGATGTGCACACAATTTATTTCTTTATGTTGGGTTGTACTTTTTGCCTGTGCCAAATCCATGCTAAATAAATGACTCCAGCCCGATTGATTTCATATGAATTTGTGGAAGTTGTATCTCACTGTTTCTGTATGGTTTACATTGATTCCATCTTCATGGAACCACAAGCGAAATTTTTTAAAGAATCATCTAAGAAATGGGTTCTAGATACTTTTGTTATGGGGCTTGTACTCATACATAATGAGGCTTATCTTTTTGCAGTAACTCTAAATGTTATTTGAGTTTGCATTTCAGAGTACAATTCTTTATGGTGGTGCAAGAGATTTGTGCTGGCTTCCATCTTGTTGTTTGTCCACGCTAACTAGAGAAAAAGAACACAACAAAAAAATTTTGTCTGCTTGACTGGACTCAAAAACTCTCCCTTGTGGCCATGTGTGTGCTTTTCTTGTGATGGGATCTCAGATGCAGCAATAGAGGGAAGAGGAAAGCAGACAAATGAGTACGTGATGCAGAGCTTCATGCTCTGGTCCAGAGAAGTTCATGTAATTTGGGATGGTTTTATCTGTGTTATTTTGTGACAGCTAGGGTAGCACCGTCCACAATCATGGATGAAAAGGAGTCTCTGAGGCCTGGTGAAAAGCCAGGTGACCCTTTTTTCTTCTAGAGGATGAGAAAATAAGTAAACCCCCATTAGCTGTCATAAACAATAAATACAGATTTCCAGGGAAGGGTGTTGGCCCTTTGTTTATGCCAGTGCTGATAGGAAATTACTCTCTTGTGTTTGGTGAGGTTACCCCAGAGTGATGTGAGCAGTGACAACAGCCCAGTTTGGGGCCATGTCAATATATCATTAATACTTTCATAAATCACCTTCAGAGTTGATGTTACATTTGGATGCACTCAGATACCTTGTGAAGCAACCCTCTACTTGACCATGTGCTTTGAACTGGTAATAAAAATAGGTATTTAGTAATTTCTAGACTATCGCACCATTTTCCTTTCTAAATTTACAGCATCAGGTATGAAAAAATCAACCAAACAAACAAATGAAAAACCCATCCTAACACCCCTTCACCCTGTATGACTGCAGAACTTTTGTGGTTTTGGTGAGGATGTGTTTTGCTAGAAGCATAATCCAAAGGTACTTTCCAAAAATGCCAGCAACGGTTTGACGCATCGATTTAATTTGTTGTGGCCATTATGGTTGCTGTGATTTTTGTGAAGCTCCCAAGGGATGACCCTGACCTGTGTTTGAGCATCTTTTTGGTAGATGTGGCAGAATTAAACTTGCTGGCCCAAGGTAAAAGAGCTAATGCCTGTCTGCTCCTGCCACCAAGCTGGGGAAGTGCCCTGAAGAAAATCCCAGCTGCCTGCCACTCCTTCTTTAGTGTGGTGAGAAATCTGGGGAAAGTAACAGCTGTTTCAGGAAGGCTGTTCTTTCCTCCATCACTGCTGTGTGATGGCAGTTCTGCATCCCTTCTTCCTGCCCACAGCAGCCAGCTTGGCTTTCCCAGGCTCTGGTATGGGCACCAACAGGGAGTCTGCTGTCTTAAAACATCTTTCTTTATTAACTGGGCTGAGACAAAACACAGTGATCCTCACCACACCATGGATGTCTTGAAATGACTTGAACAGATTGTGTCAGTATGATTGTATCCTGCTCCAGAGACCTTGGTGTCCCCATGGCCTCCCTCTCACCTCACAAAGGGAGCAAAGAGGAGATTTGTGTAGTGACTGTGCTGTGGAGGGAGATAAACATCGGGATTTTTATTCTTTTTCCGATTCCTGGATTGCCCCAGGACATCATTGCACCTTGGATATCTGGGGGAGAGGGGAAGAAAATTGTAAGAGAGTTTCCTCCCAGTAATTATTTTACGGAGTCTAAGCAGGGGGAAACTGGAAGGAGGGGAAGGCAGTGCAGAGAGTGATCTCACTGAGTCAAAAACAAAATGCAGAAGCCAGAGCCTTTCTTGAAGCCAGCTGGCCCCTTAGCTGGCCTGTTGAAAAGCACTCTGTTGCTCTTCTCCCCTTTTATTCAAGACAAAGCAAATGGCTGAGTGTTGGATGCTGTGACAGTGGCTTTGTTTCCACTTTACAGATTAGAGTCCTGCCTGAGTGAGTCCAGGAACAGCACAAGAATAACTTCTTTATCTTATGTTGGCTGCAAAGATTTGGTTCTCTGGAAGGCTGTCTTCCAGGGATTTTTCAGCAAACAAAATTATGAAACAGAGCTAGACTTAATGTTTCTTAATTGAGCAGATCTCCCCTGGAATGAGTGGGTTGTTTAGTGCTTTGCAGCCCACAGAATTTGATCCAGCATTTGTTTTTGGACTCCCATTTTCTCAGTTTGAAGGAGAAATGGAAAGAAAAGGAAAACAAACACAAATTGTAGAATGAATTTTGAGCTGAATTCTTCTCTCTAGTGTTTTGTTGGGTTTTTTAAATATTTCTAGTAGTTTGCAAACAAAGAGGGAAATTTTCCTCATATAAGGAGTTCTCATTGAGCATAGCATCAGCCTGCCCATCTCCTCTTTTCCTCCCTCTCTTCAGCACCTCTTGTATAGGGTAGGAAAGAAGTATGTGCAACTGATACATGGGGTGCTGGACACCAGCAGTGTGTGGCTGCCAGATGGGTGTTTCAGAGCTAATTCCACTGGTCATCTTCTCTAAGATGGACAGAGGATCTTGGTACACATGGAAATCATGATTTCCTGATTTGGAAGTGGGATTATATCATGTGATTATTACAATTTGTTGAGCAAGAAAAAAAAAGCAGCTGAATAGAGCAAAATGCGGGGAAATAAAGTTTACATTATCAAGCTGGCACCAAGTTTTGCACAGAAAAGCTTTTCTTTGCAGTGAGATATGGATGAATGTGGTTTGGTTTTTCCCTCATGACCATGAGAATTAAAGTTCCCCATTACCCCAAGCAGTCAGGAAAGTAGGAAGCAGATAATAGAACATTTCTGTCACTACTGAGGAGGACTCCCATTAAATTGCTTGTAGGTCTTTGGAAAGGTCAGTCTAAGCTTAAGCAACCCCCTGTTGTTTGACAACATCAGAGCTCAAATGCCACGATCCTGGAGAACTCTGCTCTTTGAAAGATGGGGATGTTTAATTACCTTTTGAGAGCTGGCAGCAGGACAGGATGCAAGGATGTTTTCTTTCCTTTGTGTCAGTTGAACAAGTTGCTATTTTGGTACATGAGAGCAAGTAACCCACTGCACTAGAGGAGACTATCCCTTCCTCTAGCCTGCTGTTGGGAGAAAAGCAAAGGCAAGAGGATATTAGTGAAGGTGAGCCTGCTGCAGGAAGGAAGCCTTGACACAAGTATGTTTGTGGAAAGGGAGGCAGAGGCTTATGATGCCTTTCTTAGTGCTGTATCAACATGTCGATTCTGTTTGCCTTTAAATATATACTTATTTATTGGCCTTGTTTTACAGAAAGACATGGCGCAGTTTCAGGAAATCAACTGCTGTCCCTTTAATGAAATCTGCTTTCATCATCAAAGGAACTGAAAAACTGTTTGCAGGAGTTTTAATTTTTAAAATTGCAATTCATCTGCTCCCTCCCAGGGGCAGTCTTTCACAGAACTGGTATGCATTTCAACTGCACATATTTTCTTTTTCCAATGGTTTGGATTTGTGGCATCTAAACAA
Organism: Myrmophylax atrothorax; assembly: GCA_026770055.1. Classification (NCBI taxonomy): domain Eukaryota; kingdom Metazoa; phylum Chordata; class Aves; order Passeriformes; family Thamnophilidae; genus Myrmophylax; species Myrmophylax atrothorax. Next base: position 66,127,030 of record JAOXXN010000395.1, on the reverse strand, counting down.
GCTAAACAGAGACAGTGCCTCAGGGAGACACATCCTCTTAAGTAACTGAAAATAAACTTGGATGGCATGCCTTTTGTAATAGGCAAATTCAACTGTGCACATGGTGGGAATGGAGCATTAGACATGGTACCTACCACTGTAAAGAGAATACAAATCTAGGTGTTAATGTACACTTGTGGCAAACATAAAAGAGATAAGAGGAAAAGGCCATTTGATTTGGGTATCTCCAGCTAAACCTGGCCAAGAGGCAGAGTATCCCTCATTCTAATTTAATGTACAGCACACGAAGTAAGAAAAAGTGCCTAGTGTGCTAGTTCTTCCTTCCATCAGCATTCAGAGGGATTTGATGTTGCTTTGGTGGAAAGACCTGGTTCATCAGTGCTCAGAGGTTATGGCTGAATACAAAATCCAAAGCAGGTTTCTCTCAACCGGCACATGCTGACAGATCAACAGGCACACCAGCTAGGTGAACACCAAGGCTTTGGTAGGGCAGGTGTAGCCTTGTGGACACGTGGGCGTCTTAGGAAATGAAAGCCCATCCAGGAAGGAAAGTCAATGCCATAGATGTGATAGGTGTTTGTCCTTGATGGGACATATACAACACTAGAGTGGAAGAGTCACATCTAGGTTTGATATAGCCATGGGTTTATTTATTTATAATGGGCAAACTCTGTGGTCTTCCTGAACCTTCTTCTGCAGCTCTGTACTGTTTGAGATGGAGTTAATTTTTTTTCATAGTAACTTGCATGGTATTCTGTTTTGGATTTGTGTTGAAAAACGTTGATAGCACAGGGATGTTTTAGTTATTGATGAGCAGTGCTTGCATCAAGGCCTTTTCTGCTTTGCATACTGCCCCACCAATGGGAATGCTGGGGGTGCACAAGAAGCTGGGAGAGGACACAGCCAGGACCACTGACCCCAGCTGACAAAAGGGGTATCCCAATACCATATGGCACTACACCCAACAATAAAAGCTGCAGGAAAAGAAGAAGATGGGGAGGACCTTTGGAGCTTTCTCAAGTAACTGTTACATGTGACAGAGCCCTGTTCTCCTGGAGATGGCTGATGGGAAGTAGTGAATTAATTTCTTATTTTGCTTTACTTGTGGACACAGCTTTTGCTTTATCTGGTAAGTTGTCTTTATCTCAACCCATGAGGTTTTACCCTTTTACCCTTCCAATGCTCTTCTCTATTCCACTGTGGTTGTGTAGGGCTGAACTGCCTACTTGGTTTAAACCACAACAAGCTGGTAGACCACAATATTCCTTGGCCTTTGCTAACCTTCTGGAGATCTATTTACACAGCTAGCCCAGAGCTCCTTGTGCCTTCAGTAGCCATTGTCTGTTGTGCTAATGGTTAGCTTTGCTGTGGACAGGCAAAGCAAGTGATTAAGGAATTAAGCAATATTTAAAAAGGTCAGTCATGCATCAGTTATTCATCATACTTCACACATGCAATGACCAGCCTCAGAAGCCCCAGGCATGATAGGTCTAGGCAGGCTGGACATGGCCACACCTCAGCTTGCTCAACTGGACTCCAAGGGCAGCCTGGAAACCCCTGCCCCAGCAGCTGCTCATTAGGCTTGTAGGTGCTGTGAGTGTTTCTTACTGAAAACTGTTCTGCTGACGGTCATTTTGACTGGTATGAGGGATTCAGTGGTTAGCCAATGTGTGTCCCTAAACTACAAACATGGCATTTGTGACAGTTGGGTGATTAGTTTTAATGCCACATATTAGGCAGAGCGATATTGGTTAAGACAGGTAGGCAATGCTAATTACATTCTGAAAGAATGCTGCAATCCTAATAGGTGGAAACAGGTACGTGACATATCTCAAATCTGTTGTTGCTGCTCAGTGCTAGTGCAAATTTATCCTTTCTGGTACTGTGCAACTCTGTTCAGTTCTCTCTATGTCCTCTGCAAGTGTCACTGACAGTAAAAAGAAAAATCTCAGCATTTGACTGTATATATTGGAACCCGTCACAGGAGGTGGCATAATTATATAAGAGGAGTTGTCCTATAGCACTTAAAAACATTCTGTGTAACACCTATTCTGGGTGTTACACACCAGTCTTCTGTAAATCCTCACCCATTTTCATCATCAGCTCAAGCCTAGCTTAACAGGAAGGTTTGCATCTTGATTGCCCTGTGAACAAGGATATAACCCTCATCCCATCCTTGCTGGAAGTTCTTGCATTATAATTCGTTTCTGACAAAGCGAATGTGTAAGTAAAGTATTTTTTGCTTTGCCATGCATGCTAACAATTTTGTGATGGCCCTGTTTGACAGCTAATTGGCTTCTCACCAGAAGTGAAAGCAATAGACACCTATTTTCAGCTGGAACAGCCATACTCACTGTGTTCCCTGGCCAAGATGAAGCACCAAAGCAGCATTACACAAAGTACTCCAAGCTCCCTCCATGGCTTTTTGGATGATCAGCTTGTCTTTTTTTTTTCTATGTCTCCCCTTTTCTAGGACATTGTATTGACTGAAAGTATGTTTTCCTCTGGTCTAGAATTTTCCTTTACACTAGAGAAGTATTTAAGTGGGTGTTGCTTCTTGAGAAAAGACATAGAACTGTATGTGTTACTAAAGAAGATGAGTTCACAGAATTGGTGAGAAGTTGGGAAGTCCTGACAGGATGAAAAAATGTTCTTACCTGGACTGAAAATGAAACCTTAGAACAATATTTGACATGGCTCTAGCTATTATTGTTTCTTTGGTGCATACTGTTGCTATGTTTAATCTGTGGAAACCGGTGAGAATAAATCAGATTGCTAGAAAGATTACTCATACTTGAAATGCTAAGTGCTCTAATTGACAGAGGAATGGTAACTTACCTTCACGTATGCCAGTGGTTAAAAGAGAACAGTAAGTCAACTTTAGAACACTTGCACAATTGTATTCAAAATATACTTCTCAGACATGGCTAAAGTTGAAAAAGATTTTTCAAAATCTCTATTTGTGGATGAAAATGCGTATGTTTATTCTAAGTTAGAATATTTTATAGTCTTCCATTTTACCATTCTTTGTAAATGCAGCAGTTTCTATTAAACTCAGTCTAGGCAGGATGTGTAAGTACAGAAGGAAAAAACAAAATTAAAGGAGTTCCTGCTCCAAGGTCTTTTGCAATACCTATATGCTCTATATGAATTTCAGTTTCTTCCTCAGTAGAATAGTCCTGATATGTAGTTTTTTCTCCCCTTTGCCCTCCCTCCTTGCTTTGTCTTTTGCAACCATAACAGCACATGAAGCAGATACTTTTAAATCTTCAAGCTCACAAGGTTTCAGGAGTATAAATAGCTATGAGTGTCTTGGTGCATCTTTCTGAGGAAGGAGGCATAGCGAGAGAGAAGGAGCTGGCTGGATCCCACTGCTCGTGGCTCCCTGGCAAGTGGGGAGAGCATGCACCATCCATGCCATCCAGCTGTTTAGCATTGTTTATCTTATGCTCCTGATGTTTTGTTTAGTCAGTGATGATGCATGAAATACAACTGGCTTTGACTTCCAGATAGACAAGGTCTATGAAGCAACCAGGAGTCCCAAACATTTGTTCCTGGCAGAATGCTAAATAAACAGCAGCAACACCTACCTGTGTGGGAGGCAATTAATCACATCAATCAACCAGATCAGCTAGCAAAGCCGTTTTTTTGTCTCTTTTCTTTCCTTTTGTTCCTTGTCTCCTCCCACCTGCTTGTTTCCTGGTTGTTGCTCCTGCTGGCAGTAGAGCTGGACTTTGTAAACCTTGTGTCACCTCATCAAATAGTGTAAAGATGTCCTTCTGAAGTTGTGCTCTCTTACACAAAGAAATGGCTGTGCCATCACAGACTAGGTTTTCTTCTAGCCTGGAATCCTGTCTCCAAAGGGTTTAAATGTGGGTGTTCAAGGGAAAGAGGGTAGAGAGAGGGCAAGGAGCAGTGATGCTCTTCCAGACTCCTATGATTTGTAGTTGTGAGATTTCCTGAAACAGAGATTAAGTCTTTGTATAATTATACAATGCTAGGAAAAATTCCAGCTGTAAAGAAATACCTGTTATTTGCATACTAAAATATTAATTAATTATTCCTGCAATTCTTCTGTACTTGCCAGGAAAGAGCTGTTTTATCTCCCTGGTGGTGGTAATCGATTACCACATAATAGGCTAAGAAATTCCAGAACAAGAGAAAAACATCCAGGAAATGTGCAGGTGGGAAATTTTTGCCACCATCTGTAGCTGGGCAGATAATAGTTTATTTCCATGCAGACTAAAAGCTGTGAGCAGTCTTAACTTGTCTGCAATATTCATGAATCTTTTGCATAAACTTAGACCAGTTTTGCAGTCAGCCTGATTTGTGAGTACTCGGAGAATGTAAAATCATGGCATTATTTGGTCTTTGTGTGAAGCTGGAGCCAATGCAGAGCTTCACTTGGTGGTCCAAGCTCATAAGAAGCTTATGCTTAGGCTGGAGGACTTGAGGTGCATGTTCCCACCCTGCATGCAACAGTAACTTTATCTTCATGCAGCTGTAATAGACAGGTTGTCTTGAGGTGCTGCAGAAATCGTTTCTCAATAGCTCACAGGTTATTTTTGAAACTCAATCCATTTAATTTCTTTAATGGCATAGGCAGCAATTGACATTATGGAACATTGTGGACTTGCAATACAGTATGCAGTAGCTTTTAGTATATTAAATAGCTCATTTTATCCCTGTCTTAAAATGGAATCCTTTTGCATCTTTCATTTGATGTTCATTACATAAGAAACAACCATAAACCATGACTTTAGTCCTTGACCGTAGTGGAAAGCATATTGAATATATATCTTTCTTCTCTGTGGTCCTTGGCAATAACAGGTTTATTTTAGTGAATTTAGAATCGAAGTGATTCCTGTATGAGTCATAAACAAGGCTTCATGTTTCTCAAAGCCTTAAAAATTCACTACAAAAAAAAGACTTTCCTAGATTAAAATGTTTGGCCCAAAGCATAGGAACTTCTTTATCTACTGTATAGATCTTGCAGTAGATCCAGTTAATGCTGCAGGGAGAAATAAGAAGAGTGGGGAACTAACAGAGAGTAAAACTAAGAAATTTCAGGTTTTCATCTCTCCAGTGCTTTGTTAAAAGTCAGGTGTTTTTCCAGTGATTTTTAAAATGTCAGTAATTTATTGCTCCAGATCAAATCTGTAGACAAACATCTAGCTCCACTTGAATGGAAATGGCTTAAGCACTCAGCATGATATTTTAGACTCAATTTGCTAATCAAAGTTCAAGTTAAAAAAAAAACAAAAACAAAAAACCAAACCAAAACCACAACCAACAAACAGCAAGAAAAAATAAAAAAAAAAACTCCAAGAAGACATGGGTTTAAGAATTACTTCAGTCACACAAGGTCTCAGCAGCTATCATCCACATTAAGAAAAACACTGTCTAGGAACTTGTTGTCAGCAAAATTTATAAAAACTCTTACATGACAATTCTTAAGCAGATTTTGTCCAATAACTCCACAGTCTCCTCCTCTCTTTGAAATGAGAGGCTACCAGATGAAGTTGGACAGGTTGTAACATCAGCCTGCCTACTGCTGAGTCCTTGAGTTGTAGTTTCCTTCATCTTTCTGTACTTTTAAAGGCCATTTGTTAAATAAAGAATTTAGCATCTCATGTCTGCAACGCAACATGTTGGGCTGCCACACTCTTGAACTTGCTTTTCATATACCAGGGTTTTTCTCACCAAGATTAGATGATGTTGTTTCCACTAAATGGTTGGTTCACTTCAGTGATTGACAGGAAGGTGAACAGAAGATTTGAAAGCTTCAGAACAGAAATCCCTTTACTAAATCAGGCATGTTCCACTTTTTACAAAATTAGCTCCTTAAGTTCTATCAGGGATGAACATTTTTGCAACTCAGAAGGTAGTGTACAAAACCCATGAAATTATTCATGGTTCTGTTAACAGCTAGCAGTGCCAAAGTAGATTATACCATTTTTCATTTGGAAGAAAAACAACACTTGCAATATGATTTAGTGAAGTATTTTTACTATGTCCAACTGTTGAAACATAAGATCAGAACCTAACTGCTACTACATAAGTGGTAAAATTTACATCTTCTATCAGTTAAATATTGCTTGTGATTTTTATGACCTTTTTTTCTCCCTTAAATTCCAATAATTCAATGAATTTCCATGTCAGAATTTTGTCCACTGAGCTAGAAGCAGTATTTCTATAGAAATATAAGTGTGTTTAACTTACATCCACAATGGAAGGCAAAGGAGGTGCAGCTTTTTCTGAATAAGCAGTGGCAAGTGTGCTGCTTTTTCACTCTCCTTGATCTCACTATGTCCTGCAGTGCATCCAACAAAGCTAATACTCCTTATAAGATCTCCACTTCTTGCCAACACATAGGACAGAAATTTAATGCATATATACATTTTCCTTAGCAGAAAAAAAAGTTATGAAACTACCAAACACACAGATTAGGAGCAAGAATATTTTCAGTCTGTCAATCTCTTTCATTACAGACTCCCCAAAGCCCATTCTGAGACCAAAGGGATCAATCACAACCTGCTGAGTAATGAGAGAAGAGATTCAAAGACAAGGGGCTTCAAGGTGCTGTTAATTCTGTATGAACATGAAGATAAACATCGTCTTGGCATTACCCTTGATTTTTTTTGTGTTCCCCATTTTGCCCTTTTGTTTTCTAGAAGAGGAATATGTTCTCAAGCAGTGGCATTCCCAGTAAAGCAGATCTCCTTGCCTTCTGTACACCATTTATTTCTTTTCTGTTTAAAATGCCCACACCCTTCTTTTCAGTGCATATTTATATTTAGAGGGTGACATTTTATTGTGCCTTATATTTAGTCATTCTGTCTCTGAATGGATGCAAGATATGTATAGAAACAGACCTGTTTCTATTCTTTTGCTCAGTTTTATTACATAAACAAATCTGGGCATCCTTTTCTTTGAAAAGGTTATTCAAAGTGTCCTTCTCAAGATATTTCAAGCCTCAATTTTGAAAGTACCCTGGTGGAGTTGCCTTCAGAATTTTGTTACTCTCTCCCCCTTGTTACAGTCACTCATGTGGACAAGTTTTCTCTGTTTCTCTGAGTTCCCTTAGTGTTCAAGAAAGGTGGAACAAGTAGTGGTGGGAGTTAGTTTGTAATGTTTGCAGATGAGGAGTAAACAAGGAATTTGTGGCACCTGATGTACAAGAAGGAATTGTGAGGATTAATTAAACCATGAATTCTCTGATAGAAGGGTTCTCTGGCTGGGTTTTTCTATGGGCAGAACTTCAAGCCTCAATTTTATTATCTGGAACTCTTTTGATCTAGTTGCTGAGAAAATACCGGGAAGACTCCTAATGACACAAACCCAAGGAAATATATCACTGAAATAAGAACACTGAGATCTACATTTAGTCTGAAATGCCACCCAAAGATGCTTTTCCAAAGACTTTCTGGTTCTCTCTTGGAAGCCTTACAAGTATTTGTTTCCCCTTGGGACTTCTAGAATTTCCCTGTTTAGACTGGAAGGTCTCTGAAGCAGAGGCTGTTTTGATAAACTGTGTGTACAGCACCTTACACAATGGACCTCTGATCACAGCCTGCATCTCCATGTTATGGCAATGCAAATAAATATATGAACAACTGTCCTTGAACAGGAAGGAAAAGAAAAATCAGATTCCCTCGAGAGGTGACGCATCTATGGTAACCAGTCTGTTATCATAATCATGTTGTATTTATTGAAATCTAAGATTTAGTAGACATTCAGCCTTCTTGGCATGGCAGAGGTACTCCCCCTTTTCATCCTATACCCTTGTGCAGAAGTTTTTGCTTGTTTGCTTTTTATCCTGTTTTGCCTGATACTACGGGAGACTTTGTTTTACTAACATTTGTAGCCGTCACTTTGATCTGCAACAGGAAAGCGTAAGATTGGCTTCTTTGCCCATAGGGAAACAAATGAGATCAGAATATGCCAGTTTTAAAAACCTCAGTAGATTGGCTCTAGAAGAAATACTTCTTGTTCTTTAGTTAATTACAAATTACAACTTTATTTTTAACAAAAACACTATGTTTTCTACACAATTATTCATTTGTGAAGGCTGATTTCTATTTATTCCTGACACATATGAGGTTGTTTGTCCCTTGTAAATAAAAGAAATATTGTAGTTTCCAAAGTCTTTCATTTACTGCAGGTTTTTTGCTTGCTTGTTTTCTAATGTTCCTCTGTCTTAGAGTTTGTTAGGAAAATTGTCACTCTCGACAAGTACTTCCAAAAATTTTTGTTTTTATAGACCAGGGTAGTGTAATATCAGATTGGGTGGGGGCAACAAAGGGTTCCCTTTGGTTCAACAAGCACCATGCAATTCCATCTGTGATCATGACTAAGCTGATTTCAGACCAGCTTCCCTCTTCACTAACAAGGGAGGAAGGAAGATTTATTGTATGTTATACGGAGAATTGATGAGGGGAACACCAGAGTAGCAGGAGAAGGCCATACCAGTTCTCTTGGTGTCTTCTGCCACAGTGTTTATAGGTGGTGGTGACAGAGGAGAGAAGCATTGGGAACTGTGCTTTACCCTCAGTGTTCAGCCTTTGGAGCAAGGTGTGCTCCATCACCTGCTCAGGAGTTTTGTAATCACAGAGAAGGGGCTCAAATAAGGGTGTCTCTGTTACTTACTGAGTCTTCTGCTGGGTAAAAGAAGTCCGGATAAAAGTCTGGATGTGTTAGGCTCTTGGGTGCCAGCTGCAATCAACTGGATATTGAAGTACATCTTAAGAAAAAGGTGAGTGTGTAGCCTGCTATGAAGGACTGACTTGTGCAAAACAGTGTGTGGTGGCTCAGCCATATCCTCTGCACACCCTTCTGAGCTCAGTTAGACCTGCCAGGCATTTCCCTGTTTCTGTTTGCACTAGAAATTGAGGGAAAAGTCTGCCCACATTTCTCCCCCATTACACTGTGACTGTTCAAGGGAGCCTGGAGTTTCATGTGATAGGTGCAAATGGCTGGAAAAGGATCTTCCTCACTGCCAGCTTCCCCCTTCCAGATATTTCTTCCTTGCCTCTCAGTGTGAAATGAGCAGCTTGGAGGTGCACAGACTATTCTAGGGTCTATAAAAACTCAGCAGGTGCTGGGAAGAATTTTAGAGGAATACTTATTTAAAGTTGAAAACAAATTGTCCTTGACCTTTTTCATGCCCTGTTTGTGCTTGTTTGCAACTGGTGTTCATGTTGGTGC
>JAOXXN010000395.1:66068127-66108537 GCA_026770055.1 Myrmophylax atrothorax | reverse complement strand
TGTTGAGGTTTTTCGTTTTTGTGCACTATATCAGTCAGGGCATGAAACTTGTTTTCCATATGTAGCAATGCAATGTATGTAAAGTATGCAGGTCTTTCACAATGTAGCCAATTTCGGCAGGTGACTGATATGTAGATACCTATCAGATGATCTTGGGAAGAAATAGATGAGGAAATTTTATTCCATCTCACAATGCCCCTTAGTTTATGTGGGTTTTTTTCTTGTTATACTTAGTTATTCCTATATTACCTGAAGGTGTAGTTGTTCCATCAGTGGATGTAAAGGAATGGTCCTTTTCTCCTCAAGGGTTACACTGCACTAACCTGTACAGCGGTTCTAGGACTTGGCAGACTGTTAGAGCTGTCTATGTTTAGATGAACCCCATAAAATTTGTACATTTGCACAGTCAAATACACATGCCAATAGTACTTGCACAACAGCTCTCAGCTGCCTGTACAGGTAACCTGTGTAGCAGCAAATGCTCCAGGAAAGTGTTTGCTCATGCAACAGCCACTTAGAAACTCCTGAATATCAAAGTTCAGTGTTAGCTGGTCCATAAAATCTATTGAAATGCATGTGGACCATAGTAAGCAGTTTGCAAGGAGCCAGACTGAAGACCCACTGTGTTTCCCTGGAGTGCAGTGCCCTGGTGGATCCCTGAAGCATCTCTTTGGAACCTGTACTAAGACCATTCCTTACAATGTACAGTTGAAAATCCAGGATGTTTCCAATTAAATTTGACCTCTGGAAGGGCATGTATGTTTTTTAAGCTGGAATAGCCAATGCAAACGACTGTGAAGACCACAAATGGTTTTGAAGCAGATTGACCAGAAGGCTCATGTTCATATTACAGCAGTGGCACACATGGTCACTCATGCTGGCAGCTCAATGCCATTCTGATTAAATGTGAATATAAAGGGAGACAATGTGCTTCTCAACATTCTACTTTTATGTCCAGAGACACCCAAATATGCATCCTTTCACACCTCCAGTGCTTTCTGTTTTTTCCTTTGGGGTGGAAATCATGGAATCATAGAATGGTTTGAATTGGAAGGGACTTTAAAGATCATCTAGTTCCAAACTTCTTGCCATGGACAGGAACACCTTTCATTAGACCAGGTTGCTCAAAGTCCCATCTAGTCTGGCCTTGAACATTTTTGGGAATGGGGTATCCACAGCTCCTCTGGGCAACCTGTCCCAATGTCTCATCACCCTCACAGTAGAGAATTTCTTCCTAATATCTCATCTAAATCTACCCTCTTGCACTTTAAAGCCATTCTCCCTTGTAAAAATCTAGGTGCATAGGTGAGAGGAAAGCAGCAGATGATGGGATGCCTGAAGCAAATCCCTTGGCTCGCAATGTAGATGCAGACTCAACTAAATCTCATTACAGCAGAAATACTTGGCCCCTGCTAAGTCGAGATTCTTCTGCTTTGGACCACTAAATACTACTCTTGCTACTTTTATTCCAGTTCTCAAGGTTCTTATAGCCTCTCCAATTTCCTTTATGTCATTGAGTTCTCTCAATTTTCCCTTTCAACACTGCATAGTGCAATATCCCCTTTTGCCAGCTCTTTACCTGCCTTATAATTCTGCTAATGCACCTCTTCTCTAGTTTAAACCAGCAAGCTCCTATATGTCGCTGTATCAGATGTCTTACAGGACTTGACACAAATCTCCCACATTTCAAGGTCAAGAAAATCAGGTCTGAGAGAAAGGTTAAAAGTTGTGACCCCATTTTAATCTACCCAAGCTGTATTTTATCCTGTTTTCCATCGGCTTCCATGTTTGCATACAACAGCAGTTAGAGGTCTGTAACGGCCACCAGATTCCACCTTTCCTTTCTTTTTTTTTCTTTTTTTTTCCCTCTGTTCTCTGCTCATACAGTTTTGCTTTCATAGAATCACAGAATATGCTGAGCTGGAGGGAACCCACAAGGATCATCAAGTCCAACCCTCAGCCCTGCACAGGACTGTTCCTAAGAGTCACATCATGTAACTGAGAGTATCACCCAAACGCTTCTTGAGCTCTATCAGGCTTGATGCTGTGACCACTTCCCTGGGGAGCCTGTTCCAGTGCCCAACCACCATCTGGGGGAAGAACATTTCTCTAATATCCAACCTAAACTTCCCCTGGCACAACTTCAGGCCATTCCCTCAGGTCCTGTCACTGTCACCACAGAGCAGAGATCAGTGCCTGTCCCTCCCCTTCCTCTCACAAGGAAGTTTTAACTCCAATGAGGTCTCCCCTCAGTCTCCTTTTCTCCAGCTGAACAGAGAAAGCGCCCTCAGCTGCTCCTCATATGGCTTCCCCTCAAGGCCCTTCACCTGTTTGGTTCCCAGCATAGACACAGTATGGTAGAGATGTTTAAAAGAGGGAAAATCAGTAATAGCTCAAATTCTGCATGAATTCTCTGCATGAATTTTCAAACTATTTGGGAGAAGTTTGTTGTACAAACCCTTTACAAGATCAGGTTTGACATAAATAGTCCATCAACTTAGCAATGGCACTAACATATTTCTTAGTGCAATAATAATTCTTTACACAAAGGCAACAAGGGTCTGTCTGTCTTATTTTGAAAGCATACAACATGGAAGGACTTAAAAGTTGGGGAATGTTATTAGTTCTGATCTTGGTATCTCTATGTTTCATACTGTGCCAGCAAATTGGAAATAATGTACCTTTAATAGCTGACTAAGCAAACATTATTAGAGAGTATTAAATAAAAGTAAAAAAAAAAGTAAAGGAGGAATTAGTTTATTTTCAGCACTCAAAAGACTTATGGGGAACTTGCTTGGTAGAGAAGTGTGTGTGAGAATGTTAATAAATAAAACTTGTGGGTATTGTTGGTTAGAGCAAAGCGCTAATAATACCAAGGTCACAGGTTCGATCCATGTACAGGGCATTTATTTAAGAGTTAGATTCGATGATTGTGGGTTCCTTTCAACTCAGAATATTCTGTGACCCAACCAGGGAACACAGCAGGTGCTGGCTGGACTGTCAATCTGATCTCCATGGTCACAGCCTTGGCCCTGATCACGGGAATATATGCGACAGTAGCTGGAAGCAAAGTACATGAGGATTGCCATATAGATTCAGTGCATTGCAGCTGTTGATGCTGCAACTCAAATCAGCATTTATTTGACTAAAGGATGTTAAGATGATGAAATGGGCTGTAATTATCATGTGCTGAAAGAGCTGATGAAAAACTGTCTGCTTTCTGCTTTTAATTTAGCTGGAGGCACTGGAAAAAAAAATCCAGGTGGTGGAAACAATTTAAGACACAGTAAAGGTTTAATACGTATTCTTCAGAAAACTTCCATATCTTTTGTTCAAGTCTCAGGTCCTGTCTTGGTATAGCACAGCAATGCGCTTTTGACCTCAGCAATATGATCAATCTCAGTGAGATCAGAGATGCACTTAAAAGCAGGCATATATTATATGAACTTCGGTGGAATTCGGAGCTAGGCGGGTCCCAGTATTAGACTTTGAATTCAATTCCTTTAAATTGTATGTCCTGCAATTCCATCGCGGGTTGGCTCCTCCTAACTGCTCCCTGTTTGTCCACACCTTTTCCAAGGCAGCAGTTCCTGGGTAATTGCTATACTCAGTGATGGTGCCTTTTACCCATACTGTTTTGTGTCTGTTCTGGGCAGTACTACTTCACTATGCACACCACAAAACTGTGCTGGATTTTTTTCTATGAGCCACATCACATCACAAATGCACATGTAGTTTGTTGTCCTCTCTCACTTCAACTTGCTGTTACTGTTGGTGCTTGCCATTTTTCTTTCAGATTTTTGTAGCTTTCAGTGCTCCCCCTGTCAAGTTCAGTGAGTCTTCTCTCTTTAATGTTCTTTCCTGGCTAGTGCCAACATAATATAGAGATGATTTCCTCTGCTGGATCATGTATCACATCCACACTCTTCTAGGATTTGATCCTACAGTGTCCTCAACAGTATTCAGGAGGGCATGAAAGAGCATGTTATAGGGAAGAATTCTCATTGGTTTCTACAAGGTTCTTTTAATGGTAAAATCAAAGACTTGCATAGGTCCCTTGGCATCTGGTCCATCAGGAACAACCTTGAATGGTCATCAATCACAGAGCTTGAGGCTGGGGAGCAGGGCACCAACTCTGTGTTGTTCCCATGCAGGAGACAATTTTCCCCTTCAGTACAGAACTCTTGAGGTGCCCTGGTAATGCTGAGCATGGCAGTCACTCCCCAAAATGAGCTCCTGAGCTGCTTTCTCCATGGCTCAGCACTGAGCCTCCAAGAGTGCAGCCAAAACACTCCCCCAGGAGGCTCTGAAGTTGTGTTGGTTCAGGTGGTATTGTGGAGGGAGGACTGGGGAGAAAGTGGTTTTCTGAGCTAGAGGGTAGGAAGAGAGGAGGTTGGAGATGCAGGCCAATCCAGAAAATTGTGGGTACTTTCCACCAGAGAACTGGCATCTCATCAAATGATCCTCAGGTCTCCTTGAAGAGGATATTACTGTTCCCATTCTTCCTGCGGGGTTCTTTGGCTCCCACATATTGCTAGATCATTTCCAGAGTTGTAATTGCAAAGTAATACTCACATGAACTGATCTGGGAGGCAAAAAAACCCCTTCAATTGGGTATGTGACCCACGATGAAGTTTGCTCAGCTTTGTAAGGTATGTTGTATCCTACTCTTTCAAATAAATAAAGCTTCATACAAAACTTAGGCATTTAAAAAGACCCTCTGGGTAGTTGTGGGTTTTGGTTGGTTGTTTTTTTCCTCAATATTCTTTCTATTAATACCTTTTTGTGAGAAATGGCCACTGTTTTGCCAAAAATTCCATAAACTTTTTAATTGTGCATTATGGCATTCTATGTAACATTTTGGTTAACTATTAGCAGGTATTTCTGATATTTTCAAAGGAATAGACACTGGCTTACTGCAACTGGACTTGGTGTTAGTGAGTGTGTGTTGTGGTGTCCCATTTACTTGCTTTTCTTTAGGAGAATGGGACAGACATCAAACCCAAATAAAACAATACTGAGCACATTGAGCAAACTTGAATCCAGAGAGAGCAGCTAATACTTGCGTTATCAGTCTAAGCATGGGCCAACTGCTCTTTTTCTAAGCTTTGTTGACTTCTTTTTACATAAAAATTAAAACAAATACCACTATTTGTGTAATATAAAACATCAATTGAAATACATGAGTTATTTTAAGCATAGAGACACATAACAATTGAGAGAACAAGCCCATAAAGTTCATTTCTGCACCTCTCTGCATCTTTTAGATATCTGGATGATACTTTCTGCTCTGCATAACCCCTGAAGTTGCTGTGCTCTGTGCCTCTCCCCAGGTTACATGACTGTAGTGAGTTCTGTTTGCAAAGGCTGCACAAGCTGATTAGAAAGGTGGGTGTCTGCCTTGTAAGGACTCCGACAGGGATCTGATCCTTCTAGTTCTGTGTAAGCCAATACATAAGTTTGGGCAATTTGTAGCAAAATACATGTCACCTTCAAGTTTGGTAGTATATGTTCAATTTATGGTCTCTTAGTGTTTCTTGCTTTATTTAAAGGTATATTCTACTGAGTTCTCATGTTATTCTATATATTTGCAGTAACTGTTAACTACTGCCATTAATATCCTGTGAAAATAATTTTCAGATTTGCCAGTTAGGTGCTGAACAGCAGTTTTATGTTCGGTGCATAAAATATATCATTATAAGGCGCTTTCTTGAAATATCTTCACTGAAAATTTCAAACCATGTTTAATCTTGCTCAGACGTCCAACACTGTAATTTCAAGTTCAGCTCACAGTTTATAACTCTGCAATCCTAGTTTTGAAGAGCTGCTAACCAATTATTCTCCATCCTATGACTGGAGAGTTGCATGTTTGTGCCAAACCCATAATACTTTGTTCTGTCTACTAAACAGAATGCTGATTTTGCAGAGTATTTCTCCAATTTTCCTACAGGCAAGCATATTAATAAGAATAAAGTTGTGCCCCTAAATCAGCCTTAATGAAGTAATTTAGCAAAGGTCATGGTTGTTTAAAATGTAGTCACAGGAGTCCAAAGAAATTAATAGATGCAGATGGTGAAGAGGGGAGTTGTGATAAAATAGCTAAAATTATGATAGTTCAAACTGTGAAAGAGTTAACCCTTGGAATAATGTTTGTATTATTGTTGTACAGTTCTACAAGCAAATATAAAGATGTGTATTGTTATGCCAACAAACACAATATTAAGTCTTTTTTTGTTAATGAGCTGAATAGCCTGAATTAAATAATTTTACAAATGAAGTGGTTTTTCAAAACAATCAGCATGTATAATTATATTTTTATAGATGTGCATAAACATATATATTTTCTTTAAGAGTTGTGGACCTTTATTCCTCATAAACCTTCATTCAGGTTTGTTCCATAATTTCTATTCTTCACCACATATTCGTATGAAAACATACAATCAGTGGTTGGAAAAAAATTAGAAGTCCCACTGGGTCTCATATTCATGTCACTTCTCATCACAGAAATAACAGTGTATGTGTTTAAAAGTACTGATGTGATCACTGGACTGACTATTACAAATCAGCCTAATTCAGCTTTTCTAAGGAATCTGCATAAAATCTGGGCATCTCTCATATGAGGGCCAGTGTAAATCAGTACAGATAATTTCAGTTGTAAGAATTCTTTGGACACGGGTTCAAGGAAGCTTTGAATATTTTCTTTGCATTTTTTTTCATCTATACCAGGTCAGCTATAAAAAAATACAATGCACAGAGAATACAAACATTGATGAGGAATATTAGATCAACTTGTCATGCTAATGAAATCCTTGTGGAAATTCCTGCCTTTTCTCTCCCTTCTTAATTTTTCAAGTACATCTTCTCACCAACTACCCTGATTGCTTGACTACTGAGATACTACTCATTTCTTTCCACAAGATTCCAATATTTTAAGGGTAGATGTGGATAATATTTTTTCCATGTGCATAGAATAAGGCATAAAACAGCACAATGTGATTTCTGCTTCAAGCCCAGAGTATTATTTGAACTGTACCATCTTTTCTGAAAGTCAGTTAGTCCCAACTTTAACCTGCAGGTGATGGCAAGCCGACTGCACCTGTGGACAAGCTGGCCCAGATATTCGATTCTGATACGAATTTCTTCACCCTGAGTTTCAAAATGTAAATTGCCACTGTGCTTTTATTTTCCACTGCCTCCTATGTTAAAAAGATGTTTGCTACTGGAAATTTTTCCAAGGTTTCTTTAAGAGCTTGCTTCATCAATTTTAGCACTATCAAGCCATTTCCAAACTTTTGTAACTCCACTGAATACTATGGTTATTACAAGTGTATAAAATTCACTCATTTGCTTCATTTAAAAGGAAAGAATCAAAATACTGAGTGATCTTTCCTGCCCCAGACAGCCCAGTGTCAATTGTCACTCACAGTTCTGACAGCAGATTTTATTTCTCTCTTCTCAAGTAGAATCCCCTCTGGATTAAAGTAGTTATTACCTAATTTTGAAGTTCTGAATAAAGCTCCCTATCAAAGAATATTATCTTCTAATAGCATCTGAGGTGAGCTCAGGTAATGCTCTATGCTCTAATCCTTGCTCTACAAGTCACTGCTGCATTTGTATATTGCAAGATTAAGACAAGATTCATCTATGTTTGTGAAGTTAAATCAAAACAGAAGCCATTAAAGCAGAAAGTATTATTAATTAGTAATTAGATTAATAAATGAACCAAGCAGTAAGAATTCTTTAATTCTACATTGAACCTTTCTTTTAAAATATAGAATGGTTTCCTTACAGTGGATACATAAGAAAAAAAATCCAAATAAATACATGTTAATTATACTCCTAAACCTGCTTACATGTCAAAACTATTTTTACAGTATTGCTTCATTGTTGAGGGTTAGAGTACTTCACCAGCAAGTGGCAGAACATGTCCTAAGTAGGGATTTTCCATTGCATGCCACAATTACAGACAATTGACATTTGATTATAATAACCAACAAACTTTCATGAAATAAATGACACCTGAGTAAGCTTCATAACCTTTTGCCTCGCCCTACCCTGGAATGCATGTGTGCTGTGTGAAGGCTAGGAACAGTTCTGGTGATTGCAAACAGAATTATTTGAAGCTGGAAGGGCACAGACATTTTCTGAGATAGCTTACACACCGTCTGTAGTGGCCTTTAGAACTATTTACCTATGTGCGGTTCTGAGTATGCAAAATTATAGTCTGGGTGAGGGTTATGCACTTGCATCCAGAAGTTTCTGTTTCCTGAGTCTGATTCAACCGTGTCTTGCATTTTCACCTGCTCTCTGCTTATGTCAGCAAAGGCAAAGTGGAGGTGGCGCTGCCAAATCAGAAGTGTTTTATATGGAAGTGCGGAATTGTGCCACTTGATTTTGGTGCCTGTGGTTTGAGCAGCAGCAGGCAAAGCTGCTTGCCTGTGCGAACTCGTCACTTTGTTATGTAACTGTCCCTTATAAATTTGCTTGCCTCATTACCACGTCCAGCTAAACTACTGAGAGCCCACAAACAGTGTGCCAAGAGAGTTTGGGTTGCAGGTGTCTCTGGCTATGAGTAGTGATGTGTGAAATAGCAGTGCAGGAAAGATCCATAAAGGCACAGCTTTCAGCAAGCGTGGTGGAACTGTATTCCTGTAAACCAAGAACTTCTGCTTCAAAGGCCAGTCAGCAAACACATTTCTGTCACCTACATGGTGAGTAATGTGAAAGCAAAGTTTTCCTCATTCAAAGAGCAAAAAATAATGACTGAGAAAATGGATTTGTACCATCTTGATGCTGGCTGGAGTGAGACATGCCACTATCACACTATATATTGAGA
Organism: Myrmophylax atrothorax; assembly: GCA_026770055.1. Taxonomy (NCBI): domain Eukaryota; kingdom Metazoa; phylum Chordata; class Aves; order Passeriformes; family Thamnophilidae; genus Myrmophylax; species Myrmophylax atrothorax. The sequence goes on along the minus strand of JAOXXN010000395.1, from coordinate 66,099,701 downwards.
CTTGTCACCTACATCATTGCCTCTCAGTACCCTTAAAATTATTCTGCCTGTCCATCCTCCTGCATGTTCACCCACTCAACTCCTGGATCTTACTTCAGACACAGGGGTATATCTGGAGTTGAGAAACCATCCTTTAACACCTCTTCTTCCGTTCTGCCAGGGAGGTAAAAACCCTGACAACTGCAGCAGTCCACTTGACTGATGCATATCGGGATCACAGAGAAAGCATGGGCAGTGTCTGTAAGAGGTTTCAGATACTTAATTGCTGTATAATGTTGAGAAGACTTCTACACTGTAACTGGGTGATACATATTACATTCCTAACAATCCCATTTTTTTCAGCCCACGCTCAGTTTTGCTATTTTTTTAACAAAGATTATTAAATTGTGGAGTTTGTTCATCCTGAATGTAACGACCAACTTAAGAGTTCTGACATCTGAACTTTAGAGAACCCTTAAGACCCCTTAATTGCTTAGCTTAAAAAACAGTCAAGGCCCAGTACAGAACAGATGTAAAGTAATAAACTTATCTCATAATGTCAAATGATTAAACAATGGATTCTTTTTTACATTTAAATATACAAGACTTTCCATTAAGGGACTTTGTTGACTCTGATAACAGTTTCACAACCATTAAGTTTATTTCTACAGTTATTTGTTAAAAGCCAATAGGGAAAATAATAGAAACTAATTGAAAAGCAAAGCAAACAGAGCAGAGCCTAGAATGTTTCAGTTAATAAGCAATAGAGATTGTATTGATTTCGTTTTATAAACACCATTAATCCTCAATAACAATCAAAGTGTAGACAGGTTGCTTGTTTAAGTTATCAGATAAGATGGCCTACTCAGGTATATATCTCAGGTAGTAATTTGAAAAGGATATGAGGATTCAAGAATCTATTGATCTATCCATCATGAGCCTGTGTCATGAGAAATGTCCTTGGCAAGGTGCAGTAGCTCTTAAAACGTCATAGACTGACAGTGCAGATTTCCTCCTGCTGGAAAACTTCACAGGCCTGAATGAAAATGGTAGAGTTTCCAAAGTAGTTTTATGTATTTTCCCCAGATTATAGAGATGACTGAAGTGAGGCATCGTATCCTGTCTGCTGCTAGTTCAAAGACCGTGGAAGTGAATGCTTCTAGCCTCAAAGCAGAATCTGCATTCAAGGCTGTGGGAAGCTTTGGTCCTGAGTATCCTCTGCTGGCAGAAAACTGCAAAAGCTGTTCCTGAGACACTTCTGTTCCCAAACTAGGAGCAGAATATAACTCCCCTTCTTGATGGACTGTAGGGAAGGCTGGAAAACCATTACGTGAGTGCAAGTCTCTAAAAACACAAAGGATATCTTTTGGCATTTTACACAAACAATATTCACAGCTCAGGTGTTGACAGGTATTTATTTGCAGTTGCTCTGTGACTGTGTGCTTGGTGGTGACTGAACTCTTCTTGAGATATGTTGGTGTAGCTGGCTCTGAAGGTGCTCATTTTGTTTACCTGATGGTATAACAGCAGCTGGGAAGAGCAGCAGACCCCAGTGTGGCCAGGCTGCCCTCCTTTGTTGTAATGGGAAGTCCAGAGATGTAGTTGCACTGTTTGCCTGTGCTAAAGATCACGCTCTCCCATTGCAAGCATGGTCAGTTCCTATGCAGCTCAAACTGGCTGGGCAGACGTGTTGCATTGTCCTGTTACCCTCAGCTGTAGTGCAGACATGAAATGGAGCTGTGCTACTGCAGGCTTTGGCTAAGGGCCTCCAGCACAGCCAGAGTAGCTTGCAACTTGGTTCTTGACTTGTGCTTGTTGGCAATTTGGTTCTTGTCTTGTGCTTAAGCCACTTGTGAGTTCTTGAATAAGCTGCTCTCTTCATTTCATGGTATGCAGAACCTGATCCAGGGACTTGGCACCAAAATGCTTAATTGGCCACACTGCCCACCGGTCTGTATGGAAAGATGACTTAACATGCATGTGTTTAATGCAGGGACCCATGGTACAGAAGTGGATGTTTGGGCTCAGGTTGCTCCTCTGCCACAGGGATCTTTGAAATTTCATCTTGTTCTGCTGTCAGTGGTATTGGAACTTGCTCAAAGCCCATAACCTGGCTTGGAACACTTCCAGGGTTGGGGCATACGCAGATCTTTTCTGTTGCAGTCTCTCAGCACCCTCATGGCTGTTCTTCTGCTGAAATTGGGTTGGTTTTTAGGGACTAGTTCAACATTTCTTAAATTAAAAAGGAAGGAAATTAAAAGGAAGAAGGAGGAGATTGAGTGTGATCCTATGATCTCATGTTAACAACTCACATGGGAAAGAAGATACTTTGATGTCAGTTCCTGTTTTATTAAATACAGCACAAAAGCATGAAATACGCAGTAGAATAGGGACTGACACACTGTTTTCCTCTATCCAGCTGAATGTCCAAGAGCCTACTCACTCTCCCTGGCCAAGATAATATCTGGTTGTTCCAAGTAGTGTGGGATAGCTTCCGTAGGAAAGAACATTGATCCCAAACTGTCTTATGGGCTCTTCAAGGAATTATTTCAAATTCTTTTATCATGAGAGGGAGAATGAGCCCACTTCTCTGTGGATATGGGTGAGGCCTCTGGTTCTGAGCCAGGTGGACAAACCAGGAGTAATCTCCTCTAGCTGCACATTCTGAAAAACACTGTGTGCTATTACCTCCAACTGTACCAGAGTCCAAGTGCAGCACCAGGTTTTGCAACTCCTGGAGGGTGTCCTGTGTCCTAGGAAAAGGTAGGATTCAAGACAAGGTCTTTTCAACAGCAATTTCCTCTTTCTGAGCTGAAATGTTGTCTTTGGATCAAGCTTATGACTCCGAAGAAGTAAAATCAAATAGGGTCATGCTAGAAGGTTGTACTTTAAACATTCGTTGCTCAAGATAAAATGCATTGCACTATATACAAATCACATTTTACAGTGGAGCAGAATGACAAAGATGTTAAAGAGCACCAGTCCCAATACCAGCCCCTGAGGACACCACTTGTCACTGGTCTCTGCTTGGACCAGTGAGCCATTGAAAACAACTCTTTGACTGTGACCATCCAATCAATTCCTTATGCACTGGGTGGTCCATCTGTCAAATCCGTGTCTCACCAGTTTGGAGACAAGGCTGTCATGTGGCACAGTGTCAAATGCTTTGAATAAGTCCAAGTAGATGAGGTCCGTCACTCTTCCCTTATCCACTGGTGCTTTAACCACATCATAGAAGGCCACCAAATTTGTCAGGCACAATCTACTCTTGGCAAAGCCATACTGACTGTCACCAACCACCTCCTTATTTTCCTTGTGCCTTAACATAGTTTCCAAGCCAGGTACAGAGGTGAGAGTGACTGGCCTGTGGTTCCCTGTGTCTTTTTTTTTCTCCTTTGAAAAATGAGGGCAATGTTTCCCCTTTTCCAATCAGTGAAAACTTCACTGGGCTGCCATGACTTCTCAAATATGATGGATAGTGGCCAGTTCCCTCAAGAACTGTGAATATATCTTGTCACAAGTCTTACGGACCTTAAGGTTTTTTAAATGGCCTCGAACCTGATCTTCTGCAGTGGGTGGTTTTTCATTCTCCCAGTCCCCGCCTGTGACTTGGGCAGTATGGCTGGATCACTTGCTGTTGAAGACTGAGGCCTTCCCCATCCCCAGGTCTTCCATTTCCTTCTGGAGAGGGACCCCATTTTCCCAAGTCTTCCTTTTATCACTGTACCTACAGAAACTTTTCTTGTTGACCTTAATGTCCCTGGCCAGAATCAATTTTACCAGAGCTTCAGCTTCCCTAATGTGATCCTGGACCATATCTCTGTATTCCTCCCAGGCTACCTGTCCTTGCTTCCACTCTCTCTAGGTGAAAGCATATATATGATTAATTAAGTAAAAGGATATATCATCGTAATAAAAGAGCTTTAAAATATAAGAAGAATAGATAAGGTTAATTAAAGAAAGCAATACAAATTGTTGGAAATGAAATGACTGAGAGATTAACTAAAACAATTGACATAAATGGAAGCATTTACTCTAAGTATATTTCTGGTTTTGATAAAGTTTCTTGACTGTAGCAGAGAAGACTAGAAAAGATGGTAACAAAAAGGAACCAAAAATTGCCTGTCTTAGGGCAGAAGCTTGCAGTTGCCTCAGGTAGAAATTTCCTGTTAACTTTTGCAGTCCTTGGAGAGTAGCCCACTGTCATCAATCCCTGGTCAATATTTGAGTAATGCTCTTTGGCAAGTCACACCATTTGCTGTTTGCTTGATCAATGTATAATAGCCCAATGACTCAATATTATAAAACTCAATGACCTGTGAAACTTCAACATTTACATTTCTGTTAAAATCTCAAATAGTTCTTTATTAGTAGGAACTCAAGCTAAAATGCCAAATAGATAAGCATGATGACAATTATTAGCTATTTTCTTAGTCATGCTGAGACAAATTCTAGTGCTTTTACTAAAACTGAATACTAAGAAATGAATGAAACTACTCATTTGGAAAGACAAAGCTCACCACATAACAGAGGGATTAGGAGATGCAGAGGTCAGAATCTGTCTCAGGCAACCCATCTCAATTTTCTTGGTTTTTTTGTCCTGTTTACTATGGCATATTGCAGTTGTACCCAAAAGGGCATAAAATATTTACTGACTTGTAGTGTTTCACACAATCAGTTATCTGGTTGTCAATGTCTGTGCAGCTTAGTGGGCTTTAGAGTGGTAAACATATTATGAAATGAAATCCTGACCCCACTGAAAACAAAGTGGGACTCCCAAGGGACCATCCCAGTCCTGATGGGGAACCTTCCATTTACAGCCTCCTGAATACTGCAGTTACATCCCATTTCACCTCTTTGGATCCCAGCAGCACAGAAACACAGCATAGGCAGAGAGGACTAGGGCTTTTGCTGCTAGGCTGGGTGCTCAAGCAGACACAGTGTCTCCGTGCAGGGTTCCAGCCTCTGCAAACACATTTCTGCTGACTGGGCACTCCCAGTATGTTCCCATGCAGAGTCAAACCTGGAAACTTAAACTGCTGCTGTAGATGACTTACATTGTTTAAAGCTGTGTGTTCAACTGTTCTGAAAGCATTAAAAATGCTGAGGTGGGCCATGAGGTCTGAAAAGCGTGTTAAGATCTTGGTCCAGTTAACGGTGGTGAGTAGTGTCAGTACTTTAGTCCATTTCAATGCAAGATCAAATGGGTGAACTTAAACTACTTACTGCCAAACACAGTTTGTAGACACCACAGAGCAGATATAAGAGGTGCAACCAAATTGACTACCTCTCATCTGTCGTAATTCACAACCTCTAGGCTCAGAGACAGGTGCTGCAATGCTGTCAATGTCCTGCATCAAACATGGGTGCTGATTTGACCTGCTAGCTTGAGGTAGAAAGTTCAGATACGTTAACACATTAGTGTGTCATAGTTACATCCTTGAGTGGTGATTTTGTGTTAATAAAGCAGATATAGGTGCATTCAGACATTGCCACAAACTGATGCTTTTTTTCTCCTTCTTTCCTTTCCACTTTCCTTCAAGTATAGTGGACTGAAAAATCATCAACAAGCTAGACATGTTTGCCTGAACAACCCTTTTGACAATCATTCTTATTAATTTTTCCTATAAAGAAACTGGCCATCAACCTGTCAAGATTGGGTTCAGTTGTAAAATGAAATCAATAATAAGAAAAAAGAAGCACTTAGTAATAATCTTTACCTAATTAACAGAGAGGGATGGTTTAAGAAATGCTCTGCTGACCTTTGAGGCACAGCACCTGCAAAATTTAAGGAGGGACAAAGCTAGCAGAAAATGTGAGATAGAATGAGAGAGGGCTCCTTACTGGCCAAGCCTGAGTTTCCAGGGCAGGTCGATGGAGCACATGTAGGTCCCCAAATAAGCAGTGGCTGCAACATGTAAGGTCCAGGTCAGTGAGCCTCAGTGATTGCTCCCATACATTGCTCCCCAAAGCTTTGTGGGACAGGAATAGTTAATATAGGTGAGATATTTCAAATAACACACATGAGAGTAAAATACTATCTGGCTGTGGAAAGGAGAAGAAAGGTAAGATTTATGACTCCCCCTGTATCTCTGAAGAGCTTTTCTGACAACTTCAGCTGATTCTGACCATGTTGGCCATTGTATGGCACCTCTGTTTCAGCAGCTCTGTGTGTGCCTCCTTTGGCACAATGGGATCTGTTTACCTTGCACTATATGAGCGCTCTGTAAACATACATGTATATGTAAGTGCAGGTTGTTACACGCACTTACTACTTGAAGCAACTCAGAGCAACTGTTGGGTCACTATTTGCATGAAGAATGTGTGTGGGTTTATCATTATGCAAAAGGCATCAGACACACCTGCTAGAACAAATGAAACATTTCTAGAAAAAACAAACCTGCCTTTTACTGTAGTGAGTATTTGCAAACTGTTCTCTTGCATATTACACCATTTCACCACATTTGGAACATCAATACTGCCTTGGGAAAGTTTGTGCCACCCCATTTCGTGCAGCTCCTTAAACAAATACTAGGGAAGCAAATTAAATCTGAAGCAATGTGAACACAGGCTAATGAGGGAAGAAAGAACACATCTAGCAAGGGAAAACTAAGGTTATATCAACATAATACAATGCTGCTCAGAGCCAACACATTAATATTCCTAAGCAGCACTGTACAGTTGGATGTAACAACATGAGGTAAATTCTTAAACTACATCCATACCACAGATGTTCACTTGTCAGAGCTCAGTGGCAAAGCAGCTCAGCATTGTCACAGCCATTCTCTCTGTTCCACATGAAACTTGAACTGAGTTTGTCCTGCAACATCTTTGTTTTAGATGTTTCAATAGCTCCTGGTTGTTTTTGATGGTCAGGCTGCCTGTGAAACCAGGCTCTCTTGTCCAGGGGATGCAAGTGGCCCTGGCTCCCTGCTCCCTCTGAGGGGAGCCCTCAGCAGGAGTCCTGCTGAGCTCTGAAGCAGTCTCATGCTGCACTGAGGAACATACCGTTTCATTCCCCTTTATATATGTATGAAAGGGGATTGTCCCATTCTAGGAGTAAAAACATGCCTTGGAGACTAAAGTTCAACTTACCCTGCCTGCTTTATATATATTCTACTTGCACTGTAGTAAATGCAGTCTCACCCACAGAGTGTGGGTCTATGAGACTGTTGAGCCTTTTACAAAAGCTCTGACAATTGTGTTACGTTGAATAAAAAAATTGGAACTGTTGATCACGTATGTATAAAAAGAATAAACAGGGTACCACTCTTGAAAATAAGCAATGAGAAAGCCAAGGCATACAGGAGGCAAAAAAAATATTGTTAATTATACTAATTATTTGAAGTACGTGAACAAGAAACTACACTGACATTGAAATAACACTGTCTATGAAATAAAAGGATCAGTGAAGCAGTGAATGTCAGTTTGTAGAAAGATTTATTTATTACAAAAAGCAGCTACATGTTAAATTAAAAGTGTACACTTACAAGCCATAGAACATGTCTTATTTGCTTACTATGTTTTGGTGGCCTGACAGATACCTCTTCTACTGTAACATCTAGCTAGGAAAGCAAATTAACTGTGCTTTTATCTAGTTTCTTACCCCTCAGAACAGGAGAAAAAGGAAGCAGGTACACACAGCTTAGCTAATTCCTGGTGGTGTTAGTGCAGTGTGTTCATCCATGAGGTTCCTACCCATGACGTTGCACTCTCCAGAAATACCACTGATGAATGGTGTTGTGGAACATCCAGAAAAGCCTGAAAGAATCACTTTGGCTTTGCTACACTGTTTAATGTTGACTACATCAGCCTGCATTTCCCTGTAGAAATTAAAAATCGGGGAAAAGGCAGAGAAAGGGAATCTTCCATTCTTCTTCCCTTGGTACAATTGTTTGCATTTTCCATCAGATGATACAAATAATGAAAAATAGCTGAGTTCTTCCTTGCTTTCACTCAACATTATTAAATCCTTTAGGCTTTCAAACAGCCAGGACAACTCCAGTATAGTGTTTGTATTTCATTTCTCTGGCCTAGATTTTTATGTACAGAATTCTCAATGGTTAAATGTCTCTCATCATCCATTGTCTTAAAATTAAACATATAATCACTACAGGTTCCCTCTGAACTTAGGAAGGTAGTAATGGGGCTAGGAAATACTGATGGAGTAATATCCTCTGCTCAGATTACAAATAGTTTTTTAGCTTTGACTATAAATGAACTAAAGAATTGCACTGGTGCATCTTTGGGGATGTATCACTAATTTGATGATGGGTTGTTATATTTTTAACAGCTCTGCTTTTCCTGTGTATTTTGCACAACTTACCACTGGTTCCCCCTTAACAAATGTGAGACATTTTCCATTTGGACATTTTGTGTTTAGCATAATTAGTCTAATTTGCTAATAATACGCTAGCTGTGGTTTCTTGTCTATGAATTTTAGGGACCAAAAAATGTGGTCAACTTCTCCCATCACATCACTTGATAGAAGGATTTCTTTCATTGACTCTTCCCATCTACTCTCCAAATGATATCCTCCTACTGTCTCTTGGTAGGAACTTCTCCATCACTGTCCGAGGAAAGAGAAAATCCCAAGACACATGTGTGCACACACTCAAGTACCAGAAGTACCTTCTCAAAAAATGCTCTTAGGGGTCTATTAATGCTGATCACACAGGCTGAAATCATCCTCTCTTTTAGGCCTAATTACATTCCTTATATAAGTGGAGCCAGCTGGAGGTTTTTTCCAGTTTCTTCAATTCCTAGAAGGTTACTCTAGCTCAGGACTATCAGGTTACTGTTGCTAAGGAGTTTACAGCTGTACTCAAAGAGGATAATCTACTATCAGCCATCTCATCTGTATCATCACACATAAATAAACTTGGTTTCTTTAGGACTGCTTTGCTTTTTGTTTCCTCCCCCCACCCCCACACCCCCTTTATGACATGCTGCCCTTCACACTCTTGAAAGGAGAAAATTACTGTAAGTTACCCAGGACAAGCTCTCATACTCAAGAAATTCTCTAATAGTTTAGCTTCAGCAGTGATGGGGGGATAGGGCAGAGGGGGTGTTTCTACTGGCTGTGAGCCATCACCTGTGTGAAAAACATCCTCATGGTGTAGGGTGTTTAGAGGAAGAAAATGCATCGCATATTCCAGTTCTTTATGATGCTAGTCATGTTGGAGGACTTCTTTTGAGCAGTGGTAGGAAACCTCTTTTTTTCTATTCAACAGAAAGTGTTTAGACAGTTTGAAGAACTCTTGTCTCCCTTCCTCTATTTGAGCTCAAGTCTTCAATTAGATGTAATTGAAAAAGGTAGAGTAAATGGCAGGTGTCTGCCTCTTTGGAAGGCATAATTATGACTAGCTTGCAGACTTGGAATTTTGATGACTGAATAAATAAAGAAGACAGATGTGTCTGTGTACACACTGACAGCAGTATTGACAGGATGACACAGGGACATTTGTAGCTCTGTAGTCTGTAGAATGAAGGGAAATGTGTCCCCCCCTCTTATTTAGAAAACGAGCATTTTGTCTCCCTTCTTATCTGTGGATGAGATGAATTTCTGCTGTATCTGTGGAAGATAATGACATTTGAAGTTAGGACTTAGGCACTGATTTGTGCTAGCTGGAGGATTTCCATTCAATGTATTCAATGAGTTCTTATTTTATATCTACTTTCACTTTTATTATCTGTATCTTCTTTATATTCTGAGCATTCTACAGGTGAGAAATTACCTTGAATCTGAATAGAAATTGAAATGTGTTGCCAACTAATCCTGTCTCCTAACGTCAGATACTCCACAAAAAAAAAAAATCTATGCAAAGTTTTTCCTTCTCCTTTAAAAGCACTATTATAGCCATCTTGCTGTGTGACATTTTCATAAATCATAAAGAAGAAAAAAAAGCCAGCTCAAGTACTGCTTGGAGAGGAGCAATAGAATACCTGGGTAACCAAGCTCTTCACAAGGTCTTCTTGCTCTCGCTGCCATGGCTTGCAGGTGGTGATACTGGGGCAAACAAGGTTTTGCTAACAAACCAGTTTAGAACAAGATGTTATCTAATCTACACCTTAATAAAATATTGGGGCTTCTAAGACATTAACTATCTTCTTGTCATATACTGCTAACCTGCCTATCATTATTGTACCTGGTATCAAAAAACATTCTCAAAACACTGTTTGATCAGCAGTCATCTGTTTTTTCATTGTCTTCTGTGTCACAGATTAATGTACCCATGTATTATGTTGTTTTATTCTTTGCATGCAGTCACAGCACTATCACTGTTGAAAATTACTCACCATTTTTGAATTTGCAGAGGCTTTAAGAGAAAACTGCTGTGAATGTTCTTCAAAAATATCTTTAGCTCAGTTCGAGAATGATGTGTTACTTTAAGATGATTTCTTTTACGCTGTTTTACATAGACTTCATAGATGGTCTGACTTTGGTAAATCTACTCTGATGCCATGTGGAAGGAGTTCTGCTTTGCTGTGCATTACAGGTTTTTTTCTTTTCCACTGATATATAAACTTAAATAGCAAGTATGTTAATTAAAATGTCATCATGATTATAAAAGTTTTGATGGTGTATGTAGGGCTGAGGGATCTCAGCATAAGATAACCTTAAGAGTGTCTTTGTTTTCTTGACAGTTGGGATTTTTCTCTGTTGCAAATACAATTTCTCATGAACAGTATCTGAAAAAGTCCATACAAAGCATGGTTAGGATTGCCTAAGGAAAAGGCTTTATTCAGCTATTTGTCCTTAAAAAAACCTTAATTGCTAGGGATATGCTTTTATTGCTCCCTCATGAATAATAAAACAGCTAAACTGAGTGTAAAATATCTAAGCAAATAAGAGAAAGGGATAGAGACAGCTTCAGTGTCTCTTCTTATGTTAGACTATTATGGTTTTTTTAAGAATGGGGATATTTTTAATTGAGCTATTCCCTGTTATCTCACATTTCCCTTATGTTTCCCCCCTTTATTCTGCTTACTGAAATAGTTTATTTCTGTAGCTGAGTATCCATGACATTGTCTATTCAGGTCCTTCAAATCGAAAATGCTTTCATACTTCTCCTTCCTTCAGTCAAAACAAAGGCTCTCATCTATGAGACATCTGGATTCTAAACCCCGTACTCACTGCTGTGAGCTACTTTGTTGTGTTTTATGGTCCTGCAAAGTCTCATCTGCCTTAACACACTTGCACAATGTTTGCTGCTTTGACATATGTCCTGTTTCTACCATGGATCTGATGTGATTCCTCAAAAGACTTCCTCATGCTCTCTACCAGTTTTCCACCAAATGTAGAAAGTGCTAAAGTGTATCAATATGATGAGGTTTATTGTTGTGGAATTAGCTCACTTCTGCCTCTGCTGCTTTGGTCTTGCACCTCACAGGTGTTCTTGTGTCTGTGTTCATTTTAATTAAAGCTGTGCTGGTGCTGCATTCTCAGTGAATGTCATGCAGATCATTGCTGGTTCAGCTCTTTAGATGACAGAGTAACCGCCCATTCCATGTGCTGTGGAATAATAATCCAGAATATTGGTGCATGTGCTTACCATTACTGGTACTAAATCTTGATTACAGCCCTCCTCCTACTGCAAGCACTATAGCTAATATATAACATTAATTTTTTACATAGGAAATGAGGAACTAGTGCTTTTAATGAAAATAAATTAATTTGCTGGCTAAGGTTATCTTCCTGATTTGACTACTGTGAAGTAACCCTGAAAAGTTCATTTCCAGAGGAGCTTTTCCTTAAGATATGACTACAGTACATATTGGAAAATTGCCATTTTTATTTATGTTATTTACTCTTTCCCCTGTTTCCTTTCATAAATTAAAAGAAAGCAACTCTCCCAATTTGCAAATAAAGCTGCTTCTGTATCACAAAGGCACAGTTCTTGCCATTGGCTGTACCTCTTCCCAACCCTTGTTGCTACCAGGATGTCAGCTAAGCTGCTCATATAACCCTGGTCTGAATTAAGAAAAATTGTGGTGTGGAGATAAAAAGGACTGCAAGGAAGGAGAAAAGGGACGTGTTTTCCACAAGCTCTTATTCAGTTCTCCCATTAAATTTTAAAATTATTTTTTCTAAGATAAAAAAACCAAAAATCAACATTGATTCTCCCCTCCCCTTTGGTCTGGTTAAGGTGAAGGGGGGAAAAAACAGAAGAAAATAATTGGAAAATAAAATTAGAAGTATCAGTTAAAATGTAAGAATTGGTGTAAGATTGGCACATTAATCTATACTGTGGAAATTACATATGTATGCTCATAACATACATCTGTACATAGACTCTGTGCCCAGTTTCTGCCAGCATAACCATCTGCGAGGGTTTTCATATCAAACACACATCAAATGCACAAAAATTATCTTAAAAGTTAGAAGCATTATATAGAAATGAGTAGTACCTCATCCAGAAGAAGAAAGGCAGTATTAAATAATGAAAGTTCATTATACAATACGTTGGAATGAGGAACATTTTGAATTGTGCAACATACACTGCAGTGAATAAGCATGTTTACAAGCTGAATGTGACTGATATGACATAAATGATCATCAGTTTGAATGCAATTTGGAACTTTGCCAGTTACACTTCTGATGAAACACTTGATTCTGATGATGTTCTTATGCTGTACAAATATATCCCCTATTATATGATATAAACTATGCATTGCTGTAGCTCACACTCCAAGAATGTGTCTCATGATCAAGTAATTACTTTAAATTGTCATGGGAATTGTATATTTCCTTCGGAAGTTGGTGTTCCAGTAGCAATTTTTTCACAAGTAAGTAAAAAATTATTCTCCTGACATACTTTTGTCTGTATAGCGCTCGCATTCTTGCAAAAAGTTCGCATTTTGAGTGGGCAAAGTATATTAATATTGTAATAAAAAAAGAGGGAGAGAGAAAAGTGAGAGAAATGTTTCAATGAAATTATCAGTGATCAGGAAAAAAGTGATTGGCCACCTCCCCCAAAATACTGAACCGATGTGTCTGTTGCAGATGTACACAAGCTGTGCCTCTAGTCACATTCAGGCACCAAATCACTGGTTTTGTACAGACTTTTCATGTTTTTGGGCTACTTCTCACTTCATCAATTAACTGTACCCACTGCTGTGTAATTCTCTGACTTAATGTAGTGAGTAATTGTTTCTTTAAGTGAAATTATTAAATATCTGAATGTATAATTGATATCTGATGTAGAGAACATCTTTTATGTCCTCTGATTCAGTGATGTTCTACTTCTAGTACTTCTGGCATAAGCAGCATCTTAGCCTTTAAGGGTTAGTTACCCCTGTTTAGACAACAACAGGTAATTAATTACCCATGAAAGAATCCTTTTCTGTTTCATGTGATCTGTTGAGTACACACGGATATGCTTCAGCTAATATTAATTCCAGAGAATAGGAAAATCACTCTTTGGATGTCTAACAAAGCTGTTCCACTCCATACCCAGTTTCTATATTATGGTATTTTGTAGGGGTTGTTGTTCTCTAAGGTACTCTGCTATGTTGCTACTCTAGTTCTTGAAAATCTCTGTCAAGATGCTTGTTCTCTCTCTTACAAAGGGCAACACCTGGCACCTCATTGGCAACGAACATGCAGTACTATTTTTCTTTCAATATATTTTCTCATCTCATTGTTTCCTCTCAACCTTACAGAAATTTCAGCTGTGGTATTTTCATTGTGCTCTCCATTTTATTTCTGGGTTTGTTTTTTATTTTGTTTTATTTTATTTCCTGGAGTATTTTAACAAGTTCCTATGAGTTTTCTCTGCTTCAGTCATTGGCATAGCGTAGCACTGCCCTGACAATGTGTCCACAGTCATTTCCTGTTCCAAGTACTGCCATATCTCATATTATATCGCTGTGCATAACTCTTGCCAAGAAAAAAAGGGTCTCAAATTGATTTTTCACAGAAAAACACGGATATATTTATTTGGTTTGCTACTACAAATATTCTTTCTCTGGGTTGTGACCGGGTGAATTCCAGGCCCATTGAGGCCAATGGAAATCTGTCACTTGGCTTCAGTGGAGACAGGATTTCCACCCGAATTTTTGCCCATTCGGAGAATTAGAACTGACAGTGATTGTTGATAAAAACCCAGGAACAACACAGCCAAATAAAAAAGTAATAATAACAAGATTCCATCACTTCTGCTACTATTGAAAATCATGACTTTTTCATCGCTGTGTGAAAGCAATTTAAACAACTAAGCCTCATGTTTTTGCTTGGCTTTTTTTTTAAATCATTACCTGTTGTTATTTGTGTGATGATAGGATCAAGGAGGCCTAGCCACAGATAAGAACCTCCGTGTTGTATAAACAGAGAAAGAAAACACAGCCTCCTGCAGGCTTGCCAAATGAGTGCTTACCAAGAGATGAGGGAACATGGGAATGTACTCTGAGTACAGTAATCGTTATTGTGCATTGGGCTGTGCAGCAGTGCCCTGGGAGCCTCTTTGCACATTTTTCTGGGTGTGAGGGCAGAAGACAGGGCTTTAGGAGACATTTTGAAGAATGTAAAGGAGCTCTGTGCTGGCAGCAACAGGTATTTCTTTCAAAACATGGAGAAAAGAGAAAGGTGTATGAAACACCCAGAAAGCTTGTAGGGAAGTCTCTGATTATGAGCTTCTGCCTTTGAGAAGAACAGAGGGGAGGGAAAAGCAAGGCTGGGAAGTGCAGGTAAGCATCTGTAAGAACAGTAATAGCAGCACCAAAGAGGCTGGATGGCCTTTCCTCAGGAGAAGAAGCTGTCTCAATTCACCCTTCTGTTATTGTCTTCAGTGTGGCTTCTGAACACATCCCTCTGGTGTTTGTAGTGTTGACTGTATTTGCAATCCAAAATTCAGAGGCTCAAATCACATAAATATCCTGATCCAGATATTTTTCTCCCATCATCAGCAAGTACTTTCAGAACTGGATGCAGCCCAGCTGGAAATAAGATGAGGACAGATTTTCTTGAAAGATTTCTCATACAGGCAGCTTTTGGCTGGGTTGGAGACATTTCAAAAGAGTAATATTTCATTCTGTTTCAGTATTTCTTCATCCAGTTAAAGCCAGGAAGTGCAGGGATAATAATTTTAAAAGAGAAAGATACTGAAGCCCAATTCCTAAACTACAGTAACTGACACAATAGAAATAAGTAGATTTTTTTGTTTGAAAAAAGAGTAATAGGGGTTTCAGACAGTCTATGTCATGAAGACTCAAGCAGGCCATTCCTTTGCAACCCATGGCTCATCTTCATTTAAAATACATGGCTCCAAAACAGATCTCTGCCCCTAAGTATTTTTAAACTTCAAGGCTGTTTGGAATCTGCATTATATTTTCCATATAGTGAGTATATACAGCTCATCTAAAGTCAATTCTAACTGAGAGTACATCAGAATTTGGAAGTGCAGAAGTGTCCTAGAAGGGTGACACCAGGACTCAGAGACTGCCCATACTTGGATACAGATATGCTGGCCTCAGCCATTATGCATGTAGACTGGCCTCTGCCTTTATAACTGCTGAGTGCAGCCTCTAGTTCTGTGTAGGTGTTTGAAACACGGATTTTAATCTTGAGGCTTGTATCCCTCTCTATTTGACTGTCATGTGGTAGATCTCTTTCATCTTAAGTTCACTTTCTTCTCTTGAATCATGGTACTACGTCTCTGCTCTTTCAGATTTTGATTTCCTGCCTTACTTTTTCTAATTCATTCCTCTATGAGCACTTTGGTAATGCAAACACTTTACTGGGCCCTATATTTTTCTGAAAGTGGTGGGAATAGGAGAAAAATATTGTTCTTGTGTGTGAACTTGAGTAAGTGTTATCGTGTGTGTTCTTTTGACTGCTAACCCGTATTTCCTGCTGGCTTTGTTACCCACAGTAGTATGTAACTTTCCTTCCTTTGACCCATTCAAACTCTAAAAAAAATTGAATCAATTCAGAAAGCAGTTATAGGCTCACGATTTCTAAATTTTCTGCTTTCCCTCTTTTTCCTTGCTTTACTAAAAGAGTCCTTGACTTTCTGAGAATAAGCAATTACTTATCTGTGCCATTCCAACACATGTCTTCAATTTCCCAACATGAATACTTCTGCTCTTTCTGACCACATCATATCAAGAGTTAAAAAGTGATGGTCCTGTGTTTGTGCAGCAGCTTCTTTGGTATTACCATGGCTAGAACTGTACCAAACCCAGCTTTTTGTCCCACAGTTTGGTTTGAAAATATGTCTTTCATCCCAATTGCAATCAGCTGAAAATTTTTCCCTTGCACTGTGGACTTAGTTTTCTACTATAACTACCAGATAGGTAGGAAGAGTTTTCAAACAAAAGTAATTTTGAACTGAAATTGGTACCTGCATGAACTTTTTTTAAATACAAATGAAATATTTTTTGCTCTGGAACCATGTTTGTTAATATTTTCTAAATTGTGACATTTATTTTAAATGCTTGTTTCCTGGGGGGGGAAGCCCCAAACAAACCAACCAACCAAAAAATTAAAAAAAACAAAAACAAAAACAAAAACAAAAAAATAATCACAAACAAAAGAAAAAAACCATACCCAACCCAACAACTGATTAATTTTTGACAAATTGGTGCTTTCTGACTGGGAAAGCTGTATGAAGAAATTCCCAAGTGGCTTATCAATTTAGTGGCTTAGCAATTTAGAATAGTGACACATTAGAGAGCTGTTTAAAAAACTTTATTTTCACTATTCAACTGGTAGTATTACAGGTTTTATTTAAAGTCTGATCCAAAATTTACTGTTGTCAGCCTCTCTCTTTATTTAGTTGACTTCACACCCAGAAAAACCAGAGTCATTGACAGCTATTAATAGCTTCATGTGGCATCTCTGTGGAGCTCAGTGAATTTTCTCAGTTTTCCAGATGTTGAACCTGAAGTATTACCAAAGATGGAGGGACTTGAGCAAGGGCATGCAGAGTGTCAATAGTGAGATCCTGAACAGTAGCAGCATCTTGTCTCTAGACTTTGGCCTTCAGAGTATAGAACAGAAAATATACACCAAGACAGTAGTAATTCTCTTAATGTTCAAGTTTTTCGTTCATTTGTGATTGCAACAGTGAGGGCAAGCTCAGAAAATGGGAAGTTCAGGTGGATTAATAAAGTCCTGTGCAATATTTACTACTGCTGCAGTTAGTGGGGAACCACACAGCTGGGCAGTAAAGGACAGCTTCAGAGGGAGCAGCATGGCCTTAGGTTTCACCCACTGCTCTGAAGGCATTTTTAAAAGAACTGCTTTTTCCCATATGCATTTTCAACTGGCTGTGCCTAATGTTGACAACAGCTTCAGAGTCCCAGCCCAGACCCAGAGTCTCTGTCTGAGTAGCTTAAGCCTTTAAACCACAGTTCTCGGCACCATGATATCTTTTCAATGGAGTAATAACACTTAAAACTCCAGCAACCCAATAGCTGTAACACAAACTAAAGGCTGTTACACTCTCCGTGGGGGTCACAGCCTGAGCAGTTGTTCCAGCAAGAACATATTTCATGGTCCGTATTTCATCTAGGCAAGGCTTTTAAAATTAGATTGGCTCCTACCAAATTTAGTTTGTTATCCTAGACTTTCCTTGAAGGCTGAAATGCATATGCCTGCACTATCAGCCTCACTTAAATTTGCCTCGCTGATCATACATTTGGTAGCTGGGAAAAAATAAATGTAGTTGTGCTTTTTTCAAAATGCTTGTCAGACCATTTCTGGCAAAGACAGTGAAGAGTTTACACTCAATTTGAAGTTAATAATGCTCCTATCAGGAAAAATATTGATCCCTAATTAACCCTAATTTCAATCTCTGGCTTAAAATTACAGCTGTCTTCTTTCACTTATAGAGCTCCTGATGTCTCAAGCCATCAGTTGTCAGATGGGACTGTATTTTGCTGTCAGAACTTGAACTAATAACTTCCTTGAAAAATTTAAATGTTATGTTTTCAGATATATAAACAGTTCAGGGACATCTTTAATTCTTCCAGAGCTTCAACTTTTTACACTGTCCCTGCTCCATCAGGCCAATGAGCCACAAATATTTGAATGTGTATTTTGTTATTCTGAGCAATATTTTGATGTCTTCTTTGTGTGTCAGAAGCAGAAGTCAAGTAAAGCCTTCCTTGATGTGTTGCCTCTTTTCACCGTGGATGCTTCCCCCTCCCCACTCCTTACACAGACTCTTGTTATTGTCAGTCTAACACCTCCGTTCTTTTTTCCAAGGTTTTCTCAAGCCTCATATCATGTTCTTCCACTGGTTTTCCCATAGTCAAAAAATGCTGCCTATGTTGAACTTAGTGTCTATTGTAGGTCTAGGCAATCTAAACCCTTGCATGTTCTGATATAATTCTTGTGTCTGAAAATCAACCCAAGTGCAGCCTGAGGAAATCCTGTTATGTGAAGTGCTGCATATGCCCAGATTTGTTGGGCAGGATTATGGTAAGCACTACATGGCACAGTGTCGCAAGCTACAGGGCATATCTCTTGCTGAGTTCCAACTTAAATGGCTTTGCTGCCTCTTGCCCACCCTCTTTTGTTATATATCAATTTTCTCAGGTAGGTCCACTGGGTTGTCTTATTTGAGTAAATCTAAGCACATTTTCAAGGTTTGTTTCTGTGTTCTTCAGTGTTCTGCCACAGGATACCCACAACCAGGGTTCAGTTGCAGACAGGCATTAATTTTTTTAAACTTCTATTTGTATTCTCTGTTCAAGAATTGCTGTCTCTCACATCTCATTTTTCCCCTGGAGTGTAGCAGGCTTCGTATTTTTCCAATGTGATTTCACTCCTGGATTAATTGGAGACTCTAAAAATCTACCGGCTGCTTCAGAACTCACCATTGTCAGAAACTTTTCTTACCTCTCAAAATCAAACCAGGTTTTATTCCTTTTCTGGTTCAGCAAAATCTCAGAGAGGTTCAGCCTGGTGAAGCCTCTGGGTGTGTGCCATTTTCTTCCCAGCAAATTGGCTTCTCTCTTTATAACACTCCAAGTCCAGTGAACATAGGTGCTTAAATTAGGACATGGAATAGATGAGACCTTTATTCTGTGGTTCCATCTGTCTGCCTGTAACAGGAGTTTGACAGATGCCAAAAGAGACCCTCCTGGAAAACTTAAAGCACAAAGACAAGAGCCCTAGTAGGAACAGGAATGATTTAAGCGCCACACACTGGAGGCATGAAAATCAGTCCAACTGTGAATGTAGAAATAATTTGGAGATGTCATAAAAAACACACAGTGGTGAGCCAGGAAGATGTGCAGTTAGCTAGGGTGTATGGTATTTCAGTTATGATGGAGGCATACTTTAGGAAAATGTATTTGACTTAACTTCATTGGGAAATGGTGATCATCATAGAGTGGAGGTGGGTCTTACCTAGTCCTCTATATTGTCTGTCTCACTCCTATGACTCCTTCCTGCCTGTGTGGGGCATGCTCTGTAAGAAGCATCCTTTAAAATTTACTGCAGAAACTTAAGCCACAGAATAACAGGAAGGACTGGCTTGTTGGACTCCGTGGACAGCCCAGTATTTATGGGATCCAGCACCATGTTGTCTTTGTTGGATTTTAGGACTGCCTACCTCTTTGGTCCAATCCACAAACCTCTACCCTGTAAATCATGTATCCTGCATAATCCTTAGGCACTGAGGAGAAGAAAGAATTTTTCTTTGCCCTCTTCTTCTTACTCATGGCTGTTTAACAACAACCTGCGCTGCATACCTGCTCCTGAATTTCGGACATGGCCGACTGCAGCCAGGAGTGCAATGTGGAAGAGAGTGAAGGCAGACCAGCAAAAGAGGCCAAAAAGCACCATGGCTCAGCCCATTGTGTGTGAAAGGTGGGTCTAATACCCCTAAAAGGAATTATGCTTTTGAACTACCTCTGGGGTAAGAGCAGCAACACGCTAGTTATCAGATAAGAGATGGAGCAGTCAGATACCTGCTCCTGCACCAGCCTCAACCTTCCAGCAGTCATGAGGCATTTCCTACTGGAATTTTTGCACATTTGCCCAGAAGAAACTGAATATCATGTGCACAAGCTCTGTTGATTACCACAATTAAAATAGCAGTAGCAGCAAACAAACCCTGCTAACAGGCAGGTTATATTTGCAGACTCCCTGGCTGGGAAGACCAAGAGACTGTGAGGATAGTGGCTTGGGGAAAACAGCTTTAAAGAGTTACTTTTTATGTATGACACACCACACAGTTGTCCATTTCTTCACATACATACACTTTGACATTAACTTCATTGTCATGTGCATAGTTACATACCTGTCTTGCAGGTGTCTTATCCATGCCTAATGTCTAGTACCAAAACAGCTCCAGGACTTAGTTCAACACATATCACAGTGTAACTGGCAATCATGTCCCTCCTGGGGTGGAAAAAGTGAATTGCTCATTCATTTGCTCTGTGCATATTGCAAAAATCCTACCAGTTACATCTCCTGAGGGAGATGCTTTTCTTTGACTTGCATTGGTGTGTTGTGAACACTATGGCAGAGACAACATTCCTGAGATTCAGGTGTACCCACTGTCTCCCTGAATTTCATGTTGTCCCATGTCTGGAGAGGAATAGGCTGTCACAAATAGAAAGGCCAGATCTCAAAGAAATCCTAAGTGACAAATGCCCAAGAATGAAAATTTGGGAAAATGATTCATTTGTAAGTGTATAAATGCTCTAGGATTTATCCCTTAGTTCATGTAATTATTTCTACACCATCTGCTAAGTGATTTGTAATTGGCCAATAAAAATTAGCAGAATGAATATGTTAACTGTCTGCATGAGTCTGAAAAATGGGCAGCTTTGGAGCCCAAGTGAGAAGTACATGTGGGTTTCTGCAGGGTGTTACATTTTTTGTGCCACCAGCCTTCCTAACCTGCAGAGCATAATATGAAGTTTCAATCACATTAATGGAGAAATGGCATTATTAAAAGCCTGCTTACTTGTTTATTTTGCTGCTGTACTTTATTCCTGCTTCTCTTTTAATCTGTTGATTTGCTCTGTGTTTTGGTGGAGGATGCACCCTACGTGCTCTCCTGGCTGTAGGCACCCCATAGGCACTCAAGCTAGCACATAGCAGGCATCTGAATGGGGTGTTGAAGACAGAGTAGAGAGCCATGGGGCACAAGGTGACGTTTTTCCCCCAGGTTGATGAAAGGCCCACTCTTGGCTTCTGCTGGAACACTATAACTCTTCTGAAAAGGAGAGCAGAGAAGATCAAAGGTAAAGTAGTGCCAAAGAACAAAAATTAACAAATATTCCTCACCCTGCCTAATTATCACATCACACTTTGAGTCAACATGCAAGGCTGCTGGTGCCAGCTGTGGAAAAGGCAATTAATAACTTTAAACCAAGCCCAGCTTCAGATTCAGGATGAGAAGCTGTGAAGAGCTATGTGCAGGTAATAGACCCACTGTTTTCATCCCTTGATGAGCTGGTGGTGAAGCACGTATTGTGGAAAATGCCTTTGGGAGACTTTGAGAAATATGATAAAGTCTAGATAGATTTTAGAAGGTCTATGTTGTTCCTGAAAAGGTAGGGATGGCGTTTCAAGGGCAAGTACTGCTCACATCATCCAGGCTGGAGTGCTGTACTGCAAATGGGACAAGGGAAAGCAGCAAGGGGTTTGCATTCTGCTGTCCTCAGGTGAACTTTTCAAAGAGAATGTAATTACTTTACCAACACTCCAAAAATTATCTCAGTTGTTTGCAAGGAGTCTGATGCTGGTGTTCAGCTGGGTTCAAAATTCCAGCTCTGAGCCTGTGCTGGGGTTGTACCCACCAAAAGAGGGCACTTTCTCGGCACTGGATGACTGTGACTCAAAGAGGAAGGCTATGGCTGAGGGAAGGCTAGGAATCAGATGTCTTCTTTTTGGTGCCTGTCTGTGAAACAAGATATCTGTTTCATCTTTTTAGCATGTGAATAACCTGTTCAATGTAGCTTGTAATACCTCCTCACACCACACACTGAGCATTTACCATCAATGGCAGGCTTGGCAGACAGGAAGGTGTTCCCCAGTACCTGATGTGTGGTTTGTGGAAAGCAGAAATTCATGACCAATTTTACTACACATGAAGGACAAAAAAATGCCCAAGTATGTTTTATATATACATCTAGAAAAAATATATGGTATTTCTGAAGTTGTTTCTAAGCCACCTTGTTTCAATTTGAGATTTTGCTGTAAAATAAGCCTTCTTGAAAGCTGCATGTCATTATGTTCTGACTTAAAATTAAAGGAACATTGTAACTCCTTTTATTTTGCTAATATTCCAAAAATAAACATTTTTACTTATAAAGCTTTTAGGAAAATTCATTCCTGTTTACAGCCCCAGCACATGCACCATGCTGGTTCCAATTCTGTCAGCCAAGCAGCTGTCCTGCCATTAACGCTCTTTAGCAGCTGTGTTCTTTCTACTACCTGGGGACCTGTTGAAAAGCGTTTACAGAGTTTCGTGTGGACAGGTGTCCCTGCAAAATCCACCCTGCCTGCAAAAGAATGCAATAAGAACAACCTCTCTGCCAGCACCCTCAGATATTTTAGGTATTTTATTTCAGTAATAAAAGAGAAAAGGGAATTATTAAGTTGCTGCACCCACCTACCACTCAGATAATTAAAACAGGAAGTTGTAGAAGTTGTACCCTTGCAAAAGTGTCCCCTGGCACACCTGCCTCACTTTGTTTCTACAGCACTTTTGAAAATGAACTAGAAAGGTTCTAATGAATGAACTAATGCATTGTATGTGCCCGGCAGCTGCCTTTTTGTGTAGGCGAATGCAACTCAAGTATCTCCTTTTGCACTCAGGCATTTTGAAGACAAACACCACAGAACAGTCACTGTCTACTTTGGAGACATAAACAGTCCTTTTGTTGGGCAGAGAAGTACATCTATTTCTTTGTCCTATGTAACACGAAAATATTCTGACTTATGTTAAAATAAATTCAGTTGCAGGACTGGACATGACTGTGGTCTTGAGAAAAATAACTCAGGTTTTACCTCAGCAGTAACTGTGAACTAAATGTCAACATTCATAGATATATTAGTCAGGCCAGCTCACCAAATTTTCAAGTATGTGGGATTTCCAGAAGCAGCACAGAAAGAAGCTACCTGCCAACATTTCCATTCATCAGTGATCGAAGTTAGGTACCTCAGCAAAAGTCATCCTAGTTACTGGCACTACAGGCTCACCGTCAGTGTGACTTGCTACTGGGATATTGGCAAGTTCTCCCTTTGAGACTGGGAAATGGAGCTGTGGGATATTTTGTTGATTATTTAGCATTACTGTAAATCTTCAAGAGCCCACTGACGTCTGCAAGGGTTCCTGGAGAGTCTGATGGACATGACTAAATCCATGTTGTAACACCTCTGTTAATGCTTGAGTGCATTATGCATTATGACTTGTATACTTTGTGGTTGATGGGTGTCATTGTGAGTGGTCTGGCAGAGGCTGCCAGGTATGGGCAAGCTGGCAGAAAGCCTTCCAGTCAGGTTTGACTACCTGTACTGAGCTAATATTGTTTTGCAATGTCTGAGATAAGAAACAGACTCTGAGGAAAGGTTTTGTCCCTACATGGTCCAAGTGCCTTGTGCAAGTCCTTAGGCTAGGCAGGGATCTCTCACGAACCAGGGGGTGATCCGTTGTACCTGACAAGCAGGGGGACAGATGTGCACATGTTGCCAGAGCCTTTCTATAGAGGTGGATGTGGGGCATATTGGTGATATGTCTGCACAAAGCACATTGACCTGGAAGCACCTGGGTGAGCTCCAAGCCTGCTGATCTGGCTATCTCAGAACCCAGTTGTGTTGTAGCTACACTAGCAGGGCTTGCTCTCAGACTCATCAGCTCTGCTTTGTAGGGCACTTGTGTGGGCAGCAGGGACCTTTGATCCAGGCCTCTGTCTTGGACCTGAGAGAGGTAAGATCTAGACAAACACAGATGATATTGCTAGAAAAAGTCCCTGTTTTCTGGTCTGTCAGATAAGGGATCAGTAGAGACTTAGTGTTGTCTGGCTAGTCCCCCTCATATTTTAAACTTCTAGTATTTGAAAAAAATCATAACTAACTATATATCTGATTGTCTAGCCCTCTCTGCTGGAAAAAAAAGAAACCCATGGAAAAGGACAACTTTGGCAGTCATCCAGGAATGGGAACTCTGGTTTTAGCTGCATAAGACCCTAAGACCACAGAAATCTTGGTTGAAAGCAGCCTTTGGAGTTAAGATCTTCACTCTAACTTCACCACAAAAATCCTAAGCTTTGTGTTATGGTTTAAGAAGGTAGTATTGTACTTGTGATGTATAATTTCTTCACTGCTAGTTTTCTACCTGACAATATGACACCTCTATGGAGTTCCTCTCTGCTCGTCAGACCTGTCCAGCTATACAGCTTTTCTGGCTGGCTACAGTTAGATCCTCTTTTTATACATCTCCCTACTATCTCTGGAGTGGTCACATGACAGATGGTGGCTACAAGAAATGGAACACAGAAATTCGGGGAGAAAGGCAAAAATCATCACTTTACTTCCTTACTGAGGCATCTGCAATTGGAAGAGGGCATGCTGGCATAGCATGAAGCCCTTTGGAATAGTTTCTTCTCTTTCAACTTTATTTTCAGGGTTAAAAATTTTCAATTAAAGAAAAATAAACAAAAATGCCCTACATTGCTCTCACAGATATGACCAAAGGGGTTTAACCAGGAAAGGAAACAGGGCCGAGAGATTATCTCAAACTTCTTTCCTACTAAAACAATTTATTTCATATATTGCCACAATGCAGCAACTTTATCTGAACTTCCTTTCAACCTCTATAAACATATCCTTAAAATAAATGCTGTGAATTAATATTTGAAAAATACAGTCTCTGTGTGACAGTGGGCAACACTTTTTGAGTAGTAGCAGTAGAACTTGCTTTGAAATGAAGCATTGCATTTTCAGATGAAGGAGAACTTAATGGAAAATATGCTTCATGTGTAAACTGGCTGTAACCTCAGTGTCATTTTTTCTGTCTTTTAGTGAGCTTTGATGCATAAAACTGGTTTGGAGCTAACAGTTGCTTTGGGGCTCCATTGAAATAGTGTGAAGAAGTCTATTCAATAATATGAGTAAGAAAAACTGTATTTTTTATCCATGGTATACTGAAGTGAACTGTAAAATCTTCTGTTAGGGAATACCCCTTTTTGCCACTCAGCCTGAGTCTTTGGAAGGTACGATATTTTTTCAGAGAGTGATGAAAAAAAAGATGAATTGAGAGACAAAGTGCCTGTTTTAGGCACCCAGTAAGAGGAGCAACAAGAAATGGTGCTGTCATTCAGCAAGGACAACATTGTTTTGTTACTGCTGGAATTGTCTGTAGGAGGGCTCTGTGGGATGCTGTGAAAGAAGTTATAGAAAAGGAAGTTTCATACATGCATTACCCCAAAATGAACAAAGGAAAATAAGACTGTGTCACTAGCCTTTTTATTGAATTAACATTTAAAGCTCTTAAATTTGGATTCTCATTTGATTCCTGCTACTGTAATGTGAGCATGGGTATACCTGCTGCATTAGCTGGAGAGAAATATCCTGAAGAAATGGTAGATACAACAGAAAACTAAGACTGGGGATCAAGGGAAGGACTATCAGGCTCTAGGCCTTTCCCATAGCTTTTGCTCTCCATATGTCATCTTACTGCCCCTGTCTGGCTTCCCTCCTTTTCAAAATTGTTTCAGCACACTCCAGGCAGATTTGGCATCATGGGGACAGGAAGGGGACTTATAGAGATTAAAAGTGTTGCCTCAAGGTCTGTAGTCTAGTTTCTTGTACCATAAATGGGTATCAACAAGTCATTGTGAGTGAGGAAGCACTTTGGTGTGTTTCAGGTTGGGAATGAGGGGCAGATCTCCACCTCTTCCCCCAGCCACGCAGGTGTCTGCAGGAGGGCTGTGCTTCTGCGCAGTCACTCATGTTCGCAAACAGTGAGGGGGTTTGGGTGCCCTCCCTTGATGTGCCATTAGACAACAAGTTGCCAGGAAGTGGAGTACAAGCCACTGCTCTTACAAGACCTTCCTGAGGAGGTCTCATACCAAGGGCTCAGAATGGCAAGGAACAACCCTCAGCGTGCAAAAGTCATCCACATGCAGAGATGTGAGGGTGCACACAGAAGGATCGGCAAGATTGGCCAAACCCTGTGCTAACAGCAAGCTCATCTTATTTTGAAATGAGGGTTGGGTCAGAGGGGGGAACCCTGCGCCTCCCACCCATTCCCCCTTCTCTACCTGTGCATTCTTTTCTTTCCCAAGGGGATTTTATTTCTTCCTTCCCCTGGCAACAACTCTGTGGCAGTTTTACTCTGCCAACAGCAGCAGACACCTTGAAACATTTCTTTTGCGGGACAACCTGTGGAACAAATCTGAGCAGTTTAGTTGCTGTTGTTAGTACAGAGGAGACAACCTCCTGTATGCTGCAGCATCTGCCTAAATCCTGTTGAACTCAGCAGGAGATGGTTAAATGTCTGCTTAGGATTTGAGGGAAAGCTGTGAAAGGCACACAAAAGACTTGAGAACTAAGGAGTGGGGATTTGGTGAATTCTGAACTCCTGTGTTTTTGTAGTTAAAAAAAGAAATCACTTAAAAACACTGAGGTAAAAGTTGTTGGGGTTTTTTTGGTTGGTTGGTTTGGTGTTTTGTTCTTTTTTCTTACCAGGGTACTAATTTTGAACACATTCAGGTTTAGGAAGGATAACTTGTGCCCCAGGAAATCCAGATGTTCAGAGAAGTAATTAGATCCCCAGAGTTAGTTAGGAAAGCTCTGATGGCTGCTCTGGATTGTCACCCCTCAGTCAAAGGACAATTTAGTTGGTGACAGCAGTCTGGAGCAGCTGCAAGATCCGAGTTTTTCTGTGTAGTCAAGTCTACATTTGGACCTGAACAAACATGAAAGATGGAAATTAAGAAACAAGTTGAAGCAACCCATGGTTTTTGCTTGTGTTTTTACACAGGGCTTCAGCGTGCAGTCACAGTTGATGAGAGAGGAGGAAGAGGCTACCAGCAAGATGGGAAAACATCCTACAAATAATAGGACAACTTAGAGGACAAAGGCCTTGAATTGAAACATGAAGATTCAAATCTAGGGTAACTGAGTATAAGCTATGTAGAGGAAGGTAGGGGTGATGTCATCTTCAACAGCCAGTTAAAGGTCTTACATACAATATTTAAGTGTTAAAAGTGCTGTCAAGGTGTTTGTCCCGAATTCCCTGCAGAAGGAAACCTTGAGTTTATGCTACAGCAGAGCCTTGCCTTGCAAAAGCATTGAAATGGTGGTGCTACTGTGCTATTACATAGCTGCCTTTTCTGTGTCCTCATCATAACTGATCTCCTAACCTGCCTGCCAGGCATTCCTCCTGGAAGATGATGGCAACTTCATGCTGGCACTTACCTGGAGAAGCTCATTCTAATTTTCTGCTTATCTGCTGCAGTAGTGTGATCAGACATGCCATTTGAAAGGTGCATTGAGGTTTCTAAGCCTCATGAAACAAGACAGGGGTTAACCCAGGCAACCATCAGGCTGTAGTTGAAAATTGGCCTGCCTTCAGAGGATAAAAGAGCAGTGGGAGGGTCTCTTTAGGCAAACACATCTAGTGAATTGTTAAAAAAAAAACCACCTTGATCTTCAGGATTCAGAAAGAAAGAGCTTTCTGAACTTGAAGAAGGTTGGTAAACAGGAGTTTGACAGTCAAGCATTGGTGCCCCCCCACACAGAGGGAATGAGGACTGTGTTGCATGGATGTATTCCAGTTGGAGGAGAGCTTTGCTGTGAGGAGATGCTCTCAGGTCAGGTGAAGACAGCAGGATTCTTGCAAACCAGATAGGTAAGTCAGCTCCTCAGAGCTGGATTTCAAATGAAACCTGGGTTGCTTCATTATTGTGGGGTGGAACCAGGAATTTCCATGGCTTTGATCAAAATCCTACAAAAGTAATGGTTGAGGAGATGGTTTGCTTTGAAGTTTTGAATTTGAATTGTGAGAGAATCCAAGATGCAAACTAGAATGGGCTGAAATTTGTTTCAATAAAAACATTTTGTGAAAAAGATAAATAAAAAAACAAACTATGAACTCTCATGGAAGCAAAGGTGTTTCTAAAATATTTCACAGTTGATGGAAAATATGCATCACATTTGAAATCGTCTTGATGAGAAGATGGTCACACTCTTAAAATGAATGATGATATTTGCTCTGAAGAGTGGATTTACTTTTACACATTATGTTTCCCCTCTATTTTTTTCAGTTATTTTAACTGCAGTAAAAAGTATACAATATAGACTCTCTTGTGTCCCTGATAATACAGGGATGTGAGGAGCAAGGTTAATAATTTTCTCTCTATTTTCCAACTTGTAAAAATAGTGAAAAAGATAAATAAGCTCTCATTTGTTCCCTGAACCTTCCTTTGTGAAAATATTTCAACCTTCCAAGCATTTTTTTCTTCCTTAAAAATTCTTACGAGCAAAAATTTTAACTTGATATTCATCTCTAGTGCAAATGAAACATAAAATCACTTTGTACAAACGCTGGTGATCAGAGACTGCTGACCTTAGCCCTGCTCTGTTCCTTCTAGGGATTACTGTAACTGTGGTTATTGAGGAGGTAGGAGAAAATATTTTAAAGGAACTCCAGATGTGGTTTGTGTTTGTGTATGTGTGTACAAGCAAACATACATATATATATATGTACTATGTACTAGATACATGTGTGTGTGTGTGTATACACATACATGTATAAAGTACTCAGGTTTGTGGTTTTGAGATTACTGGGAACTCTTATGTGAAGACACTGACAATTGATTGCATCCTGTGAGAAAAGTAGTTTATACATAGCTGGAGAACAAAGTCACTTTTTAAGCTGTAAAATATTCTGGTTTGTGCCACTTTCATCTTGATAGACATTAATGTAACTTTCTTTTGCCAAGCTGAAGATAAACTGTTTGTCTTGCAGTCTCATTCCAAAATAGAGAAATTACTTAAGTGCCTCACCCCTAAAAGGAACAGTATGTGATGAAACAGAATATGCCTGAACTTATATTTAATTTTGCTGACAAATGTGTTTTGAGTGACTGCCTGTTCTTCAGCTTCTTTTCCAGTCCTTTATTTTTATGAGGTTTTTTTTAAATATTGATCTTTCCACAAAGTGGTGACACAATGTCATCTCAAGATTGGAATTGGTCAGAACATGTTTGATGAAATACATTTTAACTAAAATATGCTGCTTCTTGGATGCCAGAATTTTTTGCAGAAGTGCTGGTGTTGATGAATGAGGAGTTTTCTGTATCCCAGGTTGAGGTCTCTGGTTATGTACGATCTGAAAGCCTGATTGAAAACCTGATCTGTCTAACTCAGAAATAGATGTTTCAACACAATTCCACACCCTTCCATTTGAAAAGTTTTTTGTTTTCATTTCAAGACCGTATGAAAAATCTGGAAAACTTGCACAGTTTTGGAATGGATTCATTCCACTGTCACCCAGCCAGCTCTGCTTGAGACCTTGTCTCCCACTAATGACTGAGCCAGATTTCCAGAAGAGGGTGTAGGTCTACAGCCATCATTTTTTTCCTCAGAAGTCCCCTTTCATCTCACTGTAGCTTGAGGTTCCACAGACTTGTTTTTTCCACTGAGTAAGGCTATGGGCTGTCAGAGCAGACCTCAAGCACGCACACAGCCAGAGCTGTGACTTGGCTGGTTGGCTCTGGGTTGCTGTTGCAGCCATCCTTGCTGGTTTCTGCAGTGTGAACACCGTGGGCACATTTTTTAACAAGCAAGCAAACAAACAAAAAGTTCATAAATGTTCAACCTCAAATTCCTGCACAAGGGTAACTTAATAGAAACCCACACCTGGTTGAACAAGGTTAGGTTGTGTTGAAGAAAGCCTCGGTGTCTGTTTCGTTTGAAACCTATGGAGGAAAGATAGTTTGTTAAGTCTGCGGTTTATAGAAATGTCTCTGATGTGGAGTTAGACTTACTATGTTTTGAACTCTTGCTTTGTTAAATGAGTGCAATGTTAGTTGTACAGCCTGAATTTTAATGACCCATTTCTTGGTTTAAAAGATGGAGCCACATTTTCAACCTTTGAGGCCATGGTTGGAGATTAGGTAGATAAGTTAAAAGCCTGACCAACTCCCTTCAATAGATTTTGGTTCTTACAGTATATGCCAAACTTTATAGGTTTTGTTTCCACACACTGAACTCAGGCCATTTCCCAACACACCTTGAACTTAGAGTAAGACCTTAAATACCCTATCAGGAATATTTTTCTTTGGATTCCCTGGAAGTTCTGGATTTGACCTGAAGAAAAATACTACTTCCCCCCCCCCCCCAAAGTTAAGGCATCCTTTGGAATTGTTAGTGGGTTTGAAAAGTGTCTCTGCTGTTAGTCCAAATAGTAACTGCAAATGCTATGTTTGATAGACACTTCTATCAAACTTTTCTTCCATACAGGACCTTGTGTTGCCATTCTCAGAAATACACAAGGGGTGAATTCTCCAAGAGGTCACAACCTGCCAACCATATCAGGAATCAAATATAAATACTGCTTGAGGAGGTGGCCTTTGGAGAATGAAGCACTGGTGCCTGTCTGACAGGCTGTGGACTCCTGATACCTCAGACCACTTGTGAAAATGGGACTTGGGATGACTGAAGCTCCATGGTAAAATGAGCTGCAGACTTTTGGGACATTCTTTTCATAGACCTTTGGAAGGTGCATCCTTGGAGTGGTTTGAGAAAATGATTTGGCAGTGTCAGTTGTAAAACTGAGTCTGGCGAGTGTTTTAACTAGTTTAAACTACCTAATATACATGCTCCATGGTTGGTGAGCAGGAATCAAAGTGGAGCTTATAGAGGATGTCACTGAGATGAATGCAGTACATTAAGGGGAAAACATCCAACTCCACCTTCTCAAAGCAGGAATTTATCATGGTGCCTAACTGTTACAGTGGGTGGTCTCTGTACTACTAATATGATGTAGCTGTTAGAAAGGTATTTTCATCCCTCATAATTTTGTAGTGTTTACTTACCCTTGCAGTGACACTGCTATTGACACTGAAGATGTAATAATAATAATAATTCAGTAATCCTGGTGATATATTGCAACAAATTGACCAACAATTACACAGGAAATGATATTGTGGCAGTTGCTGGGGACTGCCTGGCATAAGACAACTTTAATTAGAGATGACTAAAACCTTATCCAGCCTCCAGGGTACAGAGGATGTTGAGTGTTAAATGCTAACATTTCTATTAATTTACATGATCTTAGGAAATGTCAGTTTGCTAATTGTTCAAATAAAGGAATTTCCTTTTGCAAAAATAGACTAGTTTATGGCACATGGAAGAACATAATTTCAGCTGCTGTTAGCTTTAGCTGAAATCAGCAGCATCCTGAGTTGCCAAGATCAATCAGTTCTGTAACGAGAAGAGGAAGTGCTTGCAGAAGTGCCTGGCTCCTCTACAAGCACTAAGTTGAAATTTCTTCTTCCTGTATTCAGAAAATATTTTAAAATTCAGAATATATGTGTAGCTATTAAAGTGAGTTACACAAAGAAAAACTAACTACATGGACCGGAGAGGAAAACTACTGCTCTCCACTCCAGCCTCT
>JAOXXN010000395.1:66057036-66067981 GCA_026770055.1 Myrmophylax atrothorax | reverse complement strand
TGTGTGTGTGTGTGTATATATATATATATATTTGCTTTAGAAAATGTGCAGTTTCTGTAAGGGGAAATCACAGTTTGTGACAAACACCATAGGAAAAATCATCAGATCTCTACCTGTCTGTTATGTGGAAGGCTGCCATTCTAGGTATCACTGTGCTTTCCTGCACAGCACCCCTAATACACTACCAGAATTCTTTTTTTCCTTTTAAGTTGCTTTCCCATACACAGCTCTATGATAAAAGCAGCCCCTCTGTAGTGGCTTCAGGGCAGTGGAAGACATGCATTCAATAACATACACAAACATAACCATGAAAAGTTAAAATGGGTTCAGCTTCTCCCATACCTTTCTTATCTTGCTTGTTTTCTAAGCTTAGGAACAGAAGCCTTGTTTAAACATAAGTTAGCATAACACCCTAATTTTAAATATGGACCTATAGGCAGCAGTATAACACAAGTGTTAATACAATAACTTTGACTGCAGACCTTATCTGAACCCTAGAGCCGTGGTGGTTCTGCAGTGCAAATACAGTCATTCAGGGGTAATCCTTTGCTTGGATAAAATGCATCCATTCAAAAGTAATGATAGTGTTTGAATTAATGAAGTTATAACTGAAGTTTTTCCATGATGCTATCTTAAAACAATAACCTAGCAGTGGTACCCACAGCCTAATCCAAATCAGACTTTGTGGTTTTAGGTGATATGCAAACACTTCTGTAGACTTGAGGTAAAAAATGTGGAGCATTTCTGAGAGAATTAAGAACCTAAAACTCACCTTCGAAATTAATCTTGCTACTTAGGACCAGCTTTTTCCAAAGTGTTTGTGCATTGCTCCTTTCAAGAGTAGCAAAGGGTAAATGATAAATAGAGAGCTGCAAATCATAGGTATGGACTTCAGCAAGCCTGAGGTAACAGAGTGCACATCTGCAGCTATTCACACCTATGTACTTTTAGAAACCTGAGCTTTGATACCTCCCTCATTTTTTAAAATGAGGATTAATACCACAAAGCCTAAGCATGAACAGAGAAATGTGAGCCAAAATACCTTGAGAAAACAATTTTCAAAGGTATATTTTCCCCTCAGGTTGTAAATAAGCTGCCTGAGAGAGTTTATTGTATGAGGTTAGTTACAGAAGTAACTTGATTCTAGCAGGCATCTGTCTGTCTGCTTAGCTGGCATGTTGTTTAGAAAACCAGTAGTTAGGGTCCTAAGCCACTGTTGAAAACTGTCTTTAGAGTTGCCCTGAAGCACCTGTACTGTACCTGGGAAAGCAATGCACAAAGGAACAGAGCTGCTAAAAGCAAATACTTATAACAAAATGGGTCTTTTTATGTTAAAAGAAATTGTACTTGTGTAGTATGCCTTCAAAATGTTAGAAGCATTTCTGTCTGAGGCAGTCCTGTGAAGTACACAGAAGGCAGAAGAAAAGCTCCTTAAAGGCTCAGGCTCGCTTTGAGCTTTCACTGCTAGAAATGGGTTTTGACTGGTGTCTTGTATAAATTAATTTAATGTCCCTTGTGCTGAAAAGACATGTTGTCTCTAGATCTTATTGCTCACAGACACTTTTCTTTCTGTACCAGAGAGAAAAGAAAGCATCCATCAAATCACAGCATTTAAAAGAAAGAGGCAGAGAGGACTCTTTCTCCTGCCACATCTCTTCAGCCACAGGAGTTTCTATAGGTGCTGTTTTGCTTCTCCCTCTCAGCTTCCCAGCACTGTCCTACAGTTCAAACCATCCCTAGAACAATTGGGTTGAGAGGAGAGTTAATTAAGCTGGTGGAATCGGGAACAGGGCTTGAGCATGGTTATGGTGTAAGATACACTTGAAAGATTTTTTTACTGTGTCTGAACCAAGCTTGAATTAATCCTGAAGCTAATTTGAGATCAAAAGCACAAAGGCTGTTTGAAATCTTATCGGAATCAGACTGCCAGATCATTTAAGGCAAACATTAAGTAAGATCACTTCAATTACTCCAATCAGTCAATCTTGGTAACTGAGATTGAACCGTTCAGTTCAGGGGCTGATCTACTACTGTTAGATCCATGTAGTAAATGGGGTAAATTAACTGGTATGTATTTCTTAACGTTGTAGCTGGGCATCTAGAAAGATAATTCCTTGATATCTGGACCACACTATGGTACAGCCATTGATTGGGCTGACAAGTCCAGCGCTTTTGTGTCCAACATCCAAAGGGCTCAGAGTCAGGGTTTCAGTTTTGTCCCACTGTCAGTTTGGGTAGAGAAAAAAAGCTCAGCTTTCCAGGGGCATTACCTTTCATAACAGATTTATACCATTAGATAGAAAAGTATCATAACCCTCTCTGTGATAGCTGAGGGGCCATAGGGAATGATCACTGCAATATGAGATAATTATTTAAAAAGTTTTATCTGAACCAACAGTACACTCAAGTTCTGGCTGAAATCTAGACAAAATCAGCTCATTTAAAAATGTGTATGAGGAGGTTGGCTTTGTTTCCTCTGCAGTGGTTTGTGTTAGGAGGAAGTTTGATACCAGTTTATATGTACAGA
This sequence comes from Myrmophylax atrothorax, assembly GCA_026770055.1. NCBI lineage: Eukaryota > Metazoa > Chordata > Aves > Passeriformes > Thamnophilidae > Myrmophylax > Myrmophylax atrothorax. The sequence goes on along the minus strand of JAOXXN010000395.1, from coordinate 66,065,454 downwards.
ATTTTGAAGAACTTTTACCTAGCACCTCTGCTTTTGTTTGTTTGTTTTGATGAGCTTTTTTGTTTTCATGATTGGTTTTTCCTTGTAGTTTCCATGGTTTAGAGTTCAGGTTGGGCAGCTGGAACTCAAAACTGTAACTGTGAAGCCAAGTTTCTGGCCTCTGCTTTCTCATGCTTTTCTGGGTACATCCCTGCCTCTCTTACCAGCCTGTAAAATAACTATCAAAGAGCTTGTCTGTCTTAAAAAAAATTAGCTGAAGCCTTTGACTGACTACAGAAGTGAAGGGGGGGTTTAACTTCTCCCCCTAGTGTTAGGTTGTTTAGAACATGCAACTCTTACATACATCTTTCTTTTGGTAATTCCCTCTCTTTCTTGGATTAGGTAGAAAGTATAAGGTTGTTTCAGAAAAAAAATTGTTTGTTTCAGAAAAAAAAAATTGTTGCTCTGAATTACAGATTTTCAGCTCTCAAAAATAAAAACTCGTGGTTTTTTTCAGCTCTCAAAAATAAAACTATAAAACCAGGAATAAAAAAACTAAAACCAGGAATAGATATCTTCTTTTTGCCTGCTATAAATGCAGCTGTTCCTGTCTTTGTGGAGAGGATTGTACATGCATTTTAAAAGGGAATGTGGAGCCAGCTCTGAGTTTCTTTGTGTGGCTCTGTGGAGCCCTTTCTCCTTTTGCAGGAGCCCTGAGCAGGCTGGTGGGTTTATAATGTACGTGAATGGAGGCTCAGATTAAGGCCACCAGAGTCCTCAGGCAGAGTCTGAATGCAGATAAAGGGCTGAGGCCCCAATCCACCAAGTCACCTCAGCTGTAAAAGAGGCCAGAGGAATCAATAACATATGTAATTTACAGCATAGCTGTAAGAGTGGAATTTTATAGTGGCTTTCAGTTATAGCCTTGACATTGATTTCTTTACCTTCTTTGTATTAAATATGTATAACACTTGCTGGGAGCAAGCCAAGTGATGTGCATTAGATCCCAGTACATCAAACAGGGCCCAGTGAATTGTTGCCACCCATTTCTTGTGGATGTCTATGGTATATGGTAAAGCTACATGGCTCAAATATCCTTTTCTCTTTCCACATACACTTTACAAGTTGAAGAGTTAGTATTATTAGTCTACAATATTTTACTTATTTACAATATTTTGTAAATATAATGAACATCTGGTTGTGATTCGGGAAGAGACTGGTATTTGAAGTCATTTTGATAGGTTGGTTTTGATTCTTCTAAAACTGTCTACAAAATCCCCTCCCTCTTCTGCCCCAAGGACTGAAAAAAAATCTTTGTTTTTCCCTTTGATATCCTGACACTTTCTCTTGGGAAAGCTCTAGTAGGAAACAGTACTTAAGATCCAGGGGAAAAGTTCTTATCTGTGGCCTCAAACTACAGCTTTTACCTGCTTAACACCTGTAGTTCAACTGATAACACTTCACAAGATGAGATAAAGGCACTTCACGCCATTAGTAATATTCACACACTGATCTTTTCTCAGTTACATGTTCAGTCATTACCCGTAGCAGTTTCCATGTTCAACTGCAAGGCAATTTATCGGTGTGTGCAAACTTTGCTTTAGGACACGCAGTCCCAGTAGGAAAATGACCAAGCACATTCTTGTTTCATGATTAGATCTGTATGAAGATCAGGAGACAGTGCCTCCAGTTGCTTTATATTGAGAAGTACCTGTGGACAGACCTGTTGTTGTGACAACTTGAGATAGTGGTTGGGAGATCTGGCTCACAGGCTCAGCATGAAAAAAGTCTTCTTATTTCTATCTATGAGACTCTTCTCAGATCTGATATACAGCCTGGTAAGGTGCTACACAGGTTTGCACACCAACCTTCAGACACCTTTGGGATATGATAGGTATTTTAGTAATAGCACAACCCTGCACTTTGTTCTCCAGTTTTCTTAGTTCATAGCCCCACATTTTGGAATGCCATATTGGCTCAGAGATCCTGGATTTCCCTGATCTCACTTCTTGTGTGGTTACTGTTTGTTTTCACAAACTGAGTGCATGCTTCTCTGTGGTGGTGTAAATGAGTTTTCCCAGGTACCAGGTAAAACATCAGAGATTCAAACTAAAAAGAAACAAAGGAGGAAAAAAAAGAAAGAAAATCAGAAAGAAGGATCATCTTAACGTCCCCTGGGGCTACGCAGTTGTACCAGTAGGAAAAGCAAATTTCAGCGTGGTGGGTCTGGGTCAGAGGGATAGGCCAACCCTATGGGACATCCAGAAGTTGAGTGCTATCACTTGGGCTGCTGACGTTTAAGGACAGTCTTGCCATATGAGACATAATAGGACTTTATACGTACCAATCTACAGAATTAGGCAAGGAAGGATCAGTTTCAGGTCCTCTGAGTGTGCCAAGCTTGTCTCCGCTTTGATCTCCTTCCAAAGCAGCACTGCTCTCTGTGCCTCCATAGTGTCAAATCCCACCCTCATAAAAATCTTTTCAAACACAGTGGTTGTCTGTACAAGGACAGGTCACTCTTAGCCTCTCTTGGGGTCAAGTTATTAGTTGAACAAGTGTTTCTACTCCTTCCAGGTGAAATGGCATGTGCCAGCTGGCTGGAGCTCTGTCACAGAAGCAAGCAGAGGTCTCCTTCCCATCAATCTTTTGCATCAGTTTCTCCAATAGGATACAAAGACTGACAATGTTTGTAAAGCTCTTCCTCAGCACTCATTCTGTAAGGAAGTGATGTAATTTTTTTTTTTTGCTGTGTGATATTTTTAAATAATATCATCAGTGATCTTCATAAATGACAGAAAGTGATGCCTTAAATACCTGTTCAAAAAGCAACTGTATTATGATCTCCTCAGCAGGACAGTTGTGTTTTTTAATTGTTCCCTTCCACTGCAGAGAGTTGCTAATTAAAGATGTCATGCAGGCCCACACAGGAAGGAAAGAATTTCACAAAATATCCTGTTTCCCACCCGTCAGATGGGAATAGAGTGGGGGGAAAGAAAATGAATCAAAGGATGAGCACAAGAATATAAAGTTAAAGCTGCAATAGTGACAATAAGGGTTTGTTCTTTTCCACAGGAGTCTGTCCCAAGAAAGGATTCCTGATGGGACATTTCCTGTTCACATTGCTGTCTTTCTCATGAGAATCCACTCTCAGACCCCATGCCTCCTTGTGGACTCTGACAGATGGTGGCATCCAACTGGACCCTGACTGAGCAAAGTAAGGGAGAGTCAATGACATGAGACAGTACTGGTGGTGCTGGAGTGTGAGGCATAATCCACAGCCAACACTCATGTTACAAGTATTTCCACAAGAACAAAAAAATACCTGTGTGATTGCTTGTGGTACTCCAACTAAAATGAAGACAACAGATCTCAGGAATGCAAAGACACTTCAAGAACTTTACTCCATTTGGGTTAATTCATGGTAATTATACCTATGGGGTCCTGTTCTTATGAAAAGATTTATTAAGATGTGCTTATCAAAAATGCTTAGGAATAATCAAGATATATTTGATGTTCTGTAGAGTTGCCCTTGGAATAACTGTTCTGTCGGTGGTGCTTTTGGTGCAAACTCCTACTCCCATCCATCTTGAGTGGAAAACCCTCTAGAAGAGGGCTTAAGAAAGCAATATTTGCTAAGTAGACATGGTAAGGGTGTGTTCAGCTATGCAATGGCATGCTGTGCCTAGGTACTGGGACTCTGCTTCTCTCATTGAGAAACTGGAAGCTTTGGAAACCTGAGATCAGCTGAATCCTGCCATTAGTAATTCACACATTCTAGTCTTAGAAATCTTTGCCTTTAACTTGGTAACTGTTGCAGCAGATGCCAAAAGAAACTTATTCAGACAACATTTGACCTTATGGAAGATAGCCAAGGTTACATTTTTAGAACTTTTGGCTAGGCTTTGATAAAAGGAAGGCAAAAACCCCAAACCCAAACTTATTAATCACGCGTCTAACTCCAAGTTTCAGAAGTTAAGTAGACACCAAGACATGGAAGACATAATTGGGGCATAAAACCATTACAGAAAGCATGTGAGGCAGAAATAAGAGAGAAATTTGATGGGTCTGACATTGTTAATGTTATTAAATAAAAAAAGATACCTCCAAAATCTAAGATGGATTTCCAAACTCAACAGGGCTCAATTAGACCTAGGGAAAACCTCTATTACCACTGAGAAAATAAAAAGATACTTTTTCCCCTCAAGTAAAAGGACCACATTTTGAAAGTGCCTTTTGTTCTTGGTAAGGTGGCAGAAACTTTAATGGGAATTGATAAGAGAAGGGCAGTGCTGTCCTTTGGACTAAGGAGTCTGGTACTCCTGTCCAGTGATGGTGATGTCGACCTGGCTGTGTGCAGTCACTGAAGTCTGTTAGTGCCACATCACTAATTATTACTAAGCCAGTCCTGTCCTGACAGGGAGCACAGCCTGTGCTGCTCTGGAGAAAGCCTGAGAGACAATCTTGAAATTTTTCTTGTGAAATTGAATGTGTGTTTGAATTCCTCCTTCTGTTAAATGGGTACTCTATTCCTCTACATTTCATGAAGGGGTTTATGTATTAATAATCTTAGTTGATACCATTATTGGACACTAATTAATGCAGATGGTGGAAAGTAGTGAGGGGCTGGATTTTCAAAACCATCATCACATACTGGAGTTTCCAGTTTTTCCCCTAATCACATTGTCCAGAAAGCTGTGGCCTTCCCAGGAGTGAAGACTTGGCCATGCACTTTTACAACAACAAATGTGCATTTGCTTTTTTTTTTAGCCCACCAGTGATCAGTTTGGAAGAAATTAGTAATGGCTAGAGAACACAAGTTTTCTTTGGGATGCAGCAATGAAAGTAAGCAAAGGCAATATAGAACATAAGCTTTTACAATATTCTGTGGATCTGAGGTGATTCAAGATACTCGTTGCACAGTGGCAGCAACACAGTTTAGCTAGTTTAAATGCATTTAAATGAACTCGATTACGCCTTAAAGAGCAATCACAGGAATACTAACAGTTTGGCTGAAAATGAATAGAGCTATCTCAGAAATTTTTCTTCCACAGTTGTTCAGGAATAACTGTAGAACAGCTGTTCTGTGATAACAACCCCTGGAATCAAACCTGTCAGTGGACAGATTAATATTATCATTGAGTAAAACCAAGGGAATATCGTACCGTTCCTTATCATATCTGTGAACTGCCCATCAAGATCATCTCAAAATGGAAGGGAAGTTGTGAGAGGTCAGAGCAAGCATTACTAAAGGGAAGTCCACGGGATTCTGTGCTTCACAGACACAGTGAAGAAATTCACACTTATGCTTTCGTATTTGATAATTTTCAGTTTCAAATCATACTCACGAAAAGTGGTTTAATTTGGCATGGTTTGGGTTTTTTTAACTTTCGTCTTGAGCAGTGGTTACTTTTTACCTGAAATCACTGTTTATAGCATTCAGTATTTTTATCACCAAGAACACCTGTGTGGAAACTGAAGGTGATAAGGGAATTTTCAATATATCACTGTTTCCTATTAGCAAGGTGTGAGCATGTATAGAAGTTGCTATCTGTCTCCTATTTAAGTAAGATAAGAGAATTATAAAATGGGGTGTGTTCTACCTATGGTTAATATGTAAAATCCCACCTGAAGAGATAAACACTAGGAAACTGTAAATTAAATAAAAAAACAGTGTCTCAAAAATGTTCACTAAGGATTTTATCATGCATGTTTGTTCCAGAGCAAATCTTGCATTCTTTCCTTGTTTCTTTAAGATTTGCTAATGGCCATGCCACAGTGAGGTATTGACTTAGAATATCACCCTTGGGAATTGTGTTTGGGCAACTTCTCATTTTTTACACTGGATTAGTGCTTGCAAGGATGTATGATTGAAGACAAATTTAGAGAAAATCCTAAAGGTAATAGAATGTGTTTGGCCAAACAAATCTTGAGGGACTGTGCTGAGTTAATTTGAGGATTTGTCTTTTTAACTTCACTGCAAGTAGAGTGGAAAGGGGATTTACCCTTTGAAAATACTCATTTGAAAAAGTCCTGAGCTGAGGATGACACAACCAAGAGGAAGGATGGCCTTTAACATAAAATCCATACTATTGACTTCAGTATATGGTCTCATCTGCTCCTTAATTCAGGCAGAGACATCTCTCAATAACTGTATCATAACATCCTGTCATGCATTTTCACAGCTTTTCCTTTCCCTCACAGATAAGAAGTGCCTAAATAGCACTAACTTCAGCAGTCTCAACTCTTTTGTGAATTTGTGCATTGCCTTCTTGTTCCTGAGTTCCCTGATAGAATTCCAATGTCACTGTGCTTCTCACTTCTTTCAGACGGAAAGCTTCTGAACTCCTCTTGCCCTGTGTGTTTTACTGTGATAATGTAAGACTGGTTTGCTTCACGCAGACTAATGTAGTTGGGTGCCTGCAGTATATCCTTCACACACAGCTGAAAAGTATAGAAATGCTGTTGTCTAGCCTGAGGCATTCTCCTACCTCCATATTTAGTATGCAAATATATAGTCTGGCTTTTCGATCTGTTGAATGCCTAGAGCATCTTACCTCTCTTTGAAGAGTTGGTTTTGCTTATCTTACTTTCTTGAAACTTCTCAAAAATCTGCTTTTCTTCTGCACACAAGACAAGAATTCTCAATGGCATGATGCAGATGTTCTAGGCTGCTAGCCCATCACTAGCTGGGCTAGGAAAACCTTGCCAGTCTTGGTCTGCATTAGTCAAGATTTATCACTTTAATGATGATAAATGAGGCTTTTGTCTAGCTCAGAGATATTAAATGTTTCACTCATCAGCCCTGTTGAAAACTCCCTGTCATTCTGCTGCTTTTTAGGGTTCTCTCACAGCTCCCTTTTTTTCCAGTGTAAGTCAGGGTCTTCTGGTATCAAAACAGTCTTCCTGGGTGAGCTTAGCTCTCCCTGGCCGTGTAGACAGCCTTCATTGCCACCAGCTGTTTTGCTACATGAAGGGACTTTAAGTGTTGCTTCCATTGAACTGAAAGGAGTGGACTTGGCAAGCTGATTGGCTTAATGAGGCCTGCAAGCTATCTTTGAATCCAAGACTCTCATGATGGTAATTGTTAGCACTTTTCAACACAACAGTCTTTATGGGGGTAAAATATTCAAAAGTTCTTAAGTGAAGGTCAATAAGACCTAGCTATTAAAATAAATAAATAAATAAACCCCAGACCCATAATTAACAGATGTTTGTGGTCCTGCAATAAGTGAAACTATTTTAACAGCACTTTGGTAGAAACCAAATGCTGAAGTAACCCTTTGGTTTAAAGGCAGTATAGCCTGGTGGGAAGGACTCCCTCACTGAGAATAAGCAGCCCTTGGGTTTAGGGAACAGCTTCCTACACAGACAAACCAAAACAGGACCAGAAGGAGGGTGTTTGGAAGAGCTTCCCCCTGGAGGGCTGGGTGAGCATCTTGTCTGGAGCAGGATAACCTGTTACTTTGGAGGCAACTGGTTCAAGCAGTGACACATCATCTTGTTTTCCTGTGAGTTGCTTCCACATCTGGCGTGGCCCAAAACAGGCAACATGGAGAAAGCTGCACAGCAGCCAGGCTACATGGAAAGTCACAGCCTGGTTGTCCTGCTTACACTGAGGGACGGTAAGTGGCATCTCCAGGGAAGGGAAACAGCAGCTTCAAACACCTCAGGAACTGAAAAGATTTCTCTCTTGCATACTGGCTACTGAACAAGAAGTGGGAGAACGCCACTTCTTGCTTTATCAAATCTAGCTTTTTCATTTCCTTTGCTTTTACCGCATGTGTCCAAAAATGAAGTGTTTCATTTTGGGGATCAGAAGGAGTTTTTCAATGCAATGTTTCCTCTTTTTTTCTTTTCATGGAAAAAAAATGAGGAGGAGGGAAGAGAGGAGAGTTGCATTAGTTTAATGCAAGCTTCCAAAATACTTTGAATTCAGCAGTCACAGTGAACATAAATGCAATTATTCACGCAGCCCTTCTCACTTTGCAGACAGAAGCAGGAAGATGATGCACAACTACAGATATTTCACTTTAAGGCATTCATTTACACAATGAAGTGGCAAGATTAAGAATGGAAATAGGTATTTTGGGTTTAGGACATGGGTTTGTGAGCACATACAATGGGCATGAATGACAGAAATCAAGTACAAATCCCTCTTAGATTTGAGTTCCTCCCCCTGCTAATGCCTGAAGCTTGTGCAGTGTATCTGACTGTGACTTTTTTTTAATAGTAATAACCTGGTATGGACTGGAATGAAAGCTTTTCATTCTCGCCACCTCAGCTCTACTGACCTGACTAGGTCTGGCCCAAGAATTAGACTGCTTTCTACTGCAGGCTGCAGAGATACGGTGTAAAATGAGAGAAGTATTTGCCTCTAGGCTGAGCAAATGAAACTCAATTTATGGCAACAAAAACTTTGGAGGCTAACTGGCTATC
>JAOXXN010000395.1:66042068-66055304 GCA_026770055.1 Myrmophylax atrothorax | reverse complement strand
CAGGCTGTGCTTCCATGGACAGCCAAACCAGTATGATCCTTTCCTGATGCCAAAAAGGGGAGACCCTTCTCCTTCACCCCTCAGTCATGAGTCCTGCCCTCTCTTGTGGCAGCTCTGGCACCACTGGCCTCTGCTGAGGTCAGAACTTCCTAAAATTTCACAGAGATTCCCTCACAGACCCTTGGCAGGTATAACTTTCTACAGGTTTAGTGAGTTATGTCACCTAGTGAAGGGATCCAGCCACCCCCAGAGCTGTCCCTGAGGAAGTGTTGTGAGCAGCCCTGATGGTGGTGATGAGCTGTTACCAGCTCCAAAGGTTTTCTTCTTGCATCCCAGAAAATTAACTAAGAAGCCTAACTTTTTTTCTTTCTTTTTCACAGAAGTCCAGTGACTGATCTGCAAAATCATCCTGTGGCAAAGGAGTTGATGTTCACAGGAAATGGCTAGTGTAGGTACCCTACACCAAAGGAAGGTGAAGACAAACATAAGGCAACTACTTTCTTGCCTGGAAGAATACTTTCTCTGGTGTCTGTTTAAGTGTCTTCAGGTGAATCATATGAAAGCAGGTGTGTAAGTGTGCTTCAGAGTAATATGAATCATGTGAATGTGATGGAGCCATTTACCTCTTGCTGCTTTTCACTCTGTTAAATGAAAACTTGGAGATCAATAAGATAGTGAATTTCAAATGTAAGGTAAGAGACCCCCAGAAGAAAAGTGAGATTAAAAAATCAGAATGTGGCTGGGAGGGAGAAGGGAGAGTCTATGGTTCTCCTGCTGCTTTATGGTAAGTGGTCATCTCCAATCCTTGAGTTATAAAAAAACTTATAGAATCTCACAAAATTTTTATTTGTGTCCTTGCTATTGGGCTTTTAGGTTGGAGATCTCAGTCTATACTTTTTGTAGCCTGGTCAGGTATAGCTGGCCACCAGCACTTGACATTCCCAGATGCAGTGCAGATGTCTTGCTGACTCAAGCATGGAGCTGTGATTCACCTATCTCAAAGTACCAGGACTCATTGGAGGCAAGTTGTTGTAGATGGCTGCATAATTTCCAACCTGTTACTGATACATCTTTTATTCTGGTGAAAAAAAACAGCAGGAGAAATATTTTCTGTGGCCATCCAGACTTGGATGAATTGTGCATATGCACATACCTGCCTGTATACTTTCTAGTTCCTGGATGTATTCCTTGACCATGGTTGTACTGGTAGCAGTAGGAGGTGAATCCATGTCTTTCGAAAATATAACCTCTGCTACATACTTGATATTGGGCTGTGTTTGGACCAGTGGGTGGCTGGTCACTAAAACAGGCTCCCCAAGGAAGTAGTCACAGCACCAAGCCTGCCAGAGTTCATGAAGAATTTGACAACGTTCTCAGGCGCATGGTGTGACTTTTGGTGTGTGCTGTGTAGGGTCAGGAGTTGAGCTTCAGTGATCCTTGTGGGTCTCTTCCAGCTCAGGATATTCTATGATTCTAAGCAACTGGGGCAATTGGCTGGCATGGCTGATAAGGTTTAAGTTAGACAGCAGTGCCAAAGGCACATGATGCAAGCGTAAGGACAGGATTTGCATTTCATACCTGCCGGAGACCCCTTTGTTTAATGTTAGCTCAACTACATGACATCTCTTATTTGGCCTCAAAAATAAATATTTATTTCTCTGACTCTTCAATCTATAGTCACTTCACATAAATATCATGTGTCTTAATAGAAGTGCTACAGAATAGCAGAAAAATGCACCCAACCCCTTTTCTGTCTCATGTATGTTTGCTGTAAGATTTTCTGTTAGTGTTGGGTGCTGTACTGCTTCTGCCACCTATCTGTGGGTCTTACAGCTCCAAAGGCAGAGTCCAAACCACCTGAGGGGGCTTTCTGATGATACAGAATCACAAACTGTCATTAACAAGCAGTGTGTTATGTCCAGTGAGAAAACAAGGAAAATGCTTTGCTGCTCCTTCCAGCTTCTACTATATGATGGGTTTAAAATGCCTGCAATACTTTTGCTTTGATCTCTCCATCTTTCATCCAGCTTCAAGCATGGCATAAAGTATATGGGGTGTTCAATCAAAGAATTAACTGTAGGGTAAATAAATAGTGATGTCAGCTTCTGAGTCTTACAACAGCTTGAATTTGAGAAACGTATTAGAGGAGGACTCTGGTGTTCCTGTTCTCTCCCCTGCTCTCACCTCTTCTACTTGGTCTGTGAGAAAAGGCATCCTTCTGGTAGTACCATATTAGAAAGGAGGGGTGAGTGTTTCCTGTCTAGTGGAGCTATCATCAAGTTTCAGTCCAAATAAAGCTGAAAGGGTCTGCAGATTGGGAGGCTTTTCTGGTGAGATTTGCTCTGTACATTTGTTTTTATAGTACTATAGTTGCCAATCAAAGAAGCCAGCAAGTCACTGCTTAATCCAATGCAGACTAAACAGCAAGGGGACTAGTTATGGGAATTTGCTTACAAAGAGATTTCCTGTTCTGTTTGGAGGTCAGTCTCAGTAAAAATAAGATAGTAGAGAGATTTACTTGGTCCCTCAGCCTGTAAGTGCAGTAGAGATAATCCCAGGTTAGCATGTGAAGAACTTGGGCAGGGGTCTGCAAAGTACCCACAGAGAGAGAGATGTTGCATTAAGGGGGGATCCTTTCAAAGTGGCAAAAAATCCATGCCTTAGTTTTGTCTCAGTTTTCAGACCATAACAAGGAGGCAAATCCTTGAAAGACAAACCATGTCAGGTTATTCTTTTGCAATCGTACTGGCAAGTTTCTATTGTAGCAATGAGCTAAACTGTTTGCACATTTTAAAACCTCCTTTCTTTTTTTTGTTAGTGCTCCTGAATTTTCATGTAAATGAGAAAGTAGTCACTCAAACAAAAATCCAACCTCTAGGCATAATTTTAGAGATTATTTAGACTATCAAATTGTTTCATCTGATGCAATCGCACTCTTCCAAATGGGAAGAATAGAGCAGGTTTGTCATTTGTGTTGCCCTGGGGAACTCCAGGATGTGTTTTATGTAATCACATCACCATATTATGATAAAGTTAGAATGAAGCTGAGGGTAAGAGTCACAAACATAGGACATTCCTGGGCAGCAGTGGTCAGTGTGTGAAGAAGCACAGCCTGGGACTTTTTCCATGAGGCAGTGAGTGTTTGTTTCCTCCATTATCTGAAGAAATAAATTGAATCTGCTTTTCCAAAGGGATTTTAAATGAACATCATCTTCCTTCCTAATACAAGTTCTGCAAGAGCAGCCTCAAGTGTGGCCAGACTGTATTAATGATTTTTGCTTGAAAACTCCTCTCATTAACCAGTCACAATTTGCATGTAAGTAAGCTGGTGCGCTGGGAGTGGCTATTGCTATTGAACAGTGTGGTTAACAAGTGATGCAGTTGTTTGGCTTATTGCTCACCCACAAGCCTTCCCCTTCCATCTGAGGAAGGGAGTGAAGATGAACCTTCCCACTGCCAACTCCTTGTTGTACGAATGCATAGCCCAGGTGGCACCAGCACAGGCAAGAAATAAAAATAAAAGGCTGGGTAACAAGGAGAGCTGCAGTTCTTGGTGAATGGAGATGTTGGTACCCAGAGTTACTCATGATTATGAGTTAACATAGAGGAAGGATTTAGCAGCGCTGGTCAGTAAAGTCATAGGGACCACAATTACAGCCACTGCCCTATCGTAACACTTTTACTCCCCTCTTTCATTTACAACCAAATGTACCAGCAAGCAGTTTTGAATTACTGGAGCTCAGTCTAGGTAGTTCAGCTGATCCTACATCACAAGTGAACCATTCCTTTTAGATGTGCTACAGCCATGAGCATGACCCCTGCCATTTCAGTTTATTTCTCACTGCTCTCTGTCCGTTGTATTATGAAGCCCCATGAATTTTCCTTATGCTGAGTAGTGTTTTTTGGCCTTATTCCCTGATATATCCCTCTTGTAGCAGATGATCTATACTTATTCTTAATACATATCTTAGAAATTTTCTCCTACTTTTTTGGATAACTTTTCATTGTGAAGCTAACACATTCATCCTAACACTTGCCAGAGTTTTGTTCCTTTGTATGTCTATTTGCTTTCAGAAGTGTATAGACACCTGTTTTTATCTCTGATGCATTTCCAGCCTTCAGATCTATGTTTCAACATGGAAATGTTAATCAAGTTGAAAATCTGTAATTTAGTTCTTAAGATACAGGCTTATGAACAAATCCAGCCTATTGTGGTAAAAGCATTTTTGCCTGTTGTAGCATTAAAATTCCTTTCATATTTTGAGATCCCTTCCATATTTCTAGATTCATCCATTTAGACTTCTTACATGGGCTGGAGTTGAGATCTGTGAGGTTTCTTCTTTTAGTGTGGGATGTGTGGAGTTTTTAGCAGATCACCTCTTTTCCAAATATATTTGGATTTTTTTTGCATCCCTGGACAAAATCTTTGTACTTGCATGTACAGCAAATCATCAAGAACATGAGCTATAGTTTTTACAGTCACTATTTCTGTGAGTCTCCTGGTGTAATGGCAAATCATGCCATACTTGTGTTGTATTCATCTGCACTTTGTCTTTATGGGGACATCAGTGGTGAAGCCAAACAAGACCAATAAGAGAAGGCATCCTAGTTTGACAAGAGGGTTTGAGCTGCATTTCTTCAATTAGTAAATTAAACTTTATATAAATCTCTGCTCGTATCAATTATCTTTGCATGTGTATGTTAACTTAGTAAGTGCCGATTTCTACATTTATTTGTTTTACTAAATCTTCCATTTCTTTATTGAGATATGTGACATAGTCCTTTGTAGTTCTGGGTGTTAATGTTGTTGTCTAAATCAATCCCTTCTTATGACATTGATCTGTTTGGCATCTCTTGAAAGCATACTGCAGATTTCTTATTCTCATTCATCCTCACTTTGTGTTTCCTCATATGAAAAGAATTATAGTTTGAGCCAAATACAAAATGCTGTCATGTGGAAAAAGCTGTGACATATCAATATTGACTACTGCTGGTGAATCAAACTGTATTAATTCAGATTTGTTAGTGTTTTCTGTTTGAAATTGCTGCATTTATGCTTTGTGCACTAGCACTTTGCTCTTAGTTTCCACAGTGCTTCTTGGGTTATTCAGTACTTTTTTTGAAGTTAGAGCTTCAACTTTGCCACATCTCAAATAGAGTAATTTCTCAGATCCTCTGTAAACTTAGATCCTGGAAAGCTGATTCAAATTTCCTCCTACAGCACAGATTGGCTTATCTCGTTGGTAGCAATTCTGCTCAGGGAATTCCATGCTCTCTGGTAGATGCTGTTGTTTGGCAACTTTTCTAATTATGAAGCAGGGTACCAGCCCTAGTCCCACCTGCCTTCCTAAATTCTGACAGGGGAATTAAGGTTTACACACCTTTGAGTTTCTCAGTGACTGCCTGTAGGTGGGGGCAGAATGTGAATTGGAACTCATCAATTTGTTGGTTTCATGGTACAAATGTTGCTTTGGGGAACTGTTTGATGGTTATCTTGGCACAACTGGTCACTGGTTTGCTGTACAACTGCACGTAGTTTCTTTGCTTTGGAAATTCTAAGCAATGCTGTTTCTTTGGAGGATAACCACTTATGGCTCCCAAGATATATATTCCTCACTGCTGCCAGCTTGGCCACTGGCCTTCCAAGACAGGTTGCCTTTCTACATCTCCCTGTCCCCATGAGTCCTGGTGGTGCTTCTGACTGTGGACTGTCTAAGGATGCTGAGCCTCCACCCACTCTTGAAGACCAAGAGGAAGTAAAAATGCTGATTTTAGCCCAGCCACATGGTTGGGACCTCCACCTAACCCTGAGCTGAGGATTAGAGGCACCATCACATTCACCTCTTCCACAGGTGGGGAAGGCAAACAAACAGCTCAGGAGGCACCTGTCCCACCTGGAAGGGTGAGGGGAGGTTTCTGAGGGGGCACTTGAGGTTCACTGGCTCTTAGCAAAGGTCAGTCCTAGCCAACTCTTTGAAGCAAGAGCTGCAGAGTTGCACAACCCCTTCCCAGGGATGGTGCAGCCTCCCCAAGAGCCACACATCTCACTACCCAGCACCAGCACTCTTTGCTCTCACCCTCTTTCTTTCCTCTTCTCTTCTCTGAAAGTAGTTGGTGTGCACATTAAATGGCCTGCTTTTGTTTATTTCTCCCTCACTACACAGTTGAACTTTGTCTTAAGTAAAATACAGGTCTGTGTAAACCAACAATAAAACTGCAACCTCTGTACTCAATTTTTCCCTAAGTGGCACAGTCTCTAGGTATTTACAGAATTTATTGTGCTTTGTTCCATAAAAAAATGTTTTTACTTTCATTGTTTTGTGTGCTTGAAGTAGAAAAATACTTCATGTGATGTTTGAAAGCAACAGTAGCTATGCAGTCTTTCTAAAGAAATATCTTTTGACAATCTCCATAAGCTTTCTAATATATTTACTTTGAAATATCTTTAGATTCACTATACGTTTCCTACAAATTAAAGCTGTGGTTTCTTAAGTACTTGATCTCCCTGAAAAAAATCAGTTACTTTTTACTCAATGGCCTGTCCAAACAGTGAATTGGTTTCTTTGCTATCTGGATAACAAAGGCCAGCCACAATGTTGTTATTTCTTTTTTTTTCTTTTGAAGTGCTTTCTTAGAAAAACCTTATATCTCACTCAAAGAAAACTTTTTTTTAAACTGGTAAACATCTCAATGCATTTTAAGCTTTTAAAGATTTTATTATCATCACTACTGTAAATTGAATAGCATGCAGGAACCTCAGCAAAACTCTGAAATTAAGGGAGTGTTAAAACCAGTATGTTCTTCCACATGTAATTTTTCATCATTCCCTGGAATATATAATTTTAAAAAGTGCCCAAAATTATGGTCTTGGCTACTAAAGTGAATGCCTATATTAAAAGTTTGGTTCTCATGGTCAGAATTTTAGGTACACAGGGAAATGTGGAAATTTATGCAGAAATAAATGAAACCAATATTGTTGTTTAAAAATATGAAAGTCAGACTTATAAATGTTAATTCTTTGGTAATTATAAGCCTTCTGGAGTGGGAAACTTCAATAAAAGCACAATATATGTTTTAAATAATACCTTTTTTCCAAGTATTGAAAAGTGTGCCACACCATCAGTATCATAATGCCATAAATAAGCTGTCAACAAAGGAATATTTGGTGGTGTACTGTGTACCTTAACATGATGATTATGCAAATGAGAAATAGGAGTTAATGAAGTGTAGATGTTATCCCAGAATAAAATGTTAAAGAACAACAGATTTTGGAACAGCTATCCTGTGGCACACAGTAATGAAACAAGATTGGGGTTTTTTTCTGGTTTATCTCCACAGTTTCAAACATTTCCCACTGTATTGTCAGAAACTGTTCTGACACTTCCCTCTTGATGGACTTTCTATATCAGTAACCCCTGATGCCACCAAAATGTTCTAAGACCTGCATTATCTTCCACATGGGAAGGGACACTGAAAAAAGTGTCTCTCAAGTTTTAAAAGGGAAGAGTTAAAGGTACATAAAATAAAAAAAAGTTAGAAAGACTTTAAATCTATTGCTCCTGTTTGGTCATTCATAACAGGAGGATTAGAGAACAATTAACAGGCATGAAAGGCAAAAAGTTTGAACTGCTAGAAGACTTTGTATTGTTCTTATTAATAAAATACAAAAGTTTACATTTTGAAAATACAGCCCTAATAGGTTGTCTTACCATTGAACTGTGAGACAGAACAGTTAGTATCCTCTTAAAGCTGGTCACACCACTTAAAAGCAAAATAAATGGGTTGGGTTAGTTATGAGTCAGACATTATTTGTTGAGCTGCTTGGATGGTGGAAAGGGCTTTGGCAACCATTTCTTTGAAGAAAGCCCCTGATCATTATGGATAAACCTTCTGGAGGGAGGGGCTGTTCCACCACCAGGTAGAACTGGGCAGAGGGTGATGTGTGAGGCTCACCTCAACAGCCCCTCACCAGCTGGAGCAGCCTGGGGTGGGAAACAGGCCAAAGCACAGCATATCCCACCAGCTGCCATATCTGCAGGCCTCCACCAGCTTGTAACTTGGCAGGATATGCTCAAATTGCACCAAGGAGCAATGCAAATGTTCATGGTACTGGAAACCCTCACCAAACATGGCACTGACACTGCCCAAAGAGGCCAGTCTGGCACATGGCTCCAGGTTGTGGGGGGAAAGTTTCTCTAAGAAATAACAGACCACTGAGGTAGAGGGAACAGTTCTGCCTGCAGCAGCTTGTTCTGACTTCACCAGTCTTCAGATGCTCTTTCTTCCTACTCAGTGATCAGAAGTGAGGAGGTGTGTCTGCATCCTCCTAACTGGCTGTATTGTGGTGCAGGTTCCCAGAACGTGTATTTTGCTATATTTCTGATGCCTTCATGGACCTTATTTTTTCATGTAAGGAGCTCAGGGAATATAGAATGTGGAGTCCAAGAAAATCTGAAGGCCAAACCACTCCAGATAGACAAGGAAGGTAGGCAGGAGGTGCTACCTAGTCCACATTTAGAAGAAAATTACACTGTACCTCTTTTCAGGTCCCTTCAGTTTAGAGGGGATAAAACTGCTGAACCGTATCTTAGAATTCGCAAAAAAACCCTAAACAAACAAACAAAACCCCTGTGACAGGACAAACTTATTTATAAATGACTTGAATAAAAAATATATTTCTGAACTAAAAGAAAAGCTGTAATAGTAGCCAAATACATACTTTTAGCCAATTTATTTGCAAACCATTTTCTGACCACGGTGAAAATGTATCACATCTGGTTTAAAGGTTATATTTTTTCAATGTAATAGTTCCTTTATTATTCATTTTTAAGCTGAAAAGATATATTATGAATGGAACAAAGGACTACTACCATTATATTTTAACAGCACTAAGTATAATTCACCTCTGGCTTATTTTAAGAAGCTTCTGCCTTTCTATTTCCTTACAGGTGTTATTCATTGTAAGGAATTACCCTTAATTTTAGGGAATAACTGTGTATTTAACCACAACATACAGAATATTTTTGTGAAATTCTTCTTTTGTTTACAGTGGCAAAACTCCTACTAACCTCAGTTAATGTGGAAAAAATCAAGACTTATTTTAGAACTCATATCTGGATTTAGGATCTAAGTTTAATTGGGTGAAAATCCGAACTTCTTTTTATTTTGAAAATTTATTTTGATGTCACTGCTTTTGATTGGAGCTATGAGTTTCAATACTTTTCAAAACTGTGAACCAATGTGATATGCTGTAAGTCACACAGTCAGAATCAACCCTGAGGATGGCCCTGGGTCATTTTCACATTTTGGTCTCTCTTCCGACCTGAGCTCTGAAACTTTCCTCCTACAGTTTAAATACTAATTGGTGACTATGCAGGCATTTTCACACTAATGAGGTATAACAAAAAAGCAAAGAATGGCTTTTTAGGTGAGGCAGTACTGGCTCACCTGGTATTCAAAAAGGAAACAAAGTCTGAATGTTACAAGATAGATGGAGATATATCCATATGAAAATAAGGTCAATAAAAAGTGCTCCTTCTCTCTCAGGACATAAAAGGCTGCTGCATATATGAAAACAAAAGCCAAGAGAACCCTTGTGGAAAGCAAATTACAATCTTTTTAAATTTAATCCCTGATAACAAATACCATTTTAATGTTAAAACCTCTAGTACTTCCTTATTTGTGATGGTATTCTTTATGAAACAGTCCCAGCCCCTTCTGGAATCTCCTTAGAAAGGATTATCACCTGCATTTACAGCTGGAGAAATTGTGGCAAAAGCCATGTCAGAGCAGGGCAGGACAATGCCAGGAAAGTGTCGTGGCTGGGTGGCCCCTTTCCTTCTCCTCACCCCAGAGCACATGGCCTCCCTCACACACAACTGGTTGTGTCTTCCTTAGAGGTGGGCTGTAATTGTAAAAGGATGGCTGGAAAAGCTAAGTTTGCATTCTATAAATGGTATTTTGACCTTTATCACATCCCACAGTTCTTGTGGGTGTGGTAAAGCTCCTTTAATCATTTGGGCTTTGTTTCTGTTGCTAAACAAAATTAGTCCAGGGAGTGTTTGAGCATCTGTGCTGCCGAACTTTGAGTATGTTGCCTGGTTGTTTTGACCTGTGCTGAGTGGGGCTCTCTAAGTCATAGCACAAGGAAAGCAGGGAGAAGAAATCAGTTTCAATATGGAATACAGATAAAACTGGAACAAGTTTAGGTGCCTCTTGCCAGGACAGACCTTTGAGGTCCAGCAGACTTTGCACCCTCCAACATCTGTGTCCTCATGAAACATATGCATCAGACACATGATGAAAACACCATTCTGATTGTCCTGCACATTATTTAAAGCATGCTGGACTAAAAAAAAGACAATAAAATTGTATCTATGTCTTAGGACCACCATTGCACAGTCTAAAGGATAAAAGGTGGGGTGGTGAAGAAGTCCAAGGCTACTGTACATGTAGTCAGATTGTCCTCCAGGACAGGAATACTCTCTGGACCTGATTTATTTAGCTGTCTTTACATAATGCTAAAATCCAGCAGAAATAAATTCTTCCTACTTTAAAGTTTTACTGCAGATAATGTTTGCTAATCCTTTTTTTATCTGATTTCTTTAGACTTTTAAAATCCCTCGGTGTCATGCCAGCAGACCATTGTAGAAATCTGGGAGAAAATGAGCCAGAGTTAATGTAAAACAACAATTAACCTCCTTTTCTTTTCAACCATGCAATGTAATTTTTGTCAGAATTTCATTATTTAGTTATTGGAATACTTTATTAAATATTTAAGTAATATTTTTCAAATATTGAAGTAATAAAAAAGTCAAATTTAGTGTCTCCTGAGCTGGGATGATAAAATATTCGCAGTATTTTTAAATTTTTCTCCTTAATTGTTTTTGGGTGTTTTTTTTCTGGCACTGCCAAAGTGACTTTAAGGTCTCAGTTAAGAAATATATTCATACCTCTGGAAAGCCTATAGCAATTTCACTCTGTTAAAATGTAATTTAGGAATATCAGTCTTCTTTCATCATTCAGGCAAAGCAAGGCTGTCATATCATTGATTTATACATTGCAATGAATGCATGTCATCTTATAGAAAAGTAGGAGTGTTGCAGATCTGAAGTTTCCTCCTATTGCCCAGAATGCATCTTGAGAAAAGCTGTTCCTGTGCTTGTGGAATAGCTGCAGTTGCCAAGATCAGAGATGTTCATCTTCACCCTGTACCAAAAATTGCATCCAGCATGTAAATCTGCCAGCTTCTTAGTCTGGTAAATATTCAAAAGCACATGCACAAGCTTGGTACTTATTGGAACCAATGAGCTACTCATGTGCATCTGAAGGTAATTGAGATTCTTTTCTGAGGGTTTGTTTTTGAGGTTTCAACCATGCCTTCCACTCCACTGCTGTACCAGAAATGCAGGTTTGACTATTCAGTCTTTTGGTGCCCCCAGCATGTGGTTAATGAAACCTCAGAGTGAGCTGCAGATAAATGCTGAGGACTTCACAGACCCAGACCCAAGGAAATGTTAAAAGCTGCTTGAATCAGCTGATTTGGGGTATACTTTGAGGTTTGGCATTCTCATAAAGAACATTCCATGAAAACAAAGAAACTGGGAAAAAATTGGAAATGTTTGGGGAGCCTGAAATATACTTTAATCAACTGTAGCAATTTATAAGGGAATAAAAGTAAGTAAAAGTGTGGTTTATACCACTAAAGATTTCAATTCCACAGAATTTGGTCCTTAAGTCTATTTGAACTCGTGGGAAGCCAGTTACATCTGGGACAAACCTGACTGACCTGAATCTGTTTGTAAAATTCAGTTGGTTTTATTCTATTTGCTTGGTTTGGGGTTTTTTATGTCTTTTGTAATTTCTGTTAACTGCTGTTTTAAAAAAACCAACAAACAAATTTAAAAAAAAAAAACAACAGACACATCAGTTCAAAAAAGCCCAACAGAAGATCTTTTTACTCTAAATCAGCTCCATGCTGATGTCTCATAAAGAGGAACAGGCTTGGGTTATGATTGCTAAATCATGTTAAGGATTAAAAGCACTCTGTAATTCTACAATGAACAATACTAGCAACACAGTTTAGCAGATGTGGAATAAGTGAATCAAAAATATTTAATTTTTCTGTTGGAAAATGTGCAGGAAAATCAATTTCTCTCATGGAGAGAGAGCAATTTTGAAAGGAAAGTGAAATGGCAAACTATTTCTCATTTTGATTTTTTTCTTTTAAATACGAACATTAAAGAAGAGCAGGTAGAAAACTGCTTGTACATATTTCAGAAACATCTTACCATGTCACCAAGCACAGTAGGTGTCTTCTTCGATGACTGACATTTTGAATGGGTCAGTCATAAAGGTGGCAAGTTGAACAAAGAAGATAAAGAGTGTTCAGGCTCCTTACAATCTGTAATGCAGAAGTTCTTTGCTTTGTAGCTTCATTTCAAGGCAAACATAAATATTTTTGTTACAGTGCAATTACTCACTGCAAAGTCTTAAACTCCCTATTTCTACCACAAATGATTACATTTCCTACAAAAATTGTGGAGTGAAATCCTAGGGTTGGTGTTTTGCAGGAAAGCACTGTGGCTGATCATAGTGTTGCCTTCTGGCCACAAATTCTTAAAGGCTTGAAAAGTTTTGCCTTGACAAACACAACCTAGGACATTTACGTTCACTTCTCTAACCTGGCCTTTTTGTAAATGGTGAATTTATTTATGTGTAAGGAAGGTGTTAGGTTAGATTAGGGGCCATTTTCTGATTTCAGCATTTTTGTCTGCTATGATGTGCTTTTACATTAAGCCCAGATGTTATATAGTAGATTTAATAAAAATAAAGTAAATGTGTTTCAGCTTGTCAAGTATTGGAGTCCCTTAGACCTGTGCAGATGCCCTGGCGTAAAGAGCAAAACTTTTTGTGAAATGTGGTCACAATGGATGGGATTTTCAGAGGGCGGAATCATGTTTAGCTTTACTCTGGTGAATCTGAAATCCATCAGACTCCCATCAGCTTCAGTGGAAGCAGAATAATTAGGTCAATAGAGAGGGTTTCTGAGGGACTAACCTTAAAGCGGTAGCTGTTTTCTGTAACAGGTCTAACCTTCCTGCCTTTGACCAGAACTGGCTTTCATACTTTGAGTTACCTGTCAGCTGTCTAAAGGCTGCTTATTTTGTGGGATATTCTGTGGTACTTCAAAACAGAAAGTAATATACCAACCCCATTACTTTGTTTAGGGGTTGG
>JAOXXN010000395.1:66003091-66026221 GCA_026770055.1 Myrmophylax atrothorax | reverse complement strand
GTTCCAAAACTTTAGAAATTAGAGACTGTTCACCAGATGTTATAAAAGAAATTACTAATTTAACTGCTAAACTGCTAAAAGGGTCACTCCAGTAATACTTTCTTGCAGAAAATGTCTGTGTCTTGTTAAATGTTTATTGAACACTGTAATTATATTACATTTACTGTTAAATGATATTGACGTTTTTGAATAAAAAGAGGGGGGGTTGTATGTGTTTTTTCATTTTTTTAATCCAGACATGATCTATAACATGAACATCTGGTTGCAACCTAATGTGTGGCATTGAAACAAAAAAAACCTCCCCACCCTCAAAGAAAAAAGCCTTCTGCCAGTGTTTTACTCTGTGTATTATTTTTTCGAAGTAGCTCCAGCTTTTGTAGCACCAGCTATGATTAAGTACCAGGACTTTCTCACTATCAGCAAATGTTTGAAGGCAAGTAACCAGCAAAGCTTCAGCAAGTTGATGGCTGGTGAAAATAAGGATATATTTAGCAATGAAACAGCTGTTTCTTGAGCAATAACCCAGCTGTTTGGCTTTGAGAATACCTGTTAGAGTTATTAATCATATTAAAAAGTATAAAAAAATCTGAATCTGGAATGCATGAAACAGACGTTTTAACAGCTTTTTATTTTTTTTATATAAAAAAAGGTGGCTTTGTCACTGTAGGGAGTGTAAGGGGGAAATATTGGGACTGGGGTTTGGAATATTTTAGAAGTATATAGGTATTTAAATAGATGCATTTAGTATTCCTGCCAGGTGCCCTTCAAGTTTCTTATCATCATTTAGTGGACCACACTCTTGCAAAATGCTTTGTATCATAGTATTTTCCCTATTCATTTACTCCCCTAACTCTTTCTATTGAATTACTGGGAAGGGTTCAGATGTGATGTTGGCTTACTGCACCACTCAGTGTACATTTAATTTTTCCCATTTCCTACTGGGTAATGGAAGACAGAAACTTGGCTCCATTCTGCCTTGGGACCTATCCATAACTCAAAGAATGTGATTTCTACTGGAGGCTAGAGTAAGGAATACGTATAAAACTCTACCATCTAACTGGAATGTTAAAGACAGACTTTCTTTCATAGGGTTTCTCTGTCATGCAGTAGATTTAATCAAGAGAACCAGTCAATTACAGTATGCTTGGGCCAAACAGATGTGAGACACAGCTCAAGGATTTAAACTGCAACCTGTGCTGTTCATAAAGGTGTTGCTGGCTGGGAACATCTTCAAATACAAAGTTTCCTTGTATGTAGATAGGATCCAATCCTGGCTGCTGTACATGCATAGAAAGTAATTCTAGTGGCTCCATTGTTATTCCAGGTGGCCCAACACTGCACAGCTGGAACCACTGCAAGAAAGACCTGTGTATGTACAAAGGACATGCTCTTTGGACAATGCATTAATTCACTAAAAAGTGGACAGATACATTTCTTTTGGCTAGGTTTTTGGATTTTCTGACTTGGGGTATTTGAGTTTTCTTTTGCTTTATGTTTTTTAAAGAATAAGTAAATAGAATAAAACTCATATATTTTAAACATCTCAGACCTGAGCTACTTTTTTAGCTGGAACTGAATGTACAAACCTTTTTAAAGCAGAATGCAATATTTTGACCTGTTAAAATGACATGTTTCATTTAGAGGAATCTAAATTGGAGGGAAAAAAAGGACAATCTTTTAAAATTAGACTTTTTTATTTTTATCACTTTTTCTAAAACCACCCATATGAACAGAAATGTATCTGTCAACAAAGAAAATAGCTCTGACTTCCAACAAAGAATTAATTCATGCATTGAAGGTTACATGGACTATCATAGCTAAAATCTGCTCCCATTTATCGTGGTTTACATTTTTTGTATTAGAGTAATCTGCTTGTTGTAGTGCAGAATGACTTGAGGGTCTGGCACTGTTCCCTCCCAGACTCATGTGATACAGAATGAATGTGTACACTCCTGCCCTGGGGCTGGACGTATTCCGTTGCCTCACTGGATGTACCTTTCTCCTTGCAATCCTGTGATTTTGCCAGACTTGAGAAGGTTTTGAGGAGGAGGCAATTAATTAGGAGAGCACATTATGAGCCCTTTTTTGGCCACCTCCAGCATTAACTTGCTAATGACACCATGGCATCCAGAAAATAAATCATTTCAGCAGCTAAGCATATGATAAAAATGTATTTAGACTCAGTAAATATTATGCCAAACTCACAGAATGACAAATCAGCACTAAGATCATTTTATGTAACAATTGAATCATTCCTAGCTTGCAAAAGATATTTTTGTTTTCAGATTCTCCATTTCCCCCAGAACAACACCATGACTAGCTAGCACATGTATTTTCACGGCAAGGGATTCTTGCAACTCAAATTGAAGACAGAACTTGCATTGCAGGCAACCAAATGCCCACATTAACTTCAGGAATGTGGATAGGTGGAGTTTAAGCCTGGTCCTTAAATTCAGGATGCCAGAGAGTTGTGGTTTATTCTGTAGTGTTTTGTGCATACTGCCATCACTTAAAGCTAATGTAAATGACCCAGAGAAATGGATTCCAGAGGAAAGGTAGCTGCCAGTGAAGACTGAAGTTTGTCTCAATCCCTCACTGTGTTGCTCCACATTCTCTTTCAGGATTGTATGGTTTCATCTGAGGCTGCCCTGGTGGCAGAGAAGTGAATGGGGCAGATGAGCTTTCCCTGAAGTTACAAGGTGCCCTGGCAAGCTCAGTGTGAGTCTCCTGCTGGCTTCTTGAAAAGGCATCAGCCTCAGAAATTGCAAAGTTTGTCTTGAGGTACCACCAATAGCAACAGGCCTGACATTTTGGTTCTTTGTAGATTATTTTTTCTTTCTTGCGAGAAAATTAAATACTGGCAGTAATTTAACACTGTATACTGTGCTTCTGCAGCTCTAAACAGGGTGTGGGAAGATAAGAGGTTTGGAAAGATGCCATCCCTTTCTTTGCAAGTAGGTGTCCATCAGCACTGATGCTGCACAATGTTTTCCCTGGGTTTGTAGTGGAATGTAAAATGTAGTTTGTAAACTGAAATTTGTGATGTTGAGGGCTTACTTGGGAGGTTTTGACAGGCACCTAGGATTGAATAATCTTCATGATAAAAATAACTTCTGAGCTACTGCAAACCGTTGTGGTTTATTCACCAGGGAATTGAACTACTGACTTCCTAGAGAATTATAGGAACACCATTGTCTGTGAACTGTTGAATTGGATTGAAACTGGCCTGGGAGTTATTGGGAGAGAGGGAAGAAGGTCTGACCAGACAGATAGCTCATCCCAGAAAGTTTCATTTCTCTAGGATGCCTCACTGAAAATACTTCTCTAATTTCAGCAGCATATGACAAACACATATGTAGGTATAACTTATACAATTCCACAATTTCTTGATGGATTTTTATCTTGATGCAAATATCTCATGTAAATTATCTTCATATAAGTTGTATTGTAATAGTGGTGTATTTTAACATTATCATTATTAAATATCATAACAGTTACTGTTTTATAACTGCATTTATACCTTATAGTTATATTCATGGATAGGCACATACATGTACACCATAGATGTTTGTATATATTTTACAGAAATACAAGCAGAAAAATCTTGCTAATATTATCTATCTAAAAAGGTTTAAAGAAAAAAAAATGAAAAAAAAAACCCACGTTAGTTACCTAAGTGTACTCCTTGAGAAAAAAAATGTTGTTTATTGTTTCTGAGCATTTCCAGATCTCTGGAGCAAATGTCCATTTTTTTGTGGAGATGTTATGGTGTGAACTTTTAAAAAAGCTTTCAAGAACTTCTTAACCAGCCGAGTTGTTGCTGATCAGCTATCCTATGAGCCAAAGAATTAAGATATTTGCCAGGATGTGAAGCAAATCTGACAAACAGGCTGCCAGAGTTCCTAAAGGAGCCCTTCCCAAGGGCTGTTCACTCTTTCCCATTCATTGTATGGAAAACCACAGGCATATATTGTCATTTCGATGTGGCTGTTTGCTTCTCATGGAATGCATCCCAGAACAAGAGGGGAGTGTCTGTTCTTATCTCCTGTCCTGGAACTGGATACTCTGCAATTGTCTGCAATTGTGACAAACGCTAAACAATGTTAAAAGCTATGGACATAATCATTATTTTCATAATCTTGTAAAATGCCATCTTTTCTGAAGGTAGGCATTCCAGAAAATTAGCACTATATGAATCCATGTGAAAATTTTGAAATTATTAATTTCTCCATAGTTTTAGCCCCTTTTATTCCCATGTATTTCCAGGCTGATCATGGTTGGCATGTCATTTTTCAAAACTTCATATATTTGTGCAGTGATTTCTAATGCACAGCATTTGCTACTACCTTCTTTTTTTACTCATTGCCATTGCTGCTGGCCCATTGAGAGCACTGCTTCTATTGCCTGGCCGGATTAGTGTTCTTGGGAAGTCCTTGTGATCACATCTCTGTTAATCACACTATAATGGGAAAAGAATAGTCTCCAAAAGGTGTGCATTTATTTTCAAAAGACTCTATTTTAGTAGCATGTATTAAATCTCTGCCTCCTCATCCAAATTCCAACATTTTATTAGTGTTCCTATTTATTTATTTACTTCTAGAGAGCAAGGATACAAAGTCAGACTTGAGGACACAAAGCTTTGTTTTATACACAGTTACTAAGTGGAGCTGATTCCAAGGGAAAATATACTAGAAAGCAGAAGGCACCAAAGGAGAGGGTTTTTTGCTTGGATAATTTTTATTCAGAGATGTTTTTCTTTTCCTGAAGAATTCAAACATACTTGCTTGAGCAATGCCATCTGCAGGCTTTATAAAGACAGTGATTTTGTTCTTTCAGGTCTCCTTTCTTCAAAGGCTTAAATCCACCCTGAATGTTACACTTTGAGTTTGGTCCCATTGATTTAAACAGTGCTACCAACCAGTCAAGGAGGAAAGCAGTGAGGTTGCATGAAAAGCCCCTGTTTGCCATCCTTTGTCAACAAATGCATTACACAGATCACAGAATCACAGACTATTCTGAGTTGGAAGGGACCCACAAGGATCATCGAGTCCAACTCTTAAGTCAATGGTCCACACAGGGGATTGAACCCATGACCTTGGAGTTATTACAACCAAGTATTAACCAACAGAACTAATCTCCCAACTACAGTGTGCCATGCAAATGTAGATTGACCAGCAAGATGTCTGTCTGCCTCCTAACTTCCCACTGCTGGTATAAAACTCCTGTCAAAAGCAGCTTGTCATGCATGACATTCAGAGAAGAGAAAAAAAAGAGTCCTGTCCCCTACAGTCTCTGGGGACAGCAATCCGCAAACTTCTTCAGGAATCACAAAGGTGGGCAGTGGGTGTGACAGACAGGTTTTGTGCCTCTTGCTACCACTGAGCCTGTGCAAGGAGGTCATTGATTGTAACTTTGTAGTTCAGCTCTTTCCACAGTTTAGCTTGATGCAATTGAGAATGTTTTATTCCTTTCACATGAGGAGTGATTGCAAGTTCTAAATATTGTCTACTTTTTCAACTATTTTAGTTCCAGTGAAAGATCATACCTCTGTCTACACATCTGGCTTTGGTTATACCCTTAAACCATCATAGCTACAGCATCTGAAAAATAATGCATCTAAAAAATAATGTGTCCCTTTTTGCAGAAAAAAGTTGTTATCAAGTGTAAGTGAAATGTCAACATTTTTATAATCTATGAGTACCATGAGCGAAAGCAGGATGTAGAAATGCTGGTCTGATCCCTAATTGATTTAAAAGGCAATAAAGATAGATTGTTTCTTTTAAAGCACTGCAGTCACTTTCTTTTCCTAAATCATAATCTCCTCTCTGCTCTACTCAGTGCTAATCTCTCATAGCACTGATAGTTCTGCATGGGTCTAACTCCTAGAAAAAGTCCTTATAAGGCTTTGTGTCTCCAAAACAGCTTTCACTTAGGACCTTCTTTTTTTTTTGGAAGAATCTTTTTTGCCATGTTGTGCAAATCAGAAAATTAAAGTCAATTTCTCTTAGCACTCCCAGTCATTGTCCGTGAGCAAGAAGGATCAAGGTGTGCATGATACATTATCAACTGTATTAACATTGTAGTCATAGAAGGAGCAAATGACACACAATCCTTGAAGTCAACGAAATGACCACTGGAAGTCCAAAGAAATCTAAGCTGTTTCTCCATTTTCAGTTGTTTTGTGGGCACTGGGACAGAGGCAAGTTTGCATCTGAAATGAAATGCAGCACACAGAATAAATACAAAGCAGACACGTAATGAGAAAATGCGTATGGAAACAACTCTTCCAGCTACCAAAGCTGGTTATGGGAAAATGTCCTGCTAAAAGTCCACATGTAAGATCTTTGGAATAAGGGTAGCTCTCTCCAGGACTATAGCATTTGCTGGGAAGGTGAAAGCAATTCAGTTTTTCTGGTCCACGGTGGAAGTAACTAGATGTTGGCAGAGCTTTAGGATGTTTCTTTGAGGAACATGAGAGCTGGAAGTAAGGAGAGTTTTTTGAAGGCAATGAAATCAGGTCAGTAAAGAAACTGATCTCTGGAACTGTCTCTGGTTTGGATGCAGCACATGCAAACCAAACTACAAGAGTAAATGAAATGTCTCTCTCTTGGGCTAGGTTTGTGCTGTAGTTAAAGTACTGACAGATAATGTGAGGATCGAATTTTTAGAAAATCTGACTTCCTTGGTTTAGGAACTTCAGGTATGAAAACTAAATCTGACCTAACATTACCCCTGCCTTTGAAGGTTTAACTCATTCTGTGATTCTAAGTATGATCTTTTTACACCAGTGTCTTTCCCTGGTGACTTACAAAAATTTCCATCATGAGTCAAATCTAAATCATGAGGAATTGTTTTTCTTCAGCATATATATATCCTGTGGACTAGCTCCATCAAATCCTATCTTGCTATTTTATTGTGCATGCTCCCTATTGCAGAGTGTTTTCTGAAATCTTGCAACCAAGCCCGTATTTTTCTGCAGCTTTGCATTTCCTCTTTTCTCTTGTTCCTTTTACTATATATTGCATATGCACACACAAAATGAGCACCACTGACAATTCTTTATTACTAACTTTACCTGCATATAGATAGCACCAAATATGTTCCTTCTTTTCAGAAACACAATTTAGTCTTTAGACAGCTAATGCTAAGCCTCATTTCTTTTTCTCAAGGCTTGGAAGGACATATAAATCATCACAAATGGGAGCTTCTAAAGACAGTATTAAGGCAGAATCAACCTGATGTAAACATTTCATGACAGAACTATCAGCCCGCAAACCATTATGTTCACTGCTTATTCTCTAGTATTGCAAAGCTATTTTCACCAAAACATATGGAAAGCTATAGAAGGGTCTTTAACCTGATATTGTGATGTCTTCCAGCTCTTACATATGAGGGTGGTCTTATGGTTGCAGCATGGGGCAAAAAGACCTTTCTTCATTCCCCACTCTCAGGCAGGTTTTCTGGAGGCCTTCAAAGAAGTCCTCAGAGCAGATGGGACTGAATGGACAGTCGATCAGAGTTCATTATGCACAAACCTGCAAGGTCACAAATGAGTGAGGCACAGTTTTCCCTGTCTGGGCCACGTGCTCTCCTTGCCTTAAA
Source organism: Myrmophylax atrothorax (assembly GCA_026770055.1). Taxonomy (NCBI): domain Eukaryota; kingdom Metazoa; phylum Chordata; class Aves; order Passeriformes; family Thamnophilidae; genus Myrmophylax; species Myrmophylax atrothorax. The sequence goes on along the minus strand of JAOXXN010000395.1, from coordinate 66,018,619 downwards.
ATAATAAGATATACTTTCTTGCTTTTAAATATTGTATTTAACTATTTCATATAGTAAATGAATGTTTTCTAGATTGCACTGCAATCTACTTTCTATGAACTTCTGTAGATAACTGCATGTGCCGTTTCTGTGTCTTCCTGCCCCCTCCCATCTTTTCAAGTTATCCAGGAAGCTCTCAAGAGCCAAATCAAATTAGTATTTTGCCACAAAATGAGCTGTATTGTTATCAGATATTTACACAGTTATTCATTGCTATTGTTCACATAAGTATATACATGGTCTTTTTTCTGCAGTGCTTTTATAAATCTCCAAATGAGGTTGATTTCTTCTGCTGAGAGATTTAATTGCTCATATATGTTTTCTATGGAATGATGAAAGCCAGCTAGAATTACTGCTGAGTGAACTAGAGCAATCCAGGATTATGATCAGTGGAAGTAGTGAATGATCAGTGACTGATGTAAGCAAAACATTACTGACTTTGAAGCACCCTATAATTAGAGGGACATGATATTTCAATTGAACATTGCCATGTCAAACATGGGACAAATATGATACTTGTCTTTTCATCCTGAAAGCTTTTGAGCAAGAAATTAGTTAATTACAAAGTGGTCTGTGGTTCTTACACAGCAAGCTAAGTCACCCATTGCATAACTTCAGCAGAACAGGTCTTACTGACATCAGGATGGAATTTAGCAAGTGAGAGCTAAAACACTGGGAAATGTTACTTTGGAGCATGAGCTGACCCTGGATACACAAAGTGCTGCCATCCCATTACAGAATATTAATCTTGTCACTAATCAAGAAGTAACATTTTTTTCTCCATCTTCTCATACTTGCTAAGCTCCTGCCTGAAATAACTCAGAAAACATTACTCTGGGATCAGGTTGCTGCCTGGAAATTCATTATTTAACTCCTTTAATTTGAATCAATAGCTCACTTTTTCATTTGTTTGCCCTGTAGAATATATGGTTTCCAGATTACAGGGTGTTACGTCAGGGTATGTCAGGAGGCAGCTGGAAAACTTACCTCTAAGGATACTATTTAGAGAGCTGGTGATTGTACTTAAAAGGATGTGACCCATATACAGGAAATCATGGAGATAAAATACCCCTGTTTCTCTAGTAAAACTCATTTCCAGTGAAATTTAAGAGTTTCTGAGGTGCAACTCAAAGCTGAGTACGGGCAAGAAGTGGTTATAATAGAACATAATTTCTGGAGGAGAAATCAAGCAGGTCAAAGGAGTTGGCTTTAATTAAGAGGAGATGGAAAGTGGACAGAATATTGGTTTCTGAAGGCAAGACATCGGGGGTGCAGATCTTTACCTCCTGTACAAAGCAGTATGTATAATCAGAATACTGGTGGCCTACAGTGGACCTTAGCTTCAACTCAGTCCTCATTTCCTGAGATTCTTTTGACACCGTTGAAGTCTATTAAAGACAATCTTCTCTGGCAGTATTTCAAGAGAGAAGGGATATTATGAAATGCAGCAAGAGCAGAGAAAAATAAATGATCATCAGTAATGTCCTTTTAACATTGTGTGTGTAGAGGGGGAGTAAAAGCATGTGCACACATGTAAGTAATCTGGATTTAAACTGATTTTTAAATTAAATGCTGTCAGATGCGCAAAATGAATAGGAAAAAAGTTTCTATTCTGCACTGGCTGCATTTGGGTAAGCTTGGCTGGTAACAACTGTGAGTAAAGAAATAAATGAGAAAAGAAGTTTGCATTGGTGCTGCTTCTTTAGGAGAAATAACTGGTAACCAGTTGTGGTGTTTCGTACAGGCTTTGTTACATCTCTTTTTCTTTGTCTCTCTAAAGGGAAATAGATCAGGGCCAACACACTGTATATATTAGCAAGTTAACATACTGGGCTATACTTGCACTTTATTGTAAATGTTTTTGGTACTTCTTCTAAGTCTATGTTTACCTTGGGTATTTTCTTAGTTCACACATGTGAAATAACAGCTGGGACTTGCCAAAATATAGCAGTCAAGTGCTGTACATGTAGTAGCTTTAAAACTAACACAGGTGTCCTAGATCCCTTACGCAGAATAAACAGAAGCACACGATCAAGAGTTTGTCTAACTTCTCTCTTCTGGAAATGATGTGTCTTGAAATGCTTGATCTGACAGTTGCTCTGGTCTCTCAAGAAAGAAGCATCACATGGGTGAAATGCTGGTAATTTCTACAAACAAGTACACTGTCTTTTTTTTTAATATAAATGTAGTATCATTTCTTGAGTCTATCTATTTCCACCCTTTTTTCTTTATTTTTTTTTCCAAAGGAAAGGCAAGTACATTTAATGAGCTCAGTTCACTCCTGGGTCACACCAGGAGCAGGAGGACAAGACCTCCATTGCTGGAAAGACCACCCACAAGGGAGGTAAAGCAAGAAGGTCCCAGCAATTTTATTCCAGAGCCCAAACCATGAGCACAGCAGCCTCACCAGTGGAAGCCCAGGGGCCCTGACCATGCAGAAAGGGCCTGTTTCTTCTCAGTATGAGTACATCTCATTTCCTTTGTGGCAGCAAGGCTGTCTGTGAACAAAGCAATACCATTGTGAGCTGCTCAGTTTTTTCATGGTGGCTTTTTCTTTTGTGCTTTTTTCCATGATTTTACATTGCACTCCTCTTTCTGTATCTGAGAGAGAAATAAAATAGGATGTAGTACAGCAATAGCAGCTCCCAAGGAAGAGGAACTTGCCATGGGTTTGCACCGCTGTAGCCAACTGGAATTGCATAAATATTCAAGAATCCCACTGATAATGCACACAAGTAATGGAAATTCAGGAAAAAATTCAGGGAATTCTGTTCTCAAGTCAGTTTGGCCACACAAAGATGGCATACATAAATGTCATATGCCTATGGTGCCATCTTGGTACCTCCATAACCGACTGGAAGTAGATAAACAAGCCCAGGCACACACAAGAAAGAACAGCAGCAGGTTACTTCTCCCAGAGCAGTACTGCTTTGAAAGGAGGCCGTTCAGAGTAGCATCCAAAGCACTATAAGTGAAGGCATTCACTTGTAGAGTTCACTCAAGAAGAAGTTGCATTTTGCACAGTAATTCCACTGACCTACACTTTCTCATGAAAGTATGTGATTCATGTTGTCTGTGAGGACAGAAATTAAGCCATTGGAAAAGAACCATCAATTCTCTGGAATCAATATGCTCAGTTTAATAATCTGTGAGACTGGACAGAGGCTTCCAATACTAAAAATATAAATACTTTTGACAAATGCATTTGTATTATTAGTTCTAGCATACAAAGTCCTATGGAAATATCTAGGGCTTTGCTGTCATAAAAATAAAAGCTAGAAATTTATTTCTAATTACACCATGAAAAGGTTTTTCATAAAGAGGATTAAAAAATTACCTTCATAAGGGTTATTTCTGTAAATGCCCAATGCCAAAAGACTTGTTTTCACTCCTGGGCTAATCTAAACTAAACTTCTGATGTTGCCCATAGCTGCACTGGGTCTCTGTGCCTGAAAGGTTGTGTGCTTTTTCCAGCTGTATCAGCTGATCTGATGAAAGATATTGCTTCTCCTCAGAGCTTACCTTGCTGTTTTTGTAGATATCATAAATCTTACTGAGTGTTTCGCCCTGACCTTTCTGTAGAGGTAAAAGTGTCTTGGATTCGGATCTAGATTCCTGAATACTTTTCTTGTAGATAATGTGATACATTAAGTTGTCCAAGTTGTGCCTGGCCAGGTCAGGATTATCATGGCATTAATTGATTGCAGGAGGATCAAGTAAGTGGATTAGAGCTGCTTCACAACCAAGAAAGTTGATGATCCTGAAGGTAAACTCCCTCACTTGGGGACATGAGATGAAGAAAGGAAGACTTAATTAACTGCTTTGAGAAATGGGAAAAGCCAGTCCATGTCCTTGTTTTCTGGTATATTCCAGTTTTCTCTTGGGATAACAGTATTTTAATACAATGCCAACTTTCTTTTTAATATGATCCTTGAAACTTCTTTTAAGCCACCTAAAATGTCATGACTTTTGCCTTCATCAATCAAAACATGTTTTTTTTAACTGTGGGATGTTTGTTCAGTAGAGCTCGTTGTTTTTCTTTCATTGATTTTCTTTTTTACATGCAGCTGTTGAAAACTTAATTTTGAGTTTAGTCAGCTTTGTTCAAGATGCATTGCTGTTCCAAGTAGAATTTTTGGTATGTTTTCTGCAGCCTCGTGTAAGGGATGTAAGGCATGATGGATGATGTTTGGAATGAAAAGCTGAATGAATACAGGCATTCCCAAAAGCTGCTCTCTTGTTCTGAAAAGAGAAATCCATTTCTTTCTTAATTCTTGATAAGGAATTTAGAGTAACGCAATGTTGGAAACAAATTGCATCTGAAAAATAAATCCTTCCTTAGATTTAGTACTAAGATGAGTTTTGGGGGGTTTGTCATTTATATAAAACCTTGTGAATATAAAAACATTTAAAAGTTTTGGGGGAGGGTGTGTGTTCCCATTTGGCCTTTATGGTCATTTATTAATCATTTTATGTAAAATTGGCACTTTTTCCCCTGGAAAATATTGCCTCTATCTGTATTAGTGTTGCCCACCCAATGCTACTAGCAAGCACTGGTTATTCCTACTTTTTTATTCCTGCCTAGGAAGGCCCACAGACTTCTCCAATTCCTGAGAGATTAATTTACTCTTTCAGAGAACTGCATATAGTGACCTGAATGTATGGTGCTAAATTTTCAGCAAGGCAAGAATGTATTATTACCAATAGGTAATCTCCCTAAATTCAGCAATTTAGGAATTTTCTCAGATGGAAAAAAAAAATAAATTACCAGCTTGTCCTACATCAGGATCCAGGGAAATGTGTTCTGTGACAAAATAAGATTTTAGGTGTTATGGCATACAAGGCTTCAGTGGGAATCCTGTGTTACTAATTCATCCCCTCTGACTAGTTTGGCTTCTGGGCTCCTTTCCACTGGGGATAACTCAGAGCAGGAACTAATCTGATTGCTGTGGTGTTCTGTTGAGCAGTGGAGGACATGCTCTCAGTGATTACACCATGCTGTACATTCCAGAGCTGTCTATATTCATACTTTCTAAGCACCATGGCAGTTTGGGTGGGCTTTAAGAAATGAGGAACTATGGGGCACAGTCTGCTTCTCACACCAGCTGTGGAAAGTGAGTAAAACAGATTTTAAAACAGACTTGCATTGCCTTTATACTGTTAACAACAGGCATACTTTGGAGAGGATACAGATTATGTTCTTTAACCAATGGCTTTTGATCTGTGTTCACAAAGCACAAAGTAGGGGTTATGTCACAGTACCAGGCTGGGATAGCAAAGACATGGCAGACTGGCCAGGACCAAAACCCATCAGCCAGAAGTGATTCAGCCCTGTAACAGCAGTATGGCAACACATGGGAATCTATACACACAGTTTATTTTCTCCATGTTCCCTCTCAGTTGTGGGGGTGTATTTGGCCATGAAATCATTATAATATTTGAGAAGGGAAGATGCTCACAAAACAGTATCTTTCAACACTACATTCATTTGCATGCTCAATTTAAATAAGGCAGTTGTCTGCCCAGTGACTTAATTAGCATGGCATGAAATTGGCATGAAATTAGCATGAAAACTGCAAGTCTCTGCTGTAAAACAACTCCAATATATGACCCCTTCCACAAGCAAATACCCACTACAGTGTAGCCTAAATTCTCAGCCAGCATGAAGCTGCATAGCCCCCGTTCCAGATGTGGCTTTGCACCAGCTGAGAAGCTGGCACAAATAACTTTATTCTTCCTGTCCTAATAGTGCTGCAAGGTAAAGAAGTGATAGCAACCCTACATGTAGGCAAAACAACAGTCTCACAAGTCCTAGAGCAGCAGAAACAGCCTTACAAACAGTTTGAAGGCTGGAGAAGTCAAAGTACACTCATCCAACAGCAGAATCCTGAAACTACAGTGACAAATAGGAGAGTTTAGCAGCTTCATTCTGAATTGCTGAGTGCAGGCAGATTTGGCTTCTGTACCCGCAGATTAGGTTTTTAGCCAATATGATTATCTTGCTGATAACCCAGAAATCTCCCAGGGAACAAGTTGTGCCTGAACCACCACTCAAACCCTGACAGGTTCCCCCCACACACCTCTCCCCTCATATTCACACTCTCCTCCACCTTTGACTTTTCCTTATATTCATTGCCTGTGAGGGGCAGGAGTACATGAACTCTCCAACTCATATGAGGGAGTATCATGAAGAGCTGGGAACTTCCCAGGGGATGGCACTAGTGGCTTGCTAGAGGAGCTCCTGACATTGTCACTGATTTCAGGGGGGTTCACTATTCCTCTCCAAGAAACAGATCTTTAACCCTCGAGGCTGTAGAGAAAAACCTTAAAACTGAATTCCAAACAGCTCAAAAACCAAAGGATAAAAGAAAGGAACTCCATGTTTCAAGTCAAAGTTCCTTTGATTTTACTTTCTTGCTTTCTCTCCAACTGTGACTGAACCGCAGGCCTGCTGCTCTCTGAACAAGAGGCAGCAGCTGGGGCCAGCGAGGGAAACTGGGGTGAGCTGGGCCTCTCCTTTCTCTCCCTTTCCCTCTGTCTATCCCACACCTGCAGGCAGGGTACAGGACAAGAAGCCCTCTGGCTCCACCCCACAGCTGCAGGGTGCCAGGGCACAGGACTGGAGGAGGTCATTGTGGAGCTGTGCACGCCAGCATGATGGGGACCACAAAATGCGGCTTAAGGTCTTGGCTGTGTGTCATTAGACATGAGAACATGCTGCTTTCCAGAGGCACTTTTGTCCATGGATAAGTAAGCCCAATGCCCGCTTTCAGAAAAGGCTTTCAGATGTACCCCCGAAAAGGAAAAAGGAAGTTTTGAAAGGTGGGATCTGAGGAGAGGAAGTGACTCATGGGCTCAAAGAGAGATGGGCAGGGAGTGACAGCCGGCCAAGGCACCAGAAGCGATCCCCAACTGTGCCGAGTCGTGGGAATGGGGGTGAGGAAGGAGCCTAAGGCAGGGGAAGCTGTTTCAGGAACAGCTACAGTCCTACGCTTGCCTCCTGGGCATAGATTTTTAATGCATCCCACCACAGCCAGCTCCCAGCCTTACCAGAGTACTTTGCTGACTGTGTGTGTGGTTTGGAGGTGACTCCAGCTGCTGTCCCAGATAGGAGAGCCCCAGCAGGCCCCATGGGGTTCCGGACACTGTGCCAATAGTGCAGCACCCTGGCATGGCCACTCTGCCTTCCCTCTCTGCGTGGGCACACCATCACCCACTGTAACACTCCAGCCCAGGCTGCAGCCCTTCCAGGGATGGTCCGAGGGGAGAAAGGGTGTCTGCAATCTGAGTGAAGAACAAGAGATTCTTGCACCCATTTTACATTTTGCAAATAGCTATCTTTTGTCACTTTAAAGCAGTAAGAGCAGACATGGGTTGCAGTTTATGTGGTTTCATGAGAAACGTGATATGAGAGTGGTGTTTGGGGGTTTTACTCTGGTCCCTTGCAGAACTTTCTCAAGGTGGACTTATCTCCACTGATGGGATGCCTTTTTTTCACCTGATGGAGGCACGAGCACTTTTCCTGCACCCTCTTCTGCACCTTGCAATATTTGCATCCTCTGGTAGAACGAGTTTTCTCTCCTAATGAGGAAGCTCTAACAGTCAGGACTTATGAACACTAAACGAGGAATTTCCTGGCTTTCAAACAATTTCCCCCCTTAATGATGGTGTTCTAATAATATCCTCTTTTTTTTAATTAACTGATCTCTACTTGATCCCTCATGTGGGGAGTAGTCAAATAATAAACTGGCTGCAATTTTGTGCTGTGTCTCCTAGAAAGGAAGTGAGCCAGAGATAACATGATGTTACCTTTTGTTCCCTTTATTTATTTAAGTATCTTTAATGAGTTATCCTATGGATCAAATAAGGTAGATCAGATAGAGGGTTCATTTTTACTGTTGAATTAGACCCTTATTTTTGCTGAGATCAGTAGTGTTGCAGAGGTCATAGCTGCAGTTGAGATGTGCACTGCAGGAATATTACCAGTCCAAGTTTTACTGACTTTTGCTTTGTGGCATTGAGTAATCTATTTGTAATGTGTGTGTAAACAGAATTGCGTATTAGTCAAGCACTTCAGGCATCATTTAAACCATCTTCTTCCCCAAAACTGGGAAAAAACTGTTTCCTCCCCTGCTGAGGTCACAGGAATGGAATTAAAACAAATGGCAAGAGTTTGCTGTAAGAGCTGAAAATAACGTTCTACAACTATAGTTTTTTAAAGGTGTAGGTAATTATGTTCTGTGTGCATCTCCAGCACCAGAGTTGAAGCACAATTTGAAAAATGTTGCAATTAAGACCTGTGACTATTCATCAAGGCAAAGATGTATACAGTATCATACAATCATAGGATGGTTTGACTTGGAAGGGACCTCAAAGATCATCTAGTGTCAATCCTGCCTCCATGGGCAGGGACACTTTCCACTAGATCAGGTTTCTCAAAAATGCTTTTACTTCTACACCCAGAAAAAAAAAGGAGTATGTTGTAGAGCCTTGCCTGAGAGTTAATAAAGGTTAAGAATCAGTTCTTGGCTCCAGCAAATGGAGCTCATCTAATCTCCATTAATTTTACTTGGTTGTTCAAAGAAACAGTGTTTCCATGTCTCATGTCCAGCTATAGGAAATTACTTTTGTTCATCTTCCTCTCATACTTTTCTGCACTTTGAGCTTTTAATTTTTTCCTATATCTATAGGACATCCATCCTGAAGATACTGACATGGAAAAGGCAGACAAATTATATGCCATTTGCTGTATCATCATGCCAAACTTCTTTTGGGTCTTTTCTAGGATCTACTTTTGTTTTAGTCAAACCCTATTGAACCTTCTGGAAAAACCTTCCTATAAGGTAATTGTAGCAAGAAATCATGACTTACACTTGACATTTTTAGCCCTCTGCAGTAAAAGGGGTCTGTTAAATCCAGTTGGACCATCCACATAGTTCATTACTGATTTTGTTTTCTAGTCAGGGTAACACTTAATTAGATCAATCAGTGACCAGCTGATGGAGAGCCAAATCAATAACAAGTCATACAGTATGTCAGTCCAGATTCTGAAGTGCTTCTCTGTGATGGTCACACAATCAGTGCTTCATGACACTGTGCTCCTCGCTCTTTTATCGAAAAAGTCAGCTTTCCCCCTGCGTTTACCTTAGCCGTCAGCACTTACAATGGAGAAAACATTGGCAACCATAGGAAGCAGCCCCTTAGGCCATCTTGTATAAAACTTCACTTATGGTTTATGCACCCCATAGTGTTACACAGATGCAGCAGGAGAGCTCAAAATTATGTTCCTGTATGATTATGTATTGTATGGTATACGGCTGCCTACATCATTCAATCCTCCCCACTAATGTGTATGTTTTGGCATGCTCAATTTTGAGTTGTATTAATAATTGTCAGGACTAAATTTAAAAGACTCTTCTAATATATTTCTATGTGATTCAAGTATCACTGCCCAGAACTTTTGCATCTATGCAGATCTTGCTGAATGAGCAATTAGTGTATTTATTTGAAACCCAAAGACAGCTTAATTCTCACTCCATTTTTTTCATTGCCGACCCCAACAAGCCTTTTCTTATATTTATGAGAGGTTTAGGGCTCCCTCTGGTGGTTTTGTAAAACCAGAAAACTTGAACAGAACATAAACCCACAATAGTTCTGTCATAAGTTATCGGTTGTATGCCCAATTCCTCCTCTATCTGTTACCACATGTATTTTTAAGCTGAGCTAGTTTTTTATAAAGTCTTTTACTGTGGTGATGTATCTTGAGAAAGGAGAAATGCATAATGATATGTCAGAGAGCAACAAGGTAGGTAATTCTGCTAAGGGGCTGTGCTCTCGTTAGTGGATTCATGAACAAGACCTGCATGGGTATGTTGGTTTTTCACCTCCTTCTTGTACTAGTTCTTCAGCTCCTGCATTGGACTTGAAATTAATCCATAGCTATTTACTGTGGAAAAATATTGTTAATTTATTTTATTCTTAATATATACTCTGAAAATTAGGGACAACATAAATGGGGACTCACACCCCACTCTGAAACAGTCACTTTCTCAATGTAGTGTTTATGCATGGAGGCTGAAAGTCAAACCAAAAAAATAAAACATTGACCTCAACCACTGATTTCTCATTCTCCCCAGGCTCAAACACATGGATATGCCTCTTGGTGGTGAAAAGAGAACTTATATATGAACGTTACACATAAATTCACAGCTGATAACAAATGTACAGAACATGCAAGGTGAAAACTGCTTCTGATCATGTTCTGCTTCTGCTAAAGTCAGTGCTGGTTCTGCAATGGGCTAGAATTTCAGTGCAGGTGTATGCATGGGGGCTGAAGCCCAAACTGCAGCTGAGATGCTTGGATGCTGGTTGTGCATCTGCTGAGTGACTGCTGCAGGATCAGTTGGGCAGTCAGGTGACTGCAGGGGCCCAGAAATGTCCCTGGGACAGTCCCCTTACCTTTTACTATGTACACTTACCTTTTTCTTTCTTTTTTTCCAGAGCAGTTGTATGATGGTCTGGAGAGGAAAGCAGGAAACCATCTTTGATCTCCAGGAGTCCAGAGGCATTGTGGTTAAACTTCCCACAGATTTTCCTGCCTTCCTAAGTACAAAAGCTTTACTTTTCTCCTTTTTTTCCCCAATACTTGTAGGGAAGGAAAGAAGGGAAGAAGACTTAGAACTGAGAAACAGTTTTACCTGGGCAAAGGGGTGTGGTTGTGTTCAAAATACCTCTGAATTACTGTAAATTTTCAGTTGATTAACTTAATCCTTCTGTTCCTTTTGATTAAAATTCAGGGAAAAAATCATTTGCATTAAAATAACATGACTTCCACCTTTTTTATTTTGATTGTATTGAGCAGATGATATTGGATAATTTCATCACTGGCCATAGGAAATTGCTATTTAACTTAATATTAGACCCAAATTCAGAGTCAGAAGAAGGCTCTAAATCAGTCTGTGTCATGTAAAAGGGATGAGAAAAATCCTAGCCCCGTGTCAGAAATGGTAATGGTCCCATTTGTTTCCCTGGAACCAGGACTTTGACTCAAATGACTTAACTAAAAGTTGTTGTTCAGTTTTATGTATATATATACCTATATTTCTGAAACCCATTGGTAGATTCCATCAGGTGACCCCCTGCTTCTGAAGATGTTACAGGTGTTATTTACCTATTATAATTATGAAATGTGAGGGGTTTATTTATTTATTTTTATTAATATAGCTTTTATTCCCCCTAAAGAATTTGCTGTGCTGAGCACCAGCAGAGGACTCGTTCCTGCAAGGTGCTCAACCCTCTGGTTCCCATTCAGCAAGACACTTAGGCACATCCTTGAGACTGAACATGGGTCTAATCCCCAGGACTTCACCAAATAGAAGCAAAAGACCTCAGTACCCTGGAGATGTGACCCCCAAACATCCTCTTCATTGGTCTTCTGAAGAGCTTCCATAGTTTTGTTATAGTAATATGGTAAGAATTAAGCCAGTGGCATTTAAGGTATTGTTTTAAAAATACTGCACAAAGATAATACATGCTATATCATACAGTAGATCAGTGTTCAAACCAGGAAAATGAATCTTTCTGCAAGCTTCAGCTCCTCTGTTTTTTCGTACGAAAGGGAATTCTCTTGCAGCATCTTACGTGGTTTTGATTACAGCATTTGTGATTCTTTAAATATTTATTCTTCAGCAGTTAGAAAACTTGGTGAAGGGGAACTTTATAAACATTTATCACGGATCAAGTGCTCACATGGTAAAGAAGTGAGGCATTTTCTTGCTATAGGGAAGGAGTACCTTCTCATAAAAGCTGTGGCAGAGCACCTTGATTCAGGACAATGATTGAGTATATACTCAGCCTTACACACATGTCCAAGTTTCTCTAAAGGTTGTCTAGACTCCCCAAAATGCAAAAATGCTGCCCTGAGTTGGTGCCTATTCCAGTTAGCTGCCCACAGACCGCTTCAACAATATTAGATGTGCCATATGGCATTCAGAGCATGCAGCTCTCCAGAAGACAGATGAGTAAACGCTCCCTTCACCACCTGAAAGATTTGTTTGCTTTGGGGTGATTGGCAGTGGTGTCATGTGAAACACCACTGGGCAAATTCCATTTGATTAAATAATTATCACATAGGACGAAAAAATGTACCATTATGTGTGAACACAAATTTAAACTCCCCAAATTCCCTTCACTTCCTTGCTCTGTTAATTTCTCTTTTATAGGCAAGTGACACAATTATTGACTTTAAACTAAAATGGTTCCAGGGGAGGTATGGTACTCAGAACTTAAAATACTCTGTGCTGATTAAAATTTTTACACAGCTTATTTAAAACAGCTTCCTGGAGAAGAAATGAAAAGTGCATCACTCAATAGACCCCAAGTAGTTTTCAGCAAATTCAATCCCACAGAATCTTTCCTAGGGAGAGGCTGGAACTGAAAGGGGATTGTTTCTGCCTCCTACTGCAAATAATTAGGGTCTCTTTTTGTGGCCCAGTTTTTCCAGACTCTATCTGGGCAGAATTCCCAGTGACTTTAGTGCAATTTGGAGTATTAGAAAGTCTTGCAGGACGGCTTCCAGTTCTCTGAACAGTGAAAGACAATGAAAATGGTGTGTACCTCATACATAAATATGATCCACCAGTACAGGCACAGCCTGTTATTTAAATGGGTGCCTGAGGTCAGGACAGCACAGCTGGGCACCACTGGCTGCTTGCTGTGGCATGGGATCCTGTCCACACAAGTAGCATTGTAAAAACATGATTGAAAAGATCATGAAAACATGATTGAAAAAATTATTCCTGGGGGTATTAAGATGGATACACAAAAAAAATCTAGGCCCTCCAGATGCTGGTGGAAAACCCATCATCTCTTCCCCACTCCACTCGTGGCTGCACATGGTTTTTGTGCTCTTCTGCCAGCTACCCTCTATAAAGACAGCCGAGGTAGTACATGGGTCTGGTGGAGGGGTTGAGGGTCTCCTGCGATGCTGCAGCGCCACCCTCAGCTGACAATCGCGACATCAGTTGGATAGCAGGAACCAGAATGACATTTGTAGGAAAAGGTTGGCTAGGCTGGTCTTTCTCGTTCTTTCCTTTATTTGTTTTGGTCTTGTTTTAGGCACCTACTTTCAGGATGAAGGTCTGGCACAGCACACTGTCATCAATGGGAGCCTTCTCTCTGGTTCACAGAAAGAGATGCCGTGTTTTCATTTGAGACTTTTAGTTTTTTACTTTCTGAAGTGCTTTGTCCAACTCATTCTTCAGATAGCTTCCAAATATCATTTTGTCTACAAAGGCTGTGCTAAAGGAAAAGTGTTTCATTCCTGATACTGTGTGTATCTGCTTGTTTGGGCAGTATTTCTGTATTCTGGGCATATTTACTCTGAAAGGAGCATCACTCCACCTTGGTTGGTATCTTTTGCTGGGATTACTCCAAACAAGCTTGACCTGCTGAAATGTAATGTTTCTCATACTAGTTTCCCAAACTAGTGAGGCTGTTGCTATTTCAGGTGGCTTAAAAATATCTGCACAGTTTGTACTTTGAATGTTTAATAAGCTTAAAACATGAAGTATATAATGCAGTTTGAACTTTCTAGTGTTATTTCATCACCAAAAAAGCAAAGTCTTGAGGCTCAGCAATTGCCTTTGTCAGAATGTAAATTCCAGCATGTAATACCCAGGCTGTATGTTTCAGGAAATCAGTATTAACCTATTAGTATGCAGTTTTCCTTGGAGAAGAGCCATCTTCACACTGAGCCTGTATTCCTGCTTCAAACCTTCCTGTCACTGTTCCGTATCCACGACCCAGCCTAAGGCTGCCTTTGACGGTTCTCCAGCCATTTCCTGCATACTGCACTAGCACTAATTGAAAATTTGGGTGGCCTTGCTTATTTATTTTCCTGGAATGTAGTGGGTTATATTTTCATGGCACTTTCTCAGCAGTGCAACGTTTCAATTTCAAAACCACTGCAATATGAGGAAAAGTACCCCCCAAAATTAAAAAAATAACAATAAAAAGCAGTATATCTTTGATTAATTTTTACAGTAGTTCTTTTGTGAAAATATATAATGGAAAAAGAATTCAGTGTTGCTTTTGTCTCTCAAGATCAGAGGCAAGAGAAGCAATTTAAATACACGTACAAGATGATCACATGCAGACACAATGAGGCATGAAACTTTAAATGTTCAGATGCCATGGAAATGAAAAGATAATATAAAGTGTGTTCTTTGCAAGTCTTTCAGAGTTCAACAGGTACACAATGCATGTGGAAGGAATAGAGCAGCAGCCCTGCTGCACTCTCTAGGAAAATTCCAGCTATGTCTGGATGTGCCATTGGCACTGGGGCTGTGCTTTGCCTCCCTGGAATTCTGCAGTAATGTAATTCCACAGCAGATAGAGTTAGTATGTCACTGTTACCTCTGTGCTTGGAGGTGCATGTGCTTGGGCATGAGTATCTCTGTTAGTTTTCAAGTTTTGATCAAAAGATTTCACCAATCTCTTGACAAAATTTCAAACCTTCATAGTTTTCTTCTCTTCTGGCCTAATTATTTTGTTTTACACCAATTTTTTATTGTGTGTGCAAAAATTAAAGTTTGGCACTATCCTGTTTGCTTTTTTCCTAATTCACTAAGTGCAACTATTGAAGTCTTTTTGGATCATGCTTTGTTCTCCAGAATGTAAGCATAAGGATATGTTTAACAATAAATATGCAATTAAGATGCTGATCTGTATCTCAGAAATTATTTGGAGGAAAAGTGAACTGAAGATTGAGTCTATTTTTACCTACAGGCACACACCTTTAGCATTCCACAACTATTTGAATTTATAGATGTTTCAGAATGCAGATAAAACTGGATGCTGAAAAGGAGTTTTAAAAAAGAAAATGCTCCTATTTCTGAGTTTTCAGGATGCCATTTTGGGGTTTTATCTATAACTCTGACAATTGGAGACTTTTTAGTCAAGAACCACACATTCCTTGTAATTGAGTAAAGTAACAAAATACGCTGTATGGAGGGTTTTGGTTGGTTGGTTTGTAATGGATTTTTATTGTGGGTGTTTTTGTGGTTTGGGGGGGCTAAGGGGTGTTGTTTGTTTGTTTGCTTTTGTTGTTGTTTATGTCTTTTTTTAAGGGACATTATCAAATGAAAATGTCAGCCCTATCATTCCTCCGTATTTCCATTTCCTTCTTTGCAAAGTCTAGATCTTCCCACTGGGGAAGTTCAGATTTTAACTGGACCACTCCAGCCTGCTCCAAATCCTATTTCCAAACTTCCTCACTATACATTTCCTAGTAAGAAGGTTGATTTTGGCAGCTAAAAGTGCCCTGAGCTAAGGGTAGTGTGGCAATCGATCAAAGTGTATATATCACATGTGCATCTTATGCCTCATTACAATTAACACTGAATTCTCGTTCAGCTGGATATTATAAATACCCTGAAGTGAAAGGCTGAGAGAATTGGGATTGTTCAGCCTGGAAAAGAGAAGGCTTCG
>JAOXXN010000395.1:65982625-65992970 GCA_026770055.1 Myrmophylax atrothorax | reverse complement strand
TTCCTCCCCTTGCCTTCCTCCCCCTGCCTTCCTCCCCTTGCCTTCCTCCCCCTGCCCTCCTCCCCCGAGCGTCGCGCCCCCGCTCCGGCTCCCGAGTGGGACGGCGCTGCCGGCGGTGGCTTTTGGGGCGCGGGCGCCTCGCTGGTGTCCGGCCGTCCCCCGTCTCGGTGACTTCCCGGCTGCTGCAGCAGCTTTTCCGTCCTCTCGCAGCGCCCTGGCAGGGCCGGGCAGGGGAGGGGAGTCCCCATCACTCGGTGCCCCGCTGGGTGACGGGGCCGGCGGGAGCTCCTCGGGCTTTGCCGCTGCTCCTCATCGCTGGCAGCGGCCTGGGCAGAGCTCCGGGGCCCGCCCGGCCGCGCCGGAACACGGGGCTGGTCTGGAGCTCTCTGAAGGCACAGAATCCATGAGGTTGGAAAAGGCCTCTGAGGTCATGGAGTCCCACCTCTCTGAGATGATGAGAGTCGTTCTGCTCAGCGAGGCGTGGGTGTGCCGGGGGAGGGAGGAGGGGAAACAGGCAGGGGAGGGTAGAGGTGAGCTCTGACCTCTGAAAAGCTGGTTGCTTGCAGGACTCATTGGGTTTTAATTTTTCTTTTTTTTTTTTCACTTCGCACTAGTGGTACTCTCAAGTTTCAGACACAGCTCCCTAAAAATGAGTGGATACTTGGGCTAGTGTAGTAAGAAAGCACCAGGGTAAGGAAAATGGAAAGAGTTGAAATAACATATACAGGTTGAGAGATGGTTGCTTTCATTCATATCTGTCTGGAAGTGTTACACTTCTCTGTGACTTCATTTTTCTTTTTTTACTTCCTCCCCAGTTCTACATTTCTCCCTCTTTTGCCTTGCAGTCCAGAAGTGTCCATGAGCTGCATGACCCATCTTTCCTCCTTGCCTCTTCTGTGTTCTAATTAGGAACCTGAAAATGATCTTCTAGCAAAGAGTAGATGTCTGAAATGTGGGATGATCCTGTTTCCAAAAGGGAGTTTTTCGTTTTCAAAATAGTCTTCCTTCTACACTGTCAGTGTTCCCTTGCTTTTTTTCCTTTCCTTTCCTTACTTCCTGCAATTCTTGCTCATTGCAGGTTAACAACTTCTAGGCATGGACTCAAAAGTTTTGAATTGAAAGCCAGTGAAATAGTAAGCCATCCTAGATATGACTGAACATCAGATTAAATCTAAACTCCAAATACTCATTATTTAAAGTTTAGTTTAAAACTGTGGTCTCACTTCAGCTTTCCAGGCCTTCTGACTCTTAAAACGAGTCAACAGTCTCTGTTTTGTGCATCATTACTATAAACTGTGTTTTGTTTTTGCTTTTGCTAAAGTTGTCAAAACAGCCAAAGGATTGCAAATAAACAAACTTACAGCTTAGGAGAACAGGTCTGTTTTCTTCCTTTGCTTTTTGCTCAGCTGAAGAAGGCAAGCTCTGTAATTCTTGCTTCCCTATTTTGATAGTATCCTATCACAGCTTGCACTGACCCAGCAAGAGGCAGCAAAAGGCATGTCCTGCTGCTGATTTCTTTACCATGGATAGCTTAGTTTACAGTTTTTGTGATTTATGCCCACTCTTTGGACAACAATGTTTTTACTTTGATGGGATTTCTGTTGTCTGAAACATCATTTTAAACAGATGCAATTATTTTCATTATACTGGTAGGACACTACTCGGTGAAAATTATTTTTAGTTGTAATGGTAAGGGGGTTTTCTCTATGGAAAACAACTTTTTTAGGATATGTCAGAGGTGGAACTATTTAATTAAAAGCATGTTATCCATCAAACTTACGCTGTTTTTTTTTTACAGAATCTAAAGTTGTCTTGTGTTTTTATGGCCTTCATTCAATAAATTACAGTATTTTTACAGACTTGATAGTTGTGGATTTTTTTACTCCTGTAATTGCTTTATCCTATTTTAGAGCTGGATAGTGGTCTAAGGTAATGAATATTTCAAATGTATTCTAAAAAACCCAACCATGTAAAGTTCTAAGTCATAAACATTAAAAAAAAAATAAAAACTAAATCTTTAAAGCAAATTATTTATCACCTTGCCCTTTGAGCAATGGATATTGTTATGTGAAGAAAATGTTTCATCTTCAGTACAAGAGGTTTACTAAGTGTTTTTGAATCTGTACTATTCATGTTTTCTTTTTAATTGTAGGATTTCTTATGAATATGAGCAAGGGGTTTTTGCTCACTGTTGAGATTATTTGAGGAAAAAACAGACATTAAAGACAGGAAAACAGGTAATCCACCAATTGTTTTCCTGAGGTCCTATTAGAAAGAAACTCTATCCACTGATACAGTCTATTCTTTATTATATTGCTCTTCCCAGAGAAGCTGGATTAAAGCAAAATAAGTAGGTGGAGTAGAAAGGCAGAGGCCATTGACCTCTTTTAGTGATGAAAACTTCTAGATATGTTATGTTAAACCATACTTAATTTCTTTAAATGTACTGATATGATCGCTGTAAATTCGGTAAGTCTTAAGCACTGTACTTGAAACTAAACATCAGTTTTGAGTTGTTTTAATTCTGTTTATTCTGTGCTTTTCGGCTGTCCTAAAAAAAAAAACAAAGGACCAAAGCAGAATGTGAAAAGAAAGACGTAATTGTCTAACTAGGATGGTGACAGAGAACTGAATATAAAAGGTGTTCTTAAAAACACAGATTCTTTTAAATGCCTGTAGATCTCAATTTGCAAACAGGCAAAGAAAACCTTGCACAGGAGAAATGAGCAGGACTTGATTCCACAGTTATGGACTGGAAAACAGTACTCGGTGGACTGTCCGTGTTACAGTGACTTTGTTGTCTATGTGAGTTTGTCAGACAGAGTGGAATCCACTGCTCTACTTGCAAGGAAGCTCAAGGTTCAAAATCTGAAAACAGCCAAGTTGTATCTTCGAGCCGAAGTCAGATGTTGTCTCTTCAGCTTAGCTTTGACCTTCTGTCTTAGACCACCTACATTCTGTAAATCTGGGCTGTGCAACATTGTCTTTCAAATTACTTTTCCCAGGGGAGAAATATGGTGTTTGGTAATGGAGGGAATCTTGTTTGTAAAGGTGCTTGGAGGATGAGGGATGATTACACAGCACATGCACGGTGCGGGCCTGTCAGATGGATGTTTCATCTCTTGTGCTGAACATGAAAGCCACGGTCTGTGTTTACAGCTTGCAGAGCACGAGTTCAAAAATCCAGCTGACTGAAATTTTTGTACCTTACCCTGCTGCAAATTATTTTCTCGAATTTCAGTCAGCATTTCGGTGCGAAAGCTGTTGGATTATTCTGCCAGTGTCAAAAGTTAGAAGAGAAGGGAAAGGCAGGGTGGAGAACTCATTTTTGTGATCTCCTGGAAGGGGAAAAGAACCTGAAATATGTGTTTTTCCTAGAAACTGAGTAATGAGAGAAATACCTGAAAAAACCTATTAGTTGTGTGATTGCCATGTTATGGGCTTTGCACGGGGAAAAGTAAGCTACGGATTTCGTATTTTAAACAACATGATGTCAAACACCTCTCCTGCCTCCTATGGAGAAATTCATTGGCATGGTAGTTTTTATATTATTTTGGAAGCATTTAGTGCTTTTTCTCCAAAAATAAATCGTGCCTTTGTAAATTGTAGCTTTTCTTTAACAACAGGCATTGTTATTCTGCAGACAGTGTGTTCGGCGTTTTCATTAGAAAATACTGTGATTGCACCTGGTCATGAGTGTGAAAGTCCGTGTTTCCTTTCTCATTTTGTTTGCTTTGTTTTTAAGGAAAACAAAATTTCTGAAACACCAAGTCCTTAATGGGTCTGGTTTTCACTTGACCTTAAGAGAACTGCAGATTCCCAGAATTTTAGTTTAGTTCTCAAAGGCAGACCGTAGGGTATATTGTGCAGAAACCAGTGGGGTCTCTGACAGTGTAGAAGTGTCTGTGGATCAGATTACAATATAAATTAGGGGGGGTTAGGTATATTTAGACTTGTATTTTTTTCTTTGACTTTGTGGATAACCCGAAAGTGATGTACCCTGTATTTGGAAGTTCATCAAAAAGCCTGAATTACTTAAAGATTTAGGGCTATGCTGAGCAAAATTGTCTTTTTAAATGCCTGCCTTTGTATTGAGGACAAACTACAGTGATTTTTTTGAGATACTTGTAAAATGTCTCAATTAAAAAACCAATTACTTTCAGTTTTACATTTAAGAATTCTGTGAGGTTTGTGACATTTTGAATTTCACTCTGGTTTTAACAGGTGTGCCTTGCTCCTCGCTGCAAAACTGCACACATTAGATTTTTGGCAAAAAATTAAGAAGCTGTGTATGTAGCTGCTGAGTTTCTCGTGTTCCCTTTTCATTAGCAGAGAAGTCACGGCAGCTTCTGTTTCTCACAAGACAACTTCACTACTCTGGGAGCGTGATAGTTCCGTACAGGAGAAGGAATTTCAGGTGGATGAGTGGAAATGAAGACTTAGAGTATGTCAGGCAAAGGCAGGTTCTTGTTAAAACACCCGTGCATGCACATTGTCAGGGGAAGACTTTGTGTGTTTGACCATGGGAGTTGAGAAAAATGCTGTAGTGTATGGCTTGAATCCTTCCCTGAGCAGAGGCCACAAAGAGGTGCTTGGGAGAGAACATGAAAAATACAGGAATCTCAGTAGCACAAGTGCATGTCTTATCACAAAAGGAACAGCCAAACAAGTCCCACGGCAAATGTTGTATTTAGTGGTGCAGTCCTACCTACAGGCGCCCAAGCCAAGACTTGAACCATGTGAACTGTGTAATTACAGTGCTTATATAGTGTTTTTGTAAAGAATAGTTACAGGGCTTAGAAAAAAATCTGTGGTGTCTTGTTTCTTTTCTATAGAAAAAAAAGTTTCACCCCTTTGGGATTTATTTAGTTTATTTTTCTGAACTTCTGGATCTTTCTGAATGCATTTGAATAAACATATTTTGAAAGTTTTTGGTGCTTGAAATGTTGCTTTCGAATTTCTGCCTGTGAATCATATAAAATTGAGGGGTGATGAGGGTATTAAGGTTCTTTAGCATTTTCCTATTAACTGAAATGATGTACAGAGATTATGAATAACTTTAGAACAAAAGAGGGATGAATGGCATAAGTGGAGGACAGTGAGAATAATGACTTGTGGATGAAACAAACTTTGCTGAATGTTGGAGGTAGAAGCAGATGTAGGAAGATGTGCTTTGTGAGAATTTAGAAATTAATGGGAGATTTATGGCCATCTGTGATACGGTTTTGTATAAAGCTGAGTTGACTTTTTTCTACATACATGTTTATATATACAGATGTTTAGGGCTTTTCTTCACAACGTTGCTAGATTATAGTGATGTGTCACATAATAAATACAGAAGCTTTTAACCAAGCAGATTAATTAATTTCTGGGGATTTGTAATGTAATTTATAATGAAAGTAGCAGAAATTTTGTGGAGAAACATCTGTGTTCAGACTTTCTTTAATTATATTTTCTTCTATGCTATTACCCTTTTCTGGCCAATTCAGTATGATCAAAACAGACATTCAGAAAACTTAAATTGATTTGACTTCAGTCTTGGTAATGAATAAGTGCTGTAACATTGAATATACCAGCAAAAGTGTTCATTCAAGAACTGGTACTAACCAGCATGTTGACCTAATTAATAAATTAGGGAAATAATTTATTTTCAGTGTGAAGTCACGGAACTTTAACTTTTTTAAAAATGTATGTGCTAAGGTGAAATATTTTTTTGATTTTTTTTCTTAAGGTTTTCCCAAACAAAAATGTCTTAATCCAAGTTTATAGGGCTGTTACCGACATTGGGGTTGTTATAATATTGATGGTTTTGTTTAATAGTGGCACTTGGAGATTGTCATTGTCACTTAGGTAAAAAGGTTTTGAACAGAGGTGAAAATGTGATTGTGGTTTTGGGCTGCCCAGACTTAAATTAAATTTGTGTGCTAGTGGGTTTGATGGAGGAGGGGGGAGTGTTCATGGTAGCAGAGCAGGAGGAAGGAAGTATTTTTTGAAGCAGACGAACTAAAATAGATTTTATAAGTCTTCAAACATTTTATCCAGCTTTTTCTGTTTGAACAGGTGATGTAATTGGCAGATAAAATGATTTTCTGAACTAAAAGAGACAAAGAAACTCCCCATTTTAAAAGTCTCTGTTCGTCTGTATTATAGGTCATTGTTCTTTTTAATCTATTTTTAGTGGTTTGCTATTTTTACTTTTTGCTGATGAGTTACAAACTCAGTGTTACGTGTTGGCTCATTAACTTCCTTCAGGTTGTTTATGCTGCATGATACTAGTGAACCAAACTTCATTTTACAGTGGAATGTTGGTGGAAAAAATTCAGAGTTTTGATGTCGCAAGTGCATTTGTGTAGTTGATTGTTCTTTGTGGGGAATCTCTCCCCGCTCCAAATAAAGAACATCTCAAAAATCCTGGTGTTAAAATAGATCAATATATAGGTATGCTGTAAATTTTGACTGACAGGATGCTGCCATTTACTATGTACAAGGAAATGGATTTATGCTAATCTAGTTTTTTTTTTTGACATATGACAGATAGAAGGTTAATTGATGTTAAATGGATGCTTTGTTGGCCCTTCATCAGCTACTCTACCAGTGTGGGAGGAGTGCAAATCATTACTACAAAAGGCCAAGACCAGTATGTTTTCTTAGTGAGGTTTATAGGTCTTTTTTTATCCCTCCCTTCTTTCCCTCCTTCCCAACCCCACAAAACATAACCAGCTGTAATGATAGGAGGAGAGAGCAAGCGGCTTCTCCAAACACCCTCTCACACACTCAGCCCCCCCTCCTTTCCTCCCCAGACCTCAGCAGAGTGACAGCCCCGAGATGTTGCGTGCGAGTGAGTTCAGCTGGTGCTGTGTGGTCTGGGTGTGTGGTCTCCAGCTCAGCCGAGAGGCTGCTAACAGGGTGGATGAGAGAGAGCAACACTGTTTACTTTAATTTATTTCGGATGCCGGAACTGTGCCCGGAGTTTCTCCCGAGCCGGCTTGCACCGTGAGCGGTGTCAATCCCTCCCTCGCAGCTGCAGCCCAGGCTGAACTCCCCTGCCCAGGGCTCTCGCAGCATCTCCCTGGGGTCCCCAAGCCTTTGAATCCCTTGAGGCTCAGAAATGTTAATGGCATCGCTGAGTGCTGTGATTATTTTGTTTTCGTTCTGTCGAGATACATCGCCATGAAGATGTACCTGGCTGGGTAAAGGAAAGCGGGACCTCTGAGATGCTGAGTATGCGAGTGTGGCTATTGTGAAAGCAAAACTGCCTTGGCTACCCTAAAACTGCCATCTCTAGTACACCCTCTGTGGCTGTGGAATATTCAGGAGCCCTTTCAAAAAGCAGAGGGTATCATATTATGTCATTTAATACTCCCAAGTCTTTTATTTTTTGTCGTTTGCCCTCTCTGTTGCAAGACTTGCACATCTTCCCAAATTGAAACTGATTTTTGGCATGTAACGTTGTCCTGTACGTGAACATGTTTGTCACTGTTAATATTGGCTTGAATCAACACGCCGGATGTGACAGGGCAAGACAAATGAGGCTTTGTTTTTCCTGTGTGACGGTGAAATTATCCACTTTTTAGTGTTTGTTCATCTTTTCATTATAAGTAGCTTAGCAATGTTTTGAAGAGTTTCTTTCCCCCTCAATGTGAGATTCGTGAGCGCTTCTTGTTTAAATTGACAAGTCTTTTATTATTTAAATAAACATGCATAGATTCTTAATATCACTTGGAATTTCAGCATTGTTTAGCTTATTCACTTCCCAGTCTTTTCTGGCAGGCTTGCAGGAATGGACTTTATAGTATTAATGCAGTGTTGAAGGCTGTGGAAATTCGAGGGCACTGAGGATCTCCAGAGGGGTTAATAAATGTCAGTTATTTTCACTGTGCTGCTTTTTGGATGCTTTTAATTCTTGGTTTGTGTAGATTGTCTGTCTGAATTTATATTGTTGGGAAGATAAAGCACAGAAAAGGCTGCAATAAGTGTTTTTCTTCATTTTGTAATGGTTTTGAGTACAAACATATAGGAAGCATTTTGCTTTGTCCTCCTTGGGGTCATTTGCAGTGTCCCTTCACTGACTCTGTCAGAGTGTGTTCTCGAGGGACTCTCTGGGTTTTCTAGTGAGAACAAATTATCAGCTTTATTTAGTAGAAGCAAAAGTTTGTGTAGTTTAAGGTGAAAAGTCCATCACCTATTCTCTGGAATCTGAGTATTTATTGCTTGTTTAAAAAGGCATTTCATAAATCTTTTCATTTGGAAATTATTTAATGCTGTGATGTGAGTGTAATAAGAGTAACTCACCTATTGGTTTCAGATTGGTTTTGTTTTCTTTTAAAATTAAACCACACTTGAGGCATACTGTGTTTTGTACGTGGTTGATGCTTTGCTGGTCCTGCCTCAAATTTTTTTTTAATTTTATTTTTTATGTATATGTGACTGAGAACAAATAAATATTTGATACATGAAGATTTGTATGCTTGGTTGTGTCTTAGACTTCCCCAGTGATGACAAATGGGTCTTCCCTTCCTTCTTGACAGCTCTGATCCTTTTGCTGGATGACCGTGGCACTTGCATTGACCTTGAGTCTGTCTTCTCTGAGAGAGTCTTTTAAGCTCGGCATCTGTGACAAAAGTACTATGAAAACTTTAACTTTACTGAATTTCTGGTCACTGCAACTATCTTGCTATTTTGTTTCAGAAGTAGGAAACTCCTTTTCAAAACACATCAACTGCTAATTTTCCCTAAAATTTCCCTGGTGAAATTTATAAGGTTGCACCAGATTGTTACTCACCTTCCAAAGTTCCAAGCCTTCGTGATGTTTGCAGTTTTTCTTTTGTGTTTGAACTTACCAGCCAGTTTAACATGCTTCAATCCTGAATTCTTGTTTTTCATTTATTTCATAGTCCAGTGACACTTCCAGAGGGATAAGCAGTACTTTGCTTTGCAGAACAGATATGGAGCTGTTGGCATTTTACTTTGTGTTTCTTCTCTGTTCTCCATTGAAGGCTGAATGTGGAAACCTATTTAAGAACTCTCATTTTAAACAACTTTAAACTGAAGGCTTACAGAAGTCAAAAAAACATCTAGACTTGTGCTTTCCCTTATGTTGGGCCGTGTTTCGTTGCTTCATTGTTTGTTTTTAAAGTGGCTTTTCTTAGGATAGAGATTGTCCTCTCTTTAGCAAACTTGTAACCCTCAGAATTGTCTGGATTTTTTTTTTTTAACCAAACCTTTATGAGAGGACAGTTTATTTGAGAAGCTCATGTAAAGGCAAAGATGATGTTTATGAAAGGCGTTTTTCAAGATGGCTTTGTAGTAGGTGGTCTTTGCAGAGGCTTTGTGACTCTCTGCGCTTTCATAGCAAGAATTATGACAGAATAACAGAATAATAAGGCAAGATCATGGGAGCAGTCAAACAGATGTCATCCCTGTTAAACTGTTGGGGAGATACTGTGGGGAAATGAAGTCTCAAAAAGAAGGGTGGGGAGGAATAAAGAGGGAAAGAGACCTTGGTTAGTGTAGAGAAAGATTGTCCATCGCCAAAAAATAGTCTTGTTGACAACTTCTTCAGTGAGCCTGGCTCCCCAGAGGAAATACCTTGTGTAGAAAACTGTCTTTGTGCAAGCTCCCCTGGTCTGTGTAAGAAGCAGAACTTCCAGGAGGCAGTCTGCTTGTTTTAATATTATTTTATGGATAATACGTACTTGTAAAAATAGATTTTATGTTTCAGGCAATTTATAGAATTGCAATGAAAGCTTGTAATTAGGTGATTGTATTGGTTTATGAAATGAAAAAGCTTTCCCTTAAATACTTCTTTAAAAATTTAGAAATTTGCTTTTGGAACATGGTCGTAATAGACTGGCTGGACTTCCCAATAAGCAGTTCAGTCATTTTAGCTGTTTCATCATAAGAAGGAGAAGTATTCTAAATGAACTGAAGGCTCCCAAGTGTTTGCTTGATATTAATAATAATGACATATTCCAGGGATTTCCCTGACTTTTTGAAATAAATGAAAGCAAGTGCTGCTTAAAAATAAAAATAATAGTAGAGCATCTCAATGCTGTAGTGCTTTTGTAATGTGTTGAGATTTACTGTGGTATTCTCATTCCAGTGAGGTATTTTAAAGCAATTCTGCAGTAAGCATGGAAATACTTTGGAAGAAATATTAGATCTCAGGAGGCTCAGCATTTTTATTACATTTATTTAGCTCATCATGAAGGGGGATCTAGTGCCAATTTCTGAAATCCAGAAAAATACCTTGTAATATTACTTTGGAGTTTTGGTCTTGAAACAAGCCAATTACCTGTGTGCTTAGGTATTTTGAAAGAAACAATAACTGCAGTGTAAGGGAACT
>JAOXXN010000395.1:65943459-65964327 GCA_026770055.1 Myrmophylax atrothorax | reverse complement strand
CGTGGCAAATGGACCTCGGGACTTAAACGGTGGGGCCAGTTCTGCGCACGCTGAGCCTCACCTAAACAATCCACTGCACAGGCTGGAAGGGCACGTGGGGAGAGCCCTGCCCAAATCTGCGTTAGCGATGTTTGGCCATACACTATACATACACTTATTAATAATGATGAGATGTTCAGAGTTGCTTCCTGAAGTGATTCTTGTGTAATGAGCCAATCAACAGAAAAGTGATCAATAGTTTAATTGCATGTCAGCATAGTCTTAAGCTTTTGGTGCTAGCTCATCTTCACCCTGTAATGTTGAAAAGAGTAAAATAAAAACACTTCCTGAAGTCACATATGGGCTTGTTTATAAGTAAACGGTAAGCAAGTTTTCATGAGAACCGCTTCCAAAAACGGACTTATTTAATTTACTAATGGAAGTTAATGAAACAAACTTGTGTGTGTGTGGAGTCAGTCAGTCTCTTCAGATGCATCTGGCCAGACATTGTAGAAATCCAGTTGCTTTCAGTTTGAGCATTTTAGCAGGCAGTTTGCTGTGAAGACAGCTGTAGCAAGTCATTCCAAGCTCCCCAAATCGGTTAGTGGAAAAACTACTGGTAAAATTTACGATAAAAATAAGAATACTACACCATGGAGTATAACATATTGTTAACATACCTCACACATTCACATTCATGTTTCTGCTCTGTTGTGACTATGTCTGAAATATGTCCGCAGAGATAAAAGCATTGTTAATTTATGGTTCTACACAAATACATCTGCTGGAAAAAAGCTCCTAATAATTTTCAAGGCAGTCAAACATCAAGTTGAAAAAAATCCCTTCATTACTGTTGCACTGTCTGTGGGCAAGATTCATTTACAGGAATTCATTACATGTCTAGCTTGGTCTTTCTCAAGATATATGTATATTAAAAAAGAGGGGCTTTTTCCCTTAGTAATTGTGTAGCTCATGCATAAGCTTAAACTGCCATGTATATGTCTTATAATCTTGCAATAATAAGATACCACCATGTGTGGATCTAATATAAATGCTTTTGTGTACAGCTGTACCATGTATCACATGTGAAGTACTATCCTTGACATTCATGTGCCTGCTAGTCACTTTAGCCTAATTTGAGTGAAAAATATGGCATCTTAAATTGTCTTCAAATGAAGAATAAATTGAAACTTTCTTCTCCTTCTTACATGAATCGGTATTTTCCTTTTAGTGTCATTCATGAAATCTAAGGTCATTGGAAATCCTGAATCTTGCTACTTAAGTTTTTAAGTTTAGTTTTAACATTATCAGTCTTTCATTGAACATAGAGAAATGTCAGGACCCTCATTTTTATTTGCTACATTTGTTTCTCACACTATTTCCCCTGTATCTCTAATTTACATATCTGTCATCACTTTTCCTTGCATCTCATTTGATTTCTTTCTGTTTTTTAAAAAGTTTTGTTCCATACCCTGCTGTAATCAGGTGTTACTGATGAAAGGCTTCTGTGCCATGTCATTATGTACGTAGGTCCTTTGTACCTGCTTGTGCTAATGGCCATTTGGATATGAAAAGAAACTTCCAGCAAACAACTCTTCCTCTATATAATTGTGCTTTTTGGTGCCTCTGCCTTTAGATTTGTTTCACTTCTCGTTTGCTTTTTGTAATAAA
The DNA here is from genome assembly GCA_026770055.1 of Myrmophylax atrothorax. Taxonomy (NCBI): domain Eukaryota; kingdom Metazoa; phylum Chordata; class Aves; order Passeriformes; family Thamnophilidae; genus Myrmophylax; species Myrmophylax atrothorax. Next base: position 65,962,677 of record JAOXXN010000395.1, on the reverse strand, counting down.
AACAGCTTTAACTATGTTGAAACAAGTTTAGATTACAGAAAAACTAAAACTAACAAATGGCTGCTTTTGTGTCCATATAAATAGCTCTTCATATGTATTGAATGTAATTTTTATAACAGACTCTGGATTGCTGCTACCACCCCAGTTTGCTGTCAAATGCAAAGTGTGGCAGATTTGCATACACTATACTTTGTATAGTGAAGTTCACCTAACTTGGGAGCATCAGAGAGGGATCTTACTGACTTTTGAGTTGAATGTTGTGATCCAAAACTGACATCATAAACTTTTATAATGGATGAGAATATTTCAGTTGGAAGGGACTTAAGTCCACCTAGTCCAACTGACTGACCAATTCAGGGCTGACCAAAAGTAAACTTGTTTGCACAGTTAGTTTCTGAAGATGGGATGCAGCAGCTGATGTCCTGCCAGGGCATGGTGGAATGAATGTGGCCAAGTGTTGAGTGTGTCTGGACTGAGGGATGAAGATTGTCCTGTTCTCATCAGAAAGTGCTTTAAATATTTTTGTGCAGTCTTAAAATAACTGGAATATATTTTCTGCATAAGTATCATAGAAACTATGTGTAGTTTTTAAAATGCTGTTGTAGAGACTCTTCACGAGGAACTGGCTCATATGCTTACTTTTTGCATTTGTAAAGTGAAAAAACAAAACATGCTGGCTTTCACTTGAAATATGCCTGTTTTTCTTGAGTTTTGTGTACTATGAACAGACAGATCAATGTTATTCTGTTTTGCAAGAGAATTATTTTAACTTAGGATTTCTTTCAGTGTTTGTATATAATGGGAGCATGTTCTCTGTATCTCCCTTCATGTTTCTCTGCACAGGGTCCAAGAGACAGTGATGGTGTGAGATCACTTACAAGCTGCTAACCTGTTGATGCCATGCCATTTTAAAGTTAAATAGAAGCATTTTATACAGACAGCATTTCTGTCATATGTGTAATGGTGAAATCAAAATGGTAAAATTAGTTTTACTTAGATTAGATTTCCGTCTTTGCAAGTCACACTACATATGCCTGTAATAGCAGATTTAATTTCATGGTGAGATACAAGTTTGTGTTTGGGTCTTACAGGAAAATGATTTGGGGTTTTTGTTGTTTTTTTTTATGTGGCTTTTGATTGCAAACTGTTCATGAAACTATGTATCGCTGAAGAAATGACTATTCATTTTTCAGGGGCAGATTTCCTCAAAAAGATTTAGAGTCCCTGTTTCCTGGGATGAGTGCTGATTTCACGAGTGAAAACTTTTCTGCTGCCTGGTACCTGATTGAGAATCATTCAACAACAAGGTTTGTTGCTATCATAAATGTAAATTTTTTAAAAGCAAGTCAGTTGATGGTATTTCATTATACAGTGTATGTGTCCTTGGTGGTTTGCATTTACAGTAATAGACCTCTAATCACTATTGGCTCTGGTGTATCTGCTTGACTAGAAACTTGAATCAACCAGTTTGCTCAATGTGCTTCTGAGAAAAACTTCATTTTGAACAACACCTGATTTATGGTGGGGTTGTTTCCTCCCCTTTCCCCTGTATCAGATGGAAACTGTCTTTCTTCAGAATGCAGCCCTTTATGAATGAAGAAGTTAGGCACCTGGCCTAGAGTGGGAACTCCAGGTGTTAAGTCATGACTAGAGGCACAGGATAAGGGCACTGAACAGATGACCAAAACTGGTTTTAGTTAACAGGTGACACTTGTGGAAAAACGCTGTAATAAGGAGTGTTGTACAAGTGAATAGGATCTTTGAGGTAAATCCCTTAAAATCTTGACCATTAAATCTTAATTTTAAACATAGTTCATAATATGTACTTACATGAATACATTACATACATATTTTTTTTATCTGTAACTGAGTTTAGAAACTTTGATCTGTTGGTGATAATAAAGAAAGTTGTTTCTAGTAGAGAGGAGGAGCTTTTCTTGTTGTTTTTTTTTTGGCTGGATATTCTGCTGAACATTTTAAAAGGAAATACCACTTTTCAAGTTTATTTAACATACTTTTTTGTTATCTAATGGTAGATAGACCATTATCTATCTGAAGTGGGGGGGTGTTTGATTTTAGGAGCTCTGTAAATAACTATTGATCTACTTGGGAAGTACTTGAGTTTCCTCTCAAAATGATGGTACACTGAAGAGCTAGAACAACAGCAAGAGAACATTATTACCTGTACACATGTGGTGACAGCATCTTTTGAAATCAGGTAACTGAGAGGAGTGATGAAAAATACATTCAATCTGTCAGAATCTGATAACTTCAGCGATCATCAAGTTTTTTAATAAGCTGAGGGGATAATAAAATGAGTAAGAACTGAGAGTAAGAAAGCTTTTGATGTAGTCGTTCTTGAAAAAACTTCTTTACGTTTGGTCCTTGGACTGTTGCCATTTTGTTGCTCATTCATGTGGGCACCAGTGACACTGCCAGGAGAGGTATAGAACAGATAACAGTGGTTGCAGAGCCCTGGAGGAAAAACTGAAGAACACAGGAGCTGTTGAAGGGGAAAGCTTCAGGTAATAGGGGATTCACTTTGTACTCACAGGTGATTGTACCACTGGTTTCAAAGGCAGCTTTTTTTACTTCAGTGCCAGATCCACAACTAAAGAATAAAGACTGCTAGTGAGAAATGGGATTAATTGAAAAGTGGCGTGCGAGTGTCCTTGCCAGTGGGTTTGCACTTTGGTGACAAAGACTTCAAATTCAGAATGTCAGGGGATGTTGATAACAGCTTGCAGTTAAATGAAGGGACAGAGTGGTTTAGTGATGGCGTTGAGAGTGCTGTTGGTAGTTGCAAAACCAGTTGGAAACATCTAACCAACCTCAAGTGCTTTAACACTCTCACATGCTGTCTGGGAAACAAGTAAGAGGATATGGAGCTCCACAGGTGGGATTAGAAAAACCTATCACTGGAAGAAAGTGGAATAGCTCATGTGCCTGGTGTTCTGTGGTGGGTAGGAAGAGGCCACCTGAGAAAGATACCCAGGAAGGAAGAGAAGGACTTGACCTTCCTGTGAAGGAACAGCTTGAATAGATATGTGGTCCCTCTTATGCAGCAGAATGGCTGAGAGCTTGAAAGGGTGACATTGCAGTGGGATGAGGAAGTGAACAAAAATTTTCCTTGGGCAACTTGAGGAAGTTTCCAGAGAGCAGACCCCGGTTCTTGTACAAGACTTTAATAATATCCACCATATTTACAGGAGGGGGAGCATTCCAAGAGGCTTGTGGAGAGTGCTGGGAATGAGATCTAACTTAGTTGCTAAATGGGCAATCAGGGTTGATACTTTCCTAAATCTGATTCTTGAAGGCAAGGCAGGGGCTGTGATAACCAGTGACAGCCTTGGCTGTAGCAGTTGTGAGGTAGTTGAGTACAACACTCCAAGAGATGTGGGGAAGGCAAACAGCAGAGTACTCACCTGAGATTGGAAAACAGTCATAAAAAAGACAATCCAGTGTTTGTAACATGCCATAAATGCCAGTTGACTGTCTAATAGAAATCATCCTCTGGGGTGTATCATCAAGAATGTGTTAGGTAAGATATGGGAATAATTATTCTGCTTGGCATTACTAAAGCTGCAGTTGAAGTGCTCTGCCCAACTATGGCCATTGCTTAAAGAAAGATAGAGACCTGAGCCACAAACCCAGGAGTCTATAAATATTGGTGGCTATACAGCTTAAATGAGCTAGGTGCTTTTAGAAGAATAAAAAAAAAAAATTAAGCTTAAGGACTTCGTCTTTCCCGGTGAAAAAAAAGTCATCATTTTGTGTCTTTGCATGTCAACAGTTTCAAGTCGTGGCCCCACCAGTCCAGTGGAATAAAAAGTGTTAATTTTTGCTTTTAAATGAAATTCTTTTGCATATTAGTTCAGATTATATTAGTTTATAAAATCCAAATGTTAGTGTTGAAGGTGCAGAAGGTGTGTGAAACTCAATAGGAATAAATGCTCAAAGGGTAGTGGGGATCCAGTCACATTTTGAATCTAATTATAAGTATCTTTTTAAGTAAAGAGGCAGCAAAACTGTTTTGTTTGGTGTTTTTCTCTTCCCATTTCAAAATGCATAATCTTAAAAGTATTCTGGAGTTGTATAAATATCTGTCCCATATAATTTGTGCTGTTTTTCCAGACACACAGCACTGGTTTAGTTCTTGTCCTTTGTGTAACCTCAGGTATTGAGAGTGCTAAATGTGGGATGCACTGATGTTTTGGATACCTTATGTCTGTTTTATCCTTGAAGGACATTCTTCTTAAGAAATCAATATAACATCTTTTAATTTAATTTTTTAGCTACTGGCAATATCCTACAAATATAAATAACTATTTAGACATACTGTTAGATCGTCAGGTAACATGGAACAGTGTTTAAAAGGAGAACTGTACGTATTTTTGTTAGCTTGAAAATGCTGCTGTAAGTACTTCTTGTATGCCCAAGGAGACCAGTGCAGCTGTTGAGTAATGTGATTTCTGTCCAGCAGATGGAAACAGGAAATAAGGCATAATATTCTGACATCATCAGTATAAAAAGGAAAATGCCTCTAAGTGCACCAGTGTGCTTTGTCTCCCAGCAGGTGGTGATAGCCTTCTTGCTGCTTGGGCTAAACTTTGATTTGTTCTTTTAGTGTCTTTTTCTACCAACTCTTTTTGGAATGGGCACAGTATTCATGGAATTGTCTTGTGTCTTAATTTCCTACTTCATTGTTCCCCTCTCCTCACTGAGGTATAGTGCAGTTCTTTGTTTGATTCTTTTGTATTAGAGAGATGGGTTTGACCTGCAGGTAGGTGGAAAGACCTTAAGGGTGAAAATCATGTGCTATATTTGTATTTCTGAGCTCTTGTTCATGATGGTGTTTTTATAATGAATCCATAACTACTGAGGTCATATTCATCATCAACAACAAAAAAAATTACATACAGTTAATGAAAATTTATTCAGGACATAAAAATTCTCAAATAACTGAAGTTGCTTGCAAAAAATAAAAATGTGAAATCAAATGTAAACTTGGTAATAATTGAAAAATGTTTGGAAAGTAAGATAAAAAGAAAGTTACCATACAAGAAACAACGATGAGCTGGCAATTAATATTCCCATGTGAAGTGTCTTTGAAAACTATTTCAGTAAAAACCATACTTTCAGGAATGGGTTAAGCTTTTCTTTATTTTTGCACTAATACTGCATTCAATTCTGAACTGTATGTCCAAACCAACGTAAAAATATTGAATGAATTGGGAAACCAAAAGTGCTGAGTTAAACAAATGTCATTATTAGAGAGAGTAGTATCTCAGTAGATAATCTAGTGTACTATGTGTAGTGAATTATACTATCAGCTGTTTGATATAGCACAGAGAGTTCATTAAGAGCTGTATTGCATATTTAGAAGAAACTTATTGGATAATTTGAATTTTAAAGAGGTCTCTTCCATCACAAGTGGTAGTAGATGCCCTACATTTAGGATTGAAACTAAAAAAAGATTTGTGGACTAAGAATAAATTCTCACAATTGAACAGCACACTTGTTAGCAGTTACTTGGTCTTTAATAGTTGTTCTGAAAGTAACTGTTTTAATTTTCCAAGTAGTTTGTTCTGTTTATTCATTCGCTGACTTTATTTGTTGTTTGAATGTCACAGAGGTTTTCTTGTTTGTTTTCAGTTTTGATCAGCTCAAAACGGCTGTTGTGAATTTGAAGAAACAAGCCAATAAAAAGAATGAGGGGAGTCTGGCTTATGTGAAAGGAGGTCTCAGCACGTTTTTTGAAGCACAAGATGCTCTGTCAGGTAAAGAGACTTTGCACTTACTAAATACAGAATAAAAGAAAAGACTGTGTGCGTGTATGGTTGTATTTCATATTCACAGCCTATGCTAGAAGTGTTAATGAGCCCAAATTCTGTGTTGTATTACTGGAACTGGCTAGATGATTGTTGTGATATATTTGCAAAAGGTGACACCAAATCTATCTTACAGGAATTGGAGGCATTTGGTGAAACTGCTTAGACCACAAATGCAGGAAAGAGAAGAAATGATAAACTGAATATTAAGATGGCTTGCAAACTGTAGCAACAGAAAAACTTGGTTTTATGGATATTAAGTACACTCTTACTTTGGGTAATCATACAGCCTTTATATTCTGCTTGCCATTAGGAAAATGCAGCAGACAAGTGATATTGTCTCAGTTGCCATTTATCTATCTATCGATCAATTTATTTCTTGATTGCTTTATTTATTTATTTTATACACAGACTCTTAAAGCATAAAATGTCTCAGGTAGAAGCTCATTGGGGCTGCTGTAGTTTGGTCTAGTTAGTCTCTGTGCTGGATAAGAAAGCAACAGTGCCCAGTAAATGGTCCCCAGTAGGTTTGTCATTTACCACTATGCTGATGTATCATTGATCCTGTGTTACAGGTACCATGGAGTAAGAAAGCTTATATATCTGTGCACAGCCTCAGCCAAGGTAGACCTTCTGTTTGTTTTAGGAACACTGCTTCAGAGAAAAATTAGTACTGACAGACATATGTGTTCTCTTGTAAGTTTATTTTTTGGATCAGCAAATACTTAGTAGGATTGACAGAAAGCTAAGGTAAACCATAAATGGGGGCTTTTAGGAAGACTGAACACAACAGAGTAATTTTCTCTTCTGCCAGCTATTAAAGTGTAGGCTTTTTTTGCCTGGTTTTCTGATAAAGGAAGAAGTCAGAGAGCAAGTAGAAATTTAAAAATTATTGAGAAAAGAAAGATAGGGAAAGCAAATTCATTTATTTCTTTAACTACTGTATTATCCATTTAAAAAATTATAATAGCTGTAATATCACTTTGCATCTCTTATCTTTATCAGTGTCACTTTTACCTAAAGTTAAGAGTTTATCAGTGCAGAAATATAGCTAAATTATTAACTCAAAATTTGGGATGACTCAAGCGGTTCTTGATGCCACTTTTTGCCTCTAACCAAAGTAGTTTGTTTTTGTCTTCCCCTCAGTGATCCCCTCTAAGTGCTCAAAAGGAATCAGACTTGTAGCTTGTGTTGTTATACATTGAATTAAAATGGTACAACAAAAGAACAGCCTTGATGCTGTTGTAAAAGAAAATTAGACTTTAAGCCTTAACTTCTCAAAATTCAAAACTTTTAACACTGTAGTTCAAGTGACTTTTCAATACAATATTTAGTTTTTAAATTCTGTAACCAAATGAGGATGCAGTACAGGTTACAGCTGCCTTCTGTACCATTTTGATACACATTTCTCTGAAATTTTGTATTAAATGTATGTGCAAAAGTGATTTTTCTTCTTTTCAGTCAAAAAACCTGCCCTCATTGCATATGAGTTTCAGCTTTTTAACAGAAGAACATTAAATTAAAAATCCAATTATACTCTGACTAGACAGTGTTTGTGCATATTGTGGCACTTTCCTGCCCTTACACCCGTATGGATGAATTCATATGTCTTATTTTCTCCTTTAAAAAGATGCATTTCAACAATTGTATGAATTGTATGCATTTTGACAAAGCTACATGAGGAATAGTTCATATTTGAAAGGTGAAAGATTGTTTCAGGACAAACTCTTGCCAACACAGACATTGTTCTGCAAACTTATTACTTGAGGCTGAGCATGCAACTGTCACAGATGAAAAGGGTCTCAAGGGAAAATCATTACTATACTTGCCTTTTTTAACTCATACACATTTAATGGTGTTTGTTTCAAATATTGCCTTGATCTAGAACCCCCTGAATTACTGATTATTATGCAGCTTTTTGCGTTAGTTGGGACCCAGTCGGATCAGTCTGACGTTGAGTGTGCTATCAGACTGTATTACACATTTATATGAGTATTAATATTTTCACAAATAGGCAATGGGAACCATAAAAAACAGTCCTAAGATGTTTATAGTATTTTGTGATTTAGACACTGTTTACTAAGAAAATAAGAGCTCAAATAGGCCAGAACCTTTGCTTGTTTTGTTTAATTTCTGGGAAAATAGAATTGCCTTATCAGATCCTCGTGTCTCTCTGCCTGTTAGCTTGGCTGACAGTTTGACAGTGACTGCGCTGCAGAGGAGATGTTCAACAGGAAGTTTGTTTCATCAGCTGAAGGGAGCTGTAAACTGAGCTGAGGGGAACAGGGCTCACCTCAACTTGACCCACTTGTCAGCATCAGGATGTTCAGCAGATTTATTTCCTGTAGTTCTAATTGCAATCTAGAAAGTGGCATTCCTAAAAGGACGGCTGTTTATATGTTTGCGGCTATGACGTGTTTTATTGTCATGAGCAAGTCATGTCCCACGCAGAGGTATTTGAAAAGTTAGCAAATTAATTTTCTTTGAATATACCTTTTCAGAAATGCTCCTTGCAAGGAACCTTAGGCCACAGTTTCTTCTTATTTAAGTGAAAGGAAATGACTACTTCAGTCTCTCACTTAGGCAAAAGCATGGAAATATGACAGCTATATGGACAAGTAAAAAAGATGCTGTGTTGTCTTTGAAACATGGATATCTTGAACAAGTTTGAGGTTTAGATTTGACTCTCTAACTTGTCATGGCAACAGTTCTTTTGCAATTACAGCTATAAACTCATTTTACGTGTTTTTTAGGAATAAATCTGTGCAAAAGAAGCACTGTTGGCTATTACAGCACTGTTCATTTTCTCATCTTCCCACTCCTGTTCAGATGTGTGGCCTCTGGGAATACCTGTGTGATGAGGAACTTGGACTGTAGTTGACCTTTTGTCTACTACCTTAATGCATAGGCCAGGGTAATGTTTACCTTACTGAAATGATCCTATATCTGGTCAATGCCTGGGTTTTGATTTCAGGTGGGTTTTTTTTCCTTCCTATAGAGTATTTTCACTTCATCCCCCAAGGCCCATTCTAGGATGAGCACATTAAGATCCAGAATCAGATTCAGTCTGGATTAGCCCATGCTGCTGCCATTATGTTTGTTAAATTAATTTTCTCCGAAACTAAAACAAAAGAAATCACATGAGATCTATTCAATTCTGAGTCAGACTGGGAATCTGAGAAGCTAAAAACTGATGGCTGTCAGTCATATAAACATCCTTTTGCTTCTGACTTTTGAGGAAATTTGTCATGTTTGAATTTAAAGAGGGTGTATAGAGCCAATTTTTCATTAGTGATTCTATTTGCAAACTAAACTGATGACTAATTTTGGAGTTATTTTCTTTTGCCCAATTAAATGCTAGTCCATGACTGGTTTTGCTCGGTAGCACAGGATCAGAATGGTCTACCTGGTTTTGCTGTTGTCACATCACTATTTTGTAACAAATTCATGCTTTTGCTTGGCTTCACTCTTGTATATATTTTCCCAAATTGTATGACTTTTTATTAAATATGTTGATTTGGATTAATCAAATTCAAACATATAATTACTACCTACATGTTATGCAGCTGACTTGAAATGCCTAGAGTAGCTCTGTGTCTAATCCTCTGTGTGGTGTGTGTCCATTAATGTTATCTTTCTTACTCTGCTTCAAGTGACAGGATATTGTCTTTGCAGGGTAAGAACAGTCTAGCTATTAGAGCTAGTAATTTTAAATACAGTCATTCATAGAGGTTAAGAAAAAGCAGGGCCAGGGAAAAACAAGCTCTCAAGGATAAACCAAGATGCTTCATATATCATCCATGTATCTAAGAGCGTATCAGTCACTTCAGAATAGTGTTCCAATGCAGTTATGTGTCCCATAGTAGGTGCAAGTTGTATTATTTCAGATTAAGAATTAAGACAATGCCTCAGTGTAGTCATGAAGCAGTGGCTGATGTGCTCTCAACTCACTGTCTAGCTTTCCAAATGGATGCTCCTTTTGAAGACTTGAGTTACCTTTGTGCAACACTTACAGGGCAAAGCTGGGTGAGAAGGATAAGCACTATCATTGCTTCATATTTTGTCCTTAAATTGATAGGCCTGCTCATGTATGCACAATATATAAAAAAGAGGCATGCTAAATTAGGCATTCTAAAAGTAGGCATGCCAAGTTAAGTTTGCTTTTTGAAAACTTGTGTTCTGATCTTTTAGCACTAGATAACAAGGAGGGGCATTGAAATGAGAAAGGTACTCTGAGAGAGAGACGCCCTGACAAAGGAGTGCCAGTAAAGTATGTGAGTGGTAGGTAGTTTAGTCTTGGGTGAATGTTTTCTCTTCATGCAATGCCTAGGATTAATTTCTATGGCAAATCAACTGTTATCTTAATGCAACTCTACAAAAGCAAAAGTTGTGTGATCATGACTGATAAAAGGCTCAAACTTCCCTTTCATGCAGGTTCTGGCATGGCATTGTCTAGGCAGTGTTTTTTGTCTCAAGGAAGAGATGATCTGATTTGAAAAAGTGTGAAACAGCAGGAGTTGTTGCAGTCAATAGTGAAAATTATGTCCCCAGGCCTGTACCTGCTTCTATACTGCCTGCTCATACAGCTTCTTTTAAATCAGTAATTGTTTTAGAGATGTGAACTAATTACTAGACGAATTTATCAACAGGATGCAGTTATGGCAGCTTATAGCTGCTGTGTAGCTGTCATGTTTTATGAATTTATATTTTTCAGGTAAGTTAACTTTTCAGTTTGCATTTCAAAAATCAAGGAATCAAAAAGAAGCAAGATAAGATTTGCAATTGGAATTTTCAAATAGCAAGTGCTGCAAATGTACCAAAAGTTACCTATAATTAAATTTGAGCCAAACTTAATCTGCAAGCTGTAAAACTAGCTGTAATTTCATGACACATTATTCGATTTTGATTTCCATACCACATTTTAAATGCGTGCAACATTTAAAAGCTGCTTTTATTTCTGCCATTAGCTTTCACAGATCCAGAAAGTTAGCACTGTGTCAGAAAAAAGAAAATAGCGTGTTCAATACTTGTTAATTCTGAAGTGTTCTGGTAAAGGCATGGGTCTAGTCATGGAATTTTTAGTGGATCCATAGGCGGAATAATAAAACACATTTTCCTGTCTATTTCCAAGACATTTGCCTACAGATATCAGGCTTGCTTAAATATAAGTCCATGTGAGAACAAGTTCTCAGGCCTCACAATGTTGTTAGATTATAAGTTGTGGTCTCTAATTTTCATAAAGCCTGCCCTCTAACCCTGTGTTTTAACTGCCTTAAATTACCATCTTGAATTTGTCCATTTTCTTTGATTTTTGGCACTGTGTTGGGTAAACAAGCTTGAGGAAGTAAATTCTACAGAAATAAAACACAAAAAGGCTATTAAAGACAATACTACATTTACTTCTGTTATTACCAAAACAAAGCCAAGTTTGCCATGCCAAAGCAAAAATATCTGGAAATCTCAGGGGGAGGAGCAGGGATGACCAAACCAAACTAAACTTAGTACTACTGACTAATGGCCAAAGGAAACATTTTTTTTTCTTTCAGGTTTTCATAGTGTAATGTATTAAGAGCTCTGTTCATGGCCCATTATATACAGCTGTGCACTTCTTTTGAATCCACTCAGAAGAGTTTTTACCCTGCATAGGGGTACTGTCCTCATCAATAACTTTCTTAGGTTTTGTTCAAATTACAGAGAATCATTAATCTTTTGATAAAGGAAACCAAAGGCATTTTTATTCATGCATTGATTATGAATCCTGCTGGCATATTACGACATGTTCTTTGTTCCTCCATTACTGTGCTTTGATTCTAGACAATTACCATATCAGATCTTCAGAAATACATTGTTGAGTCGGTCTTTCACTTTTTGTATTTTTTCCCCCTCCTATTTTCTACATCTGACTAAAAGGATGTGATTTATTTCAGGTACTTTTTTCTTTAACACTTCTGTGGAAATGGATAAGCTTCTCAGACACACAGAGTGCATTTCTAGCCATCTTTTAATCAGAAAATGAGAGAAAACTTGCAGCTGTCTTGCTTTGAGCTGAGTTAGGCTGAGAAAGTTTTGAGAATACCACTCTTGGTGCCTATCTCAAAATATGTTTTAAAAATATCAAATGAGTAAATCAAGGATGAAATTTGCAAGTCAAAAGCTTCACTGTCCTGACGAGGTGGTTTGATTTGTTAGATTTATGGTTGCCATAAATCTTAAAAAATTTTCATATCCTTGCTTAGATTAAATAAAATCATTTTCAACACAAGTAGCCATGAATTAATTGCAGTTTATTTTACTACAATGCCTTATGTAATGTAATAAGCCACAATGTATTATGGCTTATGTGCCAGATGGAACTTTGCATGTGTTGTGGTGTATTTAGTCACAGCTTAGAGATTGTGAGCACTGAACTTGGTCTCTTCACTACTGTTAGTTACTGACTGCAGCTGTGAAGTTTGAAAGCCTTTAAATATTGGAAAACTTGGATGTGGGGAAACTTGAGCCCTTATTGGCAAAGGTGATACAAAGTACAGTTAATTTTGTGGCTTTTGCCAAGGCATCTAGACCTAGCCTTTCCTCATCTTTATTTATTGTATGCTTCTTACAGTAAAGATCCTCAAAAATGAGGAACTGACTCTCCCAGGTTTCCAACTGCTCTTCCAACTTGTGTAGTTTGTGTTGGGTAAATCCACTGTAACTGGCAATTCAAGAATAAATCCTGTCCATCCTTTACTTCAAGCCTTGAAAGACCTAAAATTTTCTCCTTGCTCATATACTGCAGCCAGTGATGAGTGGAGGGTGTGAAGTTGCATTTGAAGGCAATCTGAGGTATTGGCTGCAGTGAGAACAGGCTGGCTTTCCACCTGCTCTTGGCCATGTGCTTTTTTCTCCTTCATTATACTGCAGAGCTGCAACTGGGGCAAGGTTTAGACAAGCTCACTGATCAGTAAAGAAATATTTTTTCCTTAGTGAGTTAGTTTTCCACCAGATCATCTCGCTGCAGCTGCCCTGCAGCTGTGGGATTACTCGATCCAGCAACAGCAGGCACGTGGGTGCAGGAGAACAGGGGCTGTCCCAAACAGTATCATCCTGCTGTTAGATGGTTTTAGTACTCTTTAGAGGAAAAAGTAACTTGAATATCTCTAGATTCCTTCCAACCAGATTAGATCTACAGATGTTTTCCTTGACTGCATTTTGCTTGTCTAAGCTTTTAACTCAAAGATTTTTTTGTCTGGACCCCATGGAAGGAACATACATTTAGCTTTTTAAAAATCATTTGATGTGAATCAAGTAAGCTTAGACTTTCTGCTAAAGCATTTTTCATAACACCTTTTTCTGTGAAAACTTAAGACTTTTATTTTTTTTTTTTTGGTAACAGCTTTGGAATACAATGAATGCACTTAACTGCTAAATCTGATTATAATGTGCAAAAATAGCTGCAGTAGACAAAGTAGCACAGTAAATATGTAGAAGGAAATAAAAATGTATTGTGTGTACACAGAGAAATTTAAGTAGGTCTAGACTTTTACAGTTTGTTCTAAATTAGAGTTATTTTTTCCCCTCTGACGGCTTTAAGAACAAGATTTATTAATTGCTCTTGCATTTTCAAGAAAGCAAGGCTTCCTGAAATTCTTCATGTAGGATCAAGGGATTCAAGAGTCAAATTTAGATGTTTGACAATAATGTAATTATCTCTGTCTTATTTTTTTAATCACACACTCCCATTTCTCACCTATCCCCCACAAATGAAATTTCTTCCTTTGAAAGAGGCTGGAGAGACTATCAAGGGCTGTCCTGTTTTAGAATAGCCACCCTGGCTCTCTCCTTGCAGTAGGACTGAGGCCACAGGGCTGCCTTTACTGAAGGCAGTTTCTGTTCTTGTTCACATGTTAGTTTGTGTCTGTGTAGCATGGGCAAGGAGGGATGGAAAATTTACCTAAAGCAATAGGAGCTGATGGCTATTTGATAGAGCAAATTTTACTTATGTTAACAGATAAAAAATTTTAAAGGAAAATTGTATTTTGAAATAATTGTTTTAGACATGCTCTATATATACAACAGTGCTACCTTAAAAAAAAAAAATGGAATACTGTTTTATGCCTGTTGTATTAAACAGGGAAGAATGGGGAAGTAAGGCTGTGTGAGAGAGGGGAAACAGAAGAAAGAACTACCCACGCTGCATTCACTATTCATATTTTCAGAGTAGTATAATCTCCTCAGGCTGTGCTGGTAAATCTCTCCCATCCTGAAAAAGAAATTATATTAAAAGAACAAAATAATGCTGATACTAAGCATTTCCACATCCATTGGTCATGCCACATAGAAATAAGAATTGGAGATTTTGTCATTTTAGGACAGAAGAAAAATAGCATCTTTTAAAAAAATGCATCTCCTTTCCCTCTAATTTCATGTTGTTTTGAGCAAAAGTATCAGTGATTCTGTGTGATGGTTAATGCTCCAAGAAACCCTTAAATTGCGTGTTTTGAGAGTGCCTTTTTATAGATGTAAACAAGTGATGGAGGAATGTTCGAGCACTTGATTTTGGGATCATGCAAATTTCCCATGACTCTCTTTCTGCCCTTTAATTATTGGTAATTTCTTTTTGGTGAGATCAGTGATTTACAAAGCAAAAGTGTTTTGTGCTTAAATGATATTTCTCAAAATACTAATTTGAATTAATACCTGTACTACAAGATAGGAATTTAGATTATAATCACTAATAGATTATTCTGTCCACATGTTTTTCCTTAAGCTTTACTGTCTTGTTCAAGAAGATACAGGAAGTCTGTGTCAAAGTAATGGTTAAAATTCTGCAGTGTCTGGCTCTGAGCCCTGTCCTCCACTAGACTCTGCTGCTGTGAAGCATGTTTGTATTTTTTCATGTCTGAAAAGAAAAATAACAGCTTATTTTTAATTTTAAAAATGTTTAAAAGTGTCTCTTCGATGTAATGTATTCCCACCTATTAAAATGTTCTGCATTTTAACTGGACACTTTATTCCAGCAATCCATCAAAAACTGGAAGCGGATGGAACGGAAAAAGTAGAAGGATCCATGACGCAAAAACTGGAGAATGTACTGAACAGTAAGTTTTGTCCTTCCAGCAGCAACTATTTATGGACTTTGGACTTTCTAACAAGCTTTGATATATTCCTAGGAATATGATAGAAAGTAGAAAACAGATGCAGCCTCTTGTGACCTTCCCTGTTTGGTGGTAGTGATTTTAGGGTGTGATGATACACCCTTTGAAATAAGTCATGGCAAAAGCTGCTACTTTCGGCAGTGTTTGTGGTAACAGAATAAATATCAAAATAAAGATGTTCTAAAGCATTTGCCTTAAATTAATTTTGGTGGCCTCTCAATTTTGAGTGAACACAGAAGACAGAGGAACTATATGGATAGAACTGTAGAAGGATGAGCAGAGCTAAGTACAGGGTTGTAAGACTTGGAGTAAAAGAAAAAACCCCAAATATATGCTGTTTGCAGTATATACATCTATTAGCAGGATCGTTTCCACTTAATGTGCTGGCATTTAGACTATTTGACATGAGCATTCTTTCTAGAAACCTTGAAAAGCTGTCAGTGCTTTCTTTTCTGTTTCTGTGTGTTAGCTGTATGGTTGCATTGAGAGAGATAGCTTGAATTTGCTGCAGTTCTGTATGTTTCATCAGATCAAAAAAGTTACTTTTTTTTTCACTCTGGGACTTCTGCCAAGATAATTTTACTTTGTTTCATTGTGATTTTTTTCACAGAGGAAGGGATGTTTCCCTTAGTGCTGTATCAATAAGCAGGAATGACATGCAGATAGCTGACTCAGTGTTGGAAAGTCTGAATGTGTTTTATGAAATCAAGAAAGTGACATGGAAGTTCACTGTTTTTCTTGTCTTGTATGAAGAAAGCAGTGACTGTATGTGTGTTTGTATGGGGAGAGCACAAAGAAAGCAGAGGGGTTTGTGAACAGCTCTAGCTCATTTCGGTAGAGATTCATTAGTACTCCCAATAAAGGTGTAGTTTGAAGATTGTTATTCCCTCATCTTGTTGTCTGGAAGGGAAAACCCACTGAAAATTAAAAAATCACCAAAAAACCCCACAAACACACACACACACACACGCCCCACTGTATGAAGATTATGGCATGTCTGTATGTGCAGAGTATTTGGTACACCCAGGGTAGAAGGAAAAGCATTTGCTGAAATTTTCCAGTGCACTTCTCAGTGCCCTGTATTTATGCCATATCATACCCCAAGCACAGATTCCTTGGGGAGCACTTTCCCTTCTGCAAAATTGTATGAAAGGTTTTAGATAAAAAAGCAAAAGTGTTGGTGTATGATATTTTCCTACATACACACTAATATGAGACAAACTTACCTATGATATTTAATCACTATTTCATTTGATAAATGGTGGCTGAACTCTGTATGTAGACAATGCACACTGTCTTTTTCAAGTTGAATCTGTAGAGGAACTTGTGCCAGACACTTCAGAGTGGTTTTAAGTTTGGCTCTGCTATTGAAAGAATTGGCTGCTTTTCCTCGTGATACTTTGCAAGTCATGATGAGTGGGAGGCAGGGAAGTAGGAATACAAGGATTTAAAAAGAGTAAATAATATTATGCAAAGTAGTTTGGGATCAAAGCTTTGTTTCTTGTCTGACCACTGAAAAGCTTCCATAATCCATGAGTAACAGGGCCTGCTTTCTAAAACAATTCAATTCTTTAGTTGAATCTTACATTTTATGGACTATAGGTGCATGTTTTGAGAGACAATTGGTGTTGTGAGCTTGGTTGCAAACTCCTAAAACTAAGGATATTTTCCACAGCATCTGAATGTATGTTAAAAGGTGCCAAATTATTGAACTGAAATGGCATGGGGTAGTAGAAGCACAATTTGGTGTTATTGGTGGAGTTATATATAAATGTTTGGTGTTTTTGCAAAATTTAATTGCTAAGCAAGCTGTTAAATATGTTATTTAAAACACATGGTGTCCTGCCATGAATTTAATGAAGAATTGCACATTAAAGGAAGTCAATCGCATTTTATTATGTGATGTTTTTGTCAGCCTTTATGACAGACAGCGGTTGAATAGCTAGAGATTTATTTTGAAGCAAAGAAATTCACACACTGTAGATGAATCATCTATTTTGAAAACATAGTCAATATGAGACCTGAAATGTTATCCATGGGTTGCCTGTTTATCAGTAATCAAGAGATAAAGATTTGTTAATGTTGAAAGGATTGTGAAAGATAAGGAGGGAAAAAAAATTACATTTTAATTCTAAAAAGATAGACCTGCATGAAGTATTGAATTTCATTAAGACATTAATAAGTAATTTGATATATTTCAATTTCTTTGCAAAACAGAAAAAGTACTCTTAGGAAAAAAAGTAAAATGATTTACCTGAATTGAGGGTTTGTACAGCAAATTAATTCAAAAAGAGATGAAGATAGAAATCACTGTGCTCTTCCTGCAGTTGTCAATTACCTTTTAAAAAGGTTTGCATTGAATTAAAGAAAGAAAACAAAAAACAAACCCCAAACCAACAAGTTTTTGACTATAACTTCAGTTCCCAGGAACAGTGTATTGCTTCTGGGCTGGTGCAAGAAACATATGAATTCAAACAAAGCAAATGTTAACTTACTAGAAGAATTTACAGAGCAAGCATTTTTTATAACCTTGAGAAAAATCACACTTTATCAGTGGTCTGTATTTAAATGTCCAGCTCGCTGTTTTCACTGTGCATTTCTCCTTAATGGATTAAAGTATTCTGTGCTGAATTGTATGCGGTGGAAATAGCTGTCCTGACAGAACTTTTTTTACATCAAGGCTTCAAAATTTCAACAAAGTTTAAACATTATTTAGATATAACAATTATTTTACAAAGACTACTTTTAACATGAGCAGGCCACCCACAGTGTTGACTAGAGAAAATGGCATGCAAGCCACCCAGTGAGACTGATGTAATTTTTTTCATCTTTGCTTAAAGTATAGTCAGTAGACCAGATAATGTAGAAACTTCTACACGCAACGATCAAAAAGGCTAAAACAGTTCCATTTTTTTCCTTTTTTTTTTTTTGCTTAATTAAAAGTAGGTCACAAGTTGAAAAATGCAAATATTTGCACACCATGTAAACCTTCTCTACCTTAACTGAAATTTTATTTTTCTGTGTTAAAAAATAATCTTCATTAAAAAACAAAACACTTTTTAGTTTGGATATAAAAGGTTTTAGGGCTGTATTTAATGTATTTATTGAAGAGTATACACAGGTAATATAGAGACTGAAATGCATGAAATTGTTGACCAAGGCTTGATCCTGTGCGTGATGAAGACTTTTAATGTGGTGTGAAGACAATTTCTATTCATTCTGTTGCAGTAACCAGCTAGTTAGACTTTTTTTCAGTCATGGCATTGTCTTAATCATTGCTACTTTTTACTGACTTGCTTAAATATTGCTGATAATTTTTAAGACTAGGTTTGAAAACAGAAAAATTCTTTGCAAAACCTAGCTTTTCAAGCTGTGATATTAATTATCATAATGAAATTACACTTTTTTAAAAATAGAACTTTCTATGACTTCTTCCATATCCTGAGATGCATAATTTGGTTGTAAAATGTACATCTGGAGCCAAAGCAAACTATAAAATATCTGCAGCAAAGCTAAGCATTTGAAATAGGAAAGAGCGATTGTTTTTGATTGCACAGGGGTCTTACCACATTAAAATGCTAAGTGGTTCACTTTGAAATAGTATTTCAGCAGTTGTAAAATGCTAACACAGTTAAACAAAAAGAGTATGAAAATCAGCAATAATTACTCATTCGCTCTAAAGAAACTTGAATACCTCATTAAAATGAAGAAAATGTGTTTGTGAGTTCAACTGATTACTTACTCTACTTTTTCTTATTGTCATCCTTTTCGAAATAGGAGCCAGTAACACAGCAGACACCTTATTTCAAGAAGTGCTGGGTCGCAAGGACAAAGCTGATTCAACGAGAAATGCGCTCAATGTTCTTCAGCGTTTTAAATTTCTTTTCAATCTTCCCTTAAATATTGAAAGAAATATCCAGAAGGTATAATCCTTTAAAAATAATTTTCTATTTGCTGAAGGGACTCTGTTGAATTCAGTCTTTCTCTTGACACATGTAAATGCTTATTTTTGTTTTTAAGGGCGATTATGATGTGGTTATTAATGACTACGAAAAAGCCAAGTCCCTCTTTGGAAAGACAGAGGTTCAAGTATTCAAAAAATGTAAGCTATGGGTTCTGTTATTTAAAGGGTTTGGCCTTTGTGTGGGTTTGATAATGGATTTTCATCCATACAAATTATGGATTTATAGGAACCAGTATTTCTGGCAAGTTTTCTGAGTTAGGTGCATACTACAGAAATCACAGCCCAT
>JAOXXN010000395.1:65906408-65920641 GCA_026770055.1 Myrmophylax atrothorax | reverse complement strand
CTTTCTGGCCAGTGGCTAACACATGTTATCCAGACTGTAAGGTAAATGGATCTGTGGACCTACAAAATCCTGCTGCCCCTGGAATATCTATGCTTTAAGACAAAATGTGTTGTTCATTGCATAAATACTCTGAGCTGTGAGAATGCTAACATTTTCAAAAATAGCATTGCAAAGAATTGCTTATGGCAAATTTCAGATTCTTTGTGCAAGTGTAATTAATGATGCCTCATGATCCCACCAAGGCCGTGGGTTCTATCCCTGTATGGGCCATTCACTGAAGAGATAGACTCATTGATCCTTGTGGGTCCCTTCCAACTCAGAATAATCTGTAAAGTCTTCTATGATATAGCCTTATTACATAACGATATATTCCTTTTTCCCCATGGCATCTTACTAAAAAGTTAGAGTAAAATATTTGCCTTGAACAGCATAGGCACTCAATGAATGGAACAAGATGTGATTCTTTAGGGTAGAAAGCAATTATTTGCTTCCTTACCTATGCCTTCCCATGTCTGCTAAAATGGGTGAAAATATCATGTTTCTTATTACTGTATCGTTCTTAGATCATAATTTACTGTTACACTTATTTTATGGAAGGTGATGCTCCTGCTTAGAATGTCATTCTGCTTGTAATTATATTTGTTTCTCAGATTAGGAATGTGCATCTCATTAACTAGAAAACATCTCACTAATACAGAGAATTTGCTTCCATGTGTCTTAGGGGGCTACAAGAATTGTCATCCTTTGAAAACTTGAATAATATCTGGATATGATAACTGTGCTTTAGAGTTTTTAAAGCAGGTAGCAAGCAAAGTACAGATGAAGAAAAGAAAGGGGCATAATCACTTATAGATACATACTTAGTGCAGATGGAGCTCGCAGTGATACATACCTGTTGTTAAGTCTGTTTAACACTTTGTCGAAGTCTGTTCTCACTTACATTATCTGTCCTGTACCCTTTTAGAAAACAATTCCCATGTGAAGTTCAGTATTCTGGCTGAATTTTATGGAAAGCTTCCAATTTAAAAAAGAGCTGACTTGATATTTCATAAAAAAAGATGTAAAGAGACACCACTGTTGCCCTTTTGTGGGAAGCAATCCAGTTCCACTCAAATTATAAAATTCTAGAATTTAGCACTTGCACATCTGTAATACTGGCTTGGAAATGTAACCAACAGGTTCTCTAAATGTTAGTTGTGCTCCTGCCATCTGAGATAAGATCCAGGCTGAGGTTATAGGATATATGAAGGCTCTTTTTCAGAGAATATCCTTTTGCTTTCCGGGCACTGCCATGGTAATGAACAAGTGAACTGAGAGCTGGGGAAATCCTCTCTGCCTCCCACACTTTTCCTCACCTCCTGTTCTTACCGATGCCTGTGATGGCACTTTAGTGAAGTGAGCTAGACTTTACTGCAAAGCAGTCAAAAGCAGAGAAGAAAAGGGACAGTCTGGAGAAGAGGAACTGAACATATCAAAGAGGGTACTGACCAGTGATGGCCAGGTCAGGAGTTTATGCAAGTGCTGCAAGTACTTTTGTTTTCAAGCCCCCATCCTTTGGCAATCTGATAAATTCTTGTGACTCACACCAATGATGAAGGTGGGCTGTTCCCAAGAAATATCTACACATTGCATAAAACCTCTGATTGTTGCAGTGTTATGTAATAGCTTAAGTCTTTTTTATTGTTTCTGCTTGTATTTTAAGAATGATAAAATTCACAATGTTACAAAACAAGTTGTTGTTGTTATATCTGTGTGATCTTAATTAATCTGATTGTTTATATGTATCAGACAGCTTGAAGTGGGGTGGTAGCACAGACCTTCTCTTGTACCCCATTCTCTCATCACTCAGTATGAATAGGTTCCAGAGAATGAACTAGACCTATGTGATCAAGTGGGCCATAACTGGCAATACTTTGGGGTTACTTAAAAATGTAAAAGGTATGTATTTGTTCAGGTGAATTATGTGAGGAAAAAGATGATCTTCGGGATGTGACAGCTGGGTGTTCCCTAAGAAATGGAATCAACTCTAAAGTACAGGGCTTCTGTGCAGTCCAAGGTAGCTTAAATTGCTCATAGATGGGTATTTACGTTCTGTGTTTCCTGGCTGGCTGACATAGTACAGAGTTTTGTAATCTGCTATTTCAGTGGTTGTGCTGAGTAGAGAGCAGTCTACTTAATAATGGGTTTTGATAGTTTAGGGTTTTGATAGTCCAGGGCTATGGAACTGGAGCCTACAGGTGGATGAAAAGTTGCATTTGTTTGTTTGTGCCTTTCTATTCCTCCTCTTCAGCACTTTCTATTACCTGTGCTTTGCTCGGTATTAGCAGTAAGGCAGATGGCAATGACTGCCTTTGAATTGGCCTTGCCTAAATACCCAGGAGTTGGATAGAAGCAGTGAACCTTACTTTGTGCCCCTAAGTCTGAGCACAATTGCAGCCTGTTAGCTGAAAGCTGAAATGCTATTTCTTGCAAGCACCTACTGTGTTACTATTTCTAAAGGAAAAAACAGAAATTAATGTCTCTGTCCTCACCTGTAGTAGCCAGTGATCTTGTGCCTGGTCAAAGTTGGAAGCAAAACAGTGAATGAAATCACTCTGCACATGATGCAGTAGCTCTATTTTGGCTCCTTAAATGTGTATACTCTTAGCAATCTGTTGCACAGACACATCACCATTTATAGCAGCTTAATCACTGCTACTGTTGCCATGCAGGTAAAAAATACCTCAGGAATCCTGTTGTGGATCTTGTATTTGGTCTACACATTAACCTATAAACAGCAAAAAAGCTACTTCTTCTCCAAAAAGATTATTTTTGGATCATAGGAAAAGAGATGGATGCAGAAAGGTGGGCTGAAAGAAGGGGGTGGAAGAAGACTGTAGAAAAAGTTGGCATGTTCATGTGATGACATTATTGTAATGTTAGAGAAAATTAAATCTGCATTTGCAATCTGATGAATTAAGTAAATAATTAATCTTCTCAGAATGGGGTAGTTGGTTTACAAAGATGGACTGAGGATGGAACTATTTTATTTACATACACAGAAAATGTCTAAAAAATTCAATGACGTTAGTTGTATCAGCTTTAAAATCCCTGCAGATTTACACTCCTGTCTAACTGTGTTTGCTTTCAGGCTTAGTTCTGAGTCTCTTACTGCACTCGAGATACCCAATGATATGCTTCAGATCATCCAGGATCTTATTTTGGACCTTCGTGTACGTTGCATTATAGTGACCTTACAACACACAGCTGAAGGTAATAGAAGGCTGCAGGTCTCTGCTTACTCTGGTTCTTTTTTGCCTCTGATTAGGCCAGACCATGTTCTGAAAAATAACTGTTTGTTACAGATTTTGTAGTGGCAGTGGATTCCTCTGAGTTCTGTAATGTCTCACAAGAGTTACTCAAATATTTCATTTTTCTGCCAGAAATACGAGTCTCTTCTTCCCTTACTCTCATGAATAGAGTAGGTTAGACTTGTTTCCTTTGCGTTGAAACAGTTTTACGGTGCAAGTAATTTATCTCATGATGCAGCTTTTCCATACTGGAAATATAATTTATTTTCAAATAAAACAATAAAAACAAAACCAAAAAACAAACAATCCACAGCCCTTTAAAAAGAATTTTAGTTGCGTGTTTTCCAAGGCTTTTTACTAACATTGTAATCCTCAGGGCTTCCTGCTCTGTACGCAACTTTTGCCATAAATGTCTGAATTTTGAAGGCCAGTAACACATTCTCTAAATCTAACGTGACTCTATGCCATCAGAGGCCATTCATCTTGCCATTTCATATTCAACTCTGAAATTTAAATTATTTACATGTAAATGAAGCAAATCTTTCAGAAATAAATGTCTCTTAAAAATCAAGGCAGATTAATCCAATAAGTCACTTAGCAGGGGGTTTTTTTTCTAAAATACTAACTACTCTCAATGTTAAAAAATTAAGCCTTTTTTAATCTTACTCTTTGAGGACTTTTTAATCTTTGATATGATTGTTTTTTAGGCTGACATGAAGCCAAGAGTTTTACTCAAGGCCAGCATAGGTGGCTATATTAAGCAAATTTTTAAACTTTTGGTGACAACAAATCATTAGGCCTCTGTGGTTTATTTGTTATAATATTGACATGACTTGTATTCTTGGCTCTTAATTGTATTATTTAATCCCATTTCACTATTAACTTTTTTTTTCTATTATTAATATCAAGCTAGCTGGCCAAACAAGTACATATGTTGTCTTATCTCTCTAAAACTCTGTCTTACCACTATTTCAGATTTCACTTAAAGTATAAGAAAGTCTTTTTTGCTTTTTTTTTTGCTTAGCACAATTGAGATGATTTGTTTTTTCTTAATAGTAGGTGAAAAAGATGGGTTTTTTTTCTTTTAATTGTGACATGAAATGGTCTTACTGTGCTGACTTACTCCTCTGTCTAGGAATTGTGAGTGATTCTCACAACATCTGTCCTGCTGTTTCAGAGGAAGGAAACATCTAGCTCTGAACCATTTTGCTGTCAGTCCTCAGCTTATCAAATCTCTGAGCTACCTATGTAGCTTCTCCATCACAGTCCAGAGAGCTCCAACATGTGACTAATGATGAAATAAGTCTTCTGTCTTACTAGTGTTGCCTACTTGTTGCATCATGGCAATAGCCCAGCTCTTTGTTTGGATACAGAGCTTCTTCTCCGTGTGTTCTGGTTGCTGGCCATACACATTCAGTACAGGAAAAGATCTTGTGGTAGTCTGTACCTTTAGATTTTTATAAAAGCAGATTTACAAGTCTGTGTGGGAATGATTCTCTGTTTGATCTGAACATCTTTGTTCATACTATTTTTTCTTGAATCAAAAGAAATCAGATCCCTAAAGGTGCCAGTGTGTTGTGTTGTCTGGAGAATGTATCTCTCTTTTGTCCAGCCATAGCCACAGCCTTGTCAATGCTGCTTCCATCCCCTATCAGTGAAGCTGTTTTGTGTATTGGCTGTAGCTTCAAACAGGAGAAAAGATGTCTGCATGCGTCATAACTCTCATTCTGTACTGCTGCACTGTGTGCCTTGTCTGTGGGACCCTTTTTTTTTTGTTCTTTGCCAACTAAAGCAAAATTGTAACTCTTGAATGTATTTAGATAGTGGGGGGGTTTTTTCTGCACACAACCAGGTTATTTGGGCCCTTGGAGAAGTCATTTTTAGGGAATGAGTGAACGAACAAGTAATGAGTATTCTCATGGAATGTATCTCAGACGTAGCTATATCTGTAATACAGAAGTCCAAAAGACTCCTCCTGGACTTGAATTCCACCTCTCTAATATCTCTGAAACGTAAGATGCATAAGGTGCTGATATCAAGTCCAATCTCATTTCTTGCTGCATGTTGTAAGTTGGTAAAGGCATTCAGATGTAGTTAAAACACTCAGTAGAGCACTTTAGCCCACTCACAGGGTTTTCTTGGCTTATGATAAACTGGCCCTGAGAGGCAGACTGTGTTCTTTCCCTCCCATATGTGATCACTGGTCATAAAGGTCATGAAAGACAACTTATGTGAATGCCAGAGTAGACAGGGGGTTTACATGAATGTGTTTGACTGGAATTTGGTGAGCAGTGAAATGTGGGAAAGAAGTTTGGGGGTTTTTATGTTTGCATTAGCTAAGAGCAGAATGCAAAAGTGAGCAGCCACAAAAACATGCAAAGGCTGACCAGTGTAATCTAAACCCTCACAAGAATATCAGCTGAATTGAGAGGTTTATTAAGTAGGAAAATGAACAGAGCAATTATTCTGCACAATCCCTTAATGCTTTTTATCCTCACTGAGTCTATACTTCCATGAGATGTAGAATGGCAGAAGCTATAACCAAGCTTCTTAGTTTAGCTAATTAAACCCCCAAGATAGCAAAGATACCTTTCAGTATGCATTAGTTATCCTCTTTTCTGGGATTTTAAGGAGACATGGTAATTAACTGAAATTTTTGCTCATTTAAAAGGGTGTTTTTATGATGTACAGACAGTTCTGATGTGCAGTTTGTGTGTGGGAAGACTGTGGGTCAAAGCCCCATGATCTGCACAAAGTTCCTTTGTTCTGTTTACAATTCAACTAAGCCCAAAACACAGTGATGGTGCATAATGCACATGTCCATAGGAGATTTGTTTATAGTGCATGAGCTTTGGATTCACATCCCAACTTAGCTCCTCTTAGCTTTAGTAAGCCAACAGAACTTGACACCTTCAGAGCAGTGGAAGAGAGTACATTTTGCATATGCCTTCCTGGATTTTTGACTAAAGTCTAGCACTGTGGATCCTTGACCCTGGATAGGGGACTTTGTGCTTCTTTTGTAATTCTGAATATGAACTATATGATGTCCTTTCTGTCTTTGCTAAAATTCTAGGGAGTTGTTCTTTCATTTTCAATTAAGAACTGCAATATAATAGACCAGAGGCTTGGGTTCTTAAGTGCAATATTTTATGTTATGATTAAAAGTTTACAAATTAAAAACAAACCCAAAGCCCTCATCCTTTAATTTTAAGCTTTCCAGTAAACAATATGCTTCATACAACTCTTGCCATGTATCATAGATATGTTTCTCTGTGTGGTGTCACCAGCATACCATGTATGAGTTCCATTCTGAGTCATTTGAGAGTGTTGAAAGCTTTGAAGCTTTTAGTGCTATTTGCCTGTATGCCTAGTCATTGCAGTCCCAGTGTCTGTGGTTTACCTTTTCAAGTTCAAGGAGTTTTTAATAATGTAAATGAATACCTTCTCTCCCCACACCCTCCTTTCCCCTCTTACTCTGTCTTACAGATATAAAGAGATTAGCTGAAAAGGAAGACTGGGTTGTTGACAATGAAGGTTTGACATCGTTGGTGGGTATACTTGGTGTCTGATAGGCACTTCCTTTGCTGGATTTTTTTTTTATGTGGAACAAAACTGGTTTCTATATTGTCTAAAATATGAATTACTTTGGGCTTTCTCTATGTGTGTGCATACTGGTGTCTATAATTTTTATGAAAATATAGTAAGACAAACAATTTTTTGAAAAATTTAATGGTTGTGTCTTTACAACAATCTTAACAGGTGTCATCAGCAAACACAAATTTATTTGTTGCTTCCTTTTCCAAAGTTTTTGTTTATAGTTTGTAAACTACTAAGTGTGAAGTAACTTTAAGTGATAATAGATCTACTAGACAGCACTATTTCTGAAGGTGGAAAACAAAGCCAAAAAACCCCAGCATAAATAAGAGTTTTGCAGATTTGTACTGTGTTTTAAGAGGCAATAAATAAGAATTTGGCACCCAGATATGCACCATGGCTTTCTGCCTTAAATGGGGTTATTTAAATGTATCAGTATAATTACTACTGACCTCTAGCATGTTTTTGCTGAGATTAGCAATAATAACTTCCATTGTTAAGCATCTTGTTTTAGGGATGGTTTACTGAAGTAAAAAATCATGTTTGAGGTCACAAGTTCAGTTCATATCAAAATGCTTCATAACTTAGTAGGCACCACTACCATGGAATGGGTCTGTAGCTAAAAATAAATAGGTCACTTAAATGTTATAATGAGAAATTGAACTGAAAAGCAACTAATTTAGGAGAGTGCCTACATGCAAGCAACCAATGCTTTGAAACCAAATTCAGATAAATTAGCAAGATGCTTTCTGGAAATAAACAGTAATGAGTAATGCCTAAAACACAGCAAGCACATTGTAGGTGTGACTTAAAAACAATCTGCGAAAGCAGAAAAGGCCTGTGGGAGGGAGAGTTGCTCTGTGTATGTTATCTAAGAGAAAATGCTCCACAGACTTTTGTAGTTCTTATTTGCTTCTATAAATACGTGTTTGAAGTTGAGTAGGAGGGCATTAAGCAGTCACAATATACATATTGTAGGAAGGAGTGTTGTTGGGTAGTTGTACTATAACCAGATTTCCAGCTTCTGGTCCTGGTTTCAGTTGCCATTGACTTGGGCAAGTCCCTTAACTTTTCTGTTTTTCACTGTATTCATCTATAAAATAGAGGCAGGGGAAAGGGTCTTCCACAAAAGCATTGTTTCTTTATGCTTGTTCTGTATCCTAACTTGCCTTTATTATGAAACTCATTAAGTCTTTTTTTTGCATTTAAAAATCACCTCTTAATTCCTTATATACTTCACTTTCCTAGGTACCTTTTGAGGCCAGGTCTGAGATATGCCAAATTTTAGTGGAGGAAGTTGACTATGTTTTTTTTATAGTAAGAGTCTTTATCTACTGAAGTAGAGATTATAGTGGTAATATTATATCCAAAGCTAGCAAAAATTAATCATTGGAAAAAGGGCCAGGCGGTCTCTTGAGGGACATTTTAGGCTGGAGATAGAAACTGTATTTTAAGTTTGCCAGAAATACTGATGGATAACCACTTCAGCATTTATATTCCAGGTAAAAGATACAGTGAAACACCTCCATAATATCCAGAGAATCACATATCTGATAAGCTTTCATCTCCTGAGGTGTGATGTTTTATTGTGTGGAAGCAAAAACCCAAGAGCAGTACTTTGCTGCTGGCCTTTTTCTTTCAGGGGATCCAAAATTAATAAATACAGATTTTCTTACGGGCTTTTTTTCACGATTGTCATTTTGTCATGTGGACATCAGTTTCACAATCCACCTCCACCATTTACAGAAATGAAAGTTACTCCTAAGCCAGCTGGTGACATGCCGTGGACTATCTGCTGAATGAAAAGCAGGTTTACATGGCTTACAGACTTTTGTGTCCACTTTGACCCAACTCCACTAGGATGATCTGGAGCAGTGACTGCTTCACATTGCTCTGCACAACAGCTTCCTGCCCAATACCCACAGGCAGGTGCATTAAAAAAATGAAGTGTGACTTACAAGAGAGAAAGACAAGGGAAAAATGACTAATGACTCTGTTGTGAACTTGTTTGCACTTTCAGAGTGAAATTGATACGTTTGGAAACCTGAATGTGAAAAAAAGCCCCCCCAAACCAGTGAAGTTTTTTTCTTCCATGTAAAAGCAGTTGCAGTCCAATTTCCTTAGAAATCTTTTGCTGAAATAGAATGCAGAAAAATATTGGATATCTCAGGTGAAATTCTGTCCCACCTTGGATCAAGGAGGGGAGGAGGGAGTGTGTCAGGGGCATCTGTAATGCTACCACAAACAGCTGAAAAAGCCTTTAATGACCCTTTAATAATAGGAGTCTGTTTGATGTAAAAGTGTCATTCAGATAAAAAATGTGCACGGAGCAGTGGTAATAATTCCGTAGATAACTTACATACAAAAGTGCATCACTACAAAAGGGTCCTCTGACTGTATATGAATTGTGATTTTTTTTTCCCCTTATTAGGGATAATGTGGAAATAAAAAGCTTACCGTATACCTTGGAAGTTTTTATATATTTGTGTAGTATATATTTGACATGCTTGTCTAAAGCTAACAACTCATTTGACTTTCAGCCATCCCAGTTTGAACAGTGCATTATTCATTCCTTGCAATCTCTTAAAACCGTGCTGGACTGCAAACCTGGAGAGGCCAGTGTAAGTTTTGATTTATGCTTTTATTTTTTTTCTTTTTCTGAAACCCAATAATCATTTACATAAAAAGAATTTTCAGAGAATGATCCAAGGGTATAACTTTACTTTTTTCCATGTACATTTCTGCAAGCTTTTAGAATTCTGTTTGTGCTTCCTTTATTGGGGGTAATTTGTCTATGGGCCAATTTAACTTATATTTAAATCTTTTAAGCTGTTCTTTTGTAAAAAAATGCTACTAATATAAGTTTCCGAAAGCAGTATGATGTTAGATCTAAAAAAAACAGAAGGGAGAGCCATTCCTAGGGATTACTTTTCACTCAGTGTTGCAGAACTTAAATCCAAACTACTTGCAGAACATAAATTGAGCTTTCTGTCCCCATCCATTCAGTACCTTGAGGCCCTGATTGATTGTGATTATGATGTTTTATTTCAGCTTTCAATGTTCTGAGCAAGTTTAATACTTTTCCAAACTCCCTTGGGCCCCTCTGTATAGGTATTGTTTCTCCTCCATTATTTAAATCTTTATGGCTAGCTTGTCTAATTTCTTAATGAACATTGTTCAAAAGAGTCTGCAGTGAATTGACTTGCATGATGAATCCTTCTTTTTAGGATGCAAAGATCTCTGAATATCCTGGGAGCTTTTGCTGCAATTCCATTAGCCCACAATGATACATACCACATGTACTAGGACTTCCTTCCTTTTGGTGTGTTATCTCCTCATGATTATCAATCTATTTGTTGGTACTTGTATTCTCTCTCCCATTTTTAGGATGAGGAAAAATTGAAATTGATCCGTAAGAAAACACTGTGTCCCATCAGCCATTCCTCTAATTGTGTCATGTCTTTCGGGATAGGTTTGCTCAGACCTTCCTTGAGAATAAGGCCACATGAAGCTGTTCTGCTGAAATAATATGCTTGCCTCCTCAGGTTTTCCAGCAGCAGAAAACTCAGGAGGATGTATGCCAGCTAAGCATTGGGATCATGCAGGTAACTGGAGCACTTTGAAGTACTGAAATAGTGAATGCAAGTGACCATCCGAAATTTGTACTTTGTACCTTGCCTACCTCCCACAAGGTAGCTTGAGTTGATGACTGTCTTGTTCCTCTGGTTCACTCTGGGATACTGAGAAATATTTAACTTTAAAAGCATGTAGAGCTTACCAGCTAAATCTGATGATGTCAAATCCTCAGAGGGTAAGTGACATGTTCAGTATTCTACTGATTGTGAGTGTTCAGGATTTTACTGACCATTGACAGTTACTGAGCTGGTGCCATCTAATGTCTTTATACTGCAGTAAAAGGAGCCAATGATGATTTTCATCAGCTGGAGATCCAGGTTTTAATTTGTGTATCAGAAACCAATATTATCTATAACAAAATCTGCGGGTTTTTTAAAACTATTTGAAATTCTTTAATGGCATTCTTTTTATTGTCTCCTCCAATAAGAAATCGTAAGCCAAAGCAAAAAATTAATTTCATTGAGGCTTCTGCAATTTTCACTTGGGATCCATGAACACATGAAAACTATTAACAATATTTTCTTTGCAAATCAGCAGATTATTGCTTCATAATTTTAGACATGCATGATGAAAATGACTTACCAGTATTAAAAATTCCTCTATTTTGCTACAAGTAAACTATGATGCATACAAAATAGAAAATATGCATTCAGAAGTTCTAGCTAAAATTTTACTGTACTTATGTAAAGCTTAAGACAAAGAAAGGTGATGATGATTGTTCTACTTCTATTGACTGTAGTAAAAGTGAATTTAAGATTTTTTTTTTTTTAAATTCTAACAGAAAATGTAGATCTTGCTTTATTGTTTCCTAGGTCTTTATTGACTGTTTGGAACAACTGAGCACCAAACCTGATGGTGACATAGATACATCACAGTAAGTAAAAAGAAATAACATTTAAGTGTAGTATTCTGAAATTGGGAGTGCAAGTCTTACATTTCAGTGGAGGTTTGGCTTTATGTCTTCTGTATTTCATATTTCTTGTGAATACTTTTGCCTCTGAATAGTAATGCTTTGAAATAGGAGCAGATACTTTTTATGCCAAACAGTTGCATGACATGTAATAAAGATTGTACAAGATGATACGATACTACTTATACCATTTTATTTAGTGACACAAGTTGTGTGCTTTTGAAGCAGATATGTTGTTTTTGACATGACTGTACATGGAATGATTTGTACTTTTAACTAAGTAATGTCTAGTTGTGGTGGAACATCCTCTGACTTTCTTTTCTTCCATTCTTTTTTTTTACTGATGCTATTGATATTTCTTCTAAATTCGTGAAAGTTTGTTTGGTCAATAATTACTCATGAGCCACTTATTTTAGAGACCAAAACAAGTCTGAGTAGCCTGACTTTCCAAGAGTTAAAAAGACTCATTTATGAAAAGCCACATACTTGGCAAGCATTGCGATATGCATTAGAAAAAGGCAAATTAACTCAGGGGTATTTTTTTCTTCCTATATGGATGACCATTGGATGGGTAGGTGTAAAAACAAAATAGAATTTGTGGAAAAACAGAAATTATAGAAGGAAAAGTTAAATGATTTAAAAAGGAAATGCCTGTAGCTCCTGGAGGCTTTGGGGAAACCTTGGAAAAACTGAACAACATGGGCTGCTTCGTTATCTGGTGTGAGGGGGTTTGAAACAAGATTCCATTTCATTCCTGTTCATTTAAATCCAGCATGTATCAAATAATCAAAAGCACTACTCACTTTTCAAACAATATTCTTAGTCTTTCAGTTGATGTTTCATCTCCAGACTTGTTTGGAAGCATTCATGAAGACTCAAGTCTTTCTTCTGTAAGTTTGACTTCTATTTCTAAAAGCTGATGTGAAAAGTTACAGGAATGTGGTTCTTTTTTATTGCTGGAATATTGTAAATACTGTTTATTTTGTAGAGAACAGTTTTGTATTCTAGAGGCATTTCCTAGATACAAAAATGAGAAAATATAAGGATATAAGGTTTGAATATAAGACTTGTTAAAAGCACTGGTTTTTGTGATGTCTTAGTGTAGCATCTTAAAGTGACAAATGATTTTTGAAAGCAGATCCTCCTCAGAAACTAAAATGGTATCAGAGAAATCAGTGAAAATAGGACTGGTGTTAAGTCAGCTGAGGATTTGACATTTTGACCTTGTTTTAAATTAGAACCAGTCTGATTATTAGTTACTTTTTAAAATCCATGAAGATACAGATATTCAGTAACATAGTTTTACCCAGAAAATGTACTGAGAGTAAGTATTGATTATTTGTTTGGCTTGTTTGGTTTTGGTTTTTTAGGAAATTAGAATAAAGGTTTTTAATACTCTTGACACATTGGTTTAATGTGCTTTCTTCTAGTTCAGCAGCTGATTAAAAAAATGTAGTTTTTTACCTGCAAGAACCTAGTGAGAACCTCTTGTGAAGTTAATATTCCTTAGTACAGGTTTTAAATGTCAGAAGCCCAACTTTGCCTCATTTGCAAGAGAAATAAGCATTTCTGCCACAGTAAAGAACCACAGATTGCCAGATTAGGGCAAGTTTCTGTCTTGTAGACTATAACAATTAGATCTTTATATCATTTTATTATTGCAACACATAAATTTTTATATCAATTGTTGACAAAGTTAATGTTTTATGACTGGGACTTCTATATGTCACAGGTAAGAGCGTTTAAATATAAAGTAAGAAATCAAGAATTTTAGATAATGTTTGGCTTCCATGCTATCATTATTTTTTTTTATAAATCACAGAACATTTTGCCTTTCCTGAATGAAAAAAGAGAAAGTGAGTGATCATAGTAAGATTGGTCACTGTAGTTTTTAAATTCTCATTTTTTGAATAGTCTGTGTGCTAACTGATTATAACTTAAAGTAGTAGAGAACTGCACCTCTCAGTACTAGTCATCATATTACCGAAATGCAGAACTGCCAGAAGTTGTGGGTCTGAAAACTAATACCATTTTCAATCATATCAGTGCTACTACGATGACTTCCTTGTCAAATAATTTTGTTTTCAAAATGTTTTCTGGGTTGACTTAACTTCCATCTGAGGTACAAAAACCTTTTGCCTTTGGAGGAAGGAGAGGGGAAGAGGGAAGGCCCAATCCATTTCAATAGTGGTTCTGTCTTTTTTGGTTCTTTGTTTGAAAACTACATCTTCTTACATCAAGGTCAGGGAAGGGCATTTGTGGTATCTCAACTCCAGAGTATATTTGTCTCCCTTGTAATTAAAAAAAATCATTGAAGAATAGAGATAATTTATAACCCCCTAGAATTTTTTCAAACTGCTGAAATTGTGTTACATGCTCCTGAATCTCCTAGTATTTTAGAGTGAGTGCATTTGTTCAGTACTTGTTTTGCTTCCCTTGCTTAGCCAACTTCATGTGAAAGTGAAGATGATCTTCAGTTGATTTTACAGTGGTCATAATTCTTAGCATATTTCTTGAAACAAAGTAAAAGCCAGAAACAGCTTCCTGGAAAGCTGTCCAGACCCAATTTTTGTAAAGAAGTCTTAACCGCGGTCCTGTATTAGTCACAACTATTCCAATGAATGCTCCAGATCCTATAAGAAAAAGCACACATGTTCAGTCATCAGACCTGATAATCACTCAGTTCTTGGTGGTTTATGGACAAAAGTATTTGTAAACCTCACTTTATTTATGAGCACGTTTATCAAGCACAGAGAGTCAATAAAACCCTTTATGTACATTTACATTATTGGTTATGCTGATG
>JAOXXN010000395.1:65882425-65899009 GCA_026770055.1 Myrmophylax atrothorax | reverse complement strand
AGATCATCAAGTCCAACCCTTGGTCCAACTCCAGTCCCTTTACCAGATCATGGCACTCAGTGCCACGTCCAATCTCACTTTAAAAACCTCCAGGAATAGGGAATCCACCCCCTCTCTGGGCAGGCCATTCCAATGCCTGAGCACTCTCTCTGGAAAGAATTTTTTTCTGATATCCTTAGCTATAGAGAATTTGAGAAGTGAGTGAAGCATAATCTGGGAGGGGGAATAAAGAGAGGCAGGTTTCTGTCCACTGTGTTTGTTGTGTCATGTTAATAACTCACTTAAGCATGTCTGTCTTTATCTTTAAAATACCTTCTTCGACTCAGCTTTGGGTTTTTTTGTCAGTTTGAATATTCTTGTTTCATTTGACCAACTAAAGTCTTGTAAGGTATAGAATATGCAGAAAAATCTTATCCCAAAATTTTGAATCTGTTTATCATGGGCAGCTCTGCAGGTGTCTGGCTGTAAGTACCAAAAACACTTCCTTGCATCATAAAATGTGAAAAACTGTATCAAATTAACAGTTCAGAAGAAGAATTTAGAATGAAATTAAGTAGCTTTCCTTTTGAGCAAGCATTGAAAAACACATAATGATCAAGTCTTGTACCGTGTCTTTGTCAGTGTGGAAGCAGCATATGCCTTGCTCACTTAGGCAATTGTCCTGTAATTATTAGATATTTCCCTATACATATGTTTTTTATTACAGTTTTAAACATAAAAAAGGATAAATAGTTTGCATGGGGCAAATTTTCATTTAACTTATGTACTAAAACTTTTATTGTTTAGTTTTTCAACATGCATGTTCTTTTCAATATGAATGTTTTGAACGTCAGAAAGAACTTGTGCTCAAAGTAATTTTACATTTGGCCCTTTATTTTGATCTAAGGTGTGACTGCTGGTGTTAGAAGGCAGTTTTATTAACTTAATTAGATTTATTGTTAATAAATAACTCATTGAAATTTTCATTTTAATTTCAGTGTAGGCTTCTGAGTATTTACAACAAAGGCTTCAATTTTAACGTGCAGCAACAATGAAATGGAGTTTAGTTCCTTTTTCTTACTTGAAACATTGTTCTAATTTATTCCCCAGTATTAACAGAATTAAAAGAGATGAAAGGAACAATAGGAAACAACAATGTTAATCAGTTGCCATGTATGGTTTTAGATTATTTTTTGTGTATAGTGGTCAATCTGATAGTTCAGTGTACAAGTTGAGGGTTTTTTGTTCCTGTTCATTCTTCTCTTTTTTTGGTAGTATGTTGTGTTTTGTTGTGGGTTTTTTAATTCTGTTTTAAAATGTATATGATACGTCTTAGTCACATGAAAAATTTAGGCTTTGTGATCTTTTCTGAATTGCAAGCCTACAGTCTTTTGGAGAGTGAATGAGGTGGTTGTGTTGCTCTGAATTTGGATAGAAAAGATTTCTGTGTATGGAGGTTTGTGCAGTGCAAGTGGAAGTAGTTGTATGTGAGCATCCAGTTTTGGGTTATTAATGTGAGCTTTTGCATGCAAATGTCAAATTAATTTTCATAATGTGGCAAGTTTCATTATATTTAGTACATAAAGACTTCATTGAGACTGTACTAAGTGTGGATTTCTTTACCACACTGAAGGCTGATGTTCATTTTTTTTTCCTGAGGAATTCAGATACGGTGATCTCTCTTCATAAGTGATTAGTGAAATGCTGGCTGCTGTTCAGTCTAGGCAGCATTCACTCAAAGTTGCCAGCATACAGGGTTCCAGATGCTATTCTAACAATCTTTTTTAAATGTGTATCTTCTGTGTTTCTCTAGTGTTGGCAGATGTGGGGGGGTTGCAGTATTTAAAATTTCACATTTCTTTGAAAGTTTTAGGTCATTTTGCACTTTCAACTGAAAGTTGATTGTTTGTGGGGTTTATATATTCATTTTTTACTTGGCATAAATTGAATTAGTAGAATTAAATTTGAATTTCTTCTTCTTTGGCATGTTAAGGGACCATTGTGTGAAACATTTCAAATACATCAAATGCTGTTACTGCAGTAAACGATTAAGTGCATCAGATCTGATAAATCTGATTTGTTATACTTGTCACATCTCTCATCTGTTATTTGTCTAATTTAAAAATCTAATCAAAAAACTTCTAATGGCAAAAGCCTAATAAAAAGGTACTCAGCAGTTAAAAATGAAATATCAAAAGGCATATTTAATTTGTAGTTACACAGCGACATACTTGTCAACCCTAACTTTTCTTCTTTTGTTTAATTTGGGGCACCAGCACCCTGCTTACATGAAAGATGACAAGTGCATTTACATCTTAAAAACATTTGGATATAGTGCAAATCTCTTTCCTTTTTTTTTTTTTATTTTAGAAATAGGCAATTACCTTTTGACTGAAATGTGCAAAACTGTTTTGTTGGAAATCTCTGTAACCCTTTAGATTTATCCTAACAGTTCAAATGAGTGGCTTCAAAATTATGTTAATAGAGGTAGATGATTTGAAACTATTGATGTCCTGTGTTTAGGAATTGTCTGCCCTTTTGTGTTTTAATAAGGCCAAATTCTGTTATATTTGATTGTTATTTTGATGTGCCATGTATGTGAACAGCTTGAGAATTGCCTACTCTTGGATCTTTTCTAACTGATGGTATTACAAGTCACTCGAATACCTAAATGAGGTGGTAACTATTGCAACTTCAGAGGATTATCAGCAATGTCTGAAACCTCAGAAGTCTCCTCTGTTGTCTAGCCAGTTGTGGGCAGTTGTATCATACTTGTCTGCAGTTTGGCATTTTAAAGGCCAGTTTCTTTACTTGGGATACTTGTCAATCAGTTCAGCATTTTCTAGTTCATGTAGTGTTAGTTCACAGTCCATCTCTGGGTAGACGTGTTCATGTCAACAACCTTATTTTCAGTTTTCTGGTTTTGTTACAAGGAGGCCTAATTGTTTTTTTAACCCCTCAAGCACACTCTTTAAGACATACTTAAAATCTTTTAATATTATTATGTGTATGACTGCCTTTGATAATAGGATCTGATCTCTGCATTGCTCAAAGCAGAAAATTATTTGGAGATTGGAATCAATGGTAATGCATAAGGGAGAAAGGGCAAGCATTCTTTTTTCCCCTCTTACAGCACCCCTTTTAACAAGCATGAATGAGGGTATGTCCACACAAGTTTTGTATTGCCTCAACTCCTTCAATAAAACATAAGTAGTAACAAGTTTTGTCATCAAAACAATGCTTAGTGGTCTAGAATGTTGGCATAGTGCATGCTTTGATGTTTACTTTGCATTTGGTAGGCACAAATGGCATCTTCTTGTTTCCTGTCTGGTTTACTAATCATTTTGGGTGCTCCAATGTTATGGTAGGATGCAGGGAAGAGTTTTGGAACACTGACTGGTTGGGTTTGCAGGTTGGATAAGTGAGTAGAAATGAAGGTATGGAAGCACAAGAGAGGAAGAACCCAGTGGAGATGGTTCAGATAGGTTTGGAAGCCAGAACTGAAGACCAGGGAGCTGAGAGAGGTGTGGTAAGGTCCTAAGCAAAAAAACTTGGAATTCTAAGTCAGTTGTTACTACTATTTGATTTTATTTGATTACTAATTGTATTATAAGCCAAAATAAATGAAAACTTTGATTGTGAATGAGGTGTTTGAGTAGGCTTAGTGTAAGTCTGCTCCTTCAATTGTTACCCTTAGAAAAAAGATTTCTATTACCTTAATAATGCTCAAGGTAGTTCTGCAACAATCTTCAACAAACTGAGGTGTCATGAAACAGGTGGAGTGGGGACAGAAAGTCATATGAAAAGTAAAATTACCTGTAGTCCCAAACTGTGGTATCAGATCTGTTCCAGAGTCCTTAGTTTATTCTCCTCTTACAAAGATTTCTTTCCACAGGTGTGCTGTAAATGTTTTGCTGTTTCTCTCAGCTTATGGAGTTGGGTAGCTCTAGCTGCTAAAAGATCTTGGGACTGCTCTCTTCTGCATCCAGAACTGTTTTGAAGTCCCTTTGGCAGTCCTTAGCCAGTTTCCATGTGTATTCTGCATCCACTGCTGTTGGGTGGCTGTTAATTAATGTATGGGTTTGGGCCTTCCGTGTTAATGGAACTAATTTGTCTGCTGAGAAATTGTGTTTTCATGGTTATCTTTTCTATTTTGTATTTAAATGCATTTGCTCTCCTGAAACAGTTGCATTTTTCATATTGTTTTGGTTGATGCGTGCAATTTCATTTCCTGTTTTGAGGTTGTCAGTGCTACAGGCAAGATCCCATGGAAAGCAAGGCATCCATTTTAAAAGTTGATTTCAGGGCAAACCAATATGCTGTAGAAACTGTGGAACTTTATACTGGGGAAGAGTTTATTAGCTCATGCTGGAGTCATTGTCACAGTTTCTGAAGACAGTGTGCATGGGAACACTGTGAAGTCAAGAAGCATTTACAGGTCATGATTAATATTTGGGAACCTTTATTGTGGTGTTGTTACCTATTCATAGGTGAATGTAGCTCTCCTTTAAGGTTGATCTGTAGTAGAGGTTTGTGTGCTGCTGTTTAAAGTACCTAAATCATAGTCCTCTAGCTCGAATTATAAAGGATCAGAGATTTGTGTGTGATATTTAGATGGGCAGTCCCATGTTAAAACTGTGCTATTGGTCAGTAACATCAGTAAACCTCGAGTAAACTCAACTCTATCAAAATTACCAGACTCTTCTGTGCATGGAGCTGCCTGTATGGTTCCTATAATTCACACTGTTGTGCTTAGAGAATGGTTTTGTCTTATTAACCTTTAGCATGTAAGTACTAGGTAGAAACAATCCGTAACAGTGAGATTTCTCCCCCGATAAAGGTGCTTAGTGTCTTGTGGTGAAGATTCTCCAAGGGCCATACAAAATACAGCATTATAGAACCTCCTGTGCAGATGCAGAGAATCATCCTAAAACATTTGGAATTTGCCCCAGACAACTCAGCAGGGAAGGTCCAACAGTCTCCATGCTCTTAGTGAACCCACTGGTCAGTCCACTTGGTTATGATTTGAAGTGTTGCATGAGGGGCCACACTCAAAGCGTAAAACAATACTGATTTCAAGATGAAAGAGGAGTAGTAAACACTATTATTTTCTAAGCCCTGAACGTATGCAGTAGTTAAGGATGCTGTTGTTTGTAACATTTTAAAAACAGTGATGAAAATGCAGTCTGAAGATGTACCTTGCCACGGGACAGACTAACAGAGTCCTGCTAGCAGAGTGGGAAAACAGCTGTCTCCTCAGTACTTCAGTAACACTGGGCAGACCCAGGGGTTGTGTGCGTGTTTTTAAAGTAAAAATTTTAGTGTAACAAAAAGCCTCAGCTTTCTATACAAAATTTCTATACAAATTTCAGCCTGGAGCATATTCTCTCAGTAGCCAAGTTATCAAGCCCTTGAACTCTTACTTTTTAAGTGGGAAAATATGATCAGCTTCTCACAATGCAGCAGATCCAATGTAATAAAAAGCATTTCATTAGCTTAAAATTTCTTTACACAACGAATAGCAATTTAAATTTAATGAAACACTTAAACTTTATTGATGTGTGGATGAAATTACAGTGTTGGACTTGTTCAGCAGTTGAAGTAATTCAAAATTAATAAAAGCCTTTACTTTGAACCGTGAAAAATCTTAAGCTTTCCAGTTATTGTGGGTCACTCCTGAGTCAAGATAGCTTCCAAATGTTGATTTTGGACTAAACAATTTTTAAGAATCTATTGTTTAGGTCATGCAGAGACATTCTTGATTTTAAATCCGTTCTCTTTTCAAAATGCTGTAGAGGTTCAGTGAAGCATGGAAGTGAAAAACAATGAAATAATAACACTTAAAGTCAGTGCAAGTTCTCACCTTCACTTTAATCAATAGGATTAGTATGTGGTTTCACTGGATACTGTTCGTGTCTTGCAAGAATTTTCTGTCATTTATAACTTTTTACTAGCAGAGTAAAAGACAGTAAGGTGGGGGTTTGGTTTTGTTTTGATTATTGGGTTTTGGTTGGGTGACTTTTTTGTTGGGTTTTTGTGTTGTTTTGTTTTGTACTGCAGTAACATCTAAAAGCTTCAGTTACCTCCTTTCAACTCATTGGGTATTTAAACAGATAAATAAAATGTATATGAAATTGAATTTATGGCATTTTTTGCCATAAATTTAAGGTATACTTTTGATTTGCTGATCTGCATGCATTTAACTGCAGTACATGTTGCAGATTTAAATACTTACATTGGCAGAAGTAAGGACTTGCTGAAAGTCAAAATGATGACTGGCTCTTTAAGGTCATCCCAAGTTGCCAAATCTGCAGAAGAAAAAAATTAAAGAACAGCTAGATTTCACCATATAACTCAAATTTTAGAATTTGGTGAAATGAAGCAGAGCACAACCTCCTACTACATCTTCCAAAGGATCCACTGGATTTGTAACCAAGGTCTCTTTCTTTGGTCAGCTTTTTCCCATGACTTGATACTTCCACCCTGCCTACAAAATACTGCTACTTGTTAGTATTTGCCTGTAAGTTAATACCTGGCTTTGATTTGGTTGCCAATTTGCTGAGTTTAGTTACTAAGGACAAATAAAAATTCCATGTGTACACAAATAGTACACAAAGCAATTTGGAAGAAAGTGTGTAAAAATATTAAGTACCAGGTCTGTTGTTTCTTGCAGTGGGATGACTGTTTGCATTTTTTCAGTTAAAGACATTCACAGATCTTTGCAGCATCAGGTCCCAAAGGTATTGGGCTCTTTATATTATGCATGTGCCTCC
Source organism: Myrmophylax atrothorax (assembly GCA_026770055.1). Lineage (NCBI taxonomy): Eukaryota > Metazoa > Chordata > Aves > Passeriformes > Thamnophilidae > Myrmophylax > Myrmophylax atrothorax. The sequence goes on along the minus strand of JAOXXN010000395.1, from coordinate 65,892,257 downwards.
TGCTCATTGTCCTTGTGCATTTGTATAATTCAATAGGAATAGCAATTTAAAAAAAAAAAACAACATTATTGCTACTAACAAAATTATATGTAAAAAATGTGAAAATCGTGTATCTTAAGGCTACTTATAGTCTTTTTGCTCAAAGCACTACTTTTGAAAAGGTCCATACTCTGCTTCATCTTTTCAAATTTGCCCTTTTTTTTTAATTACCCAAGTATATCTGTCTTAAGTTACTGTAACAAATACAGCATATGTTTCACTGGTGGCTGAGATTTTTCCTGTACCTTGAAGGTTAGAGAGATGCAAGCCAAAACTGGACAGTAAAATTATTAGTGTCTGTATTGTTCCAAATACTTTATTTGTGAAATTAGTGTCTTTTGGATGGTTGAGTTCAGTTTTCTCATTTCTTATAATAATAATATTTGAGTGACAACCAAAGTAAATTCAGAAACATAGTATATCTCTAAGCCCATTCTTCATTTATGAAATTGCTGTCATTTTGCATTTGGCAGGCTATTATTACAGTACCAGTGGCTTCAGGAATTACAAGAACAACACACAGTTTCCTGAGTGAGTCTGTGTTTTGAAAGGTTTTAATAATTTTAGGTTTTATAAAATCATGAAAGGACACCTTCAGGGTGCCTTAAAAATGATGTGTTTGAAAGAAATAAATGAATATTCTTGCAGACTATGCTTCGTTTGTGTTAATGAAAGGAAATACTGCTTGAGATTTTTGGATTCAACTGTTCTCAGTTTTGATAGAGATGTTGATTTTTAGTATACCTTACTATTAAAAAAGTGAATTGCTTTTCCCATTGAATTGGTCATCCCTTATCATTTTGGTGCATATAGCTACACTTTTATCTGTGAAACTCATGTTTTTAAATTGGCATTTCTTGCCATTGCATAAATCCTCCTGTATGGGGATATCTGGGGGCAGTCTGAAGGTCAGTCTGTGTTGCTGTCTGTGGTCCCCACTGACACCACTGGACATGTGACTGCACTTCTGTAAAATGAGGGAGATGCCTGGGAGTGGCAAGGACAACCGAATATGGTGAGTTACCACACTCAGGCTTTTGGAAGCCTATGTCAGAGTTGTCAAGGGGTACAACTGGTTGCTTTTTTCTTGAGAGGCTCACTTGTGAAGAATTTGGAAAACAAGTGACAAACAGGTTACAGTACTGGAAACAAGATGAGTGCCAGGCTTCAGAAGAATGTAGGTACTAGTTTTATAAGGTAATGATGCTCTTAGTTTGTCTATCACCCACCAGCTGATCTGTTGCATGATTTCTCAGTTTTTCTCAAATCCTGAAAAAAAAAAAAATTCAGAGTTTTTAAGCAGCAGAGCAGTTTGACGCACATGGGTTTTTGAAAATATGTCCAATATATATCAAATATTTATATAAATTAAGTAGTCTCTTTCCTCTTTTGTGCAATATTGTGTCTTGCCTCAGTGTTTCTCTTGCTCACAGACTCTGGAAACTAAAGAATGTTCTGTGGCCAGAAAAGAGCTGTTAAGTTCCCACTCTGCCACATTTCTTGGATACATACAGAAGGATCACAGTCCTGTATTAAAAACTGCTAAAATTGGTGAGAACCCAGTCATACCAGGGATGTGAGCCTGGTTTTCAGCACCTCACATGCTGGCCCTTAACCCTCTCTGCTTTATCAAAAGAAAATCCTTCAGCATTAGAATTATTCTTATAGTGGAAATCTAACAGGAGTAGGACTTATATACATAATGCTATGACTGCTATTTGCTGAAAATTAAGGGGGCAGAGGGAGGGAATTTGTTAAAAATTTTTCTTGGAAGATGAAGCAGCATCCTACAGCTAATGGATTGCTGGTAGAAAAAGTTTGGGTAGCACTGAGTCATCTTTAGATGTATTCATTTTCAAGTCAGGAAGGAGGGTTTGTTATATCTAAGAGTCTCACGCATAAATTTCCTTCTTCAGAACCTATTTTTTTCCACTCAGGGAGAAAAATGGGTTTGGTTTGGATGTTTTAGCTGGGTGAAATGTCTTTTCTTGTAGTGCAGTTTTTTTCTCATCTATCTCAGACCATCTACTTTAATATCTAATAGTTATAATTAATTTGTACTGTTGGGTTTCCCCTCATGTCAAACGTATAGGCATTTTAATTCAACAAGTACAAAAAAAATCACACCTCAACAGCCCTAACACAGTTAATGCTGAAGCAGAAATGGTAAGATATTTTTAAGTGGTACTAAATTTGTAGGGGCAATACACTTGGCTGTGAGGTGTTTGTATTCTTGTTCTGTCACAAGGTTGTGTCTATGGGTTACAGCCACACACTGGTGGGCCCACTGTGCATGTACAACATGATGTGGTGGCTGTCACTCTGCCAGACAGTGTTATTATTACTCAAACAACAACAACAAAAAGACAAGTTTCTACTGGTGGGATATCTCAAATGCTGGGCTGAGCTGAGGGTCATTGATGGATTTATGTACAAGTGGTGGCTTGGGTGAGCTGGCACCTGTGCATGCTTAGATGAAGTGGCTCTAAGCTCTGGAGTAGGTTTTTTTTTTACATTAGCATATTGGGGATTTTTGTTTAAACAGTTTTGGCGTTCTTTTTATTGCTTTTTTCTTTCACCATTTACCTTTCTTGTTACCAGATTAATGGGTTGAAATTTGGCTGATTCTGCAATAATTTGAGTAATCTGAGAGTCTTTATGATTCAGTTCTAAGGATATATCATCCTTTGCTCATGACCTTCATGTCTGGATTGGTAAAATGCCCTTTATGCTTTGTGACTATGTTCATTGGAAGAAAGAAAAGTAAATCCATCTTTGAATAACACCACCCCCCCCCCCCCAAGACTGTACATACATATCAGATTGGCCTTCAGCTGCCTGCACCCCTTTTAAGTATTTGATGCCAGCAAACATCTCTTCTTCCCAAATGAAGCACAGCTGAGCTTCACATTTTCTGTTGTAGTCTTTCACCATTACAGATTTTGCTCTTTTTCTTCCTAATAATACAGCAAATTATATTCTATCCAGGAAGCAGTGGGGTTAAATGTGTGTATTAAGGAACAGAAAGCAATATTGGGTAGATCTCTTCAACTAGCCATCATTCTGTGGTTTGAACGGAGTAGCAGAAAGTTCAGAGAAGCCTCAGCAGCTTCTATTTTAAAGATATCTTAGATTGGGCTATGCAAAAAGACACAGAACCAGTATTATTCTCATGTTGTTTTCCTCTTGTAGATTGAAGTTCATTCACAGACAAAGGTATTAATCACAGTATTGGCAGTCTTTAGAGATACTGCTTCTCCAAGGGGGCTGAAACACAGAAACTTTCAGGTTCTTTGAACATTATGACTTAATTTTTGTTGCTTGAATTAAAATAGTTCAGAAACTACAGGTAACGTAAGTCTGGAAAGTCTTCATGTTTAATGTTTTTAAAAAGTAGGTTTGAGGCTACTTAACGTCAGGTTCCTCAAATGGTATTCTCTGTGTTAGATCAGCATAGTGCCATGGCTGAAAATAAGTGCAAGACAACTAATTCAAAGATGTAGCGCTCTGGCCTTCAGATCTCAAAATGTTTAGGAAGGTTCTGATTCTCAGTGCTCAGCCTCTGTCCACCCTTGCTTCAGAACTGTGCTTTTAAAAGCACTTTCCCACACAGATTGCCAGTAACTTCTTCATTGAATTTCAACTATCAATAGCTATTTTTTAGGTCACTGTTAGTGCTTGGGACTTTTTCTCAGATTCCTAAGGCACTCTGCATTTATAATTACCGTGAGCTATGCAGACAAGAATTTCAAGAAAACGTTAATCTGATTCACAGTTTAATTAGTATGGAGCTAGTATGAACAATAGATTTATCAAAACATTTTCAGTTTTACCGAGAAAGACCTGCTAATGAACTATTTATAGCACACTTGTATCTATTTTTGTCAGTAGTCTAAGGACTGACTTAGGACAAATGGGTTAAAAAACAGGAAATGTGGTTAAATAAGTGGGTAATCTCTCCAGAGAGTTTCCAGTTTGCCTACACGTTCACATTTTCTTCTTAATGTACTTTCAAAACAACATTAAGTACAGTACCTTGAAATCCATCTCTGTTTAAAGGAGGGAATGTTTCCAGCAATAGCAGGAAGTGGCCTAGTGAGAAATTTTACATTCTTGGTTAAATTCAAATGAGGTTCTGAAATCCCTATTTTTAAGTGGGTTTTTCTGCTTTAATAGCAGTGGAGCAGTTGTGTGACATTTAAGCTGGCTCAGGTGTATTTTGTGAATCCAGAAAAGTCTGTAAATGCTACTGTTACGTCTTTTGTTCTAGATTGGTTTAAAACAATTATTTTCCTCCAACTTTCCCTTTTCTTGTACATGGAGATGTATTTATTTGTTAATATACTATGGATACATTTTTAAAAATATATACAACCATGTTTGAAGGTTGTAAAAATAGTGTTATTAATCAGACTACATAAATCTTACTGTGAAGGAAGGAGTTTACTAAACATGATAATGTCCATTTAATTGTCTCAGAGGTGACATCTATATTTCCTTGGGCAAAGCAGAAGCAGTAAGTAAATGAAAGCCATTATTTGTATTCCTCATTTTTTGGTTTTTGACAGCTACTAATTATTAGCTTTTTAAAATCAATTTGAAAATTATTTGTGAGTCAAAATGAGGAAGGAATATAATAAATAAATAAAGCCACTTAAGTGGTGGTAAAGGTAATAACCTGGTGGAGCTCCTCTATTTTTAGAGCTACTGGCAGATATAGATGTTCTACTCTTAGCATTCTACAAACAGTTTTCTAAAAATGTTTTTATCCAGGGCAAACAACAAAGCATGACAGCAAATACATTTTTAGTAATTAGGAAGAAACAAACAGGCTTGTCTAGCTACCTTAACTAAGAAAACAGGCCCCGGTAGTACCCTTATCTGAAGCTGATTTCCTATCAGCTGCCTTTGAAGGGAGAAACCTGTGTGTTGTTGTAAAGAGCAGAGGTGAGCTGCTTTGTTATGTCCATGGGGAAATTCCAAGTCACATCTCTTACTTTTTTTAAAAAAATATTTTTTTAACATCTGTGGGGTGTCAGGGTAGATGATATCACTGTGTGGGTGGGGGCACTTCAGTAAAATAGCATGACATACCCATGTACCAGTGCTGTAGTTCATGAAAGGCTCATGTCTGCAAACAGGTCGGGTTTCTCTCTGTTCCACAGTTAAGCAACTGTCTTGAAAGGTATAGGCTTCTTGGAAATTAGAAAACTACTTTTCTAAATGAGGTATTGCTTTTACTGTGGTAATTGCAAATAGTAGCGACCTTTTAAAATAATTTTCCAGAAATGTTAAATAATTGAGGGCATTTTCTAATGAGGCAAATACAGTTGTTGTTCTGGAAACACAGAAAATTCAACACACTGTCAGTCACATTAAACTTTCCCTGATTCTAAATGTTAAATTTCTTAGTAGTTTTGGGGGCCAGCACCTTTATTCAAGTGCATTTAATGTAGCCTCAGGTGTGCTGTTAGTCCTTGTGGATAACAGATGTCACCCTTTCTCATGTCATCTTGGGCACTTAAATCTAAATCCAAATTGCTTGTATATTTTTTTAAAAATCCAAGATAAGTGCTCTGAAAAAGTCAAGTAATAAATTTATTCCAAATAACTTCACAATACCAAATAATGTAAACTGGTTTTTGCTATACATAATTCTCAATTCTGTAGCCAAGTCTCTGAAATATTTTACATGCAAGGTACATTGTAAGTTATGGTATTTGGAAGGCCACATCCTAAAAATAAAAATATTTCGGTGTTCATTTGAGTTTCCACTTTTAGTCTGTGCTGCCTCTTTTTCATTTCTTGGGATAAGGTAGTTAGTAGAGCTTTGCCAGGCATTGGAGGTGTCAGGCAGTCACCCATAAGCACATGAAGCCTGGAGCTATCCTGTAGATCTCTTAAAATTTTTCTACTAAGACACATCCATACAGATAACTTTTTTTAAATTCTTCTAGCACCTCCTTCATGGAGACAGTGCTGACTGCTCTGCTGACCTGCTGTGACCTCAGGCAATGTTTTACTCTGTAGTACCTCTTCCCCCTCCTACCCATTCTGCCTTACATGTTTATATTTTTAGTTTTCGGAAAGAGATCACTTGATTTTAGTCGGAAGTTGTCGTTTAGGTTAGATTGAAAAGTGAAATTCTGTGGGGTGTGTTGTGCAGCTTGGTTTGTCAGGAGGCATCCATCTAATCTTGAAATTCCCAAGTGGACTGCATAGAGCAGGACAGTTCTCACTTGGCGTGTTGTAGAGCACAGTCTGGCTTCTCAAGAGCTGCAGACATGCAGATAATCACCTGCCGTCCAACAAGGTACCCTGCACACCTGTAGTACTGCTTTTGTAACAGGAGCTGCAAGGAGGAAAAAAATGTTGTGACCACACTGGAAATTGTGCTGGGATAATTGTACTTAACTCAGGTATTAAATACTACTATTGCAGCTGCAATGCAGCCAGAACCTAGAGGAAACTTAGCAGTTAAAATCAGACTGTTTAAAGAAGTTACATGGCTTTGTGGATACCATTCATTAGTTTCTTTTTTAATGTGCACTACCCAGCACTGATTAACGACTTGCAGTACATGTGTGCAGCTATTTTGTTTCCAGCAGTTTCATATAGCAGATTAAAAACTTGCAGAAGAGCTGCAGGAGCTTAACTGACTCAGTTCAAAACACTTTGTGTGTGACTTGCTGTAATGTTTGGTAGGATATATCTGAAGCTTGGAGATTAACATTCCCAACACTGATTCAGTTAAATCTGGCCATAGGGTGTCATGCAACTGTAAGGAATATATATCAAAAAAATTTAAAAGCCAGTGCCTTCCTTAGAACAGGGCAGATGAAATACTTTTTTTTTTCCATTTGCCATCCTCTGAATTTACTATCAGCATAGCAAATGAAATGTCCAGGAGATGGCAAGAATCCATATTATGCAACTAGGTATGAAAAATATTAATCTCTTTGGATCACCAAATTCTGTTTGTTATTATTTTTTCCAGGAAAGTTTTTATTAAAAAGTAATCAGGAAAAAAAGATATTTCAAACTGTTACTGGCATAACCCACCAAACAAAACAATAAATTGTAAAAAATACTGCATACAATTGCATGCATTTTAAAATTCAAAATTTCAGACTCCCAGGCATCAGTTTTCCTAGCTTTACCAAATCATGTTCAAGCCTCAAGGCCAAGAAATTTAGTACTCTCTTTTCAGAAGCACTAAGCAACATTGCTACCACCAGCGGGAGTTCCTTGCCCAGTTAAGTACTGACCTCCTACAGAGACCACAATGCCCTCTGTTGTTCCTTAAATTGGTGACTCTGTGCCTACCCAACACTCATTTCTGTTTCAGTTGTTCAGAACCTAAGTTTCTAGTAAGTCAGTCAACTCAGTCTTGAAACAGGACTGGTAGCTTGGTCAATATATTAAGAACCATTCAGTCTTCTTTGCTTTATTTTAAAATAAATAAATAAATAAAATTGAGTGGCCGCTGTCAAACTGTAAAACTCCCTGAGAGTAGTAGCTTTTAATATTCCTGCCTGATTTCTCTTTGACTGAATTTGGCACAAACTTTTTTCTTTCCTTTTCACCCTTCATCGCCTCTTATCCTCTTGTCTAGTTTACTACTGATAAGCAGAGGTCCCTGCTGACATGATCTGCTTTTTCTAAACAGTTATGTGCACTTACCCCCCCTTCTCCATTTTGCACAACATGTAAGCTGTAAAGCTTGTTCAGTGACAGGCAGCAGCAAGGTTACCTTCCCAGTTGTCTGTCTCAAATGAGGTTCCAGTCTCATAAGAGTTAAAGTGTGTCAGACCTGGGCTGCCTGGGTTAAAATTTCCTGTGTGTTTTAGTTGTCCTAGCTGGACTTCAGCTCATTCTTTGAACCCTTGTGTCTGCAGAAGGCTTAAAAGTGTTTGAATCTCAAGTGCTCTCTCTATTAAGTCACTGTAGGAGGACTGGGAACATTTGAAGACCTGTGTTAGCTAATGGCACAGAAAAAGCAGCCCAGTGGGTTCAGTTTTACTGAGTGTGCAACCTTTGCTCTATTTGTGCATGCAAGTTTTTGTAGCCTCTCTGTGTTTTAGAATTGGAGTTCCTGCTCTCACATGCTTGTTCAGTCACTTGGGAGGTTTCACAGCATAACGCTGTCATATAAGTAGTTGGGGGAACATATCTCTGAGAACTACAAGTGGGACAACTGGTAGTAAGTACTGCACTATCTGAAGATCTCATGAATGACTCCTCTATGGGCAAGCTAAAAGCTTGGTTTCTGTTACTCCTAGGAACCACAAATCTTTTTCCCTTCTGCTTTTCCCATAGTTCACAGAGTCATCCTTGCTACAGCTTTACGGTCTTGCTAAAGTTGCTCGTAAATGTAGGCTACCTGCCACATTTAAGTTGTAAAAAAAAAAAATTAATAGGTGATATAAACTGGAGTTTAATGGATAGTTTTCTTAGAGATTTCTCCAGTAAAAAGTAGTGAAGGGTCCAAAATTGGAAGATGCTATTTTAAAGTTTAAATGTCTGCCATTGTGATGGTTGATGGCTGAAATTGTCCTTCATTTTTATGTTTTAAGTCTTCCCATCCATTTTTCTTTAGAGCAATACTGGGGCTTTGTTAGTGGCAGCTAGAATTCCAGCAAGTTAGTCTTTGGTATTAAGAATAGAGTGGGAGTGAAACACATTTATGCTGTAACAGAATAATAACATTTTCCTCAGAGAAATTGCAAGGGCTTGTTGAGACTTTTTTAACACATTTCTGTCAGAAGCTCTGGAAAGGCATTGTATTTGTGCTTCAATATTCTAAATAAGAGGTATTTTAGATTTAAGAATGTTATGTTTCAGTTGATTAGCCTAATAGTTGCAACCTACAGTTATATGGTGCATTAGCTTTCAGTGCTATATAATAGGACTGGCAGCATGGTGTCCCAAAAACTGTGATTGCGTGGGCTGCTGAACACTTGTAGAGAAAGCTGCACAAAAATTCTATTCTAGACAGAATTTTTTCATTTTTAAATGAATTTCACAACAAATTCACAGTTGGATGCCACTGCTTGTATTTCCAGTGAATCATACTCCAGAAAAGTAATACTTTGCTTCAACAAAGGCTGCCACAAACAGTGCAGTGATATAAATCAGAAATTGGATATTTTTTATTGTAATTTTTCAAAATATAGTGCAGTTATTAACTATGCCTGGAGGTCCTGACATTCAGATATGTTTGGCTTTGTCTCCACATCCAAAAATTAAAATCCTTCACAAATAAGACAAAAAGAAGGGCTGGGGGGAAATACCCTTTTTACTTATGTTCTATTGATGGAAACTGACTCCCTGACAGCAATGGTTGTCACAAAAACACTTATTTCATAGCATAGTTAGAGCAAACCTGTTACACATTGACCTATAATTTCCAGACTAAATTTACTGATGGTCAATTCATTTATATGTTTCTTTCTTGTACTTCAGCTTAGATAGTGCTCCCTTCTTTCCCTGTCTGGTTTCACTAACTGGCATTTTCAGAGTGCAATTGCGTCTTCTTTCTGTCTTTGGTTTGTTTAGCTTACCAAGACAACGTCTTTCAGGTTAGTAGGTGCTGCAATTAAGGCAGCTACAGTCTCATATATATGAACTGTCTCTAAGCTGCTTACTTTTGCACAGTTTGTGCTGAATTATCTGCTTTTAAATTGCAAAACCTGTCCAAGAAACTGAGAAAATATTTGTGCTGGTGATAAGCTTCCTGGTCCTACAATCACAGCAGGACTGAACCCACTATGAAAGGTCAGGAACACCTAAT
>JAOXXN010000395.1:65846252-65881370 GCA_026770055.1 Myrmophylax atrothorax | reverse complement strand
AGGAACACCTAATTAGTGCTACTGGATTGCAAGAAATAAGCTCCCAGTTCACCCATTTGTCCTTGTGTGTGGTCCAAGGATGGAATATAAAATATGTCTGCTTATGACGTTTCACTGAGGTTTAAGTTAACAGTTTTATCATACAGCTGGGATTGGCTAGTGATACACAGTACTTAACTACTCTCACTTCATTTTTACCATAGGTTCCATCTCAGTTCCATTCAGTCAATTCATTCTGAGCTCTTTAGTTAGAAGACTTGAATAACCGTTTCATCGTAGCTGTGCACCACCAGGCAATGGTGTTCAACCCCTGGAGCTAATGTTGCTGCCATTAGTTTTTCATAATTTTTTAGAAATTGACTGCACTTAATTATGACATCTCAGTGACTAACTCTTCAAGAAGTATGTTATGGAAGGCTTCTGCAGACAACGCTGATAGGAAACTTGTGCTAGCACAGTCAAAAGTTGTTTAATTTGGGTGCTTGCAGCAGTAGACAGAATTAGCAGCTCCTATCCTGAGCCAAGTTGCATGAATGCATGAGAAGAGGCACGCTACCTCAGGAGTTTTGGTGGGATGGGTGGGAAATGAGGATTCTTCCTTGGAACCGCATCACCCTCTTACACAACCCACCCACTTCAGTCTTATCCATTCCAGCTTTCCACTCACCTCCTTGGTAACACTTTTCCCAGCTCAGCCTGCTGGCCAGCTCTCTGCAGGAGACATAATGCCCTCTCGGTTTGACATAGCAGGCCCCTGTCTGTGCTTTCCTTACGGCTCCCCAGTGGTAGCAGGGTTTGAGCGAGATGCTTCCTTAGGGAACAGTCAGCTGGGACAAAGAGATGGTCCTTGGTTCACAAGTGAGATTCTGGTTAAATAAGGAATGTGCCTTGTTGGTGCTCAGGTATCCATAGGGAAGGGAGACCATCAAAGTCCTGCTCTTGTGTGGCATTTGTGCAAAAGTAAAATCACTGTTTCCACATGAAAGATCTACTGTCACAAGATGAGGCTGGTAGGCAGCCAGAAGCTGAATACCGCATAGCAAACCTAAAGCAACAATTTACACCCTGAGGTTAACTGCAAACCAGCTCCCAAATGCACCTCTTGGTGTGATTTTGCAGACCACTGTTCAATGTCTGGTCAAATTGTATTTGCTTCTGGGGTGTGATACAAATTTTGTCCTCTGTGACATGAAGCCTGCACAGGACTTAAACTGGGGCAGAGTGAAGTAAAATAAGGATGGCAGTAGAAGAGGAAGAAGGAAGGGGGTGTTGCATTTCCACATATACCTGTGATCTTTTGGTGTGGTTCAAGTATTGATGTGTAACATTCTTGCTTTGTTTTGCAAGGTTACAGGGCAGGACAAAGACTTTTAGTTTCATAAAAATTCTGGTATTGCTTTATACCTCTCTTACTTTCTTGCTACAAAAAATCACAAAGATAAAAAGATAATTTAAGTTTGCAGCCTGGTTATACAATCCTGTTGGACTTGTTGAGTTAATTTAAATGGAAAAAAATTACTGAGATTTTTCAAGGCAAAGAATAAAGATAGCAAAAAAACTCACTAGAGATGTTTCGGAACGTGTGGGGCTTGTATTTTTCTTTACCTTTTTCATTTATTTGAACCTCTTCCAGAGTGAAAGTAGAACATTTCTTCTAGAAAGGTCTTAATTCTTCTATGTGTTCAGAGACTAAACTGCTTTTAGTGAGAGCGGTAAAGGCATCTCTGATGTTTGCCTCTTCACTATGAACTTTTGACACAGACACTGCTTTGATACACAGGCCTGGGTGCAGAGCTCAGCTGTGTCCTGACTGTGCATTGAAACACGAGCTGCTGTTTGGCATCTCTCCCTCCACTTTCCCCAAGCACCCTTGCTTCCAACAGGAGACCCATAATGCCCTTCAGGAAGCACCTCTGACCTGGGTCTTGAGGCAAGTTATGGGACCAATGGTTAAAAAAATGAGCATGACTGAGATGGTAGTTCTGAGACAATACTCTGTTCTCCCACAAATAACTCACTTTGATGATCTCTGGTAACTCCTTTTAAGCTGTCTTTTATAGCAGGATTAAGTTGCTGCATCAGTGTTATCTGAGGAAAGGTGGAGCAAGGAAGATGAACTGATTAAAGGTTCACTTGGTAATTTTTGTAGCAGCACACTGTGATCTCTCAGCTGTGTGGTCTCACCAGTCTGTCCATGATTCTGGTGTTTTAATGCCAATTGAATATATTGAAGGGGTCATTGCACTTTCTCTTGTAATCAAAATCAGAAGTTGAGGTCATGTGGATCACTGACCCTTTCTCATTGCTTTGTTTGCACTTCCAGCATTTATATATACTTTAATGAGTTTAATGCTTTCTGATTTTCCTTTACCTACAAAGTGAAGTAGCCAGAAAAACAAAAGAGGCAATTTCAGATTTTTACCTTCTTTGTATCTAAGACAACTGGATTACAAGTCTGGAAAGTTACTTCAGAATTACAGTAGCATAGGGGGACTAAGAGCCTGTCCTAACTAAAGCACACCCTGCTGGATGTTCTGTTTAGAATTTGCTTTTAGTATAAATTGACAGCATTTCATATGCTTGACAGATAAAATGCTCATGTGACTTCTCCACCCTCCCCAAAAGGAAATTTCTACTAAGGCATGACATCTCCTATAAACTGCCATGAGTAATACCTTCTGAACCACTTTCAGAGAAAAAAGGGTCCTTACTATTTCTATCCATAATCATCATTACAGATAGAAAAGCTGATAAAGTAGTGACGTCTTCTTGAAGAATGTTACACAAACAAAATCTCCTATCTTCCCTGTTTTTTAGAACTTTCTAAACTGTGCCATGGTAGGTGTATTCTAGCAACACATCCAGAATATGTATTTTTAATAATGCTAGGTTTTTATTAAATTGCAAATTTGGTGAACTTAGGTTGCCAGAGAAGAATACTGAAACAGGAACCAACTGGCTTTTTCTAACCTTTTGCTGTAAGGAAATGTGCCTTTCTCCATTTGATTTGAAAAAGGAAATAGACTGGTGGTGTGGCTATGGAACTTTCTCTTTCTGCTTCTGATTGCAAAAGTGGTAGTAAAAAAAATGAAAATAAAAAGTACAGTATTGAACAGTAGAATGTCATGGTGTTGTTGAGACAACAGAATAAAAGTAATCAATTGTTTTGTGTGTTTTGTTTCAGGTGTCAGAAACTATTTGAAAGAAGCATTAGTGAATATCATTGCTGTGCATGCAGAGGTGAGGAAAAACTTTAGATTGCTTCATGCTTACATTCATATGATTTCAGCATACTTTTCCTGGTTAGTTATGGCTTTCACCAGGGTTTTTCACCCTTCTATTGATGTGTCTTCATTATAGGTATAAGTGTTTTGGATTAGGTTTAGCCAACCAGTTACGCAACTGCTAACTTGTTTTACGGGCAGGAGATGAGCAGTTCCTGTTTATCCTCACTAACACTCCATTACACCTTTTTGTTTCCATTATCTGATAAAGAGGAAAGCAAAATTCTAGAGCTTAATTCTTCCCTTTTCATGCAGATAACATATAGATATAGAGCTGGTTATGATGCTCACTTTCCCTGATTAACTTTATTTTCCACAACATATGTAAATGAACTTATATTTCACCTTGAAAGAAATGTTCAACACATGCCACTCAGAGTGAAAAGCCAATATATGTCAGTCTTGCACATACAATGAAAACAGAAACCCAGAAAAGTTTTATAGTGTCTGTACAACACAAATAGTGTTTGAAATACTTAGGTAACAGCTTAGAATAGGAAGTGCATATTAAAATAATATTTTCAACATAGTAAGCTTGGAGGAGCTGCAGTTATTTAGCCTTTTGTGATAATATGGAGGTATTTTCTGTGGTACTTTAAACAAGAGCCTGTTTTACATGCTCCTTCCTTCTAATCACCAAGAGTGTTAAGATTACTGTTGCTCCTGGTAAAAGCCTTGGTAGTAATATCACTCTTGCCTTTCAAAAGGCTACAAGTACAGCTGCTCTGCCTTTTCCATATGATTAAAATCTGATGAGATTCACTTGAGACTTCTACTTATTTTATTTCTTCTTAAATTACAAAGATTCTTATAAATAAAAATATTTTCAGGAAACTTCAAATACGACTTGCAGTATTTTTGATACAATTTCAGGGTTAAAATATAGCAGAAGCACTTTCATGGAAGTATCGGTGATTTTACCAAATGCTTCCAAATGAGGGAATGAGCAGCATCAAAAACATATTCCAACACGATAATCATTTTTAATGTTGTTTTTCAGTGTAGTGGAAATCAATTAAAAGGAAAATTAGAGGTTTTGCTTTAAAACATTCACAGGCATTTGTGACTTACTGAGCTAGTCTTGTAAATATGAATACTCATTAAAATGCTGCAGCACTGCCTTGCTGTCTTCATTGAGACCGATACTGATTCTGGCCCAAATAGCATTGCTTCATAAATTTCTAGATGTGAAATATTACAGAAATATGAAAACGTGTGTCAAGATGAAACTCCCATTTCCACTGGTGAAAATCTGTAAGCTGGGTCAGGTTTAGGTTTAGTTAGCAAGGCTGCAAGTTTCTGTAGTTTGAAACAGCAAAAATTAACCATCAGATGAACAGTGAGGATGGACTGAAGTGGAAAGAAAATTGTTTCTCTATCTTTGAATTTAAATATAGCTGAAATCAAAATAAGGGCTTCTTATTGCACATTTGTGATGATTCATCCTTGCTGAGAATTATTTTTCCTGGATCTTGTAAAGTAACTTCAAGAGTGCTCGTTGCAGGCGCAAATATTCTCTTCTCAGTAGAAGATCTTTGGGCACATTCCTGGTATGTTTGTGCTGAATTGCTCAGCAATGTTTGGTGCTGAGTAAGATGACCCCCTTCCAGATCGTTACTGGTTGGTTTTTTTCTTATTGTTTAGCTAAGTATGTTACTTATGTAACTGTTTTGACCCAAAAAAGTGAAAACAACCTGCCTGTTGGAACTAGCACTGGTGACAGGTGATGGGTGACATACATTTCATCTTTTTACTTCACCTATTGTACAGACTTGCCTTTTGGAATAGTCAGTCTTGTGGGATCCCTCAGACATAATTCCTTATTTAATCACTGAAAACTGCATAGGAATCTTGCCTTCTTTTTTTTCACTCCCTTTATTTTTACACACATGTATTAGTATGTTCTGTCTATTACATTTCCTTATCAGACATGAGATCTAAACTTTGCATAGAGCAAAAATATTCTAGCAAAAAAAAAATCATTCCACTACTTAATTCTTTATACCATTTTAAAGAAAAATCAGGAAAGTGTTTGAAAACTTCATGCAGTTCATTTTCCTTCTTGCACTCATCTTCAGCTCCTTGTGTCATCTTCTCTCCCAGCCCTATGCAGTTTTAGTGCTGCTTTATCATCACCTGTAAGTTTTGACACAAGTTTAGTGTGTCTAACCTATAATCTCACTTCCTCCTATATTCCAGGCTCTTGGCCTGCCTTTTCCCCAACTCTGTGTAGAAAAATCATACTTTTTTTTTTAATTCACCAACAATTTCTCGCTTCCTTAAAGTTCCCTTAAATAAAGATTAATTTCTTCATGCTTTCCTTCAAGCATAGATTTAGTATTTTATTTTGTGTTGCAATTGCTATTCTAAACCTCAGATGGAGGATCCAAGTACCACTTTAAAAAGTTATATAAATAAGCAGTTAAAAAGATGGTTTTGATCCATGGGAAAACCTGTAAGTTATAATGTTTTTACCAGGAATCCAGTGAATGGTGGCAGTGGCAGAATCTAAATGAAAATCCATTGATGCCATCATAGTCTCAAACCCTTTCAAATGCTTATCTCTGCCACAAAGCTTGAAGACATTTGAGAGTGGTCAAAAACAAGGGAATCTAGAAGAAACAGCAAAATACATGGGTAAAAGTGGCTGAATGTGTAATTGTGTCAGTCAGTCACACAACAACCACTTGATTATCTGCATCCATCAGCCAGAAGCACATATTTTGAAGTCTAGCTGCTTTTTGGCATTGCAAGAAGGTTGTTGTCATCACATACCACAGAGCTAACTTTGCTATTAACAGCGGTGATTGGTCAAAGTGCAGGGCAAGCATCAAAAGACATCCATCATATTCTAGTTGCTTTTGGGGGTTTTTTGTCCATTAATAAAATAAAGGGGTCTTTTCAGTCAAAATGTTTATTGTTTTTTATTGAAATGTTAACTATAGAAAATATTTCTGTTGATGTAGCTATGGTGCTCACAGTTCTTCTTTCATAAAAATCAGGTGTTTACCATTTCCAAAGACTTAGTTCCTCGGGTAATGTCAAGGGTTGTAGAAGCAGTCTCTGAAGAGCTGAGTCGACTGATGCAGTGTGTTTCATCCTTCAGCAAAAATGGAGCTTTACAGGTACCTGAATACTTTGGACAGTCACACATCTGAATCTAGAAAGTAACAGACAGAGGTGTAATCTGTATATTTGTTTGATTTATTGTAGCAGGGAAAGCAAGGAGATAAAAAGGATCAAGTATACAACCTATTTCAGATTCATGGATAAATACCCTTTGGGATACTGGTTCGTGGGTTTGTTTACCTTTTAGTGTTGTCTTTGTGTCAGACAGCACAAAAGGCTTACCTGTATCCTGTGAGATAAAAAGCATCATAATAGATCTGTTTGAAATGTCATTAAATACTGTGTTTGGCCGGACATAAAAAATTACTTTAAAAGGAAAAAACAACTATTATATTTTGAGATTTAAAGATCTTGAAAACATTCAGTTGGATCTTGTAAGTCTTTGCAGAACTGGCCACTTGTCTGCTATGCTATTTCTACACTAGTTGTAGCGTGGGTAGAACAGGTTCTGTTACACCACTTTCGTCATTTATAGCTGGATTGGTAGATGTACCTGCTACTGGCTAAGCTTTAAAGGACTCTAAGAAAAACCCTTTTTTAAAAAATCCTGTTGAATCAATGATTGCTATGGCTGTAACAGAAGAGCAAGCTCCCTATTTTCATTGTACATTACAGCATTCTTGCATCATGATGGGAAAGTAATTATGCAGTTGCAAGCCTTATTTTCCAGGTCCTGGTAGTAATGGCATTGGATAGAGAATTAATGTAGGAAGGTCACAGCCAAATAAGATTGACTCAATTTAAAACCAAATCAGTGACTAGCAACAAAGTTATCCATGTATCTCTTTTGACTAAGCAACCCACTGTATGATGTTGCTGCCTAAACTCCTAATTGAAAGGATTTTCTCTCCTTACTGTAAAATTGTCACTCGTGGTCATTTTCTGTTCCTCTGAACACAGGA
This sequence comes from Myrmophylax atrothorax, assembly GCA_026770055.1. NCBI lineage: Eukaryota > Metazoa > Chordata > Aves > Passeriformes > Thamnophilidae > Myrmophylax > Myrmophylax atrothorax. The sequence goes on along the minus strand of JAOXXN010000395.1, from coordinate 65,874,055 downwards.
AATCCTATCTGACAGTGCAGGAGTGATCTGAGCCTCATCAGGCTTATCAAAAAATACTCATCAAGTCTCAGTCTGTATTCCCACACCTCATGACCGACAGTTTTGCAGGTTTCACCCTTGCACCAGGTTTATTGAGGCTGCAGTACCTGAAAATGTGACACTTCCCTGTGGTACTGCTATCTCTTGTAGAAAAGACTCCAAAATCTTACATTTAGGACTTCAAAAACTCCAAAAATGTTGAACTTGGAGCACTATACAAAAAGAGGTGAAATATTCTATGGTGAGAAGAGCATTTCTTATAAGATTGGTGGGTATATTGTGTTTTGTTTTGGCTCTGAAAAAGCATAAATCTTAGCTGGCTTCCTACCCAGGGGAGAGATGAGGGAAATACCTAAAAGCCAAAGCGTTTTGTTAGAATTGGAGTTGGTTGCTTTTGTTGCATTTTTAAAAGTTTTGATTTGGAAGATTAGTATCATATTAGTTGTGTCTAAATGTAGATCAGTTACTGTAATGTCTAACTGGATTAAATTTTATGATGATCAGAACGTGAATTTTGATAAAGTTCACTTGCTATTTTTAATGAGATTGCTTAATGATTATCATTTGCAGAATGTTTCTGTTTCATATAAAGTTGTGATGAGATTAAATGATGATCTGCAAAATTTGTTTAGTAGTGGAGTTCATTCTCCACCATAGTTTGCCTAAGTAAAAATTAATACCTAGATGCAGTAACAGTGCAGGAGTAAAATCTTCAAGTTTGTGTGCCCACCAGGTGACAGACAAGAAACAGAGTACAATCATTCTACTTCCTCATCAGATGGAAAAAAATAAATTCAACAGAAGAACCAAGAATAAAATGTGTATCAACAGATTTTTATACTCTTGTGTTTCCTTCTTCCCTGGCCAAACAATGCTGTAAGAAGTTAAGCTCACTATATTTAATTAGCACAAAAAAAACCAAATTAAGGTTACATCCCTCTGTCTTTCTATCACAGTACAGGTGGAACAGAACTGAAGATTTATTGCTGTTACTGAGGCACAAACCAGTGTTTTCAGACTGCTACATAGCGACCGTGCAAACAGTTTGACTTGAATCAAAAGTCTGAAATTGTTCCTTTTAGCATCTTCTGGCATAGCAGCGTGGCAACAAAAAATACAGGAAATAAACTGTTAAAAGCTAAGGCTGCTTACAACTCCAGCAAGCAATAGTATTTGCCTCTCAAGAAAGGTGAACCTTTGGTATACTGGTATATACTTGATGAAAGGGCACTGTGTCATTGTTTCAGTGTTTGTATTTCTGTCTTTAGGCAAAACTTGAAATCTGTGCGTTGAGAGATACCGTGGCCATATACCTAACACCTGAAAGCAAGTAAGACATGCTGTATTGTCTTTTTTTTTTGAATGTCATTGAATCTTTGTTAAACATGCAAAAACACACAATGTAAATTAAGAATTAAGAAATTTTGCTGCAAATAGAATTTGTGATCTAGTAGGTAAATAGAGGAAAAACAGATGACTAGCAAGGTTTTATCAGTTCTGAGAAAATAGTTGTCTGTTGGTTTTTTACTTGAATTTTCAGACAGTATTTGCCACTCAAAAAAGCAGCACTTCTTAACAGCAGTACAGCTGCTAAAGCAAGACACAAGCAGATGTCACTGAGTTTTATCCATTTTTTCAGAGCAATCTCCTAAGGCATCTAACAAATAACCTGCCAGGCCCATGAGAGAGGTTACAAACCAGACACTGGCAGGGTCCCCTTATAGGGGCATGGAGCATTAGGGCTCTCCACAGGCTTATACAATACCCCATTCCTTCTCCACACACCTAATCAAGGAAAGGGAATTCAGCTTCACGCTGTTTCTTAGAATCAAAGCCTTCCAAAGGCTTTCGAGCAATTTATCGTATCTCATTGAGGTGCAAGACCAAAGATGAACAGCGTGGGACATGCTCACACATTCGTGTAAAGGGAGAAGGAAAAGCATGAGCAGCAACAGTGATTGATGCAGTCAAGGCATGTAAGAACAGGCTATGGTAGCTGTCAGCAGTTTTGGTTGACGGACATTTCTAGGTGATTGTGTTGCAGATTGGATATGCGCAGGTTCATTCATTATTTTATTTACCTACCCTTCTTTGGGGATTAGCATTACATGTCACTGCAGATTGAAATTTAGCTATCTTACCTAAGAAGCAGTTTGTAGAAGACATTGCAGGGCTTGAGGGTCTAACATGCCTTCATAGTGTCAGAGATAGTGTCCTGTGGTGTCACTGCATTCTATTTCAAAATACTTCCCTATCCTGAGTGTCTGGCCTCTAAAAAAAAAACTACTTGTCAGTGGTTGATTGGATAAAATGGAAATTATCTTGTCTCTAATCATCATGGGGCAAAGAACAGTGAACCATGAAAAATGGAGCTTCATAGAGACCTTTACATTCCTGGACATGTCACTAGCAGTAGTTGCCAGAAGTCACCATACCAATCTTTGCTGACAAGATTGTACCTATGTGCAGGTCCTGCATCACTCCCTGCACTTCTGTTCCACATGTTTCCCAGAGAAGGGCTGGGAACCCTGTCTTGGGAATTACTCAAAACTTGACTGGATAATGCCCCAAAGAAACCTTCTCTAACTTTGAAACTGGCCCTACTTTGAGGCCAGGGTTGGACCTGAAGACCTCCAGGTGTTCCTTCCACCCTAAATTATTCTATAATCTATGTACCTCAGTGCAAACCTACCGTAATTCTCTTTGTAGGCTCCCTTCTGTAAGGGAGAATGCTGTGACCTGTCTACTGAGTACAGAAAGCCAAAATCAGTGTTTTCTCTGTTCTTCATACACTTATGGCCACTTTGTTTGAGGCAGAAGGCAGGCTGGCAACTATCTGTTAATTCTTGAAGAGTCCAGGATGTGAGGCACAGCCTTATATCAGCTGCTGATTTAACATTTCGTGTTGATGTATGGTGTGCATCACATTAGGAATGTCAAAAGAACCCATGCTACTTTTTGTTCAATTTGCAATCAGATCTCAGGTAAATATTTTGTCAATTTACTGAAAAAAGGAATGGTTAAAATAGAGCATCTCTCCATAGGATTTATAGAGAGAAACTGAATGCTGAGACTTGTACCAGTGGAATATGAGTGTTTTTGTTTTCCTTGCAGATCAAGCTTTAAGCAAGCTTTGGAAGCCTTGCCTCAACTTTCTAGTGGGACTGACAGAAAGTGAGTACAGTCACACCTTCTTGTCTCCTTTTCTGTTTCTGGAGACATTGCTTTTTACTCTTGTAAGAGAACTTCGGAATTGCAGAGCAGAAGCCTTTTTGGACAGAGTTAAGAATAAGCCAAGTCCTTGTCTGTAGCCTATTAAATTACATAGAAGAGCCAGTGGCTTTGTGGAATACACTGCTTGCCCATCCTAGTCTTATCAGTTCAATGTAGCTTTGTATTTATCTTGTAATTTCATTCTGTTTTAGCATTTCTTGTTAGTCTTAAAGTTTCTGTGAGGTTCATTATGAATTTAGCAGCAATAAAAAAAATTGCCAAGAACAAACTCCAGGCTCTTGCCAGCTGATACATGGGGAACACTCAAAACTGGTCTGTTTCATTTTAAAAATAAATAAAGGTCTGTGATTCTTTCTTAACATCAGGAGGAGGAGTTTTGGGTTCTTCCTTCTCCCCCATAACCACCTTTGACAACCAAGCTGCTTTGCTGCATGCAGCCTAGTCTTTGGTAGTCTGTTTTGTAAGCATTGCTTAATAAAGAGTATTATGGTAAAACTAGGACATATTTGTAAGGAGTATAGTAGTGTAAGTATAGATGGTTTGAACTTGAGATTGGTTTTGTTGTACTTTCCTGCATCAAAGCAGTTCACACTTAGCAGTGAGAATTTAGAATATTTCGTAGACAGTTTGTGCAGCCCATGGTCTGTGGACTGTGCCTTCTTCCAGGTGTCTGCTGTCTGTTTATGCAAACCTACTCTTTACTAGCCACAAGAAGTCTCGAGATATCTCCTTGTCTTACTTAGCTCTTATGCTTTGTTAAAGTTAGAAATCAGTTTTGAGTAAGGAGAGTTCTTTCAACTCAGAATTTCCAAAACACCTGTAGAATTATTTTTTTCACTTAGTCACAAGCATCTGGGCTTCATGAGACAATTGAGAATCAAGAGTTGTGTAATTTTTACATCTGCCTCAGAGTTCTGAGCCCTAGGCAGTGCAAAACTTCTGTTTCCCAGGTCATTACACAGTTGTCATTGTTCCAGGCAGCTCATTGTAATCTATATGTATTTGTGCGCTGATGGAGAGCTGTTTATGTCTGTTCATTAACAATCATTATTATAATGCTGTTGGCTAGTTCTGGGGTTTTTTTCTGTTACTGGCTGTTCAATAATCTCTGCTTGCCAAAAGGTCCAGGTGATACATGTCTACCCTATATAGCTTGGTTTTGAAATAGGGCAGAAAGTTCAGAGATCACAGTATTCCCTAGAATTTGAAGAAAATAAAACACACAGCCAGGACTGTAAAACATCTTGATGCATCTCCACTGTTACATTAAATATTTTATACAACAGGCTGAACAATACCATTGCTCCTACACCTCTGAAGATGATGACCTTTATCTGGAAGGAAAGCCATATACAGGGCAATTTTATCAACTTGGTAAAATCTCTGTGTCTAAGTCCTCCTGTGACCACAGATGACCCTGACACACTTAGTGTAGTTCTAAATATCTATACTCTTCAGATATTTTAACCGATCCAATTTTAGGCCTTTTATTTAAGCAGAAAATGTACTTGAAGCTACAGACAGAATAGCCAAAACTTTTGGTAATTGTTCCCTTTTCAGAATCTCCCAAAGCTGTAATTATTTTTCTTTTATAGGTTACTAGAAGAGTTACTAAACAAATTCAAAAGCAGCATGCACTTGCAGCTGACCTGTTTTCAAGCTTCCTCCTCAGCCATGATGAAAACATAGACAACACAATGCAGACAAATGTGCTTAAACATCACTCTTCTTTTTCCGCACTGCTTCAATTCCTTTGAAGACTCTGAAGAAAACAAAATGAGTTTCATTGAAAAATCAATTGAGATACAACTCTTCCAGTAATGGTATGGGATGTCCTGCAGAGTGAGACTTCTGTTCTTTTGTACTTCAATTAAATGGTTTTCTGTCTACTGTATTTCATTCTGTGGAGGGAATTAAGTCAGTTTTGTTTACATACATTTGTTCATGAAGAAATACTCATTGGTGTTCTGTAGTCTCAGTTTCATTTGTTAAAAATACATTAAAAATGTATTTTTAGCAAATGTCACCTTATATTGGAGTATTACTCATATTGTTCAGTGTATCAATCTGTTAATTTCTAGATGTAGAGTAATCCTGAAGTGACTGGAATGGTCAACTTCTATAAAGTGTTGAGAAGTATGTAGTAAGCCTTGCCCTAGAGCTGACTAATAACTGTCCAGATACCATATTAAGTACACTGCTTCTTTTGCATTTAAAAAATATCACTTTTTTTCCTTTTTGTTATCATCTATGGTTTTAGTGTTTGGAAGTCTGATTTCTTGTGAGGCTTTTATTTTCTTGCTTCTGTTTTAGTTAAACATGTCACTGCCCCTCTCATGTTTCTTCTTTCTTTTGGAATATTGATGATAACCTTCACATCTGAAATAAGCTCTGCTTTCATTGGCAATCAACAGAAAAGCACTCTTAAGTGTGTAAGATTAGTAGAAAAAATGTTCAAGTAAAATATTCTTTGGTGTTAAGGAGTAGAATAGTTAGTAGCCTTTCACATAGTAAGGAGGATCACAAGATGTCATTTCTCTTGCTTCTTCCTTCTTCTTGTCTTTTCTTGTTCTTACACGCTTACTACCACTGTCTTCCTCTTGTTAGTCAGTCCTCTTTTACCACCAGTTACCAAATTTTTATGAGGGGAAGTAGGGATTCAGGAGAAAAGAAATTTTTTTGCCATTGTTTTGGGGGGTAACAAGTGGGTTTGATTTTATAACTGAAATTATGTCTTGGAAGTAAATAATGCAGTAATAATATATTCTTTCAGTATTTACAGTCATTTTGAGTAAGATGTTGTAGAAACAGTGCACAGTTTTCAAACAATTTTTTGATGTCAGATGTTTCTTTTGCCAGTTCAATCTTTGCCACTTCAATTACGTGCTTTAGAAATATAGCATACAGTTCCTGTAATATGAAATATGGAATACAGTTTGATGTACATGTAGTTACTTATTAAAAAACACTGTGTAAGTAGTAACAGCATGTTGAATGGATGTTTGAAGCTTCAATGTATGTCATTACCATTAAATACCTGGAGCAATGTGGTTTTGTTAAATGTTGTCCATTCCAAGCTGGTTATAGTCTCAGTTGCTGATATTAACTGAAATAGTCATTGAGTTAGCTCCTTTAAAAGATTTCACTTCAGAATAATAAAATATGAAGAAATATGGTCATAGGCTCTTCTTGAATTCCTCACTTTCCAAGAAATGTGATTTCTTTGAATTTTGAGAGTGTACAATTTCTACATTCATATTAGACCTGTTCTAGGTATTGAAAACATATTCTGTCATCTGTACTGAACTAACATATATTCAGACATCTCTTTATTGCAATATTATTCTCTTACTCATCTTTTATTACAACCCCTTGTTGCTTGTTGTTAAAGCCTGAAGTCAAAGTTTTGTTTTGTTGCCTCTCTCTGCAGTAACTTATGCTTCAGAACATCTCATTGGCAGCAAACAAGAATAATGTGCAAGCAATCAAAATATTCCTTGAATTCAAAATTCCAAAACTGATATGAAATAAATGTTCACAACCAATTCAGAGCACTGTATTTCAATAAATCTGCTTGGTGGATTAAGGAAATCAGTGAGCATCATGTTGCCACAGGATGTAGTGGAATCCCTGTGCGTGGAAGGAGACTTGGGACTGCTGAGACTTGGTAACCAGTGTACAGCAGGCTGCTGTTCCTCTGCAAAGGAGATTACAAAAATCAAGAAGTGGTAAGTGTGGGGTTTGCAAAAAAAAAAAGAAACCTGTTGAAAGGTACAATTAGGTTTAAAAAATATTATCGAAAGTGGAAAAAGATGGGGAGACCACATGAAATTACAGTGTCAGTTACGGCTTGTAGAGAAGGGAGACAGCAAGGAAATCAAAGTAACAGAAGTGAAAGGCTCTGACATTTAAAGCAAGGTAAATGCTGAGAGCAGTACAAGAGAAAATAACTAGAATTATTACATGACCTTTGAACCTCTAGAAAAATCTGAAATCCATACAAACTGGAAAAAAATGTTGTCATTGAAATAACCTATAGAGCTTTTTTTCTCATGTAAGAGAAGAATTTAGGAAGCAATAAGGCTGAAGTAGGTAAAGACTTAGAGGAAAATTCAACCATAATATGCTGTGATGAGACACTCAGCCTATGGAGATATTGAGCATTCTCCTATTACTATATTTTGACATTTGTTTTGATAGTCATGAGTAGTCCAAGAGGCAGGCAAAGAGGAAATAAAAAACAAATGCTGCATCAATGTAATTGGGGAACAACACAGAAAAAGTATTTAAATCCCTCAGTAAAATGACAGAAAAAAAATGGGGAAAAGTCATTACCTATCTGGGTGTTAATGAAATACATCAAATAAGTAACATGAACCAATGAAGCATGAAGAAATGCTATTCATTCTCACTCACCAAATGTTTTTTAAATTGATATTCTTAAGAAAATCTTAATGAGATGTGCTCTTAGTGCATCATTGTCAAACAACTTCCTCTAGCTTTGTAAAAGTCACTTAGTTTAATAATATAAAAAGAACCACAGTCCTCCTACATGGCATGCCTGTGCTGAATTTCAAGGATAAGAGTCAACACGAGATGGCTTGAGGATCAAGCAGGTTGTATTCTGTGTGCTAACCCAACCCCCTTTCATCTTCCTCTGGTTCCATAAAAAGACCAGGACTCTGACCAGTTAAATGTCGCTGTATGGCAACAGAGAGGGAAATATGAAATCTGTGGTGTAGAGTTTTGCTTTGCAGCAGCAGTTTTGTCTGCAGCAGTAACGTGTGACTGTTGCCATGTAGAATAGGTCCAGTCCCTCAACCTTTGCCAAAGCTATTGCGTCTCCCTAAAGAAAATATTTTATGCTGAAGGTGAGATTATTTTCTACCCAGGCACATCTTTGCCATCCAGAACTAAGGAAACACTTCTGAAGTAATTGCATGTTTCCCTCCTCTGTTGGTGAGTAGTGAGATGCAGGTAGAATAGGCCCATAAAAACAAGCATAACACTGAGCATGAGGCTGAAAAGAAAAGGTAAACATAATTAGTGCTTATTCTGATTCTGCTTTAGTTAAAAGCACCCTTATATATGTTCAGAAAAAAAACAAAGAAACCAAGAATAAGAATTGATTGTTGATATAAAGGAAGGTGTAATGGCAACTAATGTTTAAAAAAATTGCAACAGAAGAATTTCATGGAGATCTTTTACTGCTGAGCCTACTAAAAGACATGCAGAAAGTCCCTCACTTGGAAAAGTCTAACACAGCTATGCAAAGCCCTAGGAAATAAATGTATCATAAAAAATTCACCCATTCACCTCCTTTTTAACATCGAGTGTACTGAAATTCAACTCCTTTTTAACATTGAATGTACTGATAGACATTTGCTGTTTCTAATCCAAGAGAAGGTAGAAGATTGAAGTTTCCTAGATAGAATTTTGGCCTTGTGTAGAAGGCAACATCAAGAATCTTTTGCCCTGGTTACACACAGTCATCACAGACAGTGCTACAACAGGGGATTTATAATTTCAAACCTGCTGCCAGACGATATTGAAGTCAACTCCAGCCAATATCATTGGATGTGTCCAGCTACAATACTCCTGAAATGCTGTGCTTTTCCTGAGGATATTAAGGGATACAATATTGATTGTACCAATGGATGCAAATACTGGTCTTTGTGTCTAAACGGGTGTCTGGACTCACTAGCAATGAGAGGGTTTACATGTTTTATACACTATAAACATAACTGCTGTTTTGCTTTTTTCATTCTATAATAGCTATTAAAAATTAGAAGGAAAAGATCCTTAACCTCATCAGAACACATTGAAACTGGACATTGAATGCAGTGCTCCTGCTGAAGCCAGAGATTCACAATTCACATCTGGATTTTTAACACTGTCAACCTTTGGCTCTCTGGATCTGATTGATCATGTGCATCTTATGCAGGGACAGAAGGAGGGACCCCTGAGGATATATAGCATCTGCAGTCTGTTTCTGATTGTTAGGAATTTTAGTTCCTGCATGGCACTAAAAATTATAGCATCAGTCAGGAGTTACTAATAATCTGACTAGTGTCTACAGGCAACAGCATTATTTAACTGGTGAGACACAAATATGATTTTAATTAGGCTTGCAGTAGGTTGAAGTATTTTGGAATTCTTTAAATGTGATGATAGACTTCAAATAGAATTTTGGCATTTTAGGATTTCTCATCTAATCTTCTAACTGTAGGAGTTCTGGGTGACTACCCTCATCTGAAAGTAAAAGTGATTGTAAATTCACTTCAGAAATTTTTAGGAGAGAATCTAGTGTGTTTATAGTTCAAGAATAAAAAGATAAATAGCAAAAAATCCTTCTTGAACATTTATCCCTAGTTAGATTCCAACCTGTCTATATAGTGATGAAGAGATGGGTCAATTTACCTGCTGTGTCTTCATTAGCAGTTCTGCTGTTCTTCTGTATCAAATGTCAGTGTGAAGTGTGCACACATTTAGGTTGGTTGTAGTTAGGACTGCTAACACAGGGCACTTGTTCCTTTCAACATTCTTAAAGCCATAAAAAGGCTAGATGGTTAATTATAAGCAAAATTAACTTTGCACAAGCTGTTTTATGTGTTAAGAGTATTCTACTAGAGTTTTTTGGCATGAAATGAAAGGGAAAACTGGGAGTAACAGGAAACACAGTTTCATAAGAGAACATGATAGCCATTTCTGTCTTCACCTTTTTTAAGTTCTGTTTTTATATAGTGCTGCCAAGGGTTAAAAAAAAGGAGATTTGTGCAATTCAGCTCCATTTCTCTTGTGCTGTTTGAGCTTCAGAGCTCTAGAAGCTTGTCTTTAATGAAGATACTAAGAGAATATGTTCAAAATGGTTTATTTATTTCAGAATAAGGTGTTTATCATATAAATTACATACTCCTTTCAGTATTACTGGACAGCCCTAGGGGGCTTTCCTTTGGAGAGTCATCAATGTGACCTTGAAGTCCTTCAAAATAATGTCTCTTGGTGAGTAACTTAAATAGAGTTTGCGACATTTATCACTGCACGGAACAGCAAGGGAAGTGCTGCTTTTGGAGTAGCAGCACTAACAGATCTGCTCTGGGAATTTGAGGGGATCAAATGGCAAGACTTTTTGCCCCTAGTTACTTCTAGTCTGAACATCCAAGAAGACATCTGTGTTCCTTTTCTCTCATACTCTCACTGTTTAAAGGCTTATAATAGGTTTTTTATGACTCCTGCAAGCAGCCCTCCTTGAGAGCGAGACCAAGAAAGGGCAATTTTCAGCCAAATTTGATTTGAATTGGAAAATTTAAGCAACTTGATGAAAAAGGAGTAAGACAATGGAAAGTTGAATCCAGCATTATTTGTAACAGATGCTATCAACACATGCTTAGTTTTATCGCCTATTCTGGCACCCTTTCTTCTGAAATAACTTTAATAGTAAAAGTTCATTGCTAGTCCCAGGAAAAAGCACACAAATAAAATGGGCTGATAGTCTCAATATAGCTAATGAAAAATGCATTAAATACAAGGTAGGGATTCAGAATTATCTTTTCCTTCATTCCTGAAATGGACTTGGGCTTGCAAGTAGAGGAGAGGAGAACTTACGTTTAATGCTTCTGTGCTTTGATGACACCTGTGTGGTGAAACTACTGCAGTTCTGATGTGACTGCAGATAACCAGAGGCCCTTCTAGACTAAACCTGAACCCCGGTACACCCAGTTATTTCAGAATACATGGTGATCCAGAAACAACCACAAGAGTCTTCATTTTGGTGGCACGGGTTTTCGTGCTGCAGTACTAATGCAGCAAAATTTTTGTGGCTACAGATTCTGCTTCAATCAAGTGGAGCACATGCCTCGCTTTTCTTGGTTCATAAGCAGATTTTTCAGCACAGAATGTCAAATCAGATAATTTATAAAGTAAAATTAGCAAAATGAGACAGTCTTTCTCACTCCTCATTACTCATTTTTTCTGATAAATTTCACTCATTTAACTAGATTGTAGTTCTGTTCACAGAGGGGTTTCCCGTTCCAGCTTATCTTTTTAGATATTCAGTAGATAATTAAAATTCAAAATGTTAACGGTGCTGCTTATTTTTAGACCCTGACATAGATATGGGCAGGCATAGGTTTGAAAATAAATTGAGAGACCAGAGAGCTCTGAACCATTGGGATAAAAAATGTTGGTACACACCTCTTGTAACTCTCTTTTATGCAGCATGTGCAGGGAAGGGAATCTCCATCACTGCCTCTTCAGACGTCTCCATCCACCCGTGCTGGGGAGCAGAAGGTGATACCTGGGTGCAGAAGGTGAGATGATTCTCTGTAGTAATTAAAAATGCTACAAAACTGAGTAAAATAATACCAGCAAAATGTTCTGTCTCACAAGAAATAAAATCCATTCTACATTTTGAAATGTCCAAAATCACCAGCAAAGCTGGAGTAGTTCTGGTACAGTCTCTGAAGAAGACATCTCTCACAGGCACATTTTGCCCTTGTGCTGCAGCATTGCCCAGGTTGACCTTTTGGGGTTATTATTACTGTTGAGTCAAACGGGAAAACTGATTTTTAGCTCATGTAGTCAGTGATAGCCTTACAAACCCAGGTGGCTCATGGATTAGCTCATGAGCAAAATACACAATTTTTCTTATGGTCCCACATATGTGAAACTTAAATGTCTTTATAAACCTTGATGCACTCGACCCCCAGGGGTATGTGCATTTCTCCTTCTCAGAGTGCTCATTACACAAACCCATCTGAATTGTGTTAATCCGTACTTTGGTCCAGCCTCCTGAATGTGCCTGGGGACCCATTTCATAGCACATCAGAACTTGTGTATTTACTTTTCCAGTACCAATCCTAACATTTTCTACACTCGGCTTCACAAGCAGATTTTGACACCTAAGATGGAATGTAGGCAAAAAGCAGCAGTTGAAGAGCAGGAGTGCCACATGGGTTCTCCTTGCCTGTGCCTGCAGTTCCTTAACACAGTGCCTGGTTCCCGTAGTGTTGGCAGGGGCAGGGGGAGGTGGGACTTTGCCTGCATGACTCTGCCCACAGTTGAGTGCTGATGATGAGCTACGGGCATCCAGCTCCCACCTGAAACTAACTGCAGCCCTAGAGCTGAGCAACTCTGGTGCCCTCCTACAAACCAGGAGCCCCACAGTGTGGGTCTTCAGACAAAGTGCTGGGTAGAGTATATGTGCAGGAAGAGGACCCCTGGTTTTGTGTCCTCTCTTGCCTTTTGCAGCCATGTCTTAGCCCATCTGCTGTAGGTTGTGCTAGGATAGGGAGTCCTGATTCCCATGGTTTAAGTTGTGAAGAAAGGAATCGGTAGGCAGTAAGCTCCAGCAAAGTGCACTTGCAGCCCAGAAACCCAACTGCATCTTGGGCTGCACCAAAAGCAGCGTGGGCAGCAGAGTGAGGGACGTTGCTCTGCTTTCGTGGGGCCCCACCTGGAGTGCTGTGTTCATCTCTTGGGTCCCCAGCATAAGAGAAACATGGACCTGTTGGAGCACATCCAGAGTGCCACAAAGATGATCAGAGTGCTCCTCTGAGAGCACCTCTCCTGTGAAGATGGTCTGAGAGGGTTGGGTCGTTCAGCCTGGAGAAGGCAAGGCCCCAGAGAGATTCATAGCACCTTGCGGTACTTAAAGGGGCCCTGCAGGAGAGCTGGAGAGGGACTTCTTACCAAGAGCATGTAGTGATAGGACAAGGGCAAATGGCTTTAAACTGAAAGAGGGTAGGTTTAGATGAGATATGGGGAAGAAATTATTTACCATGAGGGTGGTGAGGCAGTGGACCAGAGAGATTTTGGATGCTCCATCCCTGGAAGAGTTCAAGGCCAAGCTGGATGGCGATTGGATCATCCTGGTCCAGTGGAAGGTGTCCCTGCCCATGGCAGGGATGTTGGAACTAAATGATCTTTAAGGTGCCTTCCATTCTATGATTCTCTGATTGAATCTATGAATTCAAGATTTCTTTGGTCAGAAAAGAGGAGCAAAGTGGTGTTTCGTTGCCTAGAGTGAGAACTGAGGACAAGTAAAGATCAACATTTCAATTTCAAAGGCTGCTGAAGTGTGGGGCTAAGGATTGTTTAATGATGAGCTTCTGACTTCTCCAAACAACTCACTTAGGTGCCTCTTTTATCCAGCTTTGTGCTCTTGACCTTGTTAAGGTGCTTTTCTTACAGTGTTCAGAATGGATTCTGCTGCAAGACTGAGGCATTGGAAACAGCACTTCAACTCATGACTCTGATGAGTGTGTGACTGCTGCATTCCCACCCTGGCCCAGCCCTCCACCTTTGCCTCAAATTCATCATCAGTTGCACCAAATCACTGAGCAAATGGTTGCAAAACACATGGTGCTAGGGAGAGGGTAGGGGCAAGGAACATGTGTTCTAGAGCTGAATGAGTCAAGAGCAGCCCTGCCTGAGGTGGGACAAAGTGCCCAAGGCTCCCCTCCTGACATGTGATCACCCTTGGTGCCTCCACTGTGGTCACATACATTCATGCAAGAGCAGAGACATGAACCTGAAAGAGTTTCTTGACCCATGTAATGGTACACCTGGTTGGCTCATACATGACAAGCCATGCTTGATGCTACAGTGAAGGCAGCATTGCTCTCACTCCACTGCCACCTTCATGTGCGATCCATGTGCATACTGAAAACTCAATTTGCAAATCAAGTGTAGCTTCTTGTATCACTGGACCTTTGATCTCTGACTTCTAATGTATTGTGCATGGATGAACACCAGAACTTGTGAAAGCCAATAGGCACCGCCCATCAGCTTTGACAGTCCCAAAATCATGTGCCTGGCATTACCTATCTTTAATAGCAGACTTGTCCCATCTATCTCCCTAGGAGATGCAGAGCAGGGAGGTGACTCATCTTCAGCAGTGAGTCAGTGCCCATGGCAGGGTTGGAAGTGAGATACTCAAAGCTCTGGGCCTCTGCTCTACCCAGCAGACCGCACCCTCCAAGGTTTCCTGCCTGCGGTGAATTGTGTCGAGTTTTATCTGCAAGACGGGTTGAAAAGGAAAAAAAGAAAGAAAAAAAAATGCCCCCAAATACAAGCAAACAAACAAACAAGAAACCAACCCAATTCTCATGAATGAAAAGCTATTCAGTCTTCAAAAGCTTTCTCAGCCTTTCGGGGAGCAGCATGTCACTCAAATAACTGAAGAAATACTGTGGGTTTCCTCTGTTTCTTATGACCTTAAGTCTGACTAGCTGGCTTTTACCAATGATAGAGAGTGATAAACACTCACTGACAAAAAGGGTTCCGCCTTTCTGGGGAGCCTTTTTATCAGGTTGACCACTTTGGGTTGAACAGCTCACAGATTTTGGTCTCAGCTTGACAGCTCCATTGTGCTACAGAAATGAGGGGTGAGTCGAATACACATCCCCTCCCCCCATATATGCCTATATTTAAGGAAAGTAAAACTAATGCAACACTAGGACTGTAATAATTAGACTTGTACCTGATATGGTCACCACGACTGACCACATGGTGGTCAACACTCATTGAGAAATAGATGTTTGAGGCTTGCTGGGAGCTGTTATCAGTATTCATAATATCACATTCTCTGTAACGGGATGTTTTTCCCATCAGCCAGGTCTAAGATGAAGTGTGTTTGCAAGATCAGTCTGGTTGTTTTACCAATGTTGTGAATATTTTTTTTGTTTCAACTTGTACAAATATGAGTGAGTGTCACTAAATGACTCCCCTTTGAAAGTGGTCGATGGCCAGTTTGCCACTGAGCATCCTTCCTGTGTTTTTGTCATGCTGCAGAGGGCACGAAGGGGAACAAGACACCCTGGGCTGGTGGGGCATCACCTGAAGTGACTTGCCACACCACAAAATGTTGGGCTTTATGGAATGATCCCCCCAAGTGCTAATTTCCTCCTATTCTTCATCTTGGGGTTTTTGTGTGTTTTTTCATGCTTCCCATATCTGCATTTTATTTAGGCTTTCATCTACTCAGTTCACCATGTTCCACTGAAACCCAGTTGCTGTCCTTTTATCAGAGTTTTGAGATTGGTTGGTCCTTTTGGGTTCTGTGCTTCATGTGTCCTGCTTGCTCTTTTAGTGAGAAGGGGTTTTTTAATCTATTTGATTTATTGTAGGGGGCATTACTTGGGGATTTTGCAGTGGCAATGTCTTCTCTTTCAAAAAAAAAAATTGCACTTCTCACCAATACATTACTTCAATCACAGCTTCAGCATATGAAAGGTTTTCTCTCTGGCAAAATGGAATCTGCTTTACACGCTCTGTTCTGTGACTTTTGAAATTGTGCCATTTTGACCCTGGGAAAGAAGAGGATGTTGGTGAGCACAATGCCAGCAAGGGATAGATAGGGGTGCACGAAGACTCAGTCTCTTCAAACCTGTCCCTCAGGGATCTATCCCTTCTCACAGACAAAAACACACAGCCTTTTGTTTTTATGTTTGTCCCACAGCATGAAAACTCAAGCTCTAAAAAACCATGATGCCTTCCTGAGCATGAGGAGGAGTAAGTTTTATGGAACATCATCTGTCCTTCCTGCCTACCTGCTGGAAGATTCTGCTTCAGCTTCCCTGCAGCTCTTACAACCGGCCCAAGATTGCATTAAGATGGTTTTTCCTCTTGCTGTACCTCTACACCCTTCCCATCAGCCATATAGAGAGGAAGTTATTGCCTCAGGAACACTTTGTGGCAGTGAGTCTGCAGATTGATGTTAGAGAGAGTGAAGAGCTCTAGTTTTGCCTGGTGTGCTTGTGTGCCATTTAGACTATGATCCTGACCTATGTAAAGGACTGTGTGCAACAGTTGATCATATATAGTTGCATCGCTTTTTCCTTGGGAGGGAGAGTTTTGGTGCTCGCTGTATTATCGAGTACCTCTGAGGATACTGAGGTGCTGCCATTCCCATGTTGGAACCTTCCCTGATGAGCATTGGCTGCTCCCAGGTACAGTCCCAGTGGCCTGAGCCCACAGTCTCCAATACATGCCCAATGTCTTCTCACTCTCTCACTTGCCTGTGAGGGCTGTGCTGGTCAGGCTGCATTTCTGAAGGCACTTGTGCTTTCTCACTCCAGGGAGTGGGAGTCCTTACTGTTTCTCACCCTTCCCAGTGGCAGTCCAGGCAGTAGCAATTAAGGGGAAAAGAGGGACTAGTACACAAAGGCAGCTCATGGAAGAGAAGGAGAGAAAGATGTGGAGGAAAGTGATGGAGATGAGTCAGAAAACATAAGGAAGAGTGAGTTAGCAAGCTGTCCTCAGGGCAGGTGCAGGGCATACCTGGTGAACAGTCCAGGGACACCTTCCCTGCTCCAGTTTGGGGAAGGAGAACCCTTTGGTGCCCAAGGAGAGTGGGGGATGCTGCCCAGGCACCCAAACCTTTCCTCAGGATGTTTTCAAGAGAGTGTGCTGGCTGGGCTTGTATCCCTGTGGTATGATGCTGCTGTGGGATTTCCTTATGCCTCATTGGTGCTGTGTGTTGTATGAATTCTGCAATGATATGGTGATTCTCCTGGTCCTGGAGCTCTTAGTCCATTAACCTAGGAGAAAATGTGCTCCCTGCTTTTTCCCCTACCACATGGTCCCTGAGAGCCCCAGAGAAAGGACACACAGAGACCACCGGAGAGGGAAAGGAACAAAGAGGAAGTTCATTCAATATCTAGGGTTTATATGGACTTTGGAGGGATTCAAACTCAGCAATAGGGGACAAGAGGGGAATCTGGCTTTGGGCCAGTAGGAGTATGGGGATTTACATTCAGTGGGAGAGGGTTTCAAGTAACATGATGTCACAATCTTTCCCCATCCCCCTGAGCTTACAGGGTATTCTGGGAAGAAGAAAATGACTAAGCAAAAAAGACCTTCTGTGCATTTAAACAACATTAAAAACATCAGTTGTTAAAGCATTATCAGTGGCTGGTTGATTTTCTTCATCAGCCCATTTTTGGCAGGACTTTCTCGATGCCATATATTGTGAATCCATCCCAACAGTATGACGGGGAGGCAGCCCTCCTGCAGCCTGTGCCTCCCCAGGTGTCCCACAGGCCCCAGGGAGAAGCAGAGGTGCCTGAGGTTTGACTCTGAACATGAGGTCAGGCAATAAATTGATGACAAGCCTTTTTGTGGGGCTACTCAGAACCTCCTCCCAGCCCCTTTGGACTCTGCCTGGCCGAGCTGACCAGGACAGTATCGTTGCTTGTCACCCCACAGCAAGTTCAGAGATAAGGGCAAAAGGCTCACAAGTACATTTCATGGAAGCCAACTCAGAATAAAAGGCAGCCCTTCATTTCAGGAAACCTCATTTTTCATTTGTAAAACACTTTCATTCAGAAAAAGGGAGGTGGGGGGAGAAGAAAAGCAGAGTGCTGCTTCTTCCCAACCATAGCAATTACACCTGCACAGCAGCTTTCATTCTTTGAAAAATGTAAAAATGGGGCACAAGCAAATCCAGTAGTTGCCTCTTGTTTCCTAATTAAAGTTGCTTGCAATTTTAGGCTAAAATATTTTAGGCTGGAGTCTGCTGCAATACATTTTCTCCACCTGGAAATTTTCAGTGGTTGCTGATCATTTAGCTGGAAGAAAATATACTCTTTCGCCCTGCCCGTGCTTCAAGAAGCTTGGTGACCTTTTCCTCATGTTTCTCAGCTTTGGAAAAAGGACTTGAAATGTGGCAGGATTTTGGCTTGTGTGTCAGGAATGCACCATTTGCCTGTGAAAAACCTTCATCCAAATTTTGCCAAGTTATAAGTCTGAAGAGATAAATCATCTGGCTCACAAGCATTCACTAAATCTGGACAGCTAAAAAAATCCTCTCTAGCTTTATTCCAGACTCAGGGCTGGCTGTGAATCCCCTGAGGTCTGCACCAGAGTGCCCCAACATTAAACTTAGTGTTGCAGCCCTGGGAGGGATGGGTCCTGTTAGAGGAAGGTCTCACCACAGCAAGCCCTGATGGTGCTGGCAGCAGCAGCCTGAGCCCTGGAGCTGCTGGTGACAAAGCAGAAGGAGCTGGAGGGAGGGCAAGCATGGTTTGGGGTGAGATGTGGGATGAGGGATGGAGGGAGAAATTGTGCCTGAGAGCTGGTTGTGATGGGAGGGGGAAGCAGTGAAGGAGCAAGTGTCTGGAGCATGTCAGGACATACTGGGTGGGGACTAATCATGAGGATGGCAACTTGGAGTACCTCTAGGAAGTGCAGCAGCAGCCAAAAAGCATCCAATAAAATGGAATCTCATCTTGTTGCTTAAGTTTGCTCTCCCTTCCATTTCTGTCTCCTTAAGCTAAGGCAACCACATACTCAGGCACACAAACACCGCACAGACAACTCAGATGCTGATATTCCTTCATTTTTGCCCATGTGGCCTTCATAATTTTCTCTTCTGTCCCTGCAGTACTGTAAGTGAAATGCAAAATAAGAATAAAAGAAAAACCAACCCAAAGCAAGTAAGTGCTGTGAAGTTTCTGTGATAAAGAGACTTCCTATAAGAGTTCAAGGGAAGGCATTTTCATCAACTGGCTTTGTAAATAAGTGGGCTAATAAATAATCAGTGAGTTTGTAAATAAAGGGTTGACCTTCTGAGAAGCTGAGCACCCACCACTTCAGACAGAACTGCAGTGGTGACCAGTACCTCTGAATGAAGGGCCAAGAGGCCTTTCTATATTCTGAGACCTGTGCCAAAACCATTCCTTATCTCTGCTCTTTTTTCCTAGTGCCTTTCATGTGCTACACTTTCATTTTTCAACTTCTTTAGCCTCCTTTGCACCCACTGAGGTACCTGCCTCAATGAGACAGTGAGTAATCACTTCAGTCAAGCCCAATCCATGCCCATAATTCTGCCATTTCCCTTCTCCATTAGGATGAAATTGCTTATGAAAATAGGTTGTTGGGGTTGGTTGGTTTTACTTTTGATAGGTCTGTTTTCATCATCACCACTATCCTGTAGGCTCTGTGGGCTCATCTTTCCAAGGCATGGTGGAGAAACCTCCCACTTAAGGTGCTGAAGGGATGCAAGAGAGCTTCAATTCCCAGCTTGGCTGCCAGTTTTCCCCCATTATCATTAGCAAGTTGCTCAGTCCATTCCAAAGCAGCTTTTAACCATCAGCCTACACCTGCCTCTCACTGCCCCCACACAACCACAAGACCCCATCCCACCACCATTCCAGCCAGCACCTTGGAGTCCATGGGAAGTCACAGGTGAATTGATGCCACAAGTTCACCACCAACATATCTGTACACTCTGCTGAGACCTCAGCTGTCAATATAGAGCTGGAAAAGCATCCTGCCAGCCCTGCCTGCAGCTATCTGTGTGCCTGATCCTTCATTTTTAGGATGCCTGTGAGCATGGACAAGCAGGGAGCAGCACTGAGACCAGCTCCTGGAAATTGTCCCTTCAACACCAGCTGGGACAGCCCTACTCAGGCAAGGACAATATCTGAGGTTGTGTGTTCACAATGGGGAGTTATGGGGCCTTCCTGGGGCTGGGCACCTGCAGGGCTGGTTACAGCAGCTCTGACTGCCCTGCGAACATGCAGGTCTGGTGCTTAAGACTGCAAAGGAATCCATGGTGTGATTTCCAGGTCCCCTAGGCATGTGACTCCATTAAGTTTTTTATTTATTTTTAATTATCAGAACCTTAATATTTTTATTATCAGCCCTTTCATTATATAATTTTTTTCAAAGGTTGTGGTAGAGGAAGGATCTGGTTAGTAGTGTTTCCATTCTCCTGCCACTTGCCCCATTGATTTAGACAGAAAGTTTTTGAGAACAAGAAATGACCCTTATTAGATGCCACTGCAGCTGCCCCCCTTGTTTTGGTTTGGTGTCTAGACAGTGAGGCAGAGGAGATCATTAATAAAAACTGAGCACCCAAATGTCTGCAAGTTCTTGTTTGAAGGTCTCAAGCTCACCTTCACACAAGCTGCAGTCAAATGTCTGAGTTTTTCAAGGGTTTGTGTTGGGTTTGGGGTTTTTGGGCCTGCTTTGACTTTGACTCTGACATGAAGATGACCTGATTTCTGTGTGTCTGTCTGCATACACGTGTGTGCTGATCGTGCCCTGCTTCTGTTAATCAGAGTAGGAAACTTCAGACAGAACGTGCTGCTTTTTCAGAAGTTACACTGTTACTGCTGGAAAAAAGAAGAGTCAGGTTGGTTCTATAAAGTGACCAATATGGAAAGATGTCTCTTGCTTTCAAATTCCCTGACTCTGAGTAAAGTAGCCTCAGTGTTTAAAAACAGACATTTCTGTTTGTCTCTGCTTATAACCATGTGGGCTAAAGACTCGTGTCTGCATGAATCTTGTCTAGGAAAATACTTCAGACTGCTCCAGTGATCTCTCTTCTATGTTATGAGTCTCTGTTTGTGTTGCCATAGCTCTGTGAAAATGCCAAGAGAGAAAGCAACTGCCCCCCCATTTATGTGTGTTCTGAATTGTATCATAAACAGAGGCCTTGATTCATCAGTTTGGGAATCCTTGAAGTAAAAGCAGCACCAACTTACATCATCATGGCGTGTGCTGGCAAAGGGCAACAGGAACACTGCAGGCTCCTTGAGTCATTTGGTTGGTGGATCTGGGGGTCTTCTGAGTTTCAGAAGAAATGAAAGCAGCCTATTGCTGCCTCCAACATCAAGGTGCCTGAAGGTAAGGTCAAACCACCATTGCTCCTTTTCCTTCCCTTTGAGCATAGGTTTTGAGCTAACATGCTTCTTGGAGGTGGCATTGGGTGCCTCCCTTCAAAAGACTAGAAGAATAATCGAAGTGTTCTGCATTGTCCAGTGTTGCAGGGAAACAAACCCCTTAGTTTTGCAGCTCAGCTGTTTCTGAAAAGAACGGTAGGGCAGGGGGAGGGAAGAAGCAAAACAGCAACAGGAAGGAGAACACTAATGAAAAGTCTATCCCTGGGGAAAAAAGAAGAGGCCAGTGTTTCATTTAAGGTGACATTAGCCCCCACACACCCCCCAACAGCCATCTGGTAGATGAAGTCTGCTCTCCAGCACAGCCCCTGTAGCAGGAACTCCCACATCCAACAGCAAACCAGCAGCTCCAGCCTGGCCAGCAGCTCTCAGTTGTCCCTGCACTCCCCCCCACACACACTTCTGAGCTGCGATTCATACAGCGACTGCTTAAGTAAAATCAGGAGAAATGGGGGCTATATATAAAAGAGCTGGAGTAAAGGCAAGTGGAACCTCAATTCTGCTTCTGAGTAAGTCTTCTGTTTTTAGAAGCTGAGCATTGCACACACAGCCCCTGAGCCATGAGTGCCTGCTGCAGGGCTGCCAGGGGCCCCAGCTTGCAAGGCACAGTTTTCCCTCCAGTCCCCGCCTCACTGCCCAAGCACCCAAAACCACACTCCAGCTGAATCATTCAGGACCAAGCCTTGCTCCTGGTGAGGCATCCCCTCTGCTGGGCTTCCCTCTGGGCAGCTACAGGGCACAGCCCTGGTGGGATGGGCAGCAGGATTCCTGCCAGTGGACAAAGAGCCAAGTCTCAAAATCATTGCTCTTGGCAGTGGGGAAGGGGTGTCCTCCACACCACTGAGTCTCTTCTCCATTGAGTTCAAGCCTGCTTTGCTCAGCTCTGGCTGCCACCTCCAGGGACAGAGGTGTCTGGGCATCTCAGTATCTCTACTGAGTCAACTGCACCCATGCATGGGACAGGTGTCCACACCAGAGCAAGCAGGTGACTGGGGAGACTGGACTGGGCCAGGACACCCCACTACTGATTTCCAACTTCCTTGCTGTTGTTTCTCATTTGTTGGAGGCTTTTTTCACCAAGAAAAGTCTTAGTGCAACTTTGCTTTCCTCCCATCTCTCACTGAATTGAAAAAAAAAAATAAAAGAAACAAACAAACAAAAGCCCAAACCCCAAATGTCACAAAACTCACTGACTCATTGCTTCTTCTGCAAAACAGAAATTTTATTGTCCAGCAGCCCCAACTTACTGACAGGCAGAGGCAAAGCAGACAGACCCATGACGGCAGTGGGAAATTAAAAAGAAAGCAAACAAGAAAGAAAAAACACAAACACTCCCACTGGGGATGCAGCTCAATTTCCGAGGTGCTGCTGCTGTGAGCATGGCTTGGGCTGTGGAGCCATGAGGTGGTGGGGAGTGTGGGACCAGGAGCTTTCACATTGCCCAGGACAAGGGATTTCCACATCCTGTGCAGCCAGAGAGGGGTTTAACATGGGGTAGGGCCATGCAAACTCCAGGGAATTTGTTTCACTGTCTGTCAGAGCCCAGCCAGCACAGGCAGTGACAGTGAAGCTGCTGCAAAAACATGAACACTAGCAAGCCACCTTGCCTCCTCAGACAGTGCTGCTGAATTCAAAGGGGGCTAAAGCAGTAAGTGAGAATAAAAGACCAGTGGGAGTGAAGGGATAGAAGAGCAGGAGGTAACCCCATTCAAAATGGGTAAGAGAAAACAACAAATTTTAAAAAAATAAAAATCACTGGTATGAAGTTCCTGGTGCCAACCACAGAACAAAAGGAACTGCCCTTTTATGCAAGTAAATGTGGTCAAGTAGCTGCTGTCTCTGTATGGCTAGCTCACAACAGCTATAAGATGAAGCATCCTGGTCCCTCCCAGCCATGCCCAACTCATGCAATCCCCACTGCTGAGCAGCAGGAGTTGCCCTTCCCAGAGTCAGCTGGAAATGGAAACCATTTCAGACAACCAAAACAACCACTACCTCAGCTGTGGACGTTGTTTGAGAACACAGGACTTCAAAGCCCTGGAACAGCTGGGGCTGTGCAGTACAGCCATGTGCACCACATGGCAATGTTCTTGTTAATTTTGCTTTGGGCACATCCTTGGGTTATGCTGTTGTGGGAGTTTTTTTAACATCCTCAAGAGATTTTGATACTCATTTAGTGGTATTAAGGCATCTCTGATTGCACAGGAGACCCTCTGCCTCTCCTCTCACTGTTTTCTTGCAGATGTCTCAGCAGCTGGTGGTAGAGGATGTTGCAGGACATACTTGCAGGTTCTGTCTTCCCAGCCACCCAGCATGGCCAGGATAATTGTGCTCTGCTTTATGCCAGCAAGTGTATGCAGGTGCTTTCTGTGTGGTAACATGTGCTATAGAGATGCTAGTTCTTGACTGCCTTTGTTATATTCACCCTGCCACCTTCTCTTAGCCCTTGTAGTATGGCACCATGCAGAGCTCCCAGCTGGGCCTCTTGGTTCCTGGTGCTCCATGACAGAGAATGTCCACACACTGTGCCACAGAGATTGTGGTCTAATTTGAACCAAGACAAGACACAGATAAAAAAACCAGCAAAACCAATAAGGGAAGATCAGGATGGGCAGGGGGATGGGGGGGGGGGAACCAGAGGTAATGCCTGTTCAAACCTGAGCTTTTCCAGATTTACCCCACTCTGTACTGGAATGACAGAACTAAGTCCAGAGTGTATCCCCTCTGCTTAAATTGCACAAGTATAATAGCTGGTGTTGGAGGGGAAGAATCTATATATTTATTTTATTTTTGCTGTTAACACATTTGAGGAGAAACAAGACCTCTTAGATTTCTGAGCCTGACCTACAGCAAGGGGTTTGGTGCCAGACAGGGGTGGGAGATTTCAGACCGCAGTGAGAGCAATAAATAGGAGTGCAGTGTTGCAGAGGAATCCCTGCTCCAGTGTGAGAGGCATCATGTACTTCTAAGCTGGTGCCTCATCCAATATAGCCAAATTTCTGTGCTGAGAAGCTCCTGCCCCCTCCTCTGCACACATGTTCTCACTTCTCTGCAGATACAAAGCAGAGGCAGCTACAGCTCTGACTGCTCTCTATGCCGCTCCCACAGGGTCCCATGGAGTGAGTGAGGGACTTGCTACTCTCTCTTTGCTGTACCCCCACTGCTGCAGGTAGCAATGAGGAAGGCTCAGTCTTCAGGCCATTGTCTAGTGCTCCCTTCCATGCACATCATGCTCCTCTCCATCATCTCTTGCTGCCACACAACCCCCATGCACCAACAAACCATGCTCCTGCCAAACCAATGGTACTGGCCAGGATTCCTCCAGGCTCAAAAATCAGCAAGCCAGCACTTCCAGAAGAGGAGCACACCAGGAATCCAGGACACTCCTGTGATGGGCAAGAACAGCCATCCCTGCTTACTGCCACCCTCCCACGAGGGATGGGTAGAGCCTGGGAACTATTCCTCTCTGAGCTGCACCTCAGTTCTGTCTGTCCCTCAAGATACTGACTGAAAGATTAAGCCACTGAAAGGCTGGAATTAATTACTTATTGACAATTCTGTTTTAAAATGAGATTTGATAAAAAAATATTTTCCCCTTATGAAAAGTTATCTGAGCTGGTCAGAAGGGAATTAATATTCTATAACCTGTCCTATAGGATGAGGCACCCAGAATCTACACAGGTAGCCTTTTTATGAGGGAATAATGAGGGAAAGATTAACACAGACAGGCAGTGACAGAGTCAGGTGCTATTAGATGCTTTGGGGTTACCACGCCTGTTACAGCCATCAGGCAGAGTCTGATTCAGTTCTGGAAACACTCTGGTCCAAGCCTGCAGCCAGACTGCTGAGCCCATGGCTGCAACGTGGGCCTGCAACTGCTGCAAGTGTGAAGTGAATCAGCCACACCACGGGCAGACTTTTTCTAGGTACAAGACTCCAGCTGACAGCAGGCAGTGGGAGCCCGACTGCCACAGGGAGAGAGAGCGAAAGCAGCTCAGCACTCCCAGCAGACAAACCGCCATCCCCAGCCTGCCCTGTGCACAGAGGTATTTTTTTCTCTGTTTCACCCACAGCGACTTTGAGTAGCTGCCACTCACACACACGGTGCTTTGCAGGCAAGCTCAGGGCTCTGCCTGCAAGCCACGGCGATTCGGCATCATTCCCATGGAGGCCCCTCTTCTATTCTTGTAAAGGAACAAATTCAAGTAAATTCTGACTCTATATTCCCACCTTTGCTTGACAAACAGAACAGGGAAATGCCATTAACACGCAAGCCTTCCTCAAACCACCTTGTTTTTGCTAGTCACTTGCTGCCAGTCACAGTGGAAACAACACCACTTCCTCCCACATGCTGTCAGTGCCTAGACTGTAGCTATTTGCTTTTAATTGAATTAGGCAGCCCATTGCTTTTTTGTTATCCTATACAAAGCAGCTACCTTCTGCAAACACCTTGCTGGAGTGACTAAATCAGACAGTGAGATAATTATTTCCACCGCATCAGTTGCTTCAGTTCCAGATTGGCCATCAAAACACAGGCAGCCGTGAGGTTCATGGGATGTCCTTGGCAGTTAGGCAACATCACAGACCTAGTCCCAAATAACTGAAGTCTGGTTTTTAAAAAACCCAGATTTGTTACTATCTTGAGTGGCATCTCAGCTCACAAAGGCAATGGAATCAGTATTTCAAACCTCTACCCCAGTCTTGCTCCACTCCAGCTTGCTAGACTATAAGTGTTTCACCAACACCTCAGTTTCCAGTCAAATAATACTTATTCTATTGTTGCTACTGCTGTCATTAACACAACTGAACACAGCTCACAATATTCCACAGAGAGAAAAGAAAACCTTTGCTTTAATCATCAGCAAAAGAAGTGATAAATGGCATGTTTGCTTTGTGTACTTATCTTAAAACTCACCTGCTTCCAGTGTGTTTAAAAGCAAATCTACATGATTTCTCACAAATAAGCACAGGATTATTTCAGGGATGGATAGATGGCTTTGGGTAGCCTTTACTCTGGACCTACCCTAGACTTTTACTGCTCTTTAGCAAACTTCACCAGATGTTTGCCCCACACACTGGGGGCAGGTTAACTTATTCTCTTGCCAGGTGGAAGACTTTGCCTCATGTCAGTACAGGACTCAAAACACAGGGACTGTGAGTTTGAAGAGGCTTTACAGGCATTGCCATCAGCATGAATCCTTCTCAAGCATCAGGTAGATGACCTTTGCCTGGTGCATTTAACGTCTCCCCTCCACCCATGGGATGGAGAAGTGGTGGTTCCCCCAGGCCAGCCCAGAGAATGACTGCAAGGGGTTCATGGGTAGATGGAGTCATTCGATGTGCAGGGTTGGCTGCATGCTCATGGAAAAGGAAGGGCGGTTTCTGCTGGACTGTCTCGTTCAGAGCAATCCCACACATGCTGGGCCCTGCACCCACGCAGCTCACAGCAATGCCTTCTGCTGGGAGCATGGTCATGGCATTGCCAGTCCAAAGAGCTGGACTTTACAGAAAAGAAGTGCCAGCTAGTAGTGGCAGTTGATACTTTTGTATCATTGCCAATAAAATCAATGGTTAACTGAACTGTTCACTACTTAAGATCAGCCCTCTTTGCCCATTAAACCCTTGGCAGTCATGAGGAGATTCCCTGGTGGAGTGCACAGGAATTGCTGTCTTTTTTCCAAAAGTATTACTCTTCACTTTCTACCTCCAAACATGGAGCTGGAGATAGCTGGGCAGGAGCAGAGCATGTGGGTGTCTGTAGGGATATGCTTACCTGAAGCCAAGGAAACTTTACTTGATTTTGTTGAGGAACTGAGGAAATATTCAACATCCCACTTTCACTAAGGCTTCACCACATCAGGACCACTTGTTAACTTTCACTCCTCTTAAAAACGTTCTTCAGGCTATGCTCCACTCCTTATCTGATCTCTGGGCTCTCAGTTCCTTCTCTATGGCCACCTTCACCTCTCCCCCAGCATCATCTTTGTGTCTCTTCACCTGGCCTTGCCATGACCTCAGCTGTATCACTGGCCATGGCTTTGCTGCTTTTTTCAGTCTCCTGTTGTGCCTCTGAACACAGATCCTTCAGGACCTCTCCAACAGCTGAGTCTCCTGACTTTCTCTGAAGCATTGGGTTCATTCTGGCTCAGTCTATTCCAGCTCATGAGTTGCTTTTTCCCATTCCCCAAGTATGGATAAAAGCCTCCTGGTAAGGCTGTCCAATAATTCTTTCCTCTAACTCCTCTAGACCTAGCCATACACCTAACAGTGACTCTAAACACAACCAGCTCCTTTCTTCTGACCATCACCATCCTCCATCCTCTTCCTCTTTCCTGGCCTCCTGGCTCCCAGTGGCAGCAACATCCCTCTCACTGTACCTTCTTCTGCTCCTTTTCTCCCTCCAAGCTTTTCCTCAAGCTTTCTCCCCTATTCCAAGCACAACTCCCTACCCTGTATTCCTCTAACCTTCCCTTGTCCTCTATTTAAACCTCCACTTAGCAGCCCCACTGTCACCTTCCCTCATGGCCAAGGCCCCACTGCTGTCCATTGGGGAGCCCTTTCACTCCCTGTTCCCTCCCGGATCCTCCACTTGGATGGTCTCCAGGATTTTTCCTGGCCCACTCTGTTATGGTATCCCTCTCTCATCCATCACAGAGCTTTTCCAGACCCTATCACAGTTCCCATTCCCCCCACCCCATAACTGACTTTCCCTGTGCAGCCACAAGTATCAGGACCTTTCCACCTCTTTTTCAATTTTAGCTTCTCTTCTTTTTTATTCTTTTTTTTTGGGGGTGGGGGGGTGGGGGTTGGGGAGAGCTGGCTTTATGCATTAATTTTTGATTG
>JAOXXN010000395.1:65824357-65846152 GCA_026770055.1 Myrmophylax atrothorax | reverse complement strand
GAGAGCTGTCTTTATGCATTAATTTTTGATTGTTTTTCTTGCTTTCCTCTCCCCAGGTCTGCACGTGCTGCCTTATTTCTGAGAACTAGCTGACTTCTCCTCCTGGCCAAAACCCACTTCTCCACTCCAGACCCACTCACCTCTTCCCTTGTGACAGGCAAATCTAATCTACCTTAATAGCACGTACTACATGACCCTAATGATCCCCAGCTATACCTGGCAACTGAACTGTCCTCTACCCACTGTCCCACTCCACACTTGCTCTTTGCATCCACTGGGTTCATGCCTGCAGCCACCCTCCTCTGTCTCTTCCATCCAAAGATGGAAAGTTTTTCCAGGGGAAGAAATAGTTTGGCAGGAATGGTAAAGAGCAATGCTGATAATCCTTGCATCCTGCCAGACTAATTTCAGTACTAGCCCATCTGGGTATGCCAGAGGGACTGGAAGGAGAGGCTGTACACAAGCACTGACCTTCCCCTGCCCAAAGTCAACCCACCTCCCCAGGCTGGTGACTGATGGGAAGGGGTTGTTGGTGCCAAGTCTTCGTCCTGGGAACACCAAGCATGCAGGAGGAGAAATGGGTTTATGGAGCCCCTGAAGTGTGTGGTTTGTTTTCCACAAGACCTTGCAGGTAAGATGGAGTTTTGGACCAGCAGAATTAACTGGTCATGTACTACAGTGCAGTCTCTGGAGTTTAATAAGGTACAAGGCATCAATAGGCATTCTTCACCAGGTGGAGTCTGAAAAATTAAGTTCTTGGTATGTGTTGGGAGCCTGGAGCAGATGCAGATTTGCATTTGATCCTTCTTTATCT
The DNA here is from genome assembly GCA_026770055.1 of Myrmophylax atrothorax. Lineage (NCBI taxonomy): Eukaryota > Metazoa > Chordata > Aves > Passeriformes > Thamnophilidae > Myrmophylax > Myrmophylax atrothorax. The sequence continues at coordinate 65,845,338 of JAOXXN010000395.1, read as the reverse complement.
CCTCTCCCCTGCCCAATATTTTCATGAAGCTTCTGGGGTATCATTAGCACCTCACTCTCCTGGGAGGGAACCTTGCCAGTTGTGTAAAACATCATTAAAGAGGGGTGAGGATGGCTTGCCAGCTGTGCACACACAAATGCACACACACATACACTCTGACTGCAAAACCTTCATGTTTTACTTAATGGCTCTGGCTTTGACACAAATTTCTCAAAGAAAAAAGTAGTCAACCTTCATAATAAAATGATGGAGCCAGGCCAAATAACCTTGCCAAATATGTGCTCCTAGCAGGCTGCACAGTGGGAAGCAGCACAGAAATCATGCTTCAACTTCCTGCATTAATCCTCCCTACACACCCCTGAGTGCTGAAGCAGCCCCACCATTGCCTCCCAGAAATGAACTCTCATTTCCAGAAAACATCACACTGTCCCCTCCCTGTTGCAGGGACCCCAGACACCCTGTGTGGGCACAGGTGCCCTCACGGCACAGGTCTAGACCATGTAGATTTGTGTACTGGGGAGCCAGGACAGGCTGGGCATTTTTGGCAGCTGTGTCACCGCTGGAGTGGATGGCGGAGGTTCGACAGGGTCCCTCAGCAGACGCCAACCTATCACAGCTCCAGGCTGATTTCAAACTTCCTTTTTGCGGTTTATGTTGCCTCGATTTATTCATTTCCTTGTAATTTACAGATAGACATCGAGGTTTGCTATATTTAAACAGTGCCTGTAAGTGTGTGGGGATTGTAGGTAAGCCATTTTATTTGTCAAGTGATGGTTTTAAAGGAAAGTGAGACTTTAGACTCACCCCTCAGTCTGGGGCTGTCTGTGGGAACGGGTGACCTGCATCCACACCCAGTGACACCAAACTCCCTCCCCAGCCCACAGGACACAGCTCCCAGCTCCTCCACCTTCCTGCCACCACCACCACCACCACTACCACAGAGAAGGCTTGTCCTGCCTCTCTATCATCAGCTGCACAAGGCTCAGCAACCATACAGGCTAATGAGTTCAAATAATAAAATTTTTAAGATGGTGCAATTCAAACTTCCAAGATTAAGTTATATTAGGAGTGGCAGAATCTCTGGAAGAAAAAATTTTGTTTGGTTTAAAAGGAAAAAAAAAATATTGCACTCTTCCTATGCAAACATCTGTCATTTATTTCACCATTTTCTTTTGGAAAGTCCATGTCTGGCAATGGTGCAGAGGACAGTAGCCTATGTTAAAAACCACAAAGCAGCCACTTCTCTGGATAGAGGGTCACCAAAAAAGTTTGGGAAACAATGAGATAAAGGGTAAGGACAGCAAGAACTCTTCAGACCCAGTCTGGGTTTTTCAGCTGTGTGGTGAAAACCCCCTTGCTCTAAGCAGCTCTGACCTTTCCTATTTCTTGGAGACTGACGTCTCTACAGTAGATACATGATGAGGTCACTCACCCTGTTTTTGAAGTCTTTCTCTCACTACTCCTTGCATGGGTTTTTTCTGTGGGAGGGGACAGTCATGAAGAGGGCTAAACCTCTTGATCATGTGTGAAAAAAGGAAATGAAAATGAGCTATAGGAGATGAAACAAGACCTGACCCATAACTTCAGTTTCCGAGGATATAAAAATTGTGAAACCCAGAAGTTTGAAAGGAAAAAAGTAGGACACCTAAGTTCTAAGAGCAATTTTATATGAGGTTAGATGCTCTGTGCTAGAAACGAAATGCTCAGCCTTTGCTTTTATGAGAGAGTTATGAATGGCTGTGACAGGAGTGTGAGAAACAATTGATTCAATCACCTCTCTGAGAAAAAGTAATTTGAATGTGGTGGCTTGAGCTGAGACAAGCGACATATCACCTTCCTACGGGAAAGCCTGGCATAAATGGTTGCCATGATTGTATTTTGCTGAGCAGGTCATGGTTTTGAGGGTGAGAGTCACAACCGGCAAAATGCAAGGACATCCTACTCACAATTATAGCAATTGTGGTGTTGTCTAGAGGCTAAGCTTCAAAGGTTGTGCCCCATCATGCTCGACACTGCACAAATAGTAAGAGGTCCTGTCTGCCTTTAGATCTTGCGGTCAGTGTAGAGGAAAACTGAGACAGGACTCATGAGAAAGGCAAAAGGTAGCCAGACCAACAACAATGTATTTAGCAATGCACATTACTAGATAGCTGCAACCACCAGGAAAAAAGGAAATTTCTTCATGGCCACATGCCAAGGCCAGTGCCTATATAAGACCAGGAGAAGGCATAAGACTGTACGAAATAAATGGTCCCTGATATATGAGTAGGACTCATCCATGATCAGAGACAGGCTGAGGCATTTTGGAGACAAACAGCAGAAGTGCTTGAACCTGAAATCGTCTGACTGCTGCCTGTGCTGCACTGGCCATCCCCAGCTAGGAGACAGAAACTGCATCTTGCAGAACTGAAGAAATCAGGGCTTTCCTCTGGCTGCCTAATCCAGGTTTAAACATCTGCTATTTACGAAGGAAGTGAGAAGGAACAAGACAAACAACATGGTGAGGATGCAATGAAATGTGCTTCATGCACGTGGGGATGTACACATTGTATTAGCAATGACATAGCTCAGAGAGCTTGGAAAGCATATTTCAGAGAAGATGCAAGTATCTTCTCTAACCTCACCAGATTTGTGTGGACATTTGTAGAACTTCCTCTGGTAGGTAATTTGTCAGACATCATTTCTGCCTGGCCAGGAAGGGGATTAAAATCTGTGGTGTAAACACAGGACAACCAGAGTCTCTAAGTTTTTTAACTTCACACATTTCTAGAGAAAGAATTCAGAAACTGGTCTTGAAACCAAAATAGAGTGAGCGCAAGGGTCAAAGATGAAAACACTTCCTGGGAATGTGGAGGGCACACATTAGCTGTGGCCTGTGAAAAGAAGTCACCTGAGTCTGTCTGTTCTCTTAGCTTAAAAGACAGAATTTTTTCATAATTCATCTGTCTTTTGAAGGGATCAGGAAGTGATAGCTGAAGCCTGGGAGACTGATTTGAGAGAAGTGCCCAGCACAGTCCCAGGTCTGGCCTCCGCTGGCAGCACTGTAAGCTGGAGTGGCAGAGGCTGCCAGCTGCCTGCAGAGAGACATGCATGGCAGCCGTGCTGTGTGGAAACAATAAAAATGCATTTGCAAAATGAATCCTTCTGTTTCATTGTCATTGTTTATCAGGGCATGAAGCTACTCCTGTCTAAGAACTGCAAACCTGGACTAGGCTCTACCTGTTTGTTACAACTGGCTTTTTGCAGAGCATCACCCTGTGCAGTGCCACTCAGACATCAGCTTTGCAGTCAGTCTCTGCCAGTGCCAAGTGGAAAACAAATCCAAGCCCAGAACCAAAGCATCTGGCCTGTTTTTCAGTTTCCACTCAAGCACAGGTGAGTGCTTTTTTCCTCTTTCCGATTGCCAAAAGGGCAACATTCAAAGAGTCTTATTCTGAAACACCTAAGTGAGCTCCTTCCTTGACTGTCATTTCAGCACAGTCAGGCCACTGGGCATTTTGCAGGCATTTGGCCAGTTGGCTCCTGGAGCTCAGCAGTGGTTGTGGGCTGCAGTGGATGTAACCACTCCGCTGGGATGCAAAGCGGATGTGCTTACCTGACTACACACCGAAAGTTCAGGGCTTGAGTGAGCTGTACACCAGCTGCTTCCCAACTGTCCCACGTCACAGAGACCTGTCAACTTCTCTTCAGAGCACACCAAACTCACAGTCTCAAATAAGTAACTCTCAGCCTCCTACTAGCCAGATCAGAGCTCAGATAAAAACTTTAACCTCTTGCTGTCCAAATTCATCTAAATTTGACATACAGTTCTGCCCGGGAAAGGAGATACGATTGTTTCAAACTACTTGGCCTCCTCACTGAGTACGCTTTCTCTTTCTCTGTTCCCTCCCCTCCTCCGACCCACAAGCACACACAGACAGTGATCTGAGCCTGTGCAAGAGAAAATGCTTTACTTTTTCCTGAAAGCCCTCTGCTGAGGGTGGTGTTTCCCCACCTCCACGCTGCTGACAAACGCTGATGTAAACACCATGCATATGCCCATCTAAAAGGCCACAGGGGTTTTCACGTGAATCCTGTGTTTTTTCCACAAACCCCATTACGCTGTATCTCAGCTTAAAATATATCTCCTTGTTTCTGGTTAACCCACAAGGCTAACACAGTTTACAGCAACAGGCAGAACTACTTAGCAGAACCAAATTTTGAATATAGGTGCACTTCTGGGACGAAATCCTTTCAAGAAACAGTTGTAACTGTACCCATATTAAAATCAGAAAAACCAATACTAACACAAATATTGTTTGGAAAAAAGAAACAAAACAAACTGCTATGCCTTTGGTGTTGACAGGAGTAAAACGTGTCATTTACAATGCCACTGAAATCATAACAGGAAGGAAGCAGACCTCAGAAACTATAAACAGACTTTAACAGAGGTAGGAAGTACTTCAAATGCTTTCGTGTAGTGACTGTAAAAAAGATACTAAACAGAGAAAATGTTTCCAGGTTTTCTTCTGGTTTGCTTTTTGTTTCCTCCCCTCTTCAGGTACCCGTAGTTACTTTGAACAGCAAGAAATGGTCACAAAAGTAAATGCAGCTTTAAAGCCCTCACATGCAAAAAAATTTATGTTACATACAATACATAACAGTTTGATTTTCCTTCTGCTCTTCCCCCTGAGGCACACCCCCAGGAGAAATATCTCAACCTCTTTGCTCAGTTAATATAGCCTTTGACTTGCATCTCTCTGCACTCAAACTCTGCACGTTGTGTTTGGCCAGAATTTGCGATGGTGCTCTTCCCCCTCCCTCTTCACAGCGACTGGCTTTAAATTATGCTACTTCAAGAAAAACAGTTAAAAGCTCATTCCAAAGCAAAAAATTATAATGCATCTTGATAGTATATGGAAGACTCCACAAAAAGAGAAAATGGCCCCCACCCCCTACTTTCAGACACTTCACAAATCTCGTAACTGTATTTCACACCTTGCTTGCTCTGTAAGCCTCTGCACCCAAGGACTCCTCTCAGGACCTCGATTTCCAGTAGAGGGGCTTCCTGGTGAATTCATTCCTACTTGTAACTTTACTATTTTAGCTCACTTTACCATCCTCCTTTTCACCCTTTCATTGTCCATGGGCCTGGAAACCAACAGCTGAAGGGTAACCTCCCTATTTTCCCTTTTTCTACCACCTGTGGTTAATATCACAGACATGTCTGTAAGCAAAAATCCTTACCTTTTGACCTTTCTCTGCACTTTTGGCTTAGAACAGAGTTCCCCATAGACACCCAGCAGTGCTGCCCAGGCTCACAGTGCAGAACTGCGCATGTTAGATTTGTCCCACTACTGAAAACAACACAGACAAATCCAGTTGGTAGGGAAATAGAACTTTATTCTAAGACATCAGCTGAAGCAATGAGCATATGAAGCAATGACCACAAGAAAAAAATTGAAAAACCCATGAAATATTTGTATCGTACCAGCTAAGTTTGAACACAAAAGTCCCTTTCTGTAAAATGTATGCACAGGACAAAAGCACATGTGGAGCTCTGAAGGTCACCTAGAGCACTGCATTTAATGTCTAAGAAAGAGGTGTCCCCCATGGAAATCTTTAAGCCAGGAAAAAAACTTTCAAGTAACAAAGCTGGAATGATCTGTTAATTCTGCTTGGCACTGTGGAGAAGGAGGGGGATAATATATCCCAGAAGAGTATGCATCTTTAAGATGTATAAATTCAAAGTCCCTGGAACACAAGTCTGCTGCCAGACCAAGTACCGTTTTTTCTTCCTCATTTAGGAAGTCAAGTGAACTATGTCTGTTAAGCATAGGGGGATCATGTTCTGGAGTTAAAGCTGCTAAGATTACACAGTCTGGTCACCAGCAAGGAAATTTCATCGACACACATACCCAACAGACCTCTTCTCTTTGTCTTTGTAATGGCACCTCATCATTAAAAGTTGAAAATTGCATCAAATTCTACAAAGGTTCAAACAAGTATTCCCTGACTATCTTAATACAGGAGGCCAAATGCTGCTCTCCTTGAGCTCTCCCTTCACATTCATTTCAGTACTGCTGGAAGAAAGCTGCAAGTGCACACAAAGAGCAGAGGTGGCTCTGTGGATGTCAGAGGTAGCTCATGCATGTGACATCAAAAAAGGGGTAGCTGGACCATTTCTGTGCTATTTGCAAGGTCTGCCAACTTCATTCTAATGCATATATACATACATATATATGTATAATGAGTAGTAGCTTTCAATCATAAGAAAAATGTAATTTATTCTTAAATCTGCTCTTTGGGAGTCTAGAATTTTAGTGGTTAATCCACTAAATTCATGGGTAATATGAATTGAATGGTCACTTTTCTTAACATAGTACCATAAACGCAACACTTTAGAAACTGCTATCATGGAGGCTAATCCAATAACAACAATGGCAGCAACAAAATTCATTGTCAGGACAAATGTCAGTCAGGCATTAAAAAAATATGTCTCTGAAGAATTGTACTGTTTTCAAAAAATACACTGACATATTCTATACAAGAACATAGGCATCACACTTATGAACCTAAAATATAACCACTTACATGTATTAGCTATTCTCAATAAACCATCTACATTTGCTACCCACCTACAGTAGCTACAGTTTCAAATTGGGAACACCACAAATTTATGTACTTTCCCTGAGATCAGTAATCCAAAATAAATAGCTCTGCAAAGGTAACAGTGTAAACTCTGGATTTAAGTTTTCCGTAAGTATCAGTCCACAAAACCCAAGGAGAACATTAAGCGAACGTAAACATAGCAATCATTTCGTCAGTTTTGAGTTATTCTCAGGGACAGCGGAACCCTATGTGAGATGTAGCATCCAATGCTGAAGACACGTCATTTTTATTGTACAATACAGTTGTCCTAGTTCACTTTCCTATCATTGAACCCCTGAACATATCCAGCTGTGATGTGGATCTCCAAATCGTGACCCAGATCTGCTCCTCCACTCTGCTCAATCTTTACAGTGCCTTTAAAGACACTCTTTCTGAGGATCTCATTCTTGAATAGAGGAATGGCGAATAGATCTGTGATAATCCTCTGGACTAGTCACAAGTTCTGGTAAATCATAGCCTCTCAGCAGATGTCCACTGTTTTGTTGAGCAAAGTAATACAGCTGCCTGGCAAACATTGGTTCAACCTTAAGAACAGACAAAATGTTAATCAGACATGTGACAAAACTTCACACTCCTCAGTTCTAATTTAAAAGCAAGGTTAAGGTACAGAACAGTTCTGCTTGCCAGAATCGGAGAATGATTTCTGTGTTCTCACTAATCTCTGTTTTAAGATAGGTCTTGCCTAGCCTAGACTAGCTAAGCTGTCAAGTGCCTTACTACCTGAACACACTCCTTACCTCCATGGCCTTCATTTACAAGGGTACATACCAGTGACACAAATGATGCATAAAAAATTGCAGCCCTTTAGCCAGCTCCAGGGTGTGAGTGATGCCCACAGGACACACATGTCCATGGCTACTCAAGGTGTTTAAACACATATGCAACATGCCAAAAGTCTTGTCTGCACTGCAAAGTACTTTAAGGATTTGAAATGCTAGAGCCCTCAAGTAGACTGAGATATATCACCAAATTACTGAGTTTGAAATTAGACTTCAACCTATCACCAAGGTTACTTGTTTACCTTCATTCAGGTTCTGGTAAGGAATCTGTTCAACCACCAAGTGGGATTTGTATTATTTAACACTGCCTTCACTTCTGTCTCTTCAGAAACCACCATTCCCTCTCACAGCTTTGGGCTCTGACTACAAATATTTAAGTTGTACACTGAGAACAAACATCTGAAGCTCTCCTTACTCAAGGGACAGACAGGCAGGATGACACTTCTCCACAACCCTCTCCAGCTGCTCAGCCAGTTCCTCCACATTAAGACATAAGCATGGTTTGGGAGGGAAAATATGACATAAGGGAGATGGGAGAAGGCATCAGGGCAGGTGAGCCAGACAGCTCCCATGGATGAGCCCACAGGTCAGAACAGACTAGAAGGTTGAGCAGGTTGAGCAATTGGTAAGGGGGAAGCAGAGCTCTGGAAAGAGCAGGAGGTACTGGCTCACAGAGAAGATGCCAGAACAGGAGATGGGTAAGAGGGCTGATGAGAGGAAGGAGAAATGAAAAGCTGGAAAGCCAAAATAGGAATGGAAAAGAGTTTAGGGAGAGTCAGGGATGACCAGCCATCTCTAACCAGCCATTGCACAGCTCAGGATGGATTTGTGAGCTTCCTAACTTCCACTCCAGAGACTTGCCAAGCAGCAGTGTGGCAGCACGAAAGCCACACAGCTAAGGGGAGGCCACAGCTTACAACAAAAGTCTGACTTGGGCCCTGTGCTGCTACTGAAGGGGATTTCGAAAAATTAAAAGAGACACCAGTTTTCTACCCAATAATGGCATGAGCTGAGCCCTGCCTCTAATGTGTGCATTATCACCTCTCTTGTGGTTTTATGGGCCAATACAGCCAATTCAGAAAGTACCTAGTCTCAATCTCCGTCATCACCCTCTCTCAGAGAGCATCCCGAAACACTAGCTTTGAGTGTGTGTGAACTGTGGTCAGTTAGCCCATGAGCCTTGCCAGCTACCTGAACCCTGAAGCTGCACAGGCAGTGCCTGCATCTCATTAAGGGCTGAGGTCCCCGAGATGCAAACTGGGATTCTGGAGCACCTTCAGATGCAGTGGATGTAAAAGCACCACATCCTGCACTGGCTGGGCAGTCCAAGGAGCTGCACAACTGGTCTGATGATAACAACACAGCCCAGCAGTTCCAGGGTGCATTTCAGCTTTAGCTTTTGATGGGATTTTCAAAAGATCATGAATGACACTTATGCTCTACAGAGAGGGAAAATCAGGAGCTCTGCCCTGCTGAGGGCCACCAGTCAGTCCTTGGCTGATCTGGGGATTAAAGCTTGCTCTGGATGGTGCCACATCTTCAAGAATTTATTACCTCCCTCACAACCTCAAAAGCCTGTCTGGCAGATTCATATCCTCCAAGGAATATGCTTCCTTTGGGTAAGGCAGAAATCCTACTTACATGGGCTGTAATTAGTTTCCTCTGCCTCTGTGGATCTGGAAATTCCTCCCCAAAGCACAGAGCGACTTGGTATCTCGGCAGTGGACGTCCATGGTGAGCAAAGGCTTGCAGCTCTGGGAAGAGAGAAAACACTGTGTTGTGGAATAACCATGGCAGGCAGGCAAGCACCCTGCAGCTGCTCACTCACTCCTGCCACCGGCATGGGGGAGAAAAACAGAAGAGCAAAAGTAAAAAGACTGATGCACAGCAGGACCCCAAGCTACAGCAGCCTCTGGCAAATTCCCCCATGTCCTGTTTTACTGCAGAAAACAAGGTCATATGGCAAGGAACATCCCTCAGCTTGGGTCAGCTATCCTGGCTGTGTCCCTTCCCAGAGTCTTGTCCACCCCAGACTGTATGCTGTGAGGGCAGAGTGAGAAACAGAGAAAGCCCTGACATTGCACTTGCACTGTTCAACATTAGCTAAAACGTCCCTGTGTTATCACTGTTTTGGTCACAAATCCAAACCATAGCACCACATGGACCACTATGAAGAAAATTAACTCTATTCCACCCAAAACCATTATAGGCTGTTAAGGCAGACTTTGTAGATGACCCTGGAGCACAATGGGAGAAGATAATGTAACTCCAGGAGAGGATGAGAGAGATCAGGAAAAAGACAAGAGGTACAAAGAAGACACTGAGTTTGGAGACTTCCCCACAGACCAAGGGGAGCTAGTTACAACACTGTAATTCTTCTATTTGCCTTGTCTCACAGTTAATTTCATATGCACACATCTTTTAATTGGTAATTCTATTGGACCTCAACAGCAGAATCCCAGGAGCAGACACTGGCAGTAGCCAGGAATCATTCAAGCAGCACTGAACCAACAGCAGCACTGAAACCAATGGCTTAGTAAAACCAGAGACTCAAAGCACTGCCAGGCATGAAATTCAGCCACAGCCAGACAGTCACAGAGCCACTGTCATCACTGTGCCCAGTAAGGAAAGGGAAAGGACTGTACTTAAGCCATGTACTGAGCCAGCAAAACAGTCAGTGTCTTCTGTGTTCCTGCACTCTCTTCACTAACCCACAACCTTGTGCAAAGTGAAATGGTCAAATTATATTATTATTCCAACAGTCAGTGTCCCCTATGAAAGGGGTGTACCTCGCCTTTATATGGTACTTCCACTTGGAAGAAAATCACCCATCTTGTGGACCAAAAGTTGTGTTTTAGACACTGCATTTCCATCCAGTAAAGAAAAAATTCCTTCTAAAGCAATATCCTTGCTAAACTCTGTGTTAAGTACTGTATTTCTACATAGCTGATGGATAAAGATTTCATTTTAATTTATAACACTGTTCATGCTTTCTGGAAAAAGTTGAAATTAATATTAAAACCAATGTATTATAATGAAGCACCCTCCCTGCTACAGAGGGAAAGGAGAGTCTTTGAACTTGACATGAAAAATGCACCTTTTCCCAAAATACACCCCTGCCATTTCTACTCTAACTGCCAACTTTTCAGACCAAGGTGTGAATTCAGTGGCTACCACAACAGCATCCCAACACTGGCTTGGACTACTGGTGTTACTGGGAGGGTCAGTTATATGAGTAAAACAATGCACAGCTCACGTAAAATACGGAGTAAAGCATAGTTTTCCCAAAAGTCTCCCCTAGAATCCCTAAAAAGTGCCATGAACTTCCTGGGGGTATGTTAAGAGAGAAGAGATATTTTTCATGGGACACTGCTTCTCTCTGTGCTGCCATGGGACAGGGAAGGATGATCCACCCAAGGCGAGTCCAACCACACTGCTAATGGGGAACTTTTTACTGTTCCTCATTTTACCTGGCCTCAGCAATTCTTCAAATCCTGAGTACTTATGGGAATGCCCATGATATGGACCTAGGGAGGAAAGCCCTTTCTTTCCCACTACCAGGATAATCATGGCTTGAGGTCAGCCCTGCACTTCTCCAAAACCCTCCACTCGCTCTTCTCTCCCTTTTCCAGGCCCAAGCACATCCTCCAACACCAAAGGGCTCCCCATGTGCCTCCACAAACCTTTCCCATCTCCTGATAGTCCGGCTTGATCCACCTCTCCTTCTGCCAATCCAACCATTCTCTGGCTGCCACCCTCACACTACAAGTTCTCTTCCTCTGTCCTCCTACTCTCCACCCAGCCCACTTTACTGCATTTATGATGCATTTATCTCTCTCCCAAGAGATCATTCCCCTGGTGTCTGATTTATTGCCATTTTAGCTTTCTCAGCAGTAGAGGTTTCTCAACATAGGCCCCAGTGATGCAGTACAGTTTGCACTGCAGGATCCAGCTCCAGAATGGTTTCCTAACATCTGTGGTGCATAATACTTCTGCCTCTGTCCCCTTCTCTGCTGTTCAAGACTCCCTCTCTTGGCAAAGACCTCTTGCCTTTCTTCGCAGCAGAGCCCCAGCTTCCTAAGGTGGGGGAATCCCTAAGCTTGCTTGCAGTCTGGGACCTCAGCACATTCAATTAACATGGAGATGTGATCCACCCATGGCAAGTCACTTACAAACCCATGGCAGGTCACTTACAAACCCATGGCAGGTCACTTACAAACCCATGGCAAGTCACTTACAAAGGCAGCCAAGCATCATCACATGCAAAAACTCACTTTGCACACACCGCAGACTGTGACTGCAACCACACACTTGGGTTTGCACAGGCACTGGTGCATGAGTAATTCAGGAGGGGTGAAAAATAACTCTTGCTGGGGCTTCTCTTTGGGGTTAGGTGTCTAAAAGGAGATGTCCTGTCAACCGTTTGGAAGAACCCAGAGTACATCTAAAAAACCACCTGAAGAAAAGGGAAAGGGATTTCCAAAACCATCATCAGGGGCAGAATTATACATCTTTAAATTAGCATGTGATTGAAGCCCAAGCCAATACCCTGACCTCAAATTCCCCTTTCTAACTGCCAATTCTCACATTCATACAAGTTTTTTCTCTGTAAATGCATTGTTTCTAGATGTTTTTTCTAGGACAGTGAATCAACTCTGGGACATAAAGTATGCTAAAGCTCCTGGTTTGGGTTTATTTTGTTGGGGTATTTTTTAATTCTGCAAGGCATTATTCCCCTGAGAGTGTCATGCCTATGCTGATGCTCTCTTCTAGTAAGAAAACACAGCAAATCACAGGCACATAGTTCACCTTTAGATGATGCCAGAAATATCAAAAAATGACCAGTGTGCATTTCTACCGGTAAGCTGTGCTCTGGGACAGCGACCATCTCCCACCAGTTTATCTGGGTGGACAGCTCTCCTCTCTAACTGCTCAGCTGTGCTGGGAAGTGGACTTAAGGCTTTGCCCCTCCCCTTCATGGACTGGAAAGAAAAGGCACTGTCCTAAAGCATGCCCTTGTCCTTCTGTACTGGCCTGTGCAAAACAAGACCTTTCCACAGAGCTCTGGCAAGGTAATGCATCTCCTTGCTCAGAATATTAGGCAATCCTGAAATTCCAGATCTTGTGAAATCCTTTTTACCTCCAAGATATCTTTTAAACACTGGCAGTCTGAAAAGAAGGCTTTCTACTGAAATTTGTATACTCTGGGCAAGACCTCAGGCTCGCTCTGGGTCAAGTTGAGAGCAGTGTGAGTGCAGATCACAGACCTACCCAGGACTTAGACTAGCAGATCCAAGAGCAGGATCCACTTTTCCATGTAACTCAGTTTTTCCTCCTTATGCTTCCTTCTTGTAGAACTGTGCGGGATTGAACTGAGCATCAGTTCACTCCTGCTGCTCTGTGCAGAGGCATTGAATGTGCACATAGTGCAGAAATTAACAGGACTATTCAGGATTCAACTACCCCTTGACTGCACTTGCTCAGAAGAATTGAGGGACAATTCTTACTGTAATTCATAAGGTAGCATGAAAAGAGCTACCCCATAAAGCCGATGTGGACAGCAGCCAGGTGACATCTCCAGAAACCATATCAAAGTCATAGTGGGAATTACCTGCTAAAAACTGCTGAGTATCAAAGAGCTTGCATGTTTGGTCTCGCTCCAGCTTGTTGGGTCGGTCACTGCAGAGTGCCAGAGGCCCATCCCAGTAGATCCTGCTTTGGCAAAGTCTCTTAGCGTAGAGGCCATCAGGTGCCATCCACAGTATTACTCCTCGTTCCAGGTGGTTCAGTAGTTTTTCTATGTTCTTCCTCTGGCTGTTATCCTCTGGATAAGGGAAGATAACTTGGTCCAGGCTGCTGACCTCATAACTTTGGCCATGGGATATCCTACAACCTTCAGGACTAGAAGTTGTCACCTCCTTCACCAGTATTTCACGGTAATATAAGCAGATGTGGAGTCGACAGTCTACAAGGAGAAACAAACAAACAAACAAACCAATGTGATACATTAGTATGGATGTTTTATGTTCCAGATCTGTACCAAGGCCAAGAGACAAGTCTGCATAAGATTTCTGAGCGTGGTGGTCAGCACCACTCAGAAGCTCACATTAGGCAAAAAAAAATATAAAGAATATAAATACTAAAACTTGTTGGGCATGGTAGCATTAATGATTGGCATTGTATTAAAAAGGCCACTGATGTGCAGGAATTTGGTAGGAACTGAAATCCCAAGAACTTCACATTTCCATTTAAAAAGAAAAAACTGCACAAAAAAAGTTGATGTTTGTCACATTTTCCAAGTTCACGTCACAATTAAACCCACTGGCTCAGTGCACTTCCTCAGATTTAATAAGGAAGTAGCAGTGTTTCCCCCCAGATTTTGCATAAAAGAGGCTTCTGCACAGGGGACCTGCAAACTTGCACTCAGCTGCCTGAAGAGAAGCAACTCCTGGTTCCAGCTCCAACAGGGCTGTACTCAAAATTCCCAGCCTTACTTTCAAGTGGCCATTTGGTCAACTTGGAAGACTCCTAAGAACTCACAGAGCACTGAAAATATATATATATAATATACCTCTGTGTGTGTACAATATATGTTTATATATGTGCACAAACACACACATACATACATACACACATACATATAGACCCTGATTCAGGGGAACAATCCTGCTCAAGCAAGCACCAAGCACCACATTACAGGTTTTATCCATTATTTCCATGAAAAGCTCATTCCCACACCTTTTCCCAGAGTTATTCACAAAGTCCCCCAGCATCCAGACATCTGCAAACCTGGCTGAAACTCCTTCCTTTTTCTTTCCCAAATGTCTTTTTTGCACCAGGAATAACAAAGTAGAGCAAAGCCAGATGGCATCAGCAGGACCACAAAAAGATACCCAAGTAACACCAATTTTTTGGGGGCTCCTCTCAGAGGGAAAACTGAGCCTTAAGTCACTGACTCACAGTTTTCAAACTCTCCTGGGAAGGCCTGATTTGGTGTCCCACCAAAGCAACCCAGCACTAATACTGTGAGCCAGTGAAGTGCTTCCATTAAGTTTAACCACCTCCATTCCTTGGAGCTGGGGCTGGAAGTTTTTCAGTATCCTGGAAATCAGAGGCTTAAGACCATACACCAAATTCATTAATTAAAGAGGTTTCTTTTTTGTTTGTTTGTTTTTCTTCTTTTTTCCTTTCATCATAAATGTGAGATGGTTCATAGGCAAGGCAAAACTGGGAGTCTCTTGCCAAGCTTCCCAGGAAGTCTGGGAGTTACAGACCTTACCTGACAGGGCGAGGGCTTCACCGGACCTTATGCTTGGCTCAATCGGGATGCCAGGAGTCTGGGACTCAGGAGGAGCACAAGCATAAAATGTTCCTGTCACCTGACAACCTGTTTGCACAAACAAAAGTCAGTGACAGCAGCCTAAATCCTAAAAGAAAAGCTAGGGCAGAGATCAGAGCAATGCAATAGTGAGTCTTTCTGGGCCCCAACAGGGACTCTCTCTCTTTCCACTTCTTCCTTAAAACGTCCTATTTCCCAATTTTTCCAGGTATGCCAACTCTACCAACCACTCCAGATGTTACTTGGACTGTGTTTTTATTTGGGTCTGCGTGAAATATTTCCTTACCATTTCAGTATTCCCCCTAGTCCTTTTCCTTACCTATCAGGTCATTCTATTAGAGAAACAGTTTACATTTTTAACTAGACCACAGTGCTCTTAAAAGTCACCTGCATAAAGCAATCCATTTTATATAAGGAATTTTACTAATGAAGAGTATAACAATAAAGTTGGGATTAACACTATTTAAATGTAGTTAAAGAAAAATGTGCAGCGGGAGATTATCAGGGGTTTTATTACCAGGACTACTATTAAACTGTTCCAACAGATGCCTTTCAGTAAGTGGATTATACCATGGGCAAGTGACGTTTTTCCTTGTTTCTTAATGTCAGTAAAAGTCTTTGAAGGATGATGCAAGTGAATTGCAGACAAGCACATGTTACCTTCCCCAATGGTAGAACCCACTACAATCAGGAGCTGGAGTGATGTGGATAAAAACCACACACATCTCCTAACATGTTTTAGAGCCCAATGAGAAACCAAATACCAGCCACAAACAACTGCCTCCAAATTCGGCAAAGCATCCAAACATGTTTAACTTCTGCAGAAGATGCACTTCAGGGCAGAGTTCATTCTGCAGAGGATGTACTTCAGGGTAGAGTTCATTCTGCTTGCTACACGGATATTTTTATTAGCAGATCGCTCAACTAAAAGCAAAGGATTCTGCCTAATAATTCCAATGTACTGCCAGCAAAAGTTCCTGTGCACTGAGAATTTACTTTTTAGCAGACTCAAACATTTCTCTGCACCAAAACCTCTAGAGAACTGTCCTCTGAAAATGTAGCACCTACTCTAAGAAGTCTTTTGCTTCCAATCTTTTCCCACTCGTCTGAACCAGCTGCTTCTCCTCAGAAAGTAAATGCCTGTGTCCTCAGGTGAGTTTTCCTGGAGGGGTCTAAAGCACATGGTTCTCTTTCTCTTATGTTTTATTCCCTGCAGGCTTCAGCATTGCCAGTTTTCAAAATTCAGGCTTTTTCCTAAGGATGCAGAGCTTGGAAAGCCATGATTATGTTAAGCTCTGGTACTGTGGGATCTTCAGGGAAGGGAACGTCCCTTTATTCCGCTTCTGCTGTACCAGCCCCAAGAGAGTCTCAACCTATGACAAGTTGTCCCACTGCTGCAGCACTAAAATAAAGTAATAATTCCAGCCTTCCTCTCAGTAGAATAATGCCAGTCTAACCAAGGCTGTAGGGAAAACCTCAGTGACATGAGCCTCAAAAAGTCCAAAATCAGAAAGAAAAGCTAAAGAACATATGTTCCCATTTGGGTTTTATCGGTGGTTGGTTGCCTTCTTTATTGCTCAAGGCTCTGGAGGACTTTGGGGGCTGACTTTAACCAATTCAGAGACTGCACAGCCCACACACCACACACATGGTGGCAGGGAATGCAAGAGTCAGGACAAAGGCTCTTGCCACAGACCTGTGGCTCTCTTTTAAGAGAACGCAACATTCCCCTCCATCCACTTCTGTTAATTCCAATCAAAGCCACAAACAATAAACCTGCAATCTGAGGTTCCTCAGCAAGCAACCCTGAACAGGAGTTCCTTACCATTTTCACAGCCGGGCCCTTGCCAGTGATGGCTGCGGGCTGGGAAGGGGACGCTGGCACACTGGTAGGGAATGTCAGGATGTGGCTGCTCCGGGGCAAACTCCCTCCAGTTCCGTTCATGGGGGACCATGTAGTTCGGTACCTATTCAATTTAACAAGATACTTTCTTTAGAAGGCAGCTGTCAAAACTAATGCTATGCATTGCATCAGCTTTCACATCTGAGCTCCTTGATTTTCTCTGCCAAAGCTCGTGGAGGTCTAAGCTTTGCCCAGGCCACACGAATGGCACTTCGCCACCACCACCAATGAGGCTTTCAAATGAGTTTCCCACCACTGGTGTAAATAATAAGTGGAGTGGAATAACAAAAGGCAGTCAAAGCACTGCTGGTAAATGTCTGCTTGAAAGAGCAAGGCTTCATTGGGTGCATCCATTCTGGCACCAGTAGAATAGCAGTGCACTAGTATCTATCATCCAAGAGAAAAGAGCTGTAACTCTGGGATTAACAACACCAAGGGACATCAACTGCCCTGTGGCCTCATCTGACATTAGAAAAGTTGCTTCTCAATTTCTCAGTTTCCATAATAAAGTTTCTTCACAGAGGGAACTAGAGACCCCCACGAGCAAGGACAGACATAGCACATAGCACAGAAGTTATGTTGCTCAATGTAGAAGCACCAAGCAAAATGCTTAATTAATGCCATACCTGGGATGGTAGTGCAGTGTAAGGAGATGTTATTGGAAAGGGGTGGTTCATCATTAATGGCTGCTCCTCCATGCTGATCTGTTTTGCCCCTATGTTCAACAGAGGGATGAAAATAAATTATGTCAACCACATCTTAAGGAAATATGAAATGAGCACGTTGAAGACAAATCCATACAACCTGCCATTGAACAAAGAGAGGACCAAAATGATTTTGGGATCAGCTTCCCAGCCCCCTCTTGCAGGCAGCTCCAGGATGCTATCTGTCCCACTGAATTCTCCAGTGATGTCAAGCCTTTGCCTCCCACAAGTCCTGCCTGGCACCAAGGACTTTCTGGAGAGCAGGCACTGCCACTGCCTCTGCCCTGGAGACTGCAGATTGGGCACTCTTCTCTCCCAGCTCTTTTCCCCACAGTATTTACTGACTGTCTGCCTCAAAAAACTCTTCCCTGTATTCAGAACCTAGATCCAACAAGCCATTTTTTGTTGCCTGTCCCTTGGGCTGCCTGCTTGGCTCTCACTACACAGAACTGGCAGGGAGGCTCCAGCTAAAAGAGCAATTCCTCCAGTGATGTGCAGGGTGCCTGTCTGCATCTTCTTGCGAGGGCTCCCTTTCAGTGCTCTGACTTAAATGCCAGCAGTCCTCCCGCAGACGCAGCCTCTAAAGTCATCAGAACAAGCTGCACTTGAGCCTTCATTCTGGCTCTTTAAAAGACTTAAAAAGACTGCAGGGCGATTCCAGAAAAGCACACTTCAGTACTCATATGCTTACAATGAGACATATTCACACTCTGTTACACAGGGAATTTGAGATGCTTTACCTTTTTTAGCTCCTTCTGGCACTATTCTGTACACTTTATAGGGATCTGAGATGTCCAGCTGGCTTCTCTCCACCAATTCTTCAAAGTCATTGCTCTTGTTCAAAGCACACCTTAATCTTGTCTTCCAGGTAGGGGGATCTGGTTTATCAATGCCCTCTCTGAACTTTCCTTTAAAAAGAGCCCAAGCCTGGAAACATTTCAGATAATCAAAAGAGCAAGAAAAAGAAAAAAAAAAAAGGAAAAAGAAAAACACAAAAAACGAATCAACTACAAGGTACAATGCTTGAAACAGCACGTATGTGTGTGCTCATATGTGCATGAATTTACTCCTTACAGGTTTAGGCTGAAAAAAAAGCAGCATGGTAAGGTAGGAAAAACAGTTTAGCAGGCACAAGAAAGGGGAGAAAACAATGCAAGATGAATGGGGAAACAGATGTGCTGCAGTCCCACCAGCATTTAGCTCCACACAGAGAAGTGCAAAAGGGAGGGCTGTCCCACAAACACAGGGCACGGCCAGGCAGCTGGCAGCAGCAGCCAACCAGCAGAACCAGCCTGCAGAGGTGGGTGGCAAGGACAGGATGGTGAGGGACATCGCAGAGCCTCCAGGAATCTCTCCGGCCCTGCCTATGTCCCACAGTCCCAATCCCAGGCTGAGCTTTACCTTGAAGAGGGCAGCATCCTCCTCCCGATTGTAGTCCTGCTTGCCAGCATGCTTCCAGGGGATGCGGAAGATGCTCTTCTCGTCATTCTCCCACACCAGCCCGGGGTACTTGCCACTGTCTATCTGGTCGATCAGCCACTGGCGGAGTTTCCCGTTGCCACAGCTCACTGAGTTCATCCCGCACTCGCCCGGCTCCAAGTTCATGCCACTCGTGTCAGAGGTTGGGTGGGGGGGTTTGGGCTGCCCCACCAAGCTGACCTCTCCACACACGTCCAAGCACCGGCTCTCTGTGAGGCTGGGGAGAGGAGGGAAATGGGTAGGATGCAGGGAGAGAAAAACCCACAGGTCAAGTGCTGAGCAAAGTCCCCACTGCACACACCACACCAAACAGTAGGTACTTTATGCAGGGGGGCCCTGGGGAGCCCGGGAAACACGGTACAGAGCCTCAGGAAACCGGGCAGAGCCCCCCACAGCCCTCCCCAGGCACTGCTCGTGCTGCAGACTTTGACAGACTTCCCCCTGTCCCGACAGTGTTTTGCATGAATACACATCGGTTGCTGAAATTTTCATAGCAAGTGACTTAAGGCACAAATCCCTTGTCGTGCTCAGAGGTCAACTGGAGGTTTACTTTTCGACCAAAAGAGGGGAAAATTGCATAAAATCTTTTTGCATATGACTGCATATATGTAATACTAGACACACACACAATTTGGAGGGTTTCCCATGCAGTTATGATTTATATGGCATCTATCTATAACATCAAAGTAGTTTTCACAAGCTCACTTCAGCAAGGCACATTCGAACACATGATGTCCTATTCATATCTACCCCTCCAACTTCTCCCAGCACTCATACATAGCAACATTCAAATCTATACATTGCTTAGACCTAAAAGTGGAAAGACAGCAACCCACGGAGCCTGGCATAAGGGCACTGTCCCCAGGGACGTGGGAGCTTGCAGCCCACCACATAGAGCCGTGGCTGCACGCAGAGGTGCCCACACGCAGAGGGAGCAGTGTGGCTCTGCAGTGATGGGCATCTGCTGGACAGGTGTTAATGTCAGGACACCGACACCAGCGATGGGGACCTGGCGTCAGGTTTGTCTCATTGATCTAAAAAAGTGCTAGAACGCCCGAAATCTTAGTTTCATGGGTTCCCCTTCCTACCTACGCTCCCCTCGCCTATTACATCCAACAAAAAAAGGTAATTCCTCACCCAGGAATCTTTGCCACTGAACACGAGGGGCCTTTCGGAGCCCCTCGCTAGACAGGTGCACATTACTATGGGCACATGGGCAGCTCCGCTCCGCACCCCTTACACCCCTCCGCAAGGGCAGCATCCCCCGGACACCAAACCCGGTCCCTCAGCACCTCCCTTGCACATGGTGCGTCTCAGAGGGCGTCCGGGGCCGCGGCTCCGCCGGCGGGACCCGCCGGAGCCCGTGCGAAGACTCCCAAAAAGTGGTTTTTCCCTCTTTGGCTTAGCACGAAGCGGGTCCCTCCCACACATTCCCGGGAGCCTCCCGAGCGCAGGGAGAACTGCCCCGGCCGGGGACCGGGTGCGCACCCTCACCTCGGGAGTACATAACGGGCGGGGTTTAGTTTTTTGCTTTAAATTAGGGAAAAATAGAATTAAAAATTAATATTTTTTTCTTAAAAAAAAAAGAAAGAAATTTTTTAAAGGCTGAAGGGCTCGCTCAGGTGCCCACAGCCACAGCAGAAGCCCCGACGGGGGGAAGCCCAGGCGTCCGCACCGCCCATCCCACTTCCCTCCCCGGCCCGCCGGTCCCGCGGCGGGTCCGCCGTGCCCGAGGGGCGGGCGGAGGGCTCGGGGGTTCGCGGGGCTCCGCCGCCGCCGCTTACCTGTGTCGCGGCGCCAGGAGCGGGCAGGGGCTCAGACGGGGCGCACGACGACTGGGCCGGCGCCACCGGGAAGTTTCCTTATATGATGGAGGGCGTCGTGCCCGGGCTGGGGGAGGCGGGCCCGGGCCCGGAGGTGGAGCCGGCGGAGGGGAGCGGGGACTTGGCGAGCTGGAAAACATCTGAGGCAGTGACACATACCCATTGCTGGTAAACGCACGCTGCGGGCGGGAGGGCGTGCAGCCCGGCGCCCTCTCTGCGTCCCCGCTGGGTTGGGTAATTTAAATCTATACAAACAGACACACACACATAAATAGTCCGGGGAAACTCCTACCTGTGAGAGCC
>JAOXXN010000395.1:65786740-65822196 GCA_026770055.1 Myrmophylax atrothorax | reverse complement strand
CTGGACACTATTATTGATTTCAAGAAATACAAAAACAATTGAGGTGTTAACATTTAATTTTATTTATAAAAAAATTGTAGAACGTATTAAATACAAACATTTGGAAAAAGCAATCAAGGCCTTGCTAGGATGCCCAGGAAGAGGAAGACAGAGAATCAAGAAGCTTACCAGATTTAGAGTTTTAAACTAGCAGAAGTAATTGCTATAATTTTTCACTGACATCTTTATAAATGGTGGCCACTATAGCAACCAATGTTATTATTGTCCTTTTTAAAAAACAGAGATATGATTTGCCATATCTTCCCATTCAACCACAAAATGCAAGGAAGCAACTTTTTCCAGGTTAAAAAACAGAGTAATAAATACTAATAATGCATTTACCCATTACCTACATTCTATAACACTAGACATTTGCCTATAATCACACATGGATATCAAGTTTAGCCCCCCCCCAAAAAAATTGATTATACATCTCATATCTGGATATCCAATAAGGTGTTATAAACTTTATACATTTTTCCAGTGAACATCAAAATGAGGACAGTGTTTTGAAGTACAGAAACAAAATAACTGAATGCATCATCTACAATACAAAGGCCAACTACTAAGAGGTGGATTGAGTCTAGTCATGTTCCAGATGGCTGGAAAGTCCTACAAATTGCCACTGAAAGGCTGGTTGGAAGACAAATCATGTCATGTTCTCAGTCTGTGTTAGCTCCTCTCCCTCTCTAAAAGGCTAAAGGTGAGAACTGTAGTTACTCTCTATTCTGCACCTGTGGTAATTAAGGAGTAAACTATCATTCTACTTGCTACATGGACAAACCACATGCAAGTTTTCTTGGACTGCTGTTGCTCTTATACTGCTCTTACATCCAGTATGTTCTTACAGACCACTAAACAAGATGCTGAAGCAAGGGACTACAGAAAATACCTCTTCCATCTTTTTAAAAAAGAGAAGCACTTTCACTAGCTGACAAAATGGCATTCCCTCCATCTTCGAATTTACCCTGTATCTGCTTTCAAGCTGCAGCCTAATGCACATTGATGTGGCTATATGGCCCCAAAGCCAAATTCAGCTCTAAAAAAAACCTATTTGTGGGACTGACTCTTTGGGGATAACCAAACTATTTTAAAAAAAATCAGCAGATTAAATCTTGGACACACAAACATCAACAGGTATCTCCCATTCTGCCTTGTATTTGCCAGAACAGCAAAAAGAACTGCCAACTTACCAGCACTCACAGGATTACTACTGAAAAGACAAGAGTGCCAGGAGTGTTATGGGATACACAATGTCAGCAGCCAGCTACAGGATGGATTGGCTGTAAGCCTGCAAGACCATAGGCAGAATACTTCTGACAAAGCTGCCCTTCAGGGATTGGCTGAAGTTGCCCTACATATCCTACTATGAATAGAGGGTTGAACAAATGGACCTGCATTCTGATCGTGTGTCAGACCCTGTTACCGAGGAAAATGTTTTCCAATTACCACGTCTGCTCTCAGAGCACAGAAGGGACTGCCAACGTGGACACTGCTGGGCTGGAATTCTTAGACAGTCAATTACTTGCAGATCAGCATCTTCAAGAACAGCTAAACACCTCTCTTACCAGGCAAACACAGAGCAATTGCTGGATATACCAAACAGGCAGTGGTTCATTTAGCTGCAAGCTTGAAAACAAGGTCAATTTCAGCACTTTTCCCAAATCCAACAATACCCCTTACTGCAACACAGTTATGATTATCCTGCTCCCATCATACTCAGTACACTTAAAGTACTTTAGGCAACAGTGCAATGAAAACCCTGATGCAGTCTTGAACTCAGATGATACAGGCCAGTTCCACCCCATTCCCTTTTTTCCTTTTAGGCAATTATTGATATGCATGACCTGCATTTCACAAGCCATAACATATTGGTTTTTAAATACTTTACAACAGATATTTAACAGCCAGAGTTTACTTGAGTCAAAAGCCTTGCTCCCCTCCAAAGAATTCACTGCCATCCAAAGCAAGTAGGAAATCACATATAGAGGAACCTTGTGAAGAATGGGAGGTCAGAGTACTGAAGAAAATGAAAAGAGACAACAGTCTATCCAGTATGCTGACTGCTTCTCACCCAGTGTTCAGGTTTTAGCATGATACATATCACATTTAAACAAATGAGGTGTTTGTTTTTGGTTTTCTATCTTGGCTGTTTGGGAGTTATGTTTTATCTTCTGGCATCTTCAAGAAGAGTGGGCCTTCCATCCTCCAAGTCAAAGACAAGAAATCATTATCTTGGCATCAGTGCCACCCCTCCTTACACCATCAGATATCAGTATGCATCCCTGCTGACATGTTTGAAGTTACACTTGAGTGAGGCAATGGCTCCATTTCAGAAACACACAATGTTACCAGGAGCAGAGTATGGCCCCTAGTTTTAACCTAGTTTAAAATATAATTTACAAATGCCTTCCTACAAATCTGATCACAGCAAAATATACAGTGGTGTTTAAATGGCAAGAAAGTTGAATTCCAACAACTCAATCTTTAAACCAGTGAGAAATATGGGCAATTTTAAAAGAAAACAATAAACTTCTCAAACACAGACATTTGTGAAATATACGCACACGCACACACACACACACATATGCACCCACCTACTTCACTCAGTGTCAGATTAAGATTACACAAGGCAATTTTCAAGGTTGCATTTACAACCACAATGACAAGAACAGCATTTTTGAGGTAGCTGAAGTCAAAGAGCAAACCACAGCACAAGCAAAGAAACAGGTGCTCGCACTCACACCGAGCCCACTCTTTGGAGACACGTTATCATGTGCGCAGGGGCGTGTGTGGAAGAGGCACGTGTTCCACGGGGAATGAAGTTCAGCAGCACTGGAGACCTGATAGACTGTTCTCCAGAGCAGCTTATGTTGGGAGACCAGATGCACAATCAAGGGACCACGGCTTAAATCACTGCACATCAGCTGAGCTGTGGTAACGGTCTTGGTGCTCTTGGTCTGTGGCAGTTCTACCGACAGCTCTGTCTCACGTGCACTGAAGCAAGTAGGACTGTGGTGGCTGAAGGTGTTATTACTCAGAGCTGTCTGTCCCACTTCTCTCCTAGAAGAAGCTACTGCTGGTAGAAGGGTATGTGTGCCCACATCTCACCTGCTCCAGCTTGCAGCTTAGCATTCAAGTTCAAGCCCACCTCCACAGTATTACTTGCCAATGGACTGTCAACAGGAGCAGGAGAGACACAGACCTCAGTTCCCTTCTTCAGGTGCAATAACATCTTTGCCACACCAATAGTGCAGAGATGCCAAACTGCCACAGTTGGAATCACCAGACTTCATCTTTCCAAGCCCTTTGCTAGCCTACAACAAGAGGAGTTGAGCTAACCTCACAGTAAATGCCAGGCAACGTGGGCACAAGGGGTAAGAGCTGTGGCTCGTGGACAAATTGCCTGAGCCAGAGCAACTGGATCCTGTCTCTGGACATAAACAGAGCTTGATCCTGCCCAAACTATAAAACTGTGTGAAACACACTCATACACATGCACACGTAATGTCATCAAGAAGCTTTCTATAAATCAATTGTTTGCATGGTTTACTGCTGAAAGTCTTGAAGATGGGATGGAAAACATGGCAAGATGTTTTGCAAAGGTAGAAAGAAAAAATTCGACCTCCTATGATTAGGTCTCTGTTGTGTAGTTGCTGTATGAAAGAGATGGCACAGATGAGAAGTTGTTATTCCATTGTCTTCCTCCAGTAGTCTGATGCAACTCTGCCTGCTCTTTATATTTGCTCAGAAGAGTTTTGGCTTCTTGCAGATCCTGAGAAGAGTTTTCCCCGTATTCTTCTTTCAGCCACTGCCTGAACTGCAGAAATTGAACATACACATACAGTATGATGAAACAATAACATGAGATTGATGGAGAAGTAATACTTCTCCCTGTCCTACAGAATTCCAAGAGCCTTTAAGACTATAAGCAGAAAAGCACTTCAAATACTGCATGTCCTTCAATAGCAGCACAGAACGCATAGGCACAGGAAAACATATTTGAAATCACTGAGATACCTTACATCTCCTAAATGACATATTTGTGGAGCAGCATGGCTGACTAGAGTAATATGGAGTAAGAAACACCTGCTGGGCAAGGAAATCCTGGACTTAAAATCTCCCTGTTCCTGCCGCACACATAAACAATACGATGAATTAGTGTGGAAACTAATATGATAAGCCAACTTTCCCAAGTCACAACAGGCTACAAGAAGGTTCAAGATCAGGAAATTAACTACTACTACAGATGTTTTACCTTGAGCTCACAAACACCAGTAGTAAAAAATATACTGTAGATACCCCGAAAGGTATCTGCTAGGAAGAAAAAGTCCAGGAGCATTACAAGCTAGAGAATAGGACCCTATATGTTACTGACATGAATGACTGAATATGGTACATGACAACAGATGTACCAGGTCCAGCTGGAGGTCAATCCAGACCTATATCTTGGTATGAGAATAGCCAGATGTAAATGCTGAGGAAAGAATCAAGCAATGGCACAGCAGTAATGCTGGGAGCTTTTCCCTGGCCATTTCCTTGGCTTGCAGCAATTTCCAGCTCAGGTGCTCAGAGGCTGAGGCAGTATCTTTGTGTTTGATAACAACAAATTCATTTTTTTGTCATGAATCACATTTTAAACCCACAGTTTTTTTACCACGAGATATCTGCATGCCAACAAGCTCCATAAGTACATATTGTATAACACTCCCCCTCCTTTTCCTTGATTTGGACCTGCCAACCGATAATCCCATCTCACAGGAAAGCGTGGAAATTTCACATGTTCACTTTCTCTATCCACTCAATTTTATAGACCTTACTCATATTCATATCCTTGTCTGTCACGTCCTTTCCAGTTGGATAATTTCAATCCATCTAAGGAGAAGTTAAATCCAGCTAAGGAGAATTCCAATTGAGGAACTGTCCAACTCCCGACAATTTTGTTGTGCTCCTCTGCAGAAGCAGCTGATAAAGACAGACCCCAGTTCTTTTGTCCCAAAGGGGATAATATTAATTTTCCAAACCTTAGTCTTCATAGCTTTGTTCTGTTTGGGGCTCATGAACAGCTTAATCCATAAAGAGCATTTACTAGGACATTGGGAGACAAGACCTCATCATAGTTACTCCCTCCCATTCCTAAGAGATTGCAAGGTCCTGAGTCAAATACAAAGCCTCAGGCTCCCATGTGGAAGTTTGGAGCAGGTACTACCCATGTTGTGACCCGAGTGACTAAGCCCCACCCTGTAAGACCAAGATCTAAAGGACACCATTCCAGAGAGCCCACAGGATATCATCACCCTGTAGTGGCACAGTAAAACAGCCATTCTGCTGAAATCTGAAAAAAGTTCACACCCTTGGCAGATGGCACTATTCCACTGAATCAGGTGTGTAAACAGACACCTGCTAAGGATGTGGTTGCTGTTAAGAGACAGTAAGAAACTCCAGCCCAGCCAGAGAATACAGGTGGATACTTCTTTTTGCAACCTACTGCCTCCCCCTCAGTGAAAAAAGACAGAATGCATCATCCATGGTGGATGAAAAAAGAGAGACGTTACTGTCTCCATCAGGCTATTTGCATATAGCCCTAATTGTCATTGCTGTTAGACCAAACCAATTAGAGTAGAAATGACTGTAAGGGAGGAAGGAGACAAGTCTGGAAAGTCCCTCTCTGACTTTTGTCTCTCAAAAATCAGTTATTCTACCATTTATATCAGTTCCAAACGATCCAGGAAACATTCAGTTACATATTAAAAAAAAACGCAAATATTTACAGTTGCAAACTGCATCATGCAAAACAAATGGTAATTTCTAAACTCTGAGCTTGCTGCAGCAGAAAGACAGGGATGGGATAAAAAAACCAACATCCTTTGCCTCGTGTATTTTGCTTTCCGATTTTGGTTTGCCTTTGTTGTTGTTGTTGTTCATTTTTTAATAAACACTATAGGCACAAAAGCCCAGAGAACAGCAACATGCTGAGCAATGGAAAATGAAGAGTAGGTTGTTAACATAAGTAGAAGTCACCAATCACCCACAGGGAGAAGGCCTTTTGCGTGGGATAGTTTTTTTCCGGAGTAAGAAACTATTTTTTGTTTTATGAAAACCACTTGGCAGTCCTACTCTTCCCTTAATTCACCTATTCCTACAAAGCCTTCCAAGGCTAATAAGAATAAAGGGTCAGATTTGAGACTGCCCTATACATCAGAAAATTTATTAAGTCTTAGGAATAGACGGTGCAGGGAACACAACATCTAAGCCATAATGAGAGAACCTAGTTTAACTCCTGGATAGGAAAGATTTCTGATTTTAATTTCTTTCCTGCCTACTATTCCAAATGAGTATGTTGTGGGGAAACCAACTATTTTTATGCAACTGGTACTAATAGGTTGGTCTTTCTGCTGCGTTCTGAGCAACTCATCCTTTAGTTTTTACCCCTCTAAAGGCATCGATCTTGTACTGTGTCTCAGCACGTATGAAGCAATCACTAGACTGAGAGCACAGCCAGGCAGGAGGTGTTTAGATGCTGTGCTTCATCCCTGCTCCAATCTAGCATCCCCTGATACCTTCAGTTCTATCTGTACCTCCTCAGTAGAGCAGCCTGGGCTAAGAAGCCACTCCCTCAAAGCAAAAACAGGGAGTCAGATAAACCACACAGACCACAAACTAATGAAAAGTAGCCCATGATCTGACTTGGAGCTGTGTTTCAGAACTCTTGTTTGCAGTTCATTTACCTGATCAACATCATGTTTTTCAAACTCCTGTAGCTGTCTCTGGAAGCCCATGTTTGGATTGGCACAGGATCTCGCTGCGCGGACAACAGACAGTGCATCTTCCCATCCAAAGTCTGTGATGGTCATGATGTAGGCAACCACCAGTGTTACACTCCTGGAGACACCTGCAAGGCTGCACAAAAAATGAGGTGCAATACCCTGAAGCAGTGCTGTACTTCACCTGTCACTTCTAACATCACAGGAGAGGAAGAAATATTATGATATTTGAGTTAAATGGTTTTGGTGCTGCTTTTTCAAACAAAGCAGAACAAATCTGCAATATGATTAAGCAAATGGGTTTTGAGTGGTAATTCATGAGAGACTGAAAAGGTAGAAACAAACATGAAGTCTTCACAAAAGCAGGAGATAGTGCACACATTCTAAGTTAGACTTGATTTTTAATAAGGCAGAAATAAGTCACCTACCACTTTCTTTCTTCTACTTATACAGATCAGAGCAGTGAAATAAGACTATGCCCTCTCTATCATGAATAAAGGCTTCAATTTCATGGGGGCAAAATGAACTTTAACTGAACTGTTAAAAAGCACATGTCTGGTTGCTGGAGTTCCTCTTTCTGCTATCCACTGCACTGTGCAACTTCAACTCTCAGGACTTCAGTTTCCCCATATGAAATGCTGGGATAGAGTAAGAATCATTCATTATGCCTGGCTGGACAGTACTGGACAAACTCAGAACTATTACTATTAAGAGTATAAAGAATGTGTTTGAGTTACTTTTACCAGAGTAAAAGGAAAGAGTTACCAGACTTTCAGTCAGCCTTTCAAGAACATTTTATGTTTCTGAAATCTTCATAAATTTAAAAATATGGGTTTTTTAAACTCTATCAGAATTCAGACTACCTATTCCTGTTTCCCTTACACCAAGACTGATCAAATGGCTCATGCCCTGCCATGAGTCAATAGCAAAGTGAGGATTTATGCTCAAGGCCTGTGTACAAGTCTAGTGTTCAAATCACAGGATAACTCTCATTCCAGATACAGACTCAGATATGTCACTTGGACATACAGCACAGAGACTACAACCAATAGCAGAGAGCAAGAAAAAAACACAGGGTGGGTTTTCTTTTTCTATTCTCTACAGTCCCAGGAGCACCTCTCCAATCAGAGACCTGCTATTAACAAATGCAACATTTGAATGCTTCAGCAGTTGAAAGAAAAAAAAAAAAAAGAGGAAAAAAATCAATTTCTCTTCAGTGGAAACTTTTTTAACAACTCTGAAGTCACTCTAACAGTCAGCTGTTAGGGAAACTAAGCAAATTATTAGGATTATAGAAATCACATTTTAAAATGCAGTGATTAAAATAACGAGAAATAAATAATATGTCTCCAGTCAACACATTCCTAGTCAAATCAATCCTACAAAAATCAGACAGGGTCAAAAAAAATTTCTTGGGTTCCTTTTATCTCCAGGCAGCTGCCCAAACCCCAGAGACTCAGAAGTCTTAGCATGAGGTTTTAATAGCATTTGCCAATCTTTTGAGGCTCTGTGAATAAAGGGGGCATTTCAGTCCAAGACGATTTTGCTAAAATTATGAACATCCAAATCAAGGTAGAGAAACCCTCAAAAAGTTTTTTGTAGCAAGCAGTATACATACCAATGAACTAAGCAGCCTTCACCTGTGAGCCGGCACTCATGGATAAATTTGATGCTCTCCCTGAAATGCCTTGCTCTGAAAACAAAAGCAGAAGGGGAATAAAGAAAGTGATCTATTTAGTAAAATCACTACTTAGAAAGAGAGAAATATATCTGAAAGCTCACTTAATGCTGTTTCTAGAATGTAGAACTATACAGAAGTCCTACAAATTAAAAGTTAGTGTCTGCCAATGAAACACAAAACACACTGGCATACTTATTCTCCACTCTATCTGAATAAGAAACCGATATTTTAGGCACTACAGTGTGATAAACATTAACACTTTATTCTGATGACTGTCAAGTCTGTATTTTGGTTTGGGCTTTATTCCTCTTTAAACTAGAGACTTGACCTCACATGTCCTCACGTATGCTCAGATGTCAGATGGAACTCAGCACAATTACATGAACACTTTTCAAGAGATATTGTTTCTCACAAAGAGAGACTACTCACTATCCAAACTCACACTTTGATTTGACCTCCTCCTTCAAACCATGTGCTACAACATCTCCAAATGTTAGGACTTTCTTCCTTGCAACACGAAATCTCTCCCTTTTGTCCCTGCTGTGAAAAAATTCTCAATTCAAGCCCTGCTTTCTTCAGGTCCTTCCAGTCTTCTCCTTTCAGACAGCAGCACCACTTCTGCCTGCCCTTATTCAGGATGTCAGCCAACTCCTTCCTACAGCCTACCTTTTTTAAAGCAGCAGAGGAGAAAATGTAGAGAAGACTCAGCTTACAAACCTTAAGATTTGTCATCTAATTATCCTTTACAGTGCCCCTTCATTTTAAGGGGGGCAAGTCTGCAGGTAATAGCTGGGCAGCTCAGTAAACATGCAGCACTGCCTCTTTGCATCCCAGCCTCAAGTTGCTCACCCTGCCATTCTGACTGGGAAGCCTTTGGGGCTTCCTGTAGTTTATCACAGGTGCAAGCAGAACTCAGCTCAACAGAGCTGGAGCTCACTATGGCCTTTGAGTGCTCCTGCAATTTAAGCTCACAAGCAGTAGCTAAGTGGGCAGCATGGACAGAGGAAAGAGGTTCTTAAGGGGCAGTCACAACCAGGCTCATTAGCAAAGGCAAAGGTGAAAGAAAACACATTGCACTCAACACGATGAAACACAACGTCCTGTATTCAAGATGTTTCCCCTCTCTGGGTGAATACTATACCACAAGGGTAAAAGAAAAAAACCTCAGCCCAGCACCAGCAGCCACACAAAAATCAGGAATACCCACATAAAAGGAAGCTCCCCTTCCTGCCTAACAGTGCAGCTGCTGCTACTATAAACACTCAAGACCTGGAGGACAACACTGATGCAACAGAGTGACACTGCCTGTGGAACTTGCAAAGACAATGGCATCTAAAGCTAGAATATCCAAAAACAAGGATCCCAAAGCCCAGGACTCCTTCTCCAAGGCAGTTCCTGCATCGCTGGATACAACACGGAGAGCACAGTTGGAGAAACCTTGAGAACTTACTTGGAAAATCTCAAGGCACGATGCAATCCCAAGCTTTGGGGCAGCATGTCAGCTCAGGGTTTTATGTTTCTCAAGGAACTGATGAAGTATGTGGAATAAGTGAAGACAGACAATGCCTTACAAATGCATTTGTACTCAGACTGTCACTCCAAAACACTTTCACTGGCTGAGTTCTAAATCACAGCACTCAGGTCTGCCAGGGAAGCACAAGAGACTTCACACAAACAAACTTAAAGGACAAATGAGATTTTGTCTGTGTGTGCAAGAGGTGTTGCTATTACACAATGAAGGAGGTTTAGCTGAAGTTGAAAGAATTCAGTCAGATTCAACTTAGGTTAGGTCTATATTGACAACATCCCAATCTTCTCATACATCCATATTTTCTCTTTCTCTCTAGAATTTCTGGCCAAGAGTACAGCTTCAAGCACCACTGAATTTGCTTCAGTCATTCAGCACAAGTTTTGGTTGGACACTTCAGTGCTTTGATTTGAAAAATATCTGTGACCGAGCAAAACACCTTTGTAAGGTACTAAACACAGTGAACTCCATTCACTTGGTTTTCTTTGTCCTTCCTTATTGCTGATGCTCAGTCTGCTGTCAAGTGTAAGTGTTTAGGCATTCTTGAAAACAAGAAGAGAAATTGCCACATTTAGAATTAGTGCTGCTCTGTAGATCCATGGCCTCTTCCTCACCTTGAGTCAGAGAAAAGGAGAAATGTACTCTTTCACAATCCCATTATATCACAGTCTCTCCTGGAGCCAGCAGACACAGTTGACTGTCATTTTCAAAGTAATGGTAAAGACATATTTACATGAAAACTAATACTGAGGACCAGTTAGCTGTGTGGCAAATGCCAGACACAAAGAAGAATGGCAAGTCTTACATTAACCACAAAACAGTTGATTATCATCTCTAACAGGAAAGCACTTGACAAATGTGTTGATTTGCAGCCTATTTGTTGGACTTCGGGACAATTTATTACACTGTATCTGGCTTTTACATCTCCCAGCTTAAAGCTGAGTCCTGAACTGCATCATCTTCACAGAGGGAAAACACCACAGGAAGAACCACCAGTACAACGCCCCTACCAGCATGTTGTAAAAGTCACCTAAACTTACACATTAGCATGCTGTATAATCCAAAACTAGACCTCCTTACAACACCAGAGCTACATTTTCATTTGTATCTAGTCAGACTTCTACAAATATTTATAAAGGTTAAAAAGAGAGCATTCAAATCAGACAGGACAAAGCATCTCGATGTTTCTTTCCTTTGGTAACATTAATGCAATAAAAATCCACCAACATTTCCTCCTTCAATAGGTCATCTGGCTTCTGTATTATCACCAATAACTGCCTGACTGTGGGAGGTCAATTCCTTAGAAACATGTAGCTGAAGACAATTAAATGGACTGGGAAAGGAAGGGAAGATTTGATTTCTATAGAATTAACTTTTTAGTGACAAGTTCTATAAGAGGTGACATTTCTGGAGCAGTCACTGGCCCAAGGTAGAATTTTCACACACCAGGGAAAACATTGATATAACATCTAGGAGGTATCTTGAGTCTCAAAAGTAACTGCTTGCTTCCTGTACTTGGTAGGGGCAGAACACAGAAGCAGAATCAAGCTTTTAGTCAATGTTCACACACTAACAGGGGAATCCTTTCTATATTTCCATGGCAATTCATCCCTCTGAGGAAGAACTCCACTAAGAATCTTATTAGCAGTAAATGTGCACTATACACAGAAGGAACCAGAAGTTTCCTTCACAAACACTAAGCTCAAGTGCATTAAGAGCTCACAGTCCCAAAATTCAGTAGGTAAAGGCTTCCAACTGGACCTCATCAACCTGCTAGCAGTTGCAAAATATTAGCAAAGCTTCGACAAGCTTGCTGATGCAAACAGACATGACAGCAGTGTGTATCTGGTTAGTTGTGCCTGTCAACCATTGCTAAGAGAGTTGCAAAGGATGCTGCTTTGGTTGTTCGGGTTTTTTCCTGATACCAGCAGAATTGCTCTTTTGAAAGAATAGGGTAAAGATGTTGCAGAGGGATCAATTCCTGTTCCTGTTCCCCAGCTATCCCTCCCTCCACAGTGGGCACAGGCAGTATGGTTAACCACTCCTAGGTAAGGCTGTGCCCAGTCCTCACAGGCTGAACAAAGACAGCTTCCTCTTGCTTTCACAAGATTGTATGCACAAAGCAAACAATGTTGCTATTTGTGAGCATCATAATTTGATTTTACTTGAAGACCCGAACTGTATAAAGCAAAAAAAAAAAAGAAAAATCAGTTACTCATCAAGTTTTATTTTAAGCATGTATCAGAATTAAGAATGTATCAGTATTAGAAGCAATGACGTTTGCTTGAAACCACCTGATACCAAAGCAAGTATTTTAGATGCCTGCAGCATAACAGAAACAATACTCATGCAAATATTCTATCTTCTTACTGAAGCTTTAAGAGTCTTGGTACTGTGCCAGACAGCTCAAACACAGGAGGTGGTTTTTCAATGTAACTCCTTGATATTTAACACTGAGAGAGGGGCTGAATTGTACACTGATTAATGTTCCTCATAAATGCCATCTTCTCTGTTTCCACTCCCAATTGATCAATCTCTACTAACAAAGAAGATTTGCAAAACGTTTTCAGAAATGCTACAGACCTCAAAATGCCAACAATAAATGATCCATGAATTCTTCCCTTTAATCTCGTATTTGTTTTCCCTCTCAAAAGGATTTTTAAAAAAATATTTATTTTTATTCATTTTAAATATTGAGGCCATGGAAGCTGTCCATGACAAAGGCAGTTAACTATCTGCACTCTCACTAAACACCTGCCTTGAAATTTAAGGGTTTGGGTGTTTTTTACTGGGGGTGAGGGTGTGGTGCCTTTTTTTCCCCCCTTCCCCCTAAAATCATGTCAGAAATGCAGAATGAAAAGGCAAATCATAACACATCAAGTGCCACACTGGAATCTTTCTAGATTATGAGAAACACATACTCTAAAAATATCCCCCGAAAGCATGAGCCAGAAAATTGCTGTGATATGAGAGAAAAGCAGTGCTGCATTTCCTTCCGTACCTACCAGGCCCCTTTCAGGTACTTGTTTCTCTACGAAACTTGGGTGCAGGATGTAGCTGAAACCCCTCTCACCTCTCCCCAACACTGAACAGTGAGCTCTAGAAGAAAGGCCTGGTCACCATCCAAGTTTTCTTGTTTTGATTTCTCCTTGCAATCATGACTTGCTATGCTCAATTAAAACCAAGGGTAAGACAATTAGCGTTACATGAACATTAGCAGAGATGAGAAAGAGCAAGGCTGGGACACCCTAATTGCAGTCCATGTATCCTCAAGATGAGAGTGTGGGCAGAAACTCCGTGCCATGAGAGCTCACTACTAAGGGGAGCAGGGACTTCTGAGGCAGTTCAAGAAGTCCAGAGCAGTTTCAGGGGCAGTTTGCACACTGGGACTGTGTTTTTAAGGTGCACTGAGGAATTTATTTCAACCCTTGAAGAACCATGATTCACACCTCTTTAAAATATTTTTGCTAATGGCTGGAGATAGCACAAACAAAAAAGAGGAGCCAAGTAAAACAAAAACAGTGGCTAGAATAAATTGAGGCTGAATTAGGAGCAGACTAACTAGGGAATTCCTGAACTTTAAGGCCACAAATGGAAAGTGTTTACAAACGGAGACTCCTACAAACCTTACTCACAAAAAGGAGGGTGAAATAAAGTGCTACTATGTTTTCTTAACCAACTAAAAACTACATTTATGTAATACTCATGAGAGATTAGAATCAGATCTTTTGGCAAATTGTAAAACAGGCATCACAGTACTGGGGGATTTCTGGGGTTTTGTGATTTATTTTTAAATACTCACAAGTTCTGCGAGGGTGAGTCAGCAGCAGGAATGCACAGATACTTCATTCCCTGTATAAAGAAGCAAAAAGGAATGAGAAGAAAAGACTCAGGTTAAATACATTCATCTACCCAGGGACAAGTCCTGC
Source organism: Myrmophylax atrothorax (assembly GCA_026770055.1). Taxonomy (NCBI): domain Eukaryota; kingdom Metazoa; phylum Chordata; class Aves; order Passeriformes; family Thamnophilidae; genus Myrmophylax; species Myrmophylax atrothorax. The sequence goes on along the minus strand of JAOXXN010000395.1, from coordinate 65,808,255 downwards.
TCCAGGCTGGTGCAATATTAATGATTTTGAGGAAGGAACACTATCATTCACACATGCAGAGATTGTCTCTATACAGTCAGATTTTAAAACACTTGTTTTCACATCACCTTTGTTGCTAAGACACCAGCACATAGCTTAGTCATTCTTCTTCCAAGGCCAAATAGTGAGCTTTTTAAAATAGAAGCATCTTTATTAAAAATGCCTAAATCTCTTTTTGAAAACGTTATTGTTCTTACACTTCTAGTAAAACGAAGTTACATCTTCTCCTGCCCTCCCTTTCTCTAAACAGACCTACAGCCTGAAATCGTGATATGCAAATTTTTTTTATTCCATGCAATCATTTTTCTTTCAAGTTGATAAACCAAACAAAATACATTTCAAAGAAGAAGTAAGTTTGTGGTATGGATTTTGTCTTTTTTTCTTTGGGAACCTTCAAGAAGGACAACCGTAAAACTCATACTTTTCTTTCACAATTTGTAGCCTGTCTTTCTTAGTCAGCTATCATAATAAGTTATAAGATCAGTTAGGGAAGTCAGATAACCATTTCTGATGCATTAAAAAAAAGTTACTGGGTATATTTAAAACAACACTATAATCATACACTACTGCTTTGCATTGTCAATGCTCATTTTAACTGTCTTTTTATTTTCAAAGCTTGCTTTGCTTCTATGACTGTTAAGAAATTGAATGCTTGTGAAAGCATATTTAGCTGACTTCTCAAATAGGACTTCCAAGAAAACAGCTTGCAGCTCAGTCACAAAAAAAACCTAAATCATTCACTGGAACTCTTTTGAATTATCTCAGATGCAGAGTTATGAATTCTCAGATGCACTTGTAAAGATAACAATTCAAGCAAAAGGGTCACCATAAAATGAACATTATTTTGTCTTTTTTAACAATGCACACCCCTGTAATAATCCCACATGGTCCACACCACACATGGAAAGTCACACATTTATCTACAAGAGCTGCTTTGCCAACGAGGTGAAACACATCTACCTACCAGGCATTACATCTGCCAGCTGGGAGGAGGGGAGGAATTTTCACTGCTCAAGTGTGATGGCTACCTGAGGCAGCATCTCCTCCAACACCTTTGCTTTGCTGGCTCAGCAACCTCTCTTTATTTCCCCTACACATCCTTTGTTTCTTCACTTGCCACCTCACACCAAGGAGCAATCCCTTCTATAAGAGATCCTGACACCATCACGTTAATCCGCTGCAAGATGCATGAACTTCACCACTGTCAGAAAGGTTGTGGTGATACCTCACCCCTCTATCTTCATCACCACTTACACACGGTACCAGTGATTTTCTCAACCCAGCAGAACTCCTTCAAGCCAGTATCTTCTTCACAGACACACAGATTTGAGAGCCTGCCCTGTCCCCACCATGCCATTCCTCACAGTCCATCCATTCCCAGCATGCCACAGCCAGAGGAGAATTGCTTCTGTCTGTGGCCTTCTGATTTGGGGTAGGCAGAGGCAGAGCAGGGAAGGCTCTGCAGACAGTACTTAGCATGAGATGGAGAAGTGGCAGTGCCTGAGGAGGGAGAGGCGCCATCAGGACAGAATAGAGCCAGGGACAGCACATGTGGCATTTTGCACGAGAGCAGCATGGCAAAATGCAGCCAAGGAGAGAGAATAAGAACTAAGTCACTTTGAAAGCCAAAGCAGCCTGAGGCTGGAAGCAACAGCATCAGCAAGCAGCAGTCCCTCCTGCCTTGTCTCAGGAGAAGGGATGCCTGCTATGGGAAACCAGGATGGCTCCACAGCCACAAGCTGATCCACAACAGCTTGCACAGACACATTCATTTAGAAAGACAATGTGGCAGTAATATATACAGATACACTGCTGAGCCAAGGATGAGAATTATATTGTGACAGATTAATTACGATAATAAGCACCTTGTATGACACATCTGAGAGGTTTACCTCGGACACTGGTATCACTTCAACTGAGTCACTCCAGTAAAATGAGGGCCTCTGACCTGAAAGTAAATTTACATCCTACTCTTTCCCCAACTCCATGCCACTGAAAAATTGAAAACTGAGGGTAGGGGATAGGTTAACTCTGGAGTGCAATATGCCAGAAGGTTCGCTCCCCCAGCACACACTGACGCAAGTTGTTCCGCAGATTTCAGAAGCTACGGCACAGGCTGAGTGCCTTTCACAGGCTGAGTGCAGAGGGGCTTTCAGATCATGTTCACTTTAAAAGCAGAAGTAGCACCAGCTCAAGTTTAATACCCACAATGTTCTTTTTTTTGTCATGGCTGGCTAGTTTCAACTACTGCAGGCAAGCATGAAAGCAGCCTATGAGAGACCACACATGGTACTGCATGGCTCATCCAAAGCCTGATCCTGGACATCTTCACCACTTAAAATTTTCAGTGAAGCCCACAGCACACTTTTCACTACCATGCTCACAAATGCTCAGCATCAGCCTATTAGCCTTATTAACAATCTCCTGCCTGAGAAGCTTTATTAAAGTTACTGGAATTTGGTATTTTGACCGATGCGTGTCACCTGTGTTTTTGGAAGGCTGTGGTGATGGACTCCTCCCTGTGAGGAAATAATCACACACTCAACTCAGAAATAGTTAGAGGTGGGATTTCAAAAGTACTGTGCAGTGACCTAACCCAGCTCCCACAAAAATCAACAGTGAAACTCTCAGTGACTTCAAACCAAACACAGTTTGGTCAGAGGTGGTAACTCCTGAGGATCCCACCCTACCATCAAGTTTTGCTTTTCTTGGTGGAAATAATAATTAAAATAATGGAATCAAATATAATTCATCATAATTGGATACCTCAAATACAACACCATCAAGACTGTATCAGCCGCGTGTTCATAAATGAGACTTGGGATTTTCATGTAGATATTCCCATGCTGATTGCTGGAATTAGTTTTTCCTCACACTCACTATATAGACTTCCTTTCTTAAACATACTAGCAATAGGAAGATACTTCATTACTGAACTCTGCTGTCTGTGACTCTTTCTGAAAAAAACTACTCAGGATCAAAATATTTGTATATTTGTGCCCCAAGACACTGCTCTTTCCTGTGCACGTACCCTGCAGATAAATTCGAAGAACTGTCCCAAAGGGACCTTTCAAAGAAGAACAGTTTATGCCAAGCAAACAAATAGCTACCTACAACATTTTAGGTGGGGTAGTAGCATGCAAGAAAGACAGACACAACACTCTTTTATTACCTGGAAGTTTGTTTGCCATTCTGAAACTGCAAAGCATAAAATGTTAGGTGGCAACAATCACTGAAACAGTGACTAAAACAGAACTAAATCAGAAGACTGTTCAAGAATCCATCAGGCAGACCAGCTCCCAGGGAAAATTTTAACAGGCTTCAAACTGGTAACTAGTCAGCAGTTTCATTAAATAAACTTGAATCTGGTTGCAGATGCAATATCTCAAATTGAGCCAAATCTGTATATCAATAAAGATGGAAAAACAAATATAAATTTTATGTCAATGATATGGAAGTCTTTATTTATTTCTTTATAAATTAACTGTACTTGGTTCCCTAGGAATGACAATTCTCTAAAAATTATTCAGCAAAGGAAGTACAGAACAACTCCAAACAGGTATTGTACCACTTCACCTACACACATTGAATTAAATGCTATAGAACTGCTACTCCTCCCAAACCTGGTATTTAATCAAAGCACAGGGAAAAGCTTGCAAAGCATAGAGAATGATGAAAAGAAAAATACTATTTTAAATACTGAAGTAATATATCACCTTTATTTATTGAATACTGCTGATAATATATTGTTATTCAAACACTTTGTTAGCTGACAGCTATGTCAGTCCTATCTTATCTCTCCAAACAGGCTTTTTCCCACATTACCCCATTTAAAAACAAAAAACAAACAAACAAAAAAAATCAAGCCAACATTTTCAATTACACAGAATCTGTATATGTTCTCAGGTAATAAAACATTACATACATATGGAATGTGGACAGATCCAAGTTCCTAGGTCAATGAGATTGTGAGCAATGAGAAGCTTTTTTCTGCTCATCTTCATTCACTACTACTTTCCACTTGTTACTTAAAAACATTGCTCACTTTCCTTTCTCCATCAATCACTTTTACCACCAAAGACCCCTACCTTCCAACACACACACACTTCTCCAAATCTTTTGCCTATTATTCACATGGTGATCCTGATGCCCTCATCGAATAAAAGCAGCACTCCCACTTCTTTTGATGTATTCATCCTTTTGACATTGTCAAAAAAAAACCAGTAAAATAAAATATAATTTACTTTTTTGTTCTCTGTTTCAGCAGAGTAACCACCAAAACTAGATTTCTGTCTCTCTTAGGCCCTGAAACTGAGTGCTACAGTTAAACCGATACAGTGAGAGCTAACAAAACTAGAGCAAGTCTTCTGATTTCAAGATTGTCAAAGTTGAAACAAGCGAGAGTTAAGTAAAATTTCTAAAATTCACTGTTATTTGAGAAACAACAACAACACTTGCACAATTTCATCACAGATTCTGGAATTAATAAGTCTTTCTGCTGCAATGAATATCAACACATTAAAACCAGATTTAGGTGCTCACATACATAGAGGTTTTACACTACAGTTAAGGTATTCATGGAATTGCAGTTATTTTCAAATTTCTAAATATTTTATATCTATTAAGGTTGGAAACTGAATAGTTATCTCACATTTGGAAAAGTCAGTAAGACTAAAGAACAAGACTTTCCCAATATCACTAGCTTTTAAAAAAAGATAATTAAATCTTGGTAATTAAATCCAGTATTTCAATCAGTGCCCAGGAATGTAACAGTCTAGTTTAAGGAACACCGTTTCTGTTCTACTTGCCTTTAATCGATTTAAAAAACCTCTAACTTCATTTAGGTTTTTCGGTAGAACATACAGAATTTTGCAGTAGCAAAATGACTTATCCTTAAGTGCTAAATGTCAGATAATGGGTCAGTGACTGAAAACGGGATCTCTCAAGAGCACACACAGATTTAATTGCGCAATACCAAGAATAATTTCAGCTCCGAATAGGCTAAAGTACAAAAAGTACTGTGAGATAAATGCAACACTTATATGGACAGTTACTCCTCTGCAATGATCAGAGATAGTCTGAAGCCATTAAGAATGATGCCTAGTTTGATGACACTCTAAATTATACTAATATACAGCTTATATGTGAAAGAAAACTGTCCAGTGATTTTTATATAAAACAGAGTACTCCTGCAAAACAGTCTACATGACAATAGGAAGGGCTAAAAATGCTACTCATTATGTCATGTTTAGTAGGTTTTCCAAGTAATGCTTTTACAGAGGTTTTCCAGAACATTGTTTCCTTCACTGCTGTATATACATTTCTCAGGTTCTAGTTAGCACTGGAAGCCTGAATCTAGAATTTCAGATGTCAAAAGGTGAGGAGAGGGGGAAAGAACCTCAAATTACGTTTCTGTTCTCCAAGGGCAGAGTGTGGGGGGAAGGGTCTGTCAAAAAAAAGTTTAAAAAGAGCAGGATTGTATTTTTGGCATTAAACGTCTCTATTTAAATTTATGTAAAGACACAATCAACGACTTCCAAGAAATTTTTTTTAAACATAAACCCCTAAACTTAAATTTGTGAACTGAGATGCAAATAGAAAACCTCCAGCACCTGGCAAGTTCTTTCAGGTTACTCAAAAACCATGTGTTAATTTGAGTTGCCACATCAACAGATGAGGACAGGAGGACTTTTTTTTTGTTTAAGGGCATTTCAGCAAAAAAGCTAAAGTAGGAAACAGCCAGCACGAAGCTCCCTCAAGCCAAACCAACAAGAGTTTATAAAGGGTTTTGTCCAGTAATGCACCAAAACTGAACCTGCTAAACTGAAAACCATTCAACCGTTTGTTTGTCCTTTCAGTTACTTTCTGTAGCAATCACCATTAGTGCTGATTTTATTAATGACTCACAGAAAATGCATTTGTGTCTCAGCCAAAAACAACCACTAATCGACTTTAGTGAACAACAGGCTTAGGTTTGGTTTTGAAGAATATTATAGATGAAATAGCAATTACATGAATAGTATGAACAGCAGCAAATGGGATACTCCTGAAATTGAATTTATAGATTTGAGTTTTTTCATCAGGAATAATACAGTAGAATTATACAGTAGTCAGAGTTTTTTGCAATGTTGATTCATGGTTTTCTTAGGAAGTAGTCTCAGAGACACTTTTGAAGAGCTTGTTATAATTAAGGCTGGAATGTGTCAATCACAAATTTAAAGTGTCATGGTAAAGCCCTCGTTCCCCATCTCTCCTGTCTAAAATTAAAAGAGGGAAATGTTGAAGACTTAAGGATTTTATTTTACTTGCATGGAAAGCTGTACTCGTTTTTTCCAATTCTAACCCTGAATTGCAATTCTAATCTGGCTTGTCCGAAGGAATGCAGAGTGTGAGAAAATAGCAAAGAGTTTGCACTAAATTGTGGTTTATCTCCTTTAGGTCACACCAAGAATATTTACAGGACTACATACTTCAGCTGAGAGGAAGGACTTTGCTAATCTGCCTTGACTACATGACTTACTCAAGACCCCAGGCATGTCAGGGCATATCTAACATCTGAGCACTACCTATCACACTTCATCCCTGAGCCCTCAAGGGGATTTCTGAGTACTAAAATAAAATATATCCCAACTGCCTCTTTCTTTAAGGGAATGCTGAAACATGATTACTACACCTCTGGAATACACTTGCATTACTTTTTACAAGGGCACCTAGTGACAAGACAAGGGGGAATGGCTTCAAACTGAAAGAGGGCAAGTTTAGATTACATATTATAGAAAGAAATTCTTTACTGTGAGGGTGAGGAGACACTGGAATGGGTTGCCCAGAGAAGCTGTGGATGCCCCATCCCTGGAATTGTTCAAGACCAGATTGGGTGGTCTAGTGTAAGGTGATCCTGTGCATCCATGGCAAGGGAGTTGGAACTAGGTGATCTTTAAGGTCCCTTTCAACCCAAACCATTCTATGGTTCTGTGATTGGAAGCATGGGTTAACACAGTCTCCACATCATGTCCTCTGCAGGGCAGGTCACAGAACTTGTCCTTGTTCTGGTTAACACCATACCCAAGCAATAAGAAACACCAGGTGTTTACTGGTCTAGACATGTCTCATGCAAACAGCTCACCACTGAAAGCTTCAAGCAGTCCTCATCCTCTCCTCCCTGCCCCTACAGGAACGTGCTGCCCTTGACACAGTTCACGTGTGATGAGCAATTCAAACTGTGAACTAATTCAGTGCATCACCACAGTAGCCTCTGCAAAGGGTACACCATGATGAAGGCCTGGCCTGACACACTTTAAAAGGGGCTTTGTGGAAGTCTGTTGGTGGCTTCTTAGTGGGCTACCGCTGTAAGTTTTGAAAAATTAGTCAGAGCTCCCAACTTCACAGGCAGAACCAATGCCAGACAGGGCATTACTTCAAACTAGAATCATCTAGTGCCGCTACACCTGAAAGAAAAATGGTAGCTTTTTTGCTCAGCATGGTCTTCTGAAACATCTCATAAGGGGAAACCCTTACCATGAAAAGGCAGTGAAACATCATAGAAGAAAGTTAAGGTTTTTGTTAGAAGAAGGGCTTGTACACTTTCTCTTGAATTTAGCACAATGGCTGACACTCGACAGCTTCTAACTGGGGATGTAAGAGTTTAGTGCTATGGATGGAAATACAGCAGTCTGACAACTAAATTATTAATTTGTAGAAAAGCAATGACCTTACTATATGATATTAGCAACTCTAATTTTGAAGGTTGTTGCGCTATCTCCCTCTTTTAACAGTTCCTGTAAGTCTTTGGGTTGGATACTGATGACAGCACAGTCTTTGCAGAGAACATGTTGCCCAGTCATAACCCAGCAGGGACTTCACTCGTCACGTCACCAAGATGCAATCTGCATATAGGAAAGGCCTCCTACAGTTCTTCTGTATGCTATCCAATATTGTATCACAGTTTTAAGGGATGGGCTGTTCCCACCTGCTGACCCGCATCTGTCCAGAATAAGCATTTAAAAAAAAAGGTATGGCTGATTGGTTTCCCAGTTTGTTCCTATTTAGTTATTTTGTATCGAACAGTGATGCTTTTGAATCCAGACAAATGCTTTCTGGACTACTATCTATGTGAGGATAGTCCTCAGAAAGTGAGGGATGAACAGACTGAAAACAGCCCTGCAGAGAAGGACTTGGGGCTGCTGCTGGATGAGAAGCTGAAAAAGGCCCAGCAATGTGTGCTTGCAGCCCAAAAAGCCAATTGCATCCTGGGCTGCATCCAAAGCAGCATGGCCAGCAAGTGAAGGGAGGCAGTTTTGTCCCTCCACTCTGCTATGGCGAGACTTCACTTGCATCCAGCTCTGGGACCCTCAACACAGGAAGGACATGGCCCTGTTGGAGCAACTCCAGAGGAGGGCTTACTTAGATGACTTAATGGATGAAGCACCTCTCCTAGAAAGAGCTAAGAGAACTGGGATTGTTCAGCCTGCAGAAGAGAAAGGTTCAGAGTGTCTTAATTGTGGCCTTCCAGTATACGAAGAGATCCTACGAGAGAAAAGGAGAGGGGCTTTTTACAAAAACATGCAACAAGGACAAGGGGGAATGACTTCAGACTGAGATAGAGTAGATGTAGATTAGATATTAGGAAGAAATTCTTTACTGTGAGGATGGTGAGCCACTGGAACAGTTTGCCCAGAGAAGCTGTGGATGCCTCATCCCTGGAACTGTTCAAGGACAGGCTGGATGGGGCTCTGAGCAACCTGGGATAGTGGTAGGTGTCCCTGCCCATGGCAGGGAGATTAGAACAAGATGATCTTTAAGGTCCCCTTCCAATCCAAGCCATTTTATGAATCTACAGAACAAAGGACTAAAGCAGCTTTCAGCACTATCAGCTGAGGAAGTTGGGAGCATAAGTTTTTTTCTTTTTGTTTTAGCACAGGTTAATAATATCTGTTATACACACACAAAAATTATTAAGTCAATCCAGAAAGTGCAACCATGAGAGAAAGTTTTCTTTCTATCACCAATTTCCCCAAACTGGATAGAAAGAAAGAATTAGAAAACTTAAAGATGAGGCAAAACTTCCCCAGTAGTAAACCTCATCACATTAAGTGCTAAAAGCAGATATAAGTTTCTACAGTCAAAACCAAAATAGCTGCAAAATACTATCCACAAACTGTGCCAAGCAGATTACTTGCATTGTGCCAGAGCTGCCAGTTCAGTTCTTCTATACTAGTTCAGTTTGCTTTCCTTTCCTAAAACATCTGAACATGTATAATCTAAAGATCAACTGTAAACTTGCAAGACTATCAAGCTCAGCTAAAACTGCATTAAGATTTATAACACACAGACAAGCTTGAAAAATATGAAACAAGATTCCAGACCTTAATGCAAGCTGATATGAATGCATTATCTATACTAGGTCTGCAGACTATGACCACTTGATCTTAGAAACATTTCTCAAGTTTTTTATGGGTGTTTAGTAATTTAGTTCTTCACTTCCTCCACAGGTCTGGATCTACCAGCCAGTCACACCTTTTTTTTTAAATTCATAATCTTGATCCAGCACTTCCTCTTGTGATTTTCCCAGCTGCAAGCTTCTCATCCTTAACACCTTATAAAACAGGTATTTCACAGCATCCAGCAGAGATAAAACTGGTGCAGAGAACTTACACGGCTTCACTGTAGCATCCTTATTTTTCTACAACTTCTCTTCCTTACACAGGTTTTGTTCATGTTACAGCATCTTTTCATTGCCTGTATTCTATTACTGCATTTGACTGTTTACTCAGTGAGTATCAAAGATTGTTCTAAAAGATTATCACAGAGTTTTTTAACTCTGCTCTTCCCTTTCAGTTCAGTTCCTCAGATACTGAGGATTTCTACTATGAAAAAAAAATCAGAATTTGCAGGGAAAAAAGTACCTAAAATTCTTTATAAGACTACCCAGCTAAGAAGTTCTTTATTTCCAAAGACACAGTTCATTTAAGTTATGCTGGCTGCACAAGATAACAGCCTGGACAAGAAAGATCATAGAATCATAAAATATGTTAAGCTGGAAGGGATCCATCAGGATCATTGATTCCAGCTCCTGGCCTGGCACAGACACCCCAAGAGTCACACCATGTGCCTGAAAGTGTTGTCCAAATGCTTCTTGAATGCTGTCAGGCTTGGTGGTGTGACCACTGCCTTGGGGAGCGTGTTCCAGTGCCCAACCACACTCTGAGTGAAACGCTTTCTCCTGATATCTAACCTAAACCTCCCCTGACTCAGCTTCATGCCATTCCCTTGGGTCCTGTCACTGGTCACAAGAGTGAAGAGATCGGTACCTGCCCCTCAGCTTCCTCTCATATGGCTGTTGAACACCACAATGAGGTCTTGTCTCAGTCTCCTGCCCAGGCTGAATAAACCAACTGACCTCAGCTGCTCCTCGCACAGCTTCCCCTCCAAACCCTTCACCATCCTTGTGGCTCTCCTTTGGATGCTCTCTAATGGCTTCATGTCTTTTTTTACACTGTAATGCCCAAAACAGCACATGGTAGTTTAGTCAGAAATTAGCTCTTCTCTTCCTCCCCCATCCCTCCACCCACCTACCATATCAACACTTTTAATTAGGCAGTCATCAATTCAGGAAAAAAGAGGGGAAAACCACTGCTCTGGAGACAGCATGTACCAGATTAAGATGATATTACAAACAGCATCACAATACAAAGGAAAAACAAACAGATAACTGTGCCCTGAGGGTACTCTGGTTAACTATGCAGAGTGGGAAAAAATAAACATACTGAAAATAAACCAAAACAAATATTTTGTAGCAACAGAAAACAAAGAAAAAACCCTGTCATGCATACAGAACCAGCACACATACAAACCAGCACACATACAAATTAATGCAGTTTGTCATAAACAGAGTGAACAACAGAAAGCTTCTGTGGGAAGGGAGAGGACAGGAATGCCCCCCATAAACTCTTTTTGATTTAAGATCTGCATTACTGTGATTGTTATGATGTCCACCAGGTGAGTACAGCATACAAAGCTTCCTGCAATGCAGCAGTAAGTAATCAGTTTGACAATGATAATACTGTAAAAAAATTAATGCCAAAAGAGTCCACAAACAAAGGAGACTGGTAATGGGATTCACACATTTACTAGATGAACCCTCTGGTGCAGGTCAAGAGCAGCAGTAAAATTACTGGTAACTGACAAACGTGTGGTGGACTGTGTGAAAGAAGCTGGTAGTTTCAGTACATTTCCTGACTTATGGACAGGTGTCTGCAGTGCCCTCAAAAGTCATTACAATTGTCACCTCAGACAGACCAAGGGCTGTGAAATGATCTGGCTATAGAATGCAAAACTCAAAGACTTCTGTAACCCAGCCTTACCTGAATCAACTTCCACATGAAAACAGAGCATGTGAGAAAACCCACTGTTGTCTCTGGAAATGTATTTCAGCAATTACTAACCCTCACAGTTAAAGTCTTGCTTACTTTCAGTCAAAAGCTGTGATGACATTTGCCAGCCACGATGGCATGCAATTCTGAGGTGGGTTTTCCCCATGGGAACCCACGGAATGCCTATCCATCTGTGGATAATATCTCTCTGGGACAGGATCTGAGCACCCTTCTCACCATAGGAACTCCTACCTTCTGACCATAGCACCTCTCCCTCCCCCAGGACTCAGGCTGCTTCTTCCTTCACTACACACATCAACCTCTGCCTGCTCTAACATGTTCACATTTTTCTTGTGCTGGGGTCTCACCAGAGGGCAGAATACAGGCAGAATTGTCTCCCTCACCCTGCTGGCCACCCTGCTTTGGATGCAGTGCAGGATATGTTTGGCCTTCTGGGCTGTGAGTGCACATTGCCAGGTCATGTCCATCCTCTCATCCACCAGCACCCTCAAGTCCTTCTCAGCAGGGCTGCTCTCCATCTGTTCATCCCCTAGCCTGTATTGATACTTGGGGTTGCCCTGTCCCAGCTGCAGCACCTTGGACTTCATCTTGTTGTATCTCATGAAGTTCCCATGGGCCCACTTCTTGAGCTCTGTGGTCTCTCTGGATGGCATCTCATCCCTCAGGTGTGTCAACCACACCACTCAGATTGGTGTCATCTGCAAATGTGCTGAGGGTGCACTCAATTCCACTGTCTATGTCACTGATGAAGATATTAAGCATTACTGGTTCCAATACAGACCCCTGAGGGGTACCACTCATGACTCATCTCTATCTGGACATTGAGCCATTGAGCACTACCCTCTGCATGCAACCATCCAACCAATTCCTCATCTGCCATAGTCTAGCCATTAAATCTGTATCTGTCCAATTTAGAGAGGGATGTTGTGGGGGACCATGTCAAAGGTCGAACAGAAGTCCAGACAAATGACAGCCCGTTGGATGGATCCACACACACTATTATTTGAAACACACTCAGAGACATGTTTCCCCATCCACGTTTCAGTGTCTTGCATTCTGAACAGAGATTTTAAAACCTGAACTAGCTGAGAAATAGAAGAGAAAGCAGGTGGCAAGAAACCTAATTATTGTCCTCTTATATGGCTTTTGTGTGGATGTAAAAAACAGCTGTGAGTGTTCCATGGGCAACCATCCAAAGTGCTGTGGAGGAGCCAACTCGATCCACCAAGGCTACTGCCTCTGTGGGAGCACACATGGAGCTGTTGGACACCACTCATACTCATTACATCTGAAATAACAAACCTCCTCCATAAAGCATGCAGTCCTTTCTCTTGGACATGCTACCAGTTACCTACAGGGGTTTTTGTGAGCTAGATACATATATCACAGGAATCTGCACCTTTAAACTACAAAATGCTTACCTAAGTGGTTAACATCCTGTATAACAATGATGCACTTCATTGGAACAATAGCCTTGGAATGCTCTCTAAATATAAATTAATTTCAAAATTTTTTTTTATTACAGGAAAAATTTCTTTGAAACAGTTTATACAAAAAAGAACTTGCAAGATAGTTCAGGCCAGATTTTGGCAAATTTCTTCCAATGTAAATCACTTGAAGCCTTACAAAACAATTCTCTACCTTGCCCTTAATGCAAGCTGCCCATGTGCAAAGTGATAAAAAGTCTTAGAATCCAACTGATTTTTACACCTTCTTTTTCCTGTTATTCCAGTTTGAAAATGCACAATAAATTCCTAAGGCCAAACTTTGATTATGAGCCACCTATGAATCAGACAAACATGAGGGTTTGTAAATGATTATTGAGATCATATCCGAAACCAAATTTCTGCAAGAAAACTCCTTTAAAGTATATCTCAATAGGCACATACTATGTAGCCTAAACAAATACAGTACTTCCTTGTGAAACTCTTCAATCATTTTCTAATAGCTTACCAACTTATGAGGTACTAAAGCAACTTATACCTGAAGACTGCAGTACAAAAATCACATAGGAAACACACCTTTTAAAAGGTACTGTGAGCATTTCAAACAACCAAATAAAACCAGTCTGTAACATCACACAGAGGGGCTTTGCTATAAGTTACTACAGCAGAAAATAGTTTTACAATCTGCAGAAAGTTGGTGTTCACCATATTTGTTTTTAATTTTTGAGTATTGAATTCTTGATTATGAACAACGAAGCCAGATAGTCATTTTCATTCTGTACACACCAGCAGTGGGTACAGAATCAGTACTTGTGATACAGCACTTTAAACGCTCTATCAGAAGTATTATTGCCTCAAAACAGAAACTTCAAAATCTGTAATTGTCACCTCTGAGAGCTAAATTATGCATCCCTATTTATTTGTTCCACAGACAGCCAAAAAGGGCCAAATTCTCTTTGTTGACATGTTACAAAAACACTACTGGCTTTTCAATGTCTGAAAACACTCACCTTCCTCAGAAAGCTTTGTCTAATGAAGTATTTGTAGCACTTACTACACGCTGACTAGGGAATACTTGAGATAAAATACTGTTTGCAAAAGACAAAGGCAACTATCACAGTTGAAGAAAAGGCAGCTTTTAACAGGTGATCAGCATTCACACAAATACATACAAACAAAATAAGGAATCTCAGGGAAAATATATTCTCTTATCACTGCAATTACATGTTTAAAGGTCCAAACAACATCAGGTGAATTTCTGAACACAAATGTAACCACTCCATGAATGAAATCTGAGGAGAAAGGTGATGAGAGATACATAGGGAAAGCATTCCCATTTGATTTCAGTGGGCAGGAGAACAATCCCCAAGCACAAAGAAGATACACCAACTGTAAACAAACCTACATACAACCTGGCAAGGATGTAAACAACAAAGGAAGTAACAAAACCAAAGGGAAGTTTTCTAGGCTCTTGTTCCTAAACAGAACCATTCAGTTGCAATCACCACAGTAAGACCATGATTGATAAAGTAATTAAAATAAACTCAACTCCCAAGCAAATGGAATTTGAAATCCTCCCATACTTTAGAAACTAAGAAGTTTCAACAGTTGTTTTCCAGACTACCATCACATAAAGGATTACACTCCATGCTGAGAAAATCGAAGGCACAGTTGGAAGAAGGAGTGATTAAAGTAAGTCCACCCTCAACCAGCCACTGCCTGCTCCCATGACACTGTAACTTTTGAGACACTGTTGTGAACCAGATTGGGAACAGATCTGGGTAAATATAATGCTTCATGGCTTTTGTGGTAGTAGCTAGAGGAAGAAATGGTGACTTGGTTATATTTAACTCTCAAAAGTTCCCAGATCTGTTTGCCGTGCAGCCTCACAAACAGATGCACCACCACACATAAGGAGGTGGTGTGTGGGCTGCCAAAACTATCACCACCACCAGAAACACTGGCCTGAGGCTGCAGCTGATCTGTGCCATAATTAGTCTCCCTACTTGTCTAATCATCATAAAACAAAACAATCTTCTATTCATTTTAAAGACCAGCACCCTAGAGGCAACATTCTATCTCCCTTACTCAGCACAAATGTTTATCTCTTCACCTAAGAGCACTCTTGAAATTCAGTCTATTTCAGACTTAACAAGCATCAGGCACAACAGAATTCAAATGGACAGTATAACAAAGTCAACAGCTAAAGCTCTGCTCCGGCACATTTGTAAGTTCAAGGTCAACCGTGAATTTATCCTTACCTTGACACTGCTTTTAATTGTGATACACTGGCGATACCTTTTGTTTGGCTTACCTACTGACTTGCCTGGGAGAGGAGAAAATTCTGTAGTTTAAGGACTGAGTTCACTAGAGACTTTTTACATGAAGAGAAAGAAAAGCAGAGATTTCCAGCAGCATACAAGGGTAACACCAGCAACAGCCTTACCCACTGTTTTGCCATATTTCATGAGAATTGGAATGCAGGGAAGGAACGAACAAATTTCAGGGGACAATAGTTCCTGACATAAATCAAATAGCAGGATTTTAGGGTGTGGCAAAGCCCAGCCAAACTCCCCTCCTTCCAAGGTAAGCTGCTGTAAAGAAGAAATCATAACAGTCCAACACAGGAGACCTGTAGCCTGGTCCCAGCTCAAGGTAATGCAGCAAACGCAGGTCTTTGGATAGGCTTCCCTTCAGCAAAATGGGGAATAATACTTTATGTTGAAGTGTTGGAGACTGCAGATGCCCTGCTATATTAGATGTATTATATGAGGGATCACTGGTTCCTCCTACACTCCAAGTCTAAATAAGACTATTTCACCTGGAAAAGGGTTGCAAACCTCTTAGACAGCCATCTGCTATAGGGATTCAAGAAAGGGGTCCACGTACAAAGGAGGGCAGGTAGTAGAGAAGGAATGCTGTTTTTGTGATGCTTGAACTCCAACAGAAGGACACTTACCTCTACTATTAAATTAATAACATAATCACATTATTGTGGTATATTGATTGATCCTCTTCCTTTGTCAGTTAGATTTCTTGTTGTTACAACAGCAGCTGTAACAAAATCTGTGACTGGATCCCAAAACAGCTGTCAATAAAATCAGTCTCAAAACACCAATTGCAGAGAACAAGAAATTAACCCTGAGTTGAATGATATGTCAACTGCAAAGTAAGGATTTACTATGAAGTCCCCCACACCTCTTACCTCAAGCATAGGGCGGGCACTGTCATGGATGGAAAGAATGTGAGTAATGTTATTCTTACTCAATTGCTCTACATCTCGTGCATCTGTGATAGAGGGGAAAAAAAGAAGAGAAATTTTTTAATCTCTTGAAACAGCCCACTCCCCTTTCCATTGCACATGTTGAAAAGACACTTATCATTGGTACATTTCTTTTTGAAGCTTCATAAAGTAAGGCAAACCCCAAATGCAGCTGTTCTAGAACACCATCATCACAGTGGGTAACAGGAAGACACAATTCTAACTCCAAAACAAATTATATACTATATAAAGAACAAGCTTAAGTGACTGAGGAATGTGTTCTTTAGTCAGAAGTTTCACGTATTTTGCATCTGAAATATAAGTCTGTGCATGCCTGTGTGCAGGTGATGGCCATCTGAACATGCAGTCAGAGCTGTACAAGAACTACAGCCTCCTCCCTACCCATAAATCCCTCTTCAGGGGATGCATTTTCACTTGGGAGACAGACCTTGTGATATCCACGTCTGAGAAGGGAAGCCAAGCACATCACTTCAATGGAGTTATTAATGGATAAGCCAAAAAGATAACTAGATTCTTACTTCCTATGGACTACTAGGGAAAAATGTGCATTTAAAGTATACATACCATAATTTAGAGTCTACAGAGATCGAGACGATAAAGATACCAAATGTATGAAAAAGTGAAATGCTACAGCAAGGAAGTGCAGTTGCGAAGAGGTGGTTCCTAGACCTGTAGCCAAGGGGTTTCAAACATTCAAAACTGGAAAGAAAACTGGGGCGACTGAAAATTCGATGCTAGATATTGCGAAAGCATAAGCTTGTTTCTGTGAGAGAAAAAGGTAAAATAGACTGTCTGTCATCAGTGAGCAACTTTCCCCATACTAAGCTATCAGCAGGCTAGAAAATGATCTGAAAGAACCACCAAGGCAGGTAAAAGTTAGTGTGTGTCCATTTACTTTTGACCTCTTTGCTTGAGAATGGCACAGCACACCATGCCAATTACAGCAGTGGTTTAGTGATGTGAACACCTGCCTTCGAAATCTGCCCATACAATCTGTTCACACCAGCCTGGTTGCACACAAAAAAAGAGCACTGACCACAAAGGTTTCAAACCGGCTCTCTCTAGGTACAAAAATAACAATAGCATCACCTGTGCATTCTTTATGTACATGCAGGAGTTCAATTAGCATCTCTTGTGTCATCTTATCCACCTACTATAAAGTTTCAATGCCTTTTCTACATCACAAAGAGGAACTGGACATTTAATTACACTGCTGCATAGACAAGATCCATGTGAGCACAGTAAAAGGCAATAAAATTTAAACCTAATCCTAATTAATGATTTTCTTTGACTAAAAACTTGGAGAGGAGAGTCAAAACTTCATTGATTTTACTCACTACTGGTAAAGCCTGCATGATCAACATAGATGTCTAATCCCTCAGGAAAGAATTAACACAAATTGTGTATGAAACAGAATTAAGGTCTAGTTTCACAGAACAACTAAAATTTCCTAAAAATCTCAGAGCAAACATTTCAAAGAAGAAATACTAATGTTTGCCAGGAGAGGTCTTCTAAGCCACCTGGCCTTCAGATTTTTTAACAGTTTATAGGACAGTCATGATTCCTCAGGGAGCACCTAAGCAGGCAAGGATTTGAAAGCCCAGAAACCAGCTTTAAGTGTCCCTAAAAATCACTGTTTTCTGTTTTACAAAGACTAAGGGCAGATTCCAGAGCCTGCTGGCTGAACTCATGGCATTAATGTATACCTAGCACAATGAGACCTCAATCTCTAATTATCAGTATGACCTACATGGTAAGAAAGGTCTTCCCACAGAAGGCAAACTGCTTTAAAAGAAGATATGATCAAATTAAATATTGTCTGCTTTAAACCAGTCTGAAAGGCCTAATGGACATGGTACAACTCTAAAGTACTGAAATAATTTAGTTCTTCAGTTAACTAAGATTTGGGCTAAATGAATTTAAGCAAATCAAAGCTATACAGTGAGACTTCAGACATTCCTAGAAATAAGCTGGAAATGGCCATCCCAGACCTACATCCCACGGCAACCAGCAGGTCCTCAATATATTTAGGAGACAACCATTCAAATCACTAAAGTAGAGAAGAAAAAGCTTCCCAGCCAATGACTGTATTATCTGGATCTAAATTTCAAACAGTTTACAAGGGGGAAATTCCCCTGGTTCCCCAGCACCTGCCATAAGTCTCTATAGATACTACAGATAAAGCTATTTAAACAGCAGTACAAATAAGATATCCTGTCACTCACAGTCTGATACCATAAATAACGGAAAAAAAAATAGAGGGGGTATGTAAAGAACCACCAAAAAGCCAAAAGAACCACCATCACCACAGCAATTCTAACTTCTTTACTGAAGCACATTGCGGTACAAGCACGTGCAAGCTCACATTTTGAAATTACAGTGTGAAACACCCTATTTTCAAATATTAGGATTAAACCTCCCTATGAGAGCCTGTCTTGTGCATCCTCTAAAGGGTCCCTCAAATGTGGTATTACTCTTCACAGCAGGTTACCTAATATTCCATTTCATACATCAAAATGCTTCTCAGTTGATGAAGACTTCTGAGTAAAGGCTTCTGGAAGATCTCTCCTCTCACAAAAGGACACAATTCACACTGGGGAAATCTTCCCCTCTCCCTCCAACATTCAGCCTGTTTTCCCTCAGTTTCATTGTAGCTTAACATCTACTCAAATGCAGAGAGCTGCAAACACTCAGTTGCAAAAGCAATGCCAAAGTCATCAAAACAGGACCAGGGGGCTGTCAGAATTTATTTCCCTGCAGCTCTGAGAAGCCTTATATGTGTGGCTGGGGAGCAAATCACCTAGTGCAGGTGCTTCCATCCCCTTGGCAAAAGGGAGACAACACTGCTCCAGTGACTCCGGTGGAGACACATCAGTGACTGAAGGATTCCAATATTAGAGTGGTCAAGCCTCAAATGTACCTACAACCATTCTCTCCTCAGTATTTTAGTGCCTCCAGAGAGGTGCAGGCTGAGGGATAAATATTTCTCCCTCTGTAGAGTTACATGGAAAGAAACAGCTGTGGAGTCTTTTTCACCTCTATGGGTAACAACAAAATACAAAACCATGGTGCCAGGAATAGGGGGTAAAAAAAGCATTACAGTGATATGAGCCTGATCTGCAACATTTAACTGGAGCTCACTTGTGAATTTAGAAGTTTAACCATATCCACAAAGTAAGTGAGATTAGTTTCAGTTTATTTTCATTTTGTCACCCCTCTTCCCGCTAGCAAGTTATCCCAAACTAAAGACATCCTCCCTTCTTCCTCCTCCAAAGCTTCCTCCAAAACTGACTTTGTTAGTCTGAAAAGACAGTCATACTCCTATAACACAGTGAGCTGGTATGAAGTTTTCAGTGTAAAATTTAGGTTAAGTTTGGAAAACTGAGGTAAGGTGCCTAGGGAAGGCAAGTCAGCCCAGTATGTACAACAGTATTAAGTCTTAATCTGCAGATGTACAGACTACAGTTTCATCATCACCAGATGTTTGGGGTTTTTTTTTAATAAAGCAACTTTTTGTCTACACTTTATTTTCTGCTTTGGAGAGACCTAGAGATGGACACCTAAAGCAAAATCTACTGGTTCAGAGCACTAAGAGCTCTTACTGAAAATAGTTTCCCATCAGGACAGCTTTGTTCCCCAGTCCAGTTACCTGCACTTACAGACACACACACACACAAAGTACATGAGCAAAAGCCCCATGTCTCCTTTCTCCGCTTCACACTATGTTCTAGTACGTATTTTGACCCACCCTCTCAGAAGGACTTCTTTGGAAATGAGAAAGGTGAGGAAATGAGTTCAGTGCTCTGTTTAATCTCAGAGGACCTACAAATCATCCTCCTTCAAAAGATAAACCTGAAAAAGGGAAGGGTATCTTCACCCTCTCCTCTTTTCAGTACCTGAAATAAAGCCTTAGAAAATGGAACTTTAAAAACAATATTAAGCAGATGATAACAGGAATTAATTGAATCTAGAAACACTAGAACCACTTGGTAGACACTGCCTTTTTATACACTTAGTAATGGGAAGGGCAGAAACTTTCCCAAGACTCTTCAGATCATCCACAACAACACTGGACTCTTTGGGGGGAATTAAACCTCATATTGTGGCCTTCCCCTTTAAATTAAAAAGCCCCCAAATATTCCATTGGAAAAACCTTGAATGATTACAAGCTCTTTAATATTCAAGGTAGAAACACTCTTCAGTCTCTGGTTCTTGCTACTGCTACACCTTTTGGTTTGGGAGCAAACTGAGCACCCATTTAGAACCTCTTATCAGAAGAAACTAATTTTTTCCATTTGTGCAAAGAAACAGACTGTCCTTTCAATCTCTTAAGGAATAAAGTGCCCATTTTCACTGTAAGGACAGGTGACTTTTCAGGGAAATCTGGTTGCCAGTGCAGAAGACACATGGCCATGCAGTCCCACAATAAATTCTTTGTCTTTTGAGGCATTTCATCTGTAAGGTACAACTGAAACAAGGCAATTTTCCCCCAAACTAGGGGTGGGAAGAAAAGTTAACTGCCTTTTTCTCTTCCCTCATTTTTCTCTCTTAGCAACCTACCCTCCTATTTGTCAAGAAATAACTACTCCTTCACTTTCACAGAAGAGGTCCAAGAGCTCTGTTTCCTTCTGGGCTTACAGACCAGACTCAATCTTGGTATTCTGTATGGACATCTACAGTTCTTCTTGAATTTTTCTGCCCTCTAGCTGTGTGATCTCACATACATTCTCTCAGGATCATATCACAATTTTAATGTGCTACTGATGAGCTTGTAAGATAAAAAGCACTTGAACACAAGCCAAGATCTGTGCTTTCTCAGGAAAGTTTTTCAGATACATGCTCAAGCCCTGTGGATTCAGGGAATTTCAGGAGATGCTTCAGTGCTTTCCATAATCAGGACTACACATAACTTTCTACCTTATAGACCCTTACAGTGGGTATTAAAGCCTCACTCATTCTATGTGCTTAAGAGGTTTGCACAGCAGCAAACAGAACAGAAGCAGCAAGCTCAGCTCCCATTTCTGCCACAGGTTCATTTCACAAGTTTTTCCTGGGCCTCAGTTTATCTCCCAGTCAACTACAGAAAAGCTTGCACTGCTCTGTCATAGATAATTTTTAAGTTGATTAGGCCTAAAGGGACAGTGAGAAACCCTATCCATAAAGTACAAATATTGCTGAATACTGAATAATAATCCCCCAATTGGAACAATTGCTGAATGCCTTCTCCAGACAACAGTTCCCCAGAATTACAGTGTTTAGCAACCCTAACACCCTGCTTTCTCTCAGCAGGAAGGCACCCATCTGGTACAACTGTTCCTTTTCCCAGTCTGTCAGTGTCCCCAGAGGTCTCCCAGCCAG
>JAOXXN010000395.1:65755855-65771550 GCA_026770055.1 Myrmophylax atrothorax | reverse complement strand
TCTGGGATTCTGCATGTCCAGAACACTTCAGCGGGCTGGGAGTGGTCTGTAGCACAGCTGAGAACAGAAGATGAGTGGGAAGCAGAGCCCAGAGCATGCTTACAGCCAAGAAACATGCCTCTTAGACTGCGTAGGTGTAAACTCCTAAGTTGTTCTCAGGTTAAGCAGCAAACTCACTTCTCCTTGCCTGCCTTCTGCTAGTTATTATAAAAAATGTGTTTTCTCTCTAAACATAAGGCCATCTGAGACACTCTGGATCAGTCTAATTGCAACTACTCTCAACAACGGTTAAGAACTTTTGGGAATGTGAATCATGTCAACCTCAGGAATCAGTAACAATGCCAGAACTTCATATTCTGCAGTTTGAAAATCCCTGTTCTTCTAACACCATCTCCTGCTGAGCACTGTGTCTGCTGAGCAATGTATCCACTGCTGACAAACCATTCCACTGATGTGGCCCAGTTAAGTACAGATTAGCGCCTGATGGTGGTATGTAAACCTGTACTCCTCTGCAGATGGTGTAAATACAAGGTCATTAAACTAAAGATATTTTCAGATGTTATAATATCCCGTAAGCCTTGTCCAGCACAACAGGCATAGTCATCAGTAAAGCTGAGACACAGAAGGTAAGAATCACTGGTCTGGGATGGGTACTGTTTGCTTTCAGGTTGGCAGCTCATTCTTTTCAACCATTGCCTCTTTCCAAGGGAAGAACTACTGGAACTGATGATACTGTCTTCTTTGTATACACCCTGTTCTCTAAGCTGGTGTCTGTCTCTTTCTGCTAATACTGGACACCTTGCAGTTGAAGGACATATTGCTCACATCTGTCTTTGAGCTTTTCAGGCGTTTCTGTGGTGTTTTATTGTGGTATTTTGGACTCTTGGTCAACGCTGGTGCTAAAGCACCAGAACACGCTGTAAGCTTCTAAGCTGTCAAGGGTTAATTCAGAGTCTCCTTGTGGTCTCTTCTGAGGCTTTTTTTTTGTGATCCTTTGGCCCCTTGTCTGGGATTTCAGATATTGGTTCCCAGGTTGTATACTCCTCTATAGCTTCACTTTCCTTTGTGACTCCAGGTTAGACCCACTGTCTCAAACCATTCATTTTACATAAGGATATAAGAGCAGCTGTTCCAGGGCATAACAAAGATCTATATGGCTCCACCTCATCTCTCGACAGTGGCAAGTAGTGTATACCTATGAGAAACAGGGTGAGTACAGAAGGGGGTTTCTTCTCCTTTTTTATATCTTCCAGTTTCTGGCAACCAGCAGGTCAAGTTTATGAGCCAAGGACACACCCAGTCCCTGGACTGAATGTTAAGCTGGTATTTTTATGTTAACATTTACAGTGACTCCAAGGTCTCTTTCTTGAGTTGCAGCTGCTCCTTCAGAACTGTTTGCATTTATTAGGGCTATATTTTTCCCATATGCACTTTTTTGTATTTTATCAGCACTGTATTTTCTCTGCCATTTTACTGCCCAGTCAGTTGATAATGTGAGGTCCCTGTGCTACTTCCTCAGGCACCTTTTGGTTTTGACTGTTAAAAACAATTTTTTGTCATCAGCCACTTTGGCTGTCCACCTTCTCCAGCCCATTTGTGGATGTGTTGGACAATGCAGGACCTGGCACGGCCTCCCGCGCCTGCCTTCCCCTTGCGACTTCCTTGAATTGTGAAAAATGATCAGTAACTCCCACCTTGATTCTCATCTTCTAACCAGTTAGTAATCCACAAAAGGACCTTCCTTCAAAATAAGGCTTTCTAATGAGCGTTTTGTGGTTTGGGGAATCCTGTGAAAAGGTTTCCAAAAAATGCCATTATAAATTCTGCATGAAATTGGAATGTGGAGAAGGGTGGAGGGAAGGGAGATGCATTTGACCAGAAAGGTGTTAAGTCATCCTTATTTCTAAACTTCCCTTTAACCCAAGAAAAATTGTCTAGCCTTTCAGAGCACTACTTGTGAAAAAGCAGCATATTTTCACTGAAATCCATCTGGCAATGCTGATAACATGGGCTGAATGTTCAGCTTAGTAGTAGAATTACTGAGTGTTTTTTTCATTTACTTTGAACCTGGTTCTGTAAACAAATATACTTTTGTCTCTTCATTGTGAACAATTGTACTTTGTTCAGAAAAAGCCAAACCCACTAGGAGGGAATGCAATAGTAAAACTCTAGTTAGACTTGGGTAGGGTTAATGTAAATGTACACTGAAGTCCATGAAGGCACAGCCAGGTTTGCATTTTTACTGCCTAACAGGAGCAGCTTATGCTGCCAGTGAAGTCAATGTAGCTTAGTCATTGATTTCAGTAGGAAAGGGAACACCATTTGTCGTACAAGATTCACTTGACCTAAGTTTTTGTAAATACAGAAAGACATTTCAGGAAATTTCACAATGTCTTTTTCACTTGATTATTATTCCACCTGCTTTGATGGTTACTTTATTTGTCATCTGTCAGAAAATGAAACTTATTTTGTACACTTCTGATATCTGAATAGAGCTATAATGCCTGTAGATGGGCTTGTCTTTAGGAGTGGTGCCAACACTGAGTAATTTTACTATATTATATAGTTAATAATATCTGAACAAATATTCTAGAATAAGTTACTATAGAAATGAAGGTAGGTTTCCTGTGTGGCTTACAATATCATACTAAAATACAAAAGAAACCTCTCTGGGTTTCAGTTATGAAATAATAGATACTGAGCCATTTTCAGGTTTGCTCCATATTGCCGAAGTGTTTTAACAGGTGTGTTTCACAAAGTTTGTGAAACAAAAGCTCAGCCCAAAGCAAATCAACATTAGGAAGCAAAACCAGTGCTGAGTGATAGTGCTTAAAAACTGAGAAACAAGAGTGGTTTTAAACAGCAACTGAAAAGATGCTTTAATGTTTTTTAACATGTTTTTACAGTTTTCTGCAGTTATATACAAGACATTTGGATTATACCCATCAAACATTAACTTTTTTCTCATAATATGAGCATTTAGAAGTTTTTGAAGGTTAAGTAAACATGCTCATGAACCTAACTTCTAAAACTAATTATTTTTTATCCAGAACTTTACCTTATGTATACAAATTGGGAAAAATGACAATTAATCTAAAAGCCTCGGTAGCTTCACTTGACCAGCAATTATCCTCATAGTTTTTAGGAACAGGCAAACCCTTTTGCAGCAAATGCAAGGGTAGGCCAAATATTGTTTCCTGAATTCAGGTGATATCTGTAATCAATATCCTAACTCCACCACAGCTGAGGAAGTGCCTTTCCCTCACACTGTGAGCTGAATGCCTTCCATCACTGTGCAGAACAAGAGCCAGTCTCCCTTTATAACACAACATGGCTTGGCAGTAGCACAGACAGAAGTATCTGGGTCAAAGAGTGCTGGCAGAGGCACAGGTGGACAACGTGACCTGAGGAGAAATTAAGAAAATCTTAGGAACTCTGTCTGATTTTACTTAAGTCCCTAAAACCTTTAATTCGTCTGAACTCACTGAAGGCAGATCACTTCATGCCTTTAAGTATACAGAAGCCTTTTGACAGGAGGGCTTGTATTGTGTAGCTCTCTGACATGACTTAGGAAGATAAGACATGAACAATGGAGAGTTATTAACATGAATAATTTTCCATGCAAATTGGAAGCACCGCAGAACATTAGGATGGCTGTGGCTTAATGGCACCAGGTTTTGTAAAGGGCTGAACATAAAATATCACTGTAGGAAAAAAAATAGCAGAGTCAAAAGCAAAACTGCTTTCAAAAATTACATCAGGCAGGTGGACCACAATATCCCTTTTCCTGGAGGTGTTTCAAGAGATTCAGTGCCAGAAAACATGACCAAAAAGCCAGAGCTAAAGAACAACAGCAGATTTTCCAAACCTGAACAAGTTCACAAACACAGTGCACGAATCTAAACATCTTCACCAGATTCTCCTTCATTCCATATCGTGGAATCAGCAGGATTATGACAGATGCATTTGCAAAAAGCTGGCATCTTTATTAACCAAACAAGTTGGCCTCTTCAATATAGGAAACAGAGAAGCAACATAAAGAGATGAGCAAGTAAACTTTTCTTCGTGTCTCTTTGTGTGTTTTCTTTTTCAGCAGAAAGGGTGTAAGGAGGAGGGGCTAGTGGAGAGTGTAGATATTGGGATACACATTCCCTGGGGTAGGTAGTTGCTGCTCTGACCTTCCCATGACTAAATCTCTGTTATGGATGTTTTTACAACTCACAGCTGAGCAGCAGAGCTGGTGCTAGTCCGGGTGGCAATAGCCAATGAAATACCAATCCCAAGAAGTTCAAGGGGAAAAAAAACTTCACTCAGCAGGTATCCAGCAGCTGTTCCTCAGGCTCTTCTGCCCTTTCCTTGCTGAAGCCTCCTCCACTGGCACCAATGGGAGTGATCCTACAGAAGAAAAGTGTTTCCATTTGATGTTTTGGTGGACAGTCTATGTAGCAGCAGGATGCTGTCTGAAGCAGGCCAGCCTCTTTTGATTTATTCACTCTGACAGTGGGGATTATTTTAGAACACAAGTGACAGGAAATAATGTTTTCTGCAGTTCATCAGGAAACAGAACAAGGCAAAGCACAGACTCTCGAGGAACAGGAGCTGTCACATCCTGTCCATACTGCACATTCAGTGTCTCCCTGCCTGTAAAAAGAATTTGAAATAGAACGTTCATAAAAAGGGTGGATTTTGCTGAATCCAACCAAACTACTGTATGTCTCCATGTTCAAAAAACCTCAGGGTAGTTTGTGTTCTATTGCAAACAAAAAGCTCCAGTCCATCAAGTGCAACATTGAAATCAACAGAGCTGTATCCCTTACCCCAAGTTGAAAGGCTTTCAATGAATTGCTGAAATAGAAGAAGTCATTCAAACATTTCTAGTACTGGGGAAGGAGGAAGAGAGGGAAGGAAGGATTCCCTTACAAGACTGCTGTATGTCTATGGGAAGTCTACATTGCTGCTGCCTCTGAGCCTTTCTGTGGTTACACTGAGGATTTCGGTCTCTGTGCACCTTCTGGCATACTTGACAGTCTGGCACTTTCAGTGCATACTTGATTCTCTACTGAAAACATTGATGCTAAATCTTAAAATTGAGATGCTGTTTTCCTCTGCCCATGTGAAATGAGAAAGTGTAAATTTGTTTTCTTTATTCTGTTACACTGATGAATCATTACTCAATATAACAACCAAAGCACACATTTTCTGCATATATGGAAGCCAGATTACTCTGTTTTTGTCATACATATTTACAGCTCCCCTTTGATCCTTCCCCTTAATCTTTGTCTCTCACTTACCTCATTATTCCCCCCATTCCCCTTCTTGCCTGTACATCACAGCTCCAATCCTTACTATCTTCCACTTTCTAGAGCTCAAATGGCAGAAGAAAAAAAAAACAGGAAGAGTAGATGGGTCAAACACTAGTTACAAGTGAATGCTTGCTTTCCTTTTTCTGAAAGTCTGCCTTTTACCTTCACTTCTGCCCTCCAAGACTCTGGGCTTCAGCCACTAAGAATGAAAGCAACCCTGGAGAGAAGTTTGATTTTGGACCTCCTTTCCCAGGGAAGTGACTGTATTTTTCTGGATAAACTGTTTGCCAGTATAAAAATGAAGTTGATCTTTTAAGTAAAGAAAAATAACTACTTTCTAAACCAGCTTATGGGAAGCAGTGGGAGGAAGAAAAAAATGAGAATGAGTATTGTTAAATTTTTAATGCTTTTACCACCTAATTAATAATTTTCATTTGAAAGTAATATATTATTTAAAATGAATAAGTATTTTCTAAGAGAAAAAACAAATCTCAAGTCTTCCTTCCAAACTACCTGTTCAACGGGAAGCTTTGGAGCTTGAGAATAGCTCACAGATACACATATTACCTACATGAGCATGGAACATACAGCTCTGTAAGACATGGACTTAAAAGACTGTCATGGAAAAAGGATGGCTGACAAAGGATGTATTCCGAGATCTATGAAATTAGGTGCCATAGGAAAAGTGAATAGATGATGACTGCCCCTAGTCTATATGCCAGTGCCAGAGCTGAGGGGCATCAGGTAGAACTTGCACAGAGCAGGCTGGAACAAAGGAAGTGGTCCTCTATACACCGAGCTGCACTCTGGAAATCATTGCTGCACTAGTGTGTGTGTACAAAGGTGCTGCATGGGTTCAATAAGCAAGTGGAAAAATCCATAAGGGATCACTGAATAGGAAGTCCTTTGGCAATGGAAGCCCAGGAGCTACACATTACTGAAGGCCAGAAGAAGATTCTGGAAAAGTTACACTTCATTCTTACCTTACCTTCTGATTCCTCCAGGCATCTACTCTCAACCACCATTGGAAAAGAGATAAAAGGACATTTCAACTGAGCAGCCTGACCAGGAACAACTGTTCCTTTGTTCTTCAACTTTGACTCAAAATAAGGATCTTTTATATACAGCAGTATCTACTGCTCACTGAGCTCACTGAAGGTATTGTCCAGCTTTGTGAACAAACGTCTCAAGGGAGGTTCTAGTCTGCAAAATGCTTCCAATAACGGGGTTTCATGTTTGTCATCTTCTTAAAATATACTTATTGTTGTGTACACAATAGCATAAATCCAACCAGATCTCTGAAGCTTGTGATGGCTTCTTTTCTTCCTGAAATTTTTCTCCAGAATACCTTATTATGTCCCTTAATATCTTCTATGCAAAGCTCACCACTTTCAGAGTGACTGGAATATAACATGAAACAAAGGGAGTGCTCCTGTATACATTGAGACAAGATGTGGAAGTCCTTGCAGCGAAAGTCTGAACTTTTTCACACAGAACTGAATCAAGTATCACCTCCTTTAGTTGGTCACACCTACCATTTGCAGAGATAAAATCCAGGGAAAGCCCTCTCTTCCATGCAAGTGATGATGGCAGCTGTTCCTACAGGAGGTGGAATTCTTCCATAGACACCTCAGAACAGTGTCACATTTAAACTGGCCTTTGGCTCTTCTTGGCTTTAGACATTTTAGTGAGCCCTCAGTGACCCTATTGTGATGTTAGTTTGGTGGCTGACCAGAGAGAAGGTCGCTATTTCAGCAAAAATGCAGGTGATAGTTGTGTGGGCAGCAGCAAAGTCAGAAGCATTACACTACTTGGAAATCAAAGACAGGCCTTGAAGCTACTTCTAGATTAAGAAACAGAAGAAAACTATCCAGTTCCTGAAACCAAGTACCTACCTCAGCTGTATCCAAACATCAGCTCGACTGGACTTTGATCTCAAAACGCAGCTACACTCACTGACACTTTGCCAGTGAGGTCTAGATGCACAAACTTGTGAGGAACTAATACACACCCCAGCAGGTAATCTAAACTTACACCAGGTGCAAGTCTCTTCCTAGGGCCTGAAATCTACTACTTATACCATGAATTTTACTTAGCAGTTGAATAAACATCCAGGATGCTGTTTAGCTGTAAGTGTTCTACATGCTTTGCATGATTGTTGTGTGCCTGCGACATTCAAGCTACTGTTTCATCCTCTTGTGGCCCCCTGACACATCCTTTGATAATGGAATAGTTCTGCCTTGGCTTGAGCAAGGTGTCACACTGTGTGTGGCAGAGAGGTGAGAAAACTGAGTGGATCCAGCACCTACACAAGCACATGGCATTACTAGGTTGTGCAATGTAATTCTCAGTCTCAAATATTATTACTTATGTATTTTTTTCCATCACAGTTAACATTCTGAATAGTTTCAATTGCCACCTATGGGTAGAATTTTCCAAACCGCAAAGTCTCAGCCCAACTCTACTTTCAACAAAATCAATAGTATTTCTATTGACTTTGGTTTTGGGTAATGGTGGTGTACTATAAAGCGTTTCATCTCTTATTTTGAAAGCCAAAGAGAACCTCCAAACAGAAAACCCACTGTTGAAGGCATTCTGGCTAAATTAAATATTTCGTTTAAATTCTGGTCCGATTCCCCAGAATATTTTAAACATTGGGAAAGGTATCTGACCATGAACATTTCAGACAGACAGGGACAAACACCTGGGTTAGAAATATGGATAGGACAACCACTGAAAGGGACATCTGCAAAATCACATAAGCACTGTCTACCTACCAATGCAAATAAATTGTAAGTTCTCTTATCCCTAGAGCTCATAGGAGTTTTTTAGAAAAGTCTTCATTCTTTCTTTGCCATACTTCAAGGGCTTATACAAAATTCCTTTTGAGCTGCCATTTCTGAAACCTCATTCACTGGCAACTTCTGGCTGAATCAATCTTTTAAAATTAAATGGCTGTACCATTCTCCAACACCAAGTTCAGTCCTCTAAAGTTTCATGCCTGGGAGGGTAGTTATGCACTCGAACCGTGCCCAGAGAGATTGTGTGCAACAAAAACCCAACTGAGCAAGGCCCGAGCCACCTGATCTGTCTTGATGTGCTCCCTGTTTAGAGCAGGAGCTTGGACTAAGTGACCTCCAGACATCCCTTCCCACTTCAGCTAAGTTCCAGACTCAATGGTTCTGCTTCTTTTTCCCTTGTATCACCTACTGCTAAGGAAGATCTCACATAGCAGTGTTGCTATTTTAGCTCTGTCCTGCTAGCCTTGACCTTTTGCAATTTTTTTCCCCTGGGCCTTCCTAATAAATACCCTATTTCTGTATTTTCTCATGGTGTCTAGCCATCAGCTTTAAGGACAGAATAGACAGAACTTCAAGCCTTTCCCCCAAAAACCTTATCCACATTCTCAGTCCTCAAGACAAGACATCCTCAGCTCAGTCTCGCTGTTATGTACCATCTTTTACTTATCCAGCTCTTTAAACCTATATATTCAAGCAGTATCTAAACATTGCAGTTTCTTTGTACATTAAATCTCTTACATTCATCCCTTCCTTTTAGTAATCAGGCACATAAGACAGAGATCTGAATTTTATGTTAATATTATATCTCCTTTTACACATCATTTTGTGGGGTTTGTTTTTTTCCTGCAGTTTTTGGTGGCTCATTTAAGATATTCTACAATTTCACAATTTTTTTTTTGCTTTCCTTTATCTTTTTCCTTTTATTAAAAGACTTAATCTCCTCAGATAACAATAATAAAAAAGATCATTTATATAAGCTAAAATGAATATTAATTCCATGGTCTTAGCTCTGCTTCCAGTTCCATGTCACATCTCTACTATTGGATGGCAGGAAGGGTGGGAGCAAAGATACTGGATTTAAGATTCATAAAACTTGGGGTTGTTCCCTTCATTTCAGTAGGTCTACTGTGCAGAGTTTCATATGAACTAGACAACATAGTTCAGTTGGAATATATGCAGATGTTGAGACATCTGATGTACATTTTGAAAGTAGAGTCTTTATTTAAACCTGCTTTTTGTATCTATTTATCTATTGAAGTCTAAAGGGTAAACAACCAAAAGCTAAAATCTGCACCTCTGGAAAATGGAAATAAGACTGTTTCCTCCCTCTTGCTGTTCTTCATCTGATTATGATGATCTTAACATCTTTCCAGTAAGGAATATATTTTATTATATGTTTCCAAAGCATAACTGGACATTCACTCTTTTGAATGAATAGAGATCTTTAAACAGAAATTAAAAAAAAAAAAAAACAAAAACCAACAAAAAACAACAAACCACTACCAAAAGATTTTACTGCTTCAGCTTTTAAAGGGCAGCCTTTTAAGTAATGCATCTTTCCTTGTGCTGCAGCCTTTCAGAAGAGATTTTCGACTTTCTAAGAGAACCAGTGAGAATAACTTCTGTCTTTTCTTCTTGGTCCTGTAAGTTAGGCTAGGAAATGCAGCTGAAACTAAAATCTTCCATACAGTTTCTGTTTCCTACGAGTATTTTTGAATATCAAGTGACCTATGTGGGTGGGGGAACTTCCAAGATTAGCTTTAATCAAATCTCAGCTTTTGCTGGAACTTCCCAAAGCATTTCTCACCCTTTGCTCCTGACTAAAATGTTTTGCTGGGTTTGGGTGCATTCCAATTAGAACTTAAAATATTTGATTTTGGTTTGTTGTCTTGCAACGTTCCAAGTACTCCCAAGTTTCATTTCATCATTCCGATCTATCCCTGCAGTCTTCTGTCTTGAAGTTAGCTCTGAAATGCTACCTCTGTATCTTAGATACAGACCACATTCAAACAAATCTTTTGGTGATTTCCAAAACACTTTTAGTCTGAATAAGGAAGAAAAAATTGATCTTTTACCACAGGCAATGAAGACAATTAACAGGACTGCAGTAAACTGAACCTAGCATTGATAACATTTTAGAAAGAAAAGAGGAAAGGTAACTTCACTGTGTCTCTGTGTAGAAAGATCATTCATTCCAGTAATGATCTGCAGAAGAGCTTTCTAATATAACATGGGTTCATAAAGTGAGAGTTTGAGAGTGAACAAATAATCCAGAACGAAGTAAACTCTTTTTAACCATCTTTCTCCAGTGAAAAAAATAATAATGATGAAAGAAAAAGGCAAATGTAAACTTAGAGCTAGAATTTGTGATCAGAAAAAAGATATTTGTGGAGGAGGTTGATTTCACTCAAGAAAAGCCCATCAGGGAAAAAGTGTTAAAATTAGTCCTTACAGCCATTAAATTTAATGTCTAATATAGTGGGTCTCCTTTCTGGCTGAGAACTTTCAGGACGTTATAGAACATGTACTAAATCATACCAGAAGCCACAAATTTCTTTCCAGTGATAACCTATTAAATACACTGTGATTTTCCTCCTTGCTTTAGCTTGCCTTCTGTTGCTCATGCCTTTCTTTCGCTTTCTCCTTCTTCTCACCTCACAAGTATAAGTTTTTATCTGCTTCGCCCATTTAACATCTTCTCTTTCCATCACAATCCTTCCCTATTCCAGCTCCTGGTCTATTTTGCACCTCCTTTTATCACTCCCTTTCTCTTTTCCTTAACCTTTTTCTTGTCTGTCTGTTTCTGTTCCCTACAAAAATAACCTTGATTACACTCTATCCTTAATTCTGCTACTTCTACAGATTTTCTTTCTCATATCTCTTGGAATAAGATTCATTAGGGAGCAGGTAAGTACAATTTTTATCAATAAGGCAAAATGCTTAAAATTATGGCCAACATTCACATACAAGAAATTGATAGAAATATGAGCAGCATATTTGTTTCCTCAAAATCAGTGCAATGTAAACATAGCTCTTCCTGTTGTTTTTAAAATGTATTTTTTTTCAATTATTAGCTCTTAATTTTCAATATCTGTGTTATTTTTGTTTCTTTTCCCCATGTACCTTTGCATCAGTGAGGTTTCTTGTTTGTGTTGGGTTTGTGTTTTTCCAGTCTACTCAGTTTTCATTCTTTACATGCATTTTAATTTCTTGCAACTAATTCATCCTATACTACCAGTCTTCTTTAACTAACTACAGCTATTTCTTGCAGGCTTTATACTTGAACCATGGAAGAGCTCTTTCTTTTAGAATTATTTAGCAACATGGTCTCTACTTAGTGAGTACACCTGGCTAATGATTTTGGATACTCCAGGTATGTTGCACCTCTAAGCACACTGTCTAGAGTTTGTTATTTAATTACATCTCAGGCCTCCCCCAGTTCAGTTCCTGGCCATTGAGTTTAACTAAACTATTTTCACCATAGGTCTCTAGTGACTTCTTAACTGCAGCTTACAGTTCTAGCACTGCAGGCCTCTCATTCATGATCTGCCAGTTGTTCTTGGCACTACCACACAGTCATTTCTGAAAATCTCACACTTGTTGGCTTCAGGGTCTCCATTCTCTCCTAATTCTCCTCCACCCTCTATAGCAGCTCACAGACATGTTTGGAGGCAATTTCATTCCAGTCCATCACTCCAAGGGGGACAGGGTGTTCTGTCAAACCCTGGGTTTGGTTCCCTTCTCTTCTTCTACCCCTTATCTCTGAATAATCACTCCCCCGGTGAGCTTAACAACTTCAAGCTTATCACTGACAAATCCACATTTCCACACTAGGCATGAATCATTTTAGCCAAACCAACACCTCATCCTGTCTTTCTGACAACTCACTGTGGATGTGTAATCATCAGTGTAAGCTTACTATGGCTAATTGTCCTCACCCAGTAATTTCTTTTCCTACCTTTCAACACAGTCTTGCAAACCGTGCATATGTTTTAGCAAAGACAAACTTTCTACATTCATATTTTTATTTTATCTCCTTTCTTGAGACATTTCTTATTCTTGGGAAGTTTTTAATCATATTAATTATAATCCTACCGGTATTCTGTTTGTAGGACCCACCATGGGTAGCCCTAAGCTACTAATTGTATTGCTTGCTATTGAAATGCTGAGTGTGAGAGGGTCCTTCCAAAGAACTTGTGGTACAGCCACCTTTCAAATTCTGAGACCTACACCATTGCATTTTCTTCTATCCTACACATGTGTGCCTTCATGTTTCCGTTGTTGTGAGTCCGAATCATGCTAACAGTAAGATCAGTTCAAGTTTCCTCTTCCTTACCAGACTGTGTTCCACTGTTATGCTTTTGGGTTACTCTTAGATTACAAGTTCTAAGAGGAGAGTCCCACCTTTACAGCAAAAGGTTTTGCAATATCTGAGTACAAATTCTAGTTTTAACAGAAATGCATGCAAATTATAAATATCTTGTCCTTGTAATATTTTATGGTACTGTGCAGTATTCCTAAATACCACAACACTTCTGTGAACTACACATTTTCCAAATAAAATTTGCTTCTACAGTGCCCTGGCAGAGATTTGTAAATGCTTGCACTATTCAAATAATTGTCTACTAAATTATTCAGTTTAATATTATTTACTTACTAGAGCAAATGCGTCGCTTATTCCACCACAGTCAAGTAAAGTGAGTATACTGTAAAAACCTACTGCAATGGCAAAGTGCACTGCAAAGATGGGGGGAAAAAAAAGCCTCCTGCAGATGAGTTTTACTTTAATTTCCAGGCAAAACACCATACAATATATATATTCAGTCTGGACACCCTGGGAAATCAATAAGCTATTAATAAACACAGTACAAATTCAGAGTTCTGATGAGCTCCCTAGCACTTATATGTGAGTAGACTTATTTTAAAATACTTTTTATATAATTCAGCATCCAGTGCATTGCAGAGATATTTCTACATATGCCACTATTAGAATATGATATGAGTGCCAAGAGAAGGGAATATGCTGTTGCATGACCAGGGGAAAAAAAAAAGCTTTTTACATACAGAGATTTATTTAACCAGTGAAGATTCCTGATCTATATTTTAAAACAGCATAATTGGAAAAAAATAGCTATAGAGGAATATCCAAATATTTCTAGAAAATAAAAAAGTGAATCGGCAACTAAAGAACATTTATAAACAGATGATGTAACCACTTACTAAACACAAACACATGTGAAAATTTTAGGAAAAGGTGGCAATGATAGAAATACCTTAAGAAATTACAATACTACGTATTATACAAACTTCTTAAGAAGGAGAAGTAATTTGAATTTTAGATTTTTTTTCTGAATGTAAAATAATGAGTTTGCTCTCATTAAATGCTGTATGGCATGTTAAAATTAATGTAACACTGCACTGAGTGATACACCTGATTTGTTTAAGGAGGTGACAAGGTAAGGAATATATAAAAAAACCTGTGCTTTTCACCTTTCAGGGAAGTTCTCACAGGATCCAAAATTCATCAACACTTTATCAACATTTAAATATTTCTTAATACATCTTCTGCTGTCACATACTTTATAATTTTCATAAGATAGGGAAAAAACAGCTCTGTACTTTTTCTAGTCCTTCATCTATACTAAGATTAAATAACTAACACTTCCATTCCCATTCAGCTAGAAAATTATATTATGGTCTAAAGATCCTGTGAAAGAAATAGGAAAACTTCAATTGATTTGGATAAGTTCAAAAGAACTTATTTTTCTGAGTTGTTCTCACAGAACAAAGTGCTTAAATGGATGCAAACATATATATAAATTCTCATCCTAAACACAGTGTAGGATGATGTCCACAGTTAACTTGACCTAGTGATCTCTTAGATCAATGGCATAATTCCAGTAATCAAAATTGGACCTGGAATAAATATCAAAATAATTGGTTTGACTTCTAGATATATTGAGAAGCAGCTGAGCTGCACAGCTTCTTCCTGTCGCACTGGACCTGCCATGTATCCACACATGTATGGATATCTTCCCTGCATAATGTCTCACCAGGTTGTGACCCAACGTAGTATATGAAATTTCTACATCCCAACTAGTGAATCTAAGCTTTATTTCTTAGTTCTGCAAATGTCAGAGGACTCCTCTCTTCTTCTTTCACCTGGTAAAAATCCCATCATGTTTACTCAGCTTTTCCTCACTGCTTTATGAGGCAAAAGTTCCCATGACTTTCCACAGCTAGCTTTCACCAACTTTCCAAACCTGTTACTTCCAGGGAGTGAGACCAAGATGGCCAGCTTGTGTCATCATGGGACAGCTAGTAGGCTTAGCTCTCAAGTCTACTGGTCTTCAAGTTCAGTTACATCTCTCGGTGTGCACTGCAGATTGCCTACACAGATGTCTTAGTTTCTCTGAAGCAATTTCTGGGTCCTCTACCCCTCTCTCCACCCCTCTCTCCTCTTGTCCAGCTGCCTGGGACTCCCCCAGCTGTGGCTGATTGTGGATTTCCCCCTAAATGGGGAAGTTCCCCAGAGCAGAGAGGACTCACAGAGAAATCAATACAAGTCCCCAGTGGGACTGAGCATTGAAAAGATTCCCCAAAGGACTAACAGAGGGACAATTAGTTTCTTCCCGTGAACTACCTCCTCTCTGAATCTTGTGCTCACACTTCAGAAAGAAGGAAAAAAAAAAAAAGAAAAGGAAAACCCCACAAAAAGCAAAGACTGAAAAACACGTCTAAGAATCATGATAGTCTAGCAGAGGATGCCTCGTCAGGAGTGGAAGCAGGGAGGGATAAAGAGTATCACACATGCAGATACATTTCTGCCCACTACTGGTTGGTTTGGAGAAAATGGCCTGGGCTTCTGGGGGCTTGACCTCAACAAAGACTGAGGAAAGCCTGATAACCACATTCTGCTCTATCACACTTTGATAAGCAAAGAGCTGAAACTCTCAAGAAAGCTGAAACAGACACAGTTGTCTCAGGTAATAATTTTCAGATCCAGCCCAGGAGGTCAGTAACTCAGAACAAGAGTGTCAGTCCAACAGACCTTGGAAGGAGCCTGGCTGTGTCTGCAGATGCATCTTTGTTATTAATCACAGAATCAACTATGTTGGAAAAGAACTCTGAGATCATCCATTACAACCTACAACCCAACACCATCTTGTCAACCAGACCATGGCACTGAGTGCCACATCCAATCTCACCTTAAATACCTCCAAGGGACTGTGAATCCACCACCTCCCTGGGCAGGCCATTCCAATGTCTGATCACTCTCTCTGTAAAGAATTTCTTCCTAATGTCCAACCTAAACCTCCCCTGGCACAGCTTAAGACTGATTACCTCTTGTCCTGGTTACCTGGGAGAAGAGACCAATCCCACCTGGCTACAACCTCCTTTCAGGGAGTTGTAGGGAGCGATAAGGTCTCCCCTGAGCCTCCTTTT
Organism: Myrmophylax atrothorax; assembly: GCA_026770055.1. Taxonomy (NCBI): domain Eukaryota; kingdom Metazoa; phylum Chordata; class Aves; order Passeriformes; family Thamnophilidae; genus Myrmophylax; species Myrmophylax atrothorax. Next base: position 65,756,000 of record JAOXXN010000395.1, on the reverse strand, counting down.
CTCCAGGCTGAACACCCTCAGCTCCCTCAGCTGCTCCTCATAGGACTTGTGCTCCAGTCCCTTCACAAGCCTCACTGTCCTTCTCTGGACCTGCTCCAGCACCTCAGTATCCCTCCTAAACTGAGGGGCCCAGAACTGGACACAG
>JAOXXN010000395.1:65723135-65739052 GCA_026770055.1 Myrmophylax atrothorax | reverse complement strand
AACACAGTAGTTGTAGCAAAGTAGATTTTTAGTAGGTTAATACTTCTAACAGCCTAAGTTGATTGTTTATACATCCTAACCTCTGCCATTTATCAGTAGCTCAAATTCTTTTACTTACTTAGTCTTATTTAGAGTCTCTTCAAGGTAAAGGGCTAAAGAATATCAGAAAGCCTGCAGAACAAGACATAAACATGGAGCGGAGTGACCCAGAAATCAGAACATTGGAAGAACTCCAAAGCCCGAAGAAGAGGAAAATGAAGAACAGAGGGTCCCAGTGACCCCAGACTCAAATCTTGAGGAGGTGTAACCAGGGGCTGGACCGAGAGATGTGTGAACTGGGGATTGGGTGGGCAATATTATAAAAACCATAGAAATCAGTGTTTGGGGGAGATGTCATCATGTATTCCTAAAAGCCCTAAGCCTGGACATTAATGAATGTATCTTTTTATCTTATCCCACATTAACTCGGCTCGGAGTCCTGGTTTTGGGGTCTCTCATGACATCACTTTGATGACCCTTTTACCTTGATGGCTAGAATTCAGATCATGGGATGATGTGTTCCTGTACAGGACTTTATCCCATATTTGATTCCAAGTCAATGAGTGGCTCAACAGTAACTGGAAAGCAATCCCCAAGTTACTGTCATGGGTACATCCCATAACAAAATTGCCAAGATGAGGTTGTGGCACACTGAACAAGTGGGTGTTCCCTTCATTTTCCTGCTTTCTCCTCACATAGTTTGCAGGTGCACAGAAGGGACTGTCAGCAGATGTTTCAGACAGGTACTCTGACACGTAAGAGGAATCTTTCAAAATTCTTTTGGAAAGAATAGCTAAAATCAGCTGCTTTTGAAACACACTATGTCAAAAATATCCACTGGACATGCCAGAGGCAACACCTTACACACCTGGTGCTGCCTCAATGGAGTTGATCAGCTGTATAGAATTACATTATTCCCCACCACAACAGACTTCAGCCAGCAGCTGGGCTTCTTTCCAGATCACTTTTTAAATCTAAAGAAGCATCAACTTGAATATGGAAACAGAATGCCAACATGATGTATGATCTTTTATCCATAATAGACAAATGTAAATCTTACATTAGGAATAGAAAGTAACTTTGATGTGTAGTGACTATAGAAACAGGTCTTCCAAGTCTTTGTTTAATCTAAGGAACAAATTACTGGCATAGCAAATCTACTAACTCCCTTCTCCACCTCTGCCCTGAAAAAACCCCAGCCTTTAAAATTCAGTGTTCAAAATCAAATAGGTAGAGCTGTAGAGTATCAGCAGATTTTCTCAGAAAACTGTGCTCAGATGTATTCAAGTTTTTTAATATCACAGCTAATGCATTGCCACTATCAGATCAAATACTCCATAAAGTACCTTGCCCTGAAATCAAACTGCTTATTTATTACCTCTTTAATTATCACTTTATATTTACAGGAAAAATTCCACAGGAAGTTGAGGGAGAGTGCAGACACTCCCCATTGCCTTTGGCTATCACAAATGGGACAGAGAAAGTCACGTTTAGCAAAGATTCTTGTTATTCAGATGTGAAGACAAATCCTAGACCTGCTGTGCTTTACACACAACGACTGAGTCCGCAGTCAGATTTGAAAGAGTATCTCAGGCCAGGCTCCTCAATCAAATAGTACAGAAGAGATTAACAATTTGAAAGTAACAGATTTGTATTTGAATGAACTAGTCCCCTTACTTCCTGGCAAAAATCTGCTAGCAGAAGCTGAAATTATGTTTCAAACAACTGAAAGATTTAAATGGATATTTCCTTTATTATACTTTCATAATGATAAATATTTAACCTCACAAGGTTTAAAAATAAGCTAAACAACTGATAAGAATTGTTTCCCAGGACACTCTCCCTGTTCAAGGTTTGCTTCTGATTTAGAGACTGTACTATAGACTTGTTAACTCCCGAGGTTACCATTTTCAAGTTCTGTTACTCATTGTTATACAGAGAGGCTGAGAAGAAAACAGGTCACAGTGAGAGGCTGTTAGTCACACAGTCCTCCTGCTTCCTTCCTTCCTGTTGCACAAGCCTGTCAAGTCTTCTGCTTTGAGGAGACAGATTAATACAAGAGCAACTGTCATCTTTATTACCTGATAAAACAAGCCTACGAATAGCTGCAGTGTTATTGTGACACATCTAGGGATACAGTCCAATGCAAATGTATTTTCTGTTGGATATTACTTCACAGTTTCTTTTTTGTTCTTCCTTTCCAGTGCAGAACCACAGTACTCCCTTGTTAGAACTGTTCTCTACAAAAGTCACAGAAAACTAATCTTAAAAAGGATTTCTCTTGCACTAACGATTTGCTAGCATTGTTTTTACTTGCTGCTTATTATCACTGGCAACAAAGATTCTTGAAATATTTCGTCTAGGACAGAGCTTGCATTAAGGATTGAAAATTCGTCCTCGGTGTTAAGACTTCTCTTCTGCTGTAAAGACAAACCCTTGCACCGGGCGCTAGAGGGCACAAGGAACATCCTTTGGCTAGACGATATCTTAAAACATTAGTACACTACTCGAGGACAGAACAATGGGTACAATAAACTTCGTATTAATCCTAGAATAAGGAATAAGAGAAGTTAAAATAGTTGCAGAACAGTATTATTATAATTAACTTCTTTCTAAGACAGATAACAGTACTTTGGACTCTAACCCACAGTATGCAATTTTTATATAGAAAATGTGCAGGCACACACATATGATATTAGCATTTCCACATGAATTTATACAAACAGTTATTATGGATCAAAAAATTGTGTGCTGTACCATCTGATGAAGTGGGAGGTGGGGGGCAAATGTTCATCTAGTTCAGTTGCTGAAGAAATAAAGTAACATAAGTACTGTATGTATTTGTACTTTACAGTGGCACATATAATGGTTTTAATTGTGTTAATGACTCAATTCATTGCTGGCTTGAAGCAACAAATCTGACTGTTTCAGAGTGGTTTAGTTCTTGAATGTGAGAGAGTCTTATTACATCCAATAATTTGTTCTTCACATGGAGGTTTAAAGTTAGGCCATAAATTAAACATAATGTGGAGGCAATAAAATTGTGATAGTTATTTCCTCTCTCTTAGATGTGTTTGAAATGCAAGATTTTCTTATCTTTCTGCTATAATCAACTCATTTTTTTTTTCAGTTCTTGTAAGATACTAGAAAAGAATGTAAAAAAGCACTTATTTGGTTTTAGGTATTCAGATACTCTTGTTTTGATCCTTTCTACTTTACCACCAACTGACAAACAACTTTCTTTCTTCTTATGGGATGATAGTGCAGGAAGTATTACTCAGATATATCTGGGAAACAAAGGTCTCTGTTGATAAAGCAGTATAACACATGCAGGAACATCAGGGATGTCCCTGTATCATGGTGCCACTATATCAGTTTTGACCTGAAAAACTCATTTCATTTCCAAGTGCAATATTTTGGTGCCACACCTGTTCATGGTTCTGGATAATTCCTTCTCTTTGCAGCCACTTTGTTAGCTGCAGGGTTTTGTGTTCCTCCTGCTTTTACCATAGTTTATATAAATTTTGCTGGCACTGTCACATAAAGCGTTAAGCTCATTCAAAATACTTCCAAGCTGAGGGTGTTGGTTTATAACTTCTGACTCATCCTGGACTATTCTACGTCAGGTATTTTATAACACTATTCTTACAGCACCCAGGGCAGACAGTAAATAGCCCCAGTACAGTAGTGAAATATGAAAATATCTCTTATTTCTTTACCCTTTGACATTATATATCAATATATATAATGAATATATATATATTCATATATATATTCATATATGTATAATGAATTATGTGAACCCACATCAGGGTTTTCTACACTTGGAAAACAGGTCTTTTACATACTCCTAACAATAACTAAGCTTAGAAAGCTGTGGGAGTCCAAGAGTTCTGAGAGGGGAGGACAGCATTCACCTCCCCACAGCCACCTAGTGCTGCCAAATGTCCGCTGTAAGCCAAGTGCTGAGTCTCCTTCCACTGGCATTGATGGCAAGTCAAAGGAATTGCATCTGAGGGTGACTGCAACTCTAGCAGGAGGTTAGCCTAGATGTCCTAACTTTTGTATGGTTAAAATTAGGAGATCCCACCTTTATGCCTGCCTAAGTGGAGAGCAGTTATGTGAGTTTGGAGCAAGTGAGAAGAGAGAGGTGGACTGTTTTAAGGCCACACAATTTAGAAAGGATGTGAAGATACTTGAATACATCCAGATGAGGGCAACAAAGATGGTGAAAGGGCTAGAAGGAATGTCCTGTGAAGGGCATTTAAAGACTCTGGGCTTGTGTAGCTTGGAGCAAAGGAGACTGAGGCACAACCTTCCTGCTCTCTACAGCCTCCTGAGGAGGAGAAGCAGAGAGGGAATTGGATGCAGTGACAGGATACACATGAATGGTTAAAAGCTGCACCAGAGCAGCTTCAGACTGAACATTAGGAAGCATTTGTTTACTGATAGGGTGGTAAAACACTGGGACAGGCTTCCTAGAGAGGTGGTCAAAGTGCCAAACCTGTCAGTGTTTAGGAGGCATTTGGACAATGCCCTTAAGAACAGTCTTGGTCAACCCTCAAGGGATCAGGCAGTTGAGCTGGGTGATCACTGTAGCCCTTTCCACCTGAAATGGTCCGTTCTAGACCAGAGTGTAATTTCCTGTGTCATAACACTTGCATCACTACAACATCTTCAAACAGAAGGGAAGGAGAGGAATGGGTGGGGAAGGGAGGAGAGCAGATTTTCTTGATCAGTGTTTGGCAGGTTTTTGCCTCAGAAAACTACCTAGGCCCACATCAAGCTCTTGAGTCACATTTTCTTATGAGTTCCTCTACAACTGATATCATCACACTAGGGCTATTTTGCTGCCTTTCTCACACTTTCTCTTTTCTTGAGTGCTTTATTTGTCTTTATTTTTTATATCTCAGTCTTGCTTTGTCATGTAAAGTTTATTCATCTGACCAAACTCCAAGCCTATGGAAGACATCTAATACAAAACCACTGGAAGCATAGCAACAGAATCATTTGACCTGGGAACTAAAGCATATCTTAAAAGGGAAAAAAGCAAGGTTAGTATCCAAAGAAAACTCCTAAATTAAGGCCACTTGCTTGTGATTCCCGGGTACAGTCTCTTAGTTGAAAGTTTCAGTGTTTATCCTGACATGAACCACAATTTCCTGTTTATGAGAATTTTCTCTTTTCCATCAGTTAAGGCTCCCTGTGCTTCCCTGCTGTAGGAATGAATGAATTCTCAGAGGGAACTGTAACAAAACAACTAAATTTCTTTCTAGGGCAGATATTAAATAAAAAATAATAATAAAACCCCACCCTTAAAATCACATAAATAACTTAGGCAAAACTGAGCTCCTGTTACCTTCAAAACTTTCATCCAGTTGATGCCTAATCTTAGGTAAAGAGAGCATGGGCTTTTCTTCTACAGCATAATAGGAACTGTGTATGCACCCAACTGCTGCTGCATGTTTAAAGGTTTCAGCAATGCCTGACACAAAGACTGAAGACTCCATGTTCCAAGGTCATCCCAGTGCCTAAGTAATGAAATCATGCCTGCATTTTCTCTTTTCCTTCACTGAAACCCAAGATATTTCTCTGCACTGAAACACCTTCAAAAAGAACTGATGATGTACCCACTCCAGAAAAAACAGCCTACAGTTTGATGAGGGCTTCAGTAAGAATGGATGGTTGGTTTCCATGAAGCTGAAGACAGAATTAAGTCCAGCTCATGAACTTCATAAGTCATTGAACAATAGGACAATCAGTGGACAATAAGTAAGCAAATATTGCAGCTGTATTAAAAGATGAGATACCTCTGCCCTCCTCAGCTGTGTCCAATCCCTGCCCCAATAAATGCAACAGAAAATCACATTCCTTGGTTAGCTTTTCAGAGAAAAAAAACAGTTATTCATTTCACTAGAAGGTTTGGGGCTACAAATCAATAGTGAAAGTATTTTAGATAGCAGTAGAGAAGTGTACCTAGAAACTATCTGAAGAATAGTATTTAAGCTACCAGCCTGTGCCAAATTTCAAAGTAATTCAAAGACCACAAGGGCTGGTTCTAACTTATATGGGAACTGAGACCAGTGTAGTCTTCTCAATGCTTCTCAGGAGGTTAGACAAGGAAAAGTTGTATTTAGTCTCTGTGAATCTTAAGAGATGCTTATGGGAGACACATCAATCAACAGTTATGTCAGATAATTCCACTCAGACATTAACTCAGCACTCTGTAGCAGTAAAAAAAAAAAAAAAAAAAAAAAGGCATATTTTACCGTAGGAATAATTAGGAACACAAAGCATAAAACCATTACAATGCTGGGAAAATCCAAGGCATGTCCACAGTGTGAAAACTATACATAGAGCTGGTTCCCTTGCTTCAAGAAGTGACATAGCAGGAAAAGGGCAGAGAAGTGCACTAGGAAGGACTGAAAGTGCAGAGCACTTTCTGGACAAAGATCCCCCCTGAAGAACAGCCCAGAAAAGAGGTAATTCAACCGCACACAACCCAAGTCCACAAAATCAACAGAGGGGATGAGCAAGGACTGATTCTTCACTGTCACTCACAGTACAAGAACTACAACTAAGGGGTATCAAACGAAGCCCATAGGAACCGGATGCAGAGAAAGAAACCTCCAGAGCCGCGGCCGCGGGCGGAGCCGATCCCGATCCTGATCCTTATCCCGATCCCGCCCCACCGCTGGCGCTGCCCGAGGGCCAGGACCGCCGGGAAGCGTCGCTCCCGGCCAGGTGTTTGCCGGGCCCCAAGCAGCAGGTGAGGACACCGGCTGGCGCTGGGGAAGGGGATTCGGGAACCTCTCCAGGATCGCTTTCCAGCGGGCGGCACAGAACCGGGAGCGGCGCGATGCCACCGGCGCAGCCCCGGGCCGGGGCGGCCGTGCAGACACAGCGGGGCTCCTCGCACCTCTCCCTGATGTTTCTCACAAGCAAATCTCTCATTTCAGTTCTCAGGCCGTAACAGATTCTCGAGAGAGAAGTCCCCAGTGCTCCCGGACAATGGCAGGTAAGAGCAAATGAGAATGAAAATGCCAGTCACTTGGCAGGTGGTGCCTAGGGATGTACATAAGAAGCTGTGCCATAGAGAAACTGAGCTTGGGAGATGCCTGAGCTTTTGTGTTGGCAGTCAGGAACCAAGAGCTGCATGTTTTGTAGGTCCAGTTATTTTGATAGTGCTTGTAAATTCCCTCCTCTGGTTGTGTATAAACAACTGCTAACTACTGCATAGGAAGTATTTCATCTTAGCTCTCAGTTGTTTCCACAACACTTGGAGGGAATCTAAGCTGGCACTGCTTGTGGGGGGATAGTGGAATCAGACCAACAGAAATGCTGACTTGAGGAGAGACAGGGTAGTGCTAATGCAGGGCAGTGTAACCTGCTGTGGAAACCATCCACTGTCCAGGGACTTCAACACAGGAAAGCACAAAAATTGCTGGGCTGGGGGGCATTCAGCATTTGTGCCTCAGGAGTCACTCATGGCTGCTGAGCAGGAGGCAAGTCCTGCCACTCTCACTCTGTTTCCACGCGTTATGTACTGCTTAGAAAACACACTACAGAAACAGGAAGGACCAAGACCCAGCTCCACAAATTGTTTTGTATCTGCCTCGTCTCTTCCAAACTGTCTTCTGGTTTTCTTTCTGCCTCCAGGCAAAAAAGTCCTGATAGTCTATGCACATCAAGAGCCCAAGTCCTTCAATGGATCTTTGTTGAAGATTGCTGTGGAAGAACTGACCAAGCAGGGCTGCAGTGTCACCGTGTCAGATCTATATGCTATGCAGTTTGAGCCAAGAGCAACAAGAAATGACATTGTTGGTGAGACTAGCCAAAACATACCTTTATCAACAATACTGACTTGTAAGCCCCCTTTTAGGTAACAGAAGGCTCTCTGGAGCCTTCCCCATGCTGAGCAATCCCAACTGTGTCAGTCTGTCTGCATAGGAGAGGTGCTCCAGCCCTTGCATCATCAAGAGATTAATAAGAAGCTTATTCATTAATAAGAAACTTATTCATGATCAGACATCTGCATTTCTAAAAGTCCACTCCTGAATGTGAACTTTGTCTCTGAGTGAGATTAAGGGAGAGAGAAACCCATTAGCACGTGTCCACAAACAATCTCTGAAGTCCATTTCTCAAGGGGAAGAAATGCCTTCAGATACTGTTCTGTGACTTGCTAGTTTAGTTCATGAGGCTGTGCCTCTGTGTTCTGGTAGAGGCTGATGATCTGCCAGTTGAATCAGAAGAATGAATGTGTGTAAAGCCTAAGGCAAAATTCTCTTAAAGCCTCCACCCACATCACCAGTCCTGAGCCAAGCTTTTTAGGTTGCACTTTTTATGTTGCCTCAGGAAGGTGAAAGATTAGGACTCTGAGATTCAACATTCCTCTCCAGTTTAAAATCAAATCACCATCAGCTGTGATGATGCTGAATATCAACTAAAGAAGAGGAAGTGGGGAAAAATGGAAAGCAGGAACTCAATTTAGAACTGTAGATTGCAGCCTGTCTTTAACTCTTGCCTGGCTCTGGATGCAGGGCAAGGAATGACTTCCCTTCTACCCACAGGTCACTTGCACAACTCCAAAGAGTTCAATTATGGCGTGGAGACCTGGGAAGCTTACAAGAGAGGAGGTTTGTCCAAAGATCTGGTTGAAGAGCAGAAGAAGGTTCAGGAAGCAGACTTGCTGATTTTTCAGGTCATTATTTTAAATAGACTTCAGTTGTGTTGTTCCCTTTCAGTAATGCTACAGTGAAAAATACAGATCAGTGGTACTATTATCTGGATCATTAATACAGAAAATCCAGTAACTCACTAGCACAATGATCCAAGTTAACTCAACAGCAAAACCAGTAACTCATCAACACTGGGCCAAACTGACTGGATACACAAAGACATACATGACCATGCATATCGGGCAGTCTGGCAGAAAGCAGAACTAGGCTTATTTTCAGAGTGAGTAGCAGCCAGCAGGGTCAGGGAATTGGGCTTCCTGGACTAAACTGTTCTCATTTGTTGCTGAGTTGCAAAAGCACTACTGGGAATTGCTAATGGATCTTTACATCCCCTCTTCATTCCCCACTGTGCCAGCTCTGTCCCTGGTGTCTACAAGTCCCAGAAGTACTGCATAAGGCAATAGCAGTCTTACATTTCTTTGTGTGCCTGTTGGCCTTAGACATCACCTATATATATTCCTCTCTCTGAGTCTAGATGAAATTTAGAATGGGACCGTATTTCAGTTAGCATTTAACAGTAAGTTAAATCTCTTTTAGAGTATTGCTTCCCAGATAAGAACAGTAAAACATCCCCCAAAGGAAGTGGTTCCCTTCTTTTCTGTAAATGGTCAAGTGAGGTCTGATGCAGGGGAAAAAAAAAGAAATTTTAAAAAGCCTCAGAAAGACGTCATAAAGTAATTCAAAATTTTCTGCAGACTAAACTCACCACTTGTAGAGACAATGGGGGCTGGTCATTTTCCACTTTGTTTCCACCTCAAATTAAGCCACACATGGTTAAACTTTTGCAGAATTTCTTCTTCTGTGCTGTACCGTGTACAAAAGTTTAGGGATAATGATGCATCCTAGAATAAGAGCCCATAAGGCATTCAAGATAATGCAATTAAGACAAGATTGCTTTGGGATGTAGCCCCATGGGCTAGCTGGAAGATCTAGAAATGGAAGGTCCAAGTGTTAAAGAAGTAGTTTTCTTCTCAATAAAGGGATTTGGGGTCATGATGTCAGCAGAATGTGAAAGTAAGTCTATCTCAATATCCCCCAGCATTTGTCAGCAGACTGTCAGATCAGAACTGATCACCAGTTGTCAGTCTTGCTAATAAAGCAGTAGATCATTTGTTCCTTTTGCATTTCAGTCATAGGATTCTCTACAGTGATTCTGTACAGGCTTAAGTTAGAATTAAATGGCACCTTCCTAATTCATCATATTCCAACTTGAATCTGGGTGGAAGCCCTCACATGGACCATGGTGTTAGGGTGCTGTAGATGCTCAGTTTTGTCCCTAAGATTATTACAAACAGAAAGCACTTTGCTTCCTGTTTCCAGCCACAGGTACTGCCTCTCCTGATAGAGAGCTGGAAGAAGGCAGGTACATGATCTGAGCAAATGCAGAGAACAGGATTTGGCCTGGGAACCAGGCCTAAGGGTGGGCCAGGCTGTCTGTGCTAACCAGGGAATTTACTCTTTGCCTAGTTTCCCTTGTTTTGGTTCAGCATGCCTGCGATCCTGAAGGGCTGGATGGACAGAGTCTTGGTCCAAGGCTTTGCTTATGACCTGTCAAAATCTTACGACTGTGGTTTGCTCCAGGTATGTTTCTGAAATTGTTTCATGAATGTTAAGGTTTGCACAATGTTCTTTTAGGCATTGGTCCTTCTTTTGTACTGTAGTTGTTTAAAGGTCTTACTCTACACTGCCTTGAAATAATGCTTTGGTAACCTGTTGAGTAGCTTTCCTACTTGTTCAGACTGTCTGGAGTGTAGTAAGATAAGGAGAATGCAGTGGTTCCTAAAGATTCAAGCCATCTTCTAGAGACCTTTGCTTGGCCTACTATATGGGATTTGTCATGTGGTAGGAGTATCAGAGTGCAACATACAGCTTGCAAACAGTTTAAACCAATCCATTTCCTGTAACTGCATTCTGTCCTTCTTCTCACCACCATAGGACTGCACGAAACTGTCAGGACTGACATACTAGAAAAGGTGTCCAAGTCCTGTTCTGGGATTAGATGTCAAAGGTTGGAACTGAACTATAAAACTTTATCAGAAATCTGAAATACCCAGTGTAAGAGTCTCTGTTGCAGCTATCTACTTTGAACCCTTTCTTCACTGTAACTTCTAAATTAGGTCAGACCAGTCTCTCTCAATGGTGTTTAATAAATTTTTAATTCTTCACAGCATGGGAAATTCTAGAGTCCAGTGTCTGATGGATCTTATTGGATAACAGCTGCAGCATCTGGAAACAATCAATATTAGTTTCCCATTTATATTTGCTGCGTGTTAATCTCTCTAATTCTGATTATCTCAAAAATTCCAAATATTTCCATTTCTTTACATTTCAGAAATGGCTGGCTCACTGGCACAAATAGATGTAATCCCCAGTGATCACACCTGCATATGAAGTGCAGGCTCAAGGCACTTAGTATATTGCACTGGAAAAATGTTATTTCAATTGCAGCATCTAAAACTAAGATGAGAGAAGCTGAGCACAAGCCCATGGCTAATTCCATAGTTAAAGAAGCAGAAGAAACATGATGGTTTAGAACATCTGAGGAATAATTTGTTCTTCAATTATTCATTGGCAAGTGACAAGCAAGCCCAGGTTTGAAAGGGGACTTTAGCATTCAATTTCTGCAGTTACAAAGGACAGGAATAAAGATATTCATGGTAACAGGGCTTTCCAGCCACAGCTTTCCAAACATTGCAGGAGGAAGAAAAGGATGAGCCCTCCTTCACACAACAATGTCAGACATATATCCTTGTCTTTTCAAACTGTCTCCTCTCAAAGCTAGGACACACAGTCCACTGTCTAGTTGTACGTCATCAATCCTTGCCTCAGAACTGCCAAACCTTGCAAAGTCTGGGAAGGAAGAAGGCACCCATCCTTCTAGAATTCTGTGCTGTCCAGGTTCCCCTGAACATTTTCTAAACTGTTGAGCCATCTCCTTTAAAGTGTCTAACTCAAGCACTGCTTTCTTAATTCTAGGACAAATTATCCTTGTTTTCTTTCACCACTGGAGGAACCAAAGAGAAGTATGCAAGCAGGGGTGATGTTCGCTATCTCCTGTGGCCCATGCAGGTATAATAGATGAATATTTGGTTACAGTTACCTTTAATTTTTACTATGGGAGTTATTTTAAACAAATGGTTTATTGTTTATTTTATATGAAGTATAATAAGAAATAATTATGAAATTCCTCGCTCTAAGCATCTGCAGGTTATAAACTGGACCCTAAAATCCTGAGACCTCTTTTAAGGTCCAGAGAGGTTTTAAGTTGATTTGTGTCCCTTCCTCCAGATTGGAGTCTGGAGAAATCTTATGCTGTCAGCCTTTGCAGTTTCTCTGGGATTACAGGATTTTCCTTAGCTCTAGCATACAGGGTTTCTACTCCCCATGGTTCCCTGATTCCTGTAGAATGCAGGGCAGGAGAGGAGTCACACGTGGTCTCCTACCCTTTGCAATTACCAGCTGCCTGCCCCGAGGAGCTGTCCAGCTACAGAGCTTACAAATAAAGGTAACGAAAATGTGAAGAATAACACTGAATTCAGAAATATAGAGAGCAAAAATGGCAAGCTGAGCTGATTCCACAGGCACTAGCCTTCATTCAGGATCATTCAGGATTTGGCTGAGCCATGGGCTAAAGGTTAAAAAAAGAATTTTAAAAATCCCAAACCCCAACTTGGAAGTAGACGTGAAACACACTGCAATTCAGGAACAATCTGAGAAAGTTGAAACAGGACAGTAAACTTTAGGCTGTCTCTGCTCCTTGCAAATCTGTCAGTGTACAGCATCCAAAGAGAACAGTTCTGTTGATTTAATAGCAATTTTTTTCCCTTCTTCTGATAAATGCACAGTTTTAGAGAACCTGATCCTGGGTCAGAGAAATAGAGATTTGAATCTTCCATGTTCTTTACTTGAAAGTAAGTATTTTTCTGAAGCATTTCTCTCTTTGTTTTGTTCCAGCATGGAATCATGCACTTTTGTGGGGTCAAAGTCCTTGAACCTCACATCTGTTATGCTCCAGAGCATGTTTCTGAGGAGAAGAGGAAGGAGATGCTGACTGCCTGGGCCCAGCGTCTGAAGACTCTTTGGAAGGAGGAACCCATAAACTGCACTCCTGAGTGGTACTTCAAGTAGTGTTCAGATAATACAAGACTACAGAGAGAAGATCTTTTTTTCTCCATTCTTCTGGATGCTCTATCTAAATACCTGAATGCTCATCTCTTAATTAAAATGTATTTTAAGCATCTGGAATATGACAGCTAGCAGCTTAACTGACAATACACCATTTGTCTTCTTTGATTTCCACAGGATTCTCTTTAAGAATGCCTGCAAAACTCTGTTAATGCTCTCTTTGCTCACAGAAACAGTGATATTATCCTGCCTACTTGTGGTTGATAACACATGTGGTATTTAAGGAGAGATTATACCATTGCTGCTTGTGAAACAGTAAAGTACATGGCCAAGGTTATTTTAACACTTTTTGTATCAGCTGCCACTTTTTTTATTTACCAGGGAATATGCTGCCCAAACAACCTTGTAATTTAAAAGAACAGGACTGGCCCTGAGAGCTCTACACTTGTGCCTTTGAGCCACAAAGCCACGTTGGGAGCAGTGCAAAAGGATGTTCAGTTGCACAGTGACTTTTACAGCTGGAAAGCCTCATGGACAGCCTTAGGCTTTTCCACATATTTCCAAAGCAATGTTAAAGCTACAACAGATACCAGATAAGGGAAAAAACCAAATACAAGTATTAAATAGTAGTACATGCATGTATTGCCTTCCTTTCTAAACTGCAGCTCCCATTTGGAAAACATGTAGCTTCCTAAAATCAAAGGGACTTCTCTGTTTTGATTGCCTTAAGTGCAGACAGAAAGGCATCCTGTGTGCTTCCTGCCCCTTCACACCAGTCAGTGTTGGTATTTGGGTCTGCAGGGTGTTTGGATCTCCTCCAGCTTCAGAGTCAATGGGCTTCCTTGGAGATCTCCAGCACTGGCAGCTGGTGAGGCAGGATGCCCACCTGAAAACCTGCAGGAGCACTGTGTGTCTATGGGTCAGGATCTAGAGGGACAAAAGGACTGTCTGTTTTTTAACATCCATGATTTTTATCTTGAACTGCAGCAGGATTATTTTTATGCTTGAGAGCTGTTCACCCTGATTGTGCATACGGCAAGGGGTGAGTTTCTCACTGAGCTACCCCATTTCTTACTGTGATCAGCTCACCTAACAGCTGGCTTTGCACTTGAGTGTTACAAGAACGTGGCCAAAATAAGAAACAGTCTCCTGAGTCACTGTCAGATGAACTTAGGCCTCTGCATACAGTGTGTGCATCTGCCACACCTTCTTTGTGCCAGTCTTGTCAAGCCCCAGCCTTACAGTTCTTTAAGGGCTGTTTGGGTAATGACTATGCTGAGCCCAGACTGCAGTGACAGTGTGAGCTGATACACCAGACTGGGAATTGCTACTGCAGTGAAAGTCACGTGTTCCCATTTGGTCTAATATGGAGCAAAGGGCCCCCTCCCACAGAGACATTTTCCAGGAAACAATGCTGCCCCAAGCTGTTGTAGATGTCTGCTTCCTGGGTGTGTGAGCCAAAGTCTTCTGGTTACACAAGCTCCGAAACAAGCTCCGTTATAGGAAAAGGAAAGTGAAAGGGATTCATGTGGAATGTGTTTTGCACCTAAGTTTTGGTGAAAGCAGATTCAGGCCTAGAAGACTTAAGGAAAAGAAGTTTAAATTACCTGAATAGAACATGAAGCAAAAATTAAAATATTGAAATTGCATAGGAGAGGAATCATTCTCATCAGCACTCTGTTCAGTTACCAGACTGTCCAAGAAAGGAGGAAATGGAGGTGAAAGCAGAAGTTCCAACTATCAGACCCAGTGTCACTTTGGATTAATTGCAGATCTTAGTGGGCTTAACTGTCAGATGAATTAATAAAGACTGTCCTGTGTTTTTATGATACACTTCTTGACACTACTTGGCTGACATGTGCCAGATCCCAAATATATGGTAGCATTAGGTGCCTGCATCTATGTAATCTAAGTATTCACAGTGGCTGTGCTAGGTCAGAACAAGGATCCTGCAACCCTGAGTTTTTTGTCCAGAGTGGTTATAGGCCAGGAAGAGCAAGCACTTCCTCTGAATACTGTCCCAGGCACCAACTATATTTAGTTTGGGGCATTTCCTGAGATACATACATTTTCTCTATATTTACAAAGCCAAATAATAGATTTCTACTCTTGAATTTTGTTCAGCATTCTTCTGAATTCGTGTGAACTTCAAGCAGCCAATAGATTATGGCAAAGTTCAGCAGGTCAGCATTTTCCTTGCATGGAGCACTGGAGTGGGGAGGGACCCCTGGGATGTTGAAGCCCCTGCTCCCCAGTAGCTTTGTTTGGTTCCTTCCAGTCAACAGTAACCATCAGTCCCATCTGTTCTTTTATGCAGCACTTCAAGTATTGTACACGTGCATCACCTCCCCTCCTAAATAACCTCCTTCCCAGGGCAAGGAGTCCTGTCCTGCTCAGTCATTCTTCCAAGAGATGTCACTGGCCCCTGGTCACCCTTATTGCCCTTCTATGAACTCGTTCATTCTCACTATCCCATTACTTAGCAGAGGGGACATGCAGAGTCAACTTCATGACTCCTGGATTCATTACTTTGCTTCTTTCCTAATCATCTCTTAAGCATGGTTTGCTTTAACTAACATTTTCATCTCTTGTAACCCTACAACTTGGCCATCAGTGGTAGCGGTCAGCTCCGGGCCCATTATTTTATACATCAATTTAGCCTAAGGGTTTTTTTCATGTGCACCCCTTTAATAACCTGAATTTCACTTTCTGTCTCATTGCCCACTCAATCATTTTTCCAAAGCTCTTTAAATTCTTTCTCTTTTCAGATCTCTTCAGAAAAGTCAGTAAAGGAGACCCTACTATTTTTCCAGTGACGCAATGAAACCTGCAGATTTCATCCTGCTGGCAATAAAACCAGCTATGTGTCAAATTTTTTTGAGAATTTTATGTACTTACATTTTCTTTCCTATAAGTTTTAATAAGATGGCTGAGATTTTTAGTACAAAGTATGTGAAAGTTTGGTTGAGATTAGTGCAAGTTAAGTAAAAAGAGAACTAACAGGCTTATTTAATT
>JAOXXN010000395.1:65690742-65706273 GCA_026770055.1 Myrmophylax atrothorax | reverse complement strand
CTATGCCTTTGGGAATGTTTGTTTCAATGG
The DNA here is from genome assembly GCA_026770055.1 of Myrmophylax atrothorax. Classification (NCBI taxonomy): domain Eukaryota; kingdom Metazoa; phylum Chordata; class Aves; order Passeriformes; family Thamnophilidae; genus Myrmophylax; species Myrmophylax atrothorax. The sequence goes on along the minus strand of JAOXXN010000395.1, from coordinate 65,706,243 downwards.
CTGAAAACTTAATGTCAGTATAAGCAGAGTATGCAGTGAATTCTCACACCACTTGAGTGAGATTTTGACACTGCTAGGTTAGAAAAATCTGTACTTCCTAGATCAAAATCTGTTATACTCATCAGTAAAACTGTGTTTTATAGAGTGCCTTATGCTTGAAGTAATTTTGTATTTTCACCTTTTATATATACCATAACAATAAAAGTAGGTTAATAGATTCTAGTATCATCACAACAAGTTAAATACTTGCATTTCGATGTTCTTCAACTATTTAATTTTCCTCCCTTTCAGATCAACCTAATTCTCTGCACAGCTCTCAAGGTCCCGTGACCAGTGATGTTAACGAAGCCCTGTTTGCTGCCTACCCCATGAACGAGCCTGTTGAGAGCTGTGAGACCTCATGGACACCTGATCTGGAAAGAAAACTTCAGTGTGAACTCAGCTATCACGTACATGGGAGCCGGATGGATAAAGCAGTTCGACCTGTAGGATACACCCCTGAAATGACAGAGGAAGAAAGGAAGCGGAGAGTTTCTGGTGATCCATTTGGAAAGCCACATCCTGCTTCCCAGAAGAGTGAACTGCATCCAAGAGCTGAAAAAACAGGATCAAACACTAATGCATATGTCTTGTCAAGCCATGATCCCAATTTCCAGTTTCAGGCAGGATCAAACACTAATCCATGTCTCCGGTCAGACCACAATCCAAAATTCAGGTTACAGGCAGGATCAAACACTAATCCACATATCTTGCCAAACCCTGATCCCAACTTTCGATCATGGGCAGCTGCAACAGCACCAAACCAGGGAACTGTAGATATTTTTTATGGGCCAAACCATAACAGTCTTCTAACAGGAACCACAGAGGATCTCTATGGATTGGGTTTAGCCAGTGCCCTTCAGCCAAGTAACCCTGCTGTGCTGGAATATGGCCAAAACCTGCAGTCCCAAACCAATGTAAACTGGTATTTGAACAATTCAGACGCAGATGCAGGTGAGATTCCTATTTCCAAGTATTATTCCAAGTAATAGCATATAAAAAACATACATTCCAAGTAATAGCAGACAGCAAGTACTGCTACAGCAGCTCCCAAACCCAAGACCTGCTACCAGTCATTCTAGGAAAGCAAAGGAGAACTTTGACTCTCAAAAATGTGACATTCATACCATAGGTTCTGTTTATGCAGAAACAGCATTTGTAGCATTTCAGAAAACAGATGGGTATTTTTAGCTTGGTTTGCTGCAAGCCAAGAGACTCCTGAGCTTAGTGAGCAGCAAGGAGTTAAGACTCATAATTAGTTTCTCCAGAAAGCTCTGCCTGGTGCTGGGGGGGAGCTTCTATCGTTAGTATGCCATGGAGTAGAAAGGTTTGGAGACAAAGAGAACACTGAGCATTGGCAAAACATAAGGGTAATTGGAGACTTAAAAGATCAAACTTTTAAGAATATTTTGGATATTTTTAGTATGGTATTATTTTCCAGGTCATCTCACAAAATCAAGAATGCCTAGCCTTTTACAAGCAGAATGCCACAAAGGTGTTACTCTGTTAAATTACTTAACACGGAGACTGTGATTAGTTGTTTATGTGAGTTTATTTGCTGAAGTGAATCCAAGAGCTGTCATGTCAGAAGGCAGGCATTAGAACTGTCAACATCATTAATAAAAGAAAGCCTTTGTGTTTGAAAGGAGTAAAGAAAACTGTTATTGTAGGGAGGCTGTGTGAAATAGTGTAGCAGATACCGAAATGAGAGGCAGAAAAGCTGCATTACAGTTCCTCCACTGACTTCTGTAACCCAGCTGCTCTTGCTGTCCTATCATGAGTTGTAGAGCTCGTCTGTGAGCATCCAAAACTATTACTGCCCTGGGCTGGAAGTTACACCTCTGCCAGATATTACTGCCACCAACAGAAGATGCAGTGGTGTCCCATGCCTTTGCTAGAGCCAGTCACAAGTAGTGTGCTAATATAAACTGCAGTCAATCTCAGCACAAAGCAATTGGAGCACACTTGGGAGTTTGGAATTTTCCAGTTGGAATACCTGATACAAGGCAGCTCAGTCCATAACTTTAGCGTGCTATGGTCCCACACCAACAGGTATTCATACACCCATGTAGAAGCTCATTACACTCACTAGGATCCTATGATGGTTAAGGTTATTAGTCACTGAGCAAAAACCACAATGAGATCATTGCTTGAAGTGGAGTTATTCAAGGAGATACAATCCTGCTAATTGGAAAGCTTCTCATATCTTTGTATTTGAGAGCAGTGTGTACTCACACTGTTACAAATATGGCAGTCATCGTTAAGTACATTTCCTTTTTTAGTTACATAATGCTTTTGGCATTTTTTTGTTTTCTCTGTCTGTTAAGGTAACAAGGATTCTGCTGCTTTCACAAGGGGAAATTTTACATATCGCCCTAGCTTACCTGCAGCAGGCCCAGGTAAGTGCTGTACCCTTATCTGTCCTGGTAACCAACCTGCTGTGCATTGCATCCTGACCAGCAAAACAAAAAAACTTTAGGAACCTGAAATAATACATGCTATTGCTTAATACCTCTAACCATAGCTGAAGTTATCAGTACCAGTATGTAAAACTAATTCTTGTCTCTAGCAGAACCTATACACTCATTAAACATGATGAATCAAGGAAAACATCTTCTTTTATATACACATGAAGGCATTGCAAAATCTCCTGCACACCTAAACCAGACACTTTCACAGATCAAGCATCTAGGTGCTGTGACTCTGCCCAGCTCCTGAACCACACATGCATTTGGGACACTTAGTCCTATCTTGCTCTGGATTTTTACACCAAATCTCCAGCTGCAGGTTTGTGCTGATCAGCCTTCATTGAGGCACAGGTCTCTACAGTTCAACTGTCTTGAACCCCCTAATATTGTGTTGTGTCTTTCAGGAGTTGTTAATATATGCACCTTTCAACTTGTGTTGCTTGGGGTACCCTAAACTCTTTAATTAACCCTTTCAAGGCTTGTCCAGTTTGTAAGTGGTGTACATTTAAAACTTGAAACAGCAGGTTTCTGTCTTCTTGACTATGCACCCCCTGGAGTCTTTAGATGATGACCCAAAATGTCACAAGCAGCAAAGTGTAGAGGACTGGGAAAGGAGATTGAGAGGGCACAGTAAGTTTTACTGTTAATACTGACAAAGCATTTGTACACATTTTTATATCTTATGCTAGATTCATTTTGTTACCAAATAACGACATAGAAAACATATGAGATTTCTTCATTTTTTAGCTATAAAAGGAAAAGGATATAGGACTCATAATGTTATGAGACATGATAAAATTGATTCCTTTTTTGCAACTTCTAGAAACTAATCATGCATACATATAAATATTTCTGACTTACAGCCTCCAGTTAATATTAAGTGCATTTAGACAGATTTTCATACATAACCATAGATTTCCACACTTAATTGCAACTGAGTGCATAACAAGGATATTTGTTCATCTGATCATCATTTTCGTTGAATAAATACAGAGCTTGGTGTATCATTTTAAGTATCTGTACTTCAATTTTAGACCCAGGTTGTGAGATTCACCATTTAAACTAAAGTTAGAATGTTTAATGGATGATTATCCAGAGTTCAGAAAACACTGTTGAGAAAACAGAAAAGTGACGTCACCAAACACAAATAGTGATGTAATTTCATGTTATGTGTGGAAATCAGACAACAGTAAGCAAAAGACCAAATTACATGTTTAACATTTCTGATGAGCAACAAGAAACTATTTACTGTAGTCTCACAGAATGTCGAAGTCATAACTGTAAACGTGAACTTACATCTATGAAAAGTAAAGCTCAGATGCAGAAGTGAAGCTTTAAGATTTAAAAGAAAAAAGCATTCAAGCAGAAACTGATCACCTGAAGCTGTTGGCCAACAATGAAAACATTTAATCACTTTCTTATTAGTAGAACCTTCTTCTTCCTTATGTTACTTCTTGAACCATATGCAGTTGTTTATAAATTTGTATTTAAGTTCCTTATACAGATGATTCAATCAAGTACACCATAAGTCACAGCTCTGGAGTTCAAATTGGATATAACAATCACATGAATATTGAAGAGTACAATCAGCCCATCCACCCTCCTGCTGTTACAGAAGCAAATTATAGAGAATATGAAGCAAGCGGTATATTTGGTAAGAGAAGCATCTCCCTACTTTTCATATATTCTTCCCAAATAATTATCCGAGAACCATTTGGTTTGGAATCTATGAAACACTCAAATTGGTAAAAGCAAGGCTAGGATTGGAGGTCCTCCCCTGACTCCTAGTTTAAATTGTAGAATATCCTGAGATAGGAAGATCATAGAGTCTAGTGCCTGACATCACACAGGGAAATCTAAAAGCTAAACCGTGTATCTAAGAGCTATGACCACTTCACTCAGGTAGAAGTTGGAAGATTTTGAAATTTATTTTCATTGGTCGATACCAAATTAAACTATCCCTGTGTATTCCCAAGTAAATGAATCATTTGTGTCCTGGAATATAAAACATGCCATACATCTGTTTAAAAACTTTAGGAAGGGGTTTTTCAATCTTGCAAGTTTAAGTCACAAACTGTGATGGCTTCAGATCAAAGAGCACCTACAGCAACTGACCTGTTAATACAAATGTTCTGACCAGGCATTTCTTTCCTGACATCACTGGGTTATGCTGCCTCCATGAAATCCACTTCTGATTATATCACTAAAGATTCTGTCTCCAGTTATTACCAAGAAATAGTTTGGGGAGGATAGGAGAGGGAGCAAAAGGAGCGGAAGAAATGTTAAAACAATGCCATTTCCTTACACTCTTCTTCCTTTTTGCAGATGATCCCACTGTCCTGACTGCCAGACATCTGAATCTGGTGAGAGACAATCTGGCTAAGCAGTGGAAGCACTGTGCTCGTAAACTGGGCTTCTGCGACCCAGAGATTGATGAGATTGATCATGACTATGAACGAGATGGACTGAAAGAAAAAGTTTACCAAATGCTGCTTAAGTGGGAAATGAAGGAAGGTTCCAAAGGTGCTACAGTTGGAAAACTTGCTAAGGCCCTCTTTGGCTGCAAAAGACTGGATCTGCTTACTAGTTTGATGAAAATCAGAGAATAAGTTGACCAAGAACTTCGGGAAAGTGAGGAAAGTACTTTTTCCCCCGAAGACCTTCCAATAGCAAATAATTCTCAACAGAAACATTCTGGAGTCCTCCTTTTTGCACAGACTTTTTTGAACGTAGCTTTTCTGTCAAACAGTTTTCAGTGAATACCTTCCATAAATCAATAACTTTATGTCACAATATTTGGTCTTTCAAAAGGAGAAAAGAAATACAGCACCTTCCTTCTGAGCAGAATGATTGTCCAAAGATAGTAACAACAAAATGCATTACAAATATTGATTCAAGGAGAATGTGTTACACAAGGTTTCTAGATTCACCATTCTCCTGAAATTCTAGAAACATTGTTCAGTTCTGAACAAAAGCATATCATTTCAACAAAACAATATATAAGTGATAATATGTAAAAGACTGACCTCCACCTTGAAAAACCTCTATGGAAAAGGAAATCAACTCTTAAATTTTACCAGAAGTGCCAATTGCTTTAAGTCAGTAACATTATTTTTCAAATACTTCTATAATTTTTATTAAATATAGATGCCTATAATTATGCAGAACAGCAGCATAAATAAAAGCAAAAACTATTTCTGGCTTAAATATATTACAGGTAATTTTACCTGGTATTTTACAGGTTGATATTGCATTAGATTTTTACAGGTTAATATTGTATTAGAATTTTACATTTTTTTGGCAGAAAATATTTTACGTGGCAATTTTCTCATCTGCTTTATAAAATAATGACAAAATAAATTCAATGTGTATGCAATCCAAAGTGAGAACTCTGGAATACAAGAGCTTTGGGAAGGGAAAGGTGCCTTATTACCTCTTGACAGAAGACCCATTCTCCTGCTGACTCTGGGGGCTCACAGTGACTAGAACGTGACTGGTTTCTCTTGAACCTCTTGGACTGCATTTATATTGGTATATTAAATATGCTTGGGCATGTTACTGGATGCTGAGGTTAAGATGGCAAGCTGATGCTGCAGGCTGCTGCAAGGATAGCAAATTCTTTAAACCTCCAAAATAGTCTGCAAAGGCTATTTCACAGCACTCAGGTTGTTTTGGGGAACACTGGAAAAGCTCTGCAGTGTAGGTGATGGTATCCCAGCACCTGGAGATGTTCCTTGTCACCCTGAGTTCATAGTATTGACATAATCTCATCATGCAAGATCTATGAAAGAATCACTGAGCTCTAAATTTTTATACACAAAGAACAATTATGCAAAACTCTTCCTATGAAGGATGATACCTCTTATTTCCATGAAATCTACATGTATTTTCAGCATGTAGTTCAGAGCAGGTAATTGTTTATGCTGTAGATAAGGCACTAAGTGTTCATTAGTGTCCATAAATGTTCATTGTTATTGTCAAAAAAAGCTAATAATTTCATGGAAGTGAAGTTAAAATGGATTTCTGCTCCTTGATACAGCAGCCACCATTTTAGTGGAATCAAAATGAGACTGTAATCAAAGCAAGCATCAACATATTTGTCATCTTTAAACATAATTAGTACAAGGCAATAGTGCAAATGGCCCCCAAAACTGAGACTGTCAGAAATTTAAACAAAGAGCATGTCATCTATTCAGATGGAGCATTTCCATATTTATCGTTAATGCATGTTAAACTCTGCTTTCCCTGGAGGGTAGCTTGGGATGTATCAGTATATACTGCAGTAATATTTATATGGTTAATTCCTCAGAATTTATTGCATTATCCTACTGTTTTCACTCAGGAACATGCTAAATTTTATGTAAATTCTTAAGTACAAGAGAGAATGGTATGTTTTACCTGTCTAACATAATGAGCATACACTTTCCAGGAAAAAAAAAATTACTCTGCTTAAAGCAGATAGAGAAGTGGAGTTGTGGGTGTCTTCTCTGTGTCAGTCCAGAGAGTGTTACAGCCAGCAGCTACTATGTTACTTCATGAAGCTTATTTCCAAATTCCCTAAAGATCACAAAGTCCATTTATGTTCTGTTGACATTGGTTGCACTGCATTGTTACATCAATTCCCTAGCCCACACTGGCTTTTTAAGGTCTCCTATATTATTTATACAACATGCAATTTTTCCATCATAAAATCCTTGTCTTATTTGTTACACAGAATGAGCGATGGTCATTTAATAGCCATACATTAAATGCTTAATTTTCTCTTTATTAAAGCAACCTGAGCCTTTATTTTCTGAAACAACAACAAAGAGGTAGAGCGAAAACATGAAGCATTTGAGAATAAGACTTAGACACAGGGCAGGCCTAGATCTTTAAAGCAGGACACGGGAGATGAAGGTCATTCTAGCTTTGATGCTTGTCAAATCCAATTCTAGACTAGTGCTTGTAGTTCAGGTGACATTGTAGATGGTACAAAAAAAACAACCACTAAACTAAGAGCTAGAGAAATGCTTTCAGTACAGCCCTTACAGAACTTGATGACAGAGAAGATTCAGCTTCCTGGGCAGGGAATCAAAAGTACTACAAGCCCTTTAGCATATTATTGAAAACCAAATAATAGGACCCAATGCTTGGAAGCTGCAGTCAGGCATGCCAAACTAGAATACATATTTAATAATAAGGATGGTTAATTACTGGAATAAACTACCTAGGGATTCCGTGGATCCTCGTGGTATCTCTTAATTAAGACTGGTCTTGTTTCTTAAGATGGATATAGTTCAAATCGAAGCTATAGGTCTCAAGACAGTATTAACTAGATGAAATGTAAAAGTAAATGGTGTACTAAAGGTCCAGAGAATAGTTAGTGCTCTCCCTGACCTTAAAATTCACAGAAATGCTAAGTATAGCAGAGAGAGATCAGATAATACTAACTTACTGGGTTGTTTAATTCACCTATCACCCCATACCACACTGCCTCCACTCAGAAAAAAGAAAAAATAGAGTTGATTTTTGAAAAGTCACCTATCATGAGAGATCAAAAATGCAGGAAAATAATGCAGGCAAGGAAGAAAGATGTATTATGGCACAGATCCAACACTCTTCATGGCAAAAGAAAGGAGAGGAAGGACAGAAGAATAATGTCACTTCAAACTGGCAGGCTCAGCCTCAAGGGCAGAGGCAGCAGTAATGCAGAAGCCTTAGAGAGATTTTTCATAAGATGGGTGAGGTGCAAGACAGGGAGAAAAAGGCTACAAGTTGCACCAGCAGACCTCCTCTTCAGGGTCTCCCCTTGAAGAACAGGAGGTGAACTCCTCCACTTAGATACAAGGAAATTATGTTTTTCCATCTTAAGAGAGCAAGTGCTTTGAGACTTCAGATCAATTACCACTCAAGTACAATCTCCAAATGGTAGCTACAGTCATCATTACACAGCAGCCAATCTGTTCTGAAATTCTTAAATTCAGAACAGAGAGGGCTGAGTTCATGCAATTCAGAGCAATTTATTTGGTTAATTTCATTACTGTGCCCTCATTAACACCATACAAGCAGCTAAGAAATTTGAGGAATTTTTACTCCTTCCAAAATAGTTGCTAAGTAATACCAATTAATAATGCTGAATTAAAAACTCAGGCAGGACACTTGGAAAAATTTGATATGTGAAATCTGAACTGAGCTGGCAACACACAGCTGCTCTTCCTCACAGGCCAGTTTCCAAGGAGTGGCAATACACAAGAACTTGGTCTCTGAGCAGCTTTGAGTAAATTCTGTCACTTTTCTCTGATGGATTTTTCATAACTGTTCAATAACAAATGAAAGCCATCTTTTAGCATGGAGGCACATGGAATATCATGATTAGGGGACTTATGCTTATTAATTGATAATGTTATTAATCGATATACCTATCATAGAATTTGCTTAGTAGTTATTACAGAAATCACTGTATAGCATATGACAAAAATCACAAGGTACAGACCTGTCCTTGAAGATGCCAAACCAAGAGGCCCCAGGGCCTCTTGTACTAATTAAAACAGCCCGGATACCACATGAAACAAAAATAAATCAGAAGATATGTCAAAAGAACAGGATAAGTGGAGAAATTCACTAATTAGACCAGTTACAGTTGCCAACAGATCCAGTTTGAAGCAGTTTTGAGCAAGAGGTTAAAAGAAGACTACTAACTTCATCCCCAAAGACCACCGGAGACCCCCGCCCCAAATTACCAGAAGGAAAAGCGCAGGCACAAGGAGGAGTGGCACGGGGCAGAAAAACCAGAGATCAGTTCTTGAAACTCATTATAATACCCCTGCCTTCTCTAAGAAAATAATGTTTATGCATGAAGAAATAATGAATATGCATAACTTACTTGCATATAAACCAGTTGTTAACTCAACCAGGTGTGCATGTTTTTTGGAGGAGCTATCCCCCATGCACCCGGGCCTGGAATAAATGTACCTCTCTATAACCTCACTGGATATAGAGTCTTCTCTCCACAAATCCATAGAGTAAGGATCTCTAAACCTCTAAAACTGTGAGAAGGAAATGCAGGGAATCAAAGTAGGAAGGATCATCCAGTACAAGCAGGAATATGATAGAGCTACCTAGCAATTGGGAAGGCTTCATTGGATCCTAGTGCCCTCTAGGCACCTTTTTTTACCCCTTCCTCATCCCAGTCTCTACAGCCTACAGAAAGTGCTCCTTGCAGCATGCCAGTCTCTCTCCCAGCATACCAATGAGCATCAGGAGTCAGCTGACTGGTGCTCATTTGTTCCCCAACAAAAAACAACAGCTAATGAAAGTACAGCTCCTTAATTCAGCCCCTGGGAAGAAAAGAAGGGGGAAGTTAGGATGAGAACAGAGTTTAGAGTGCAGAGTCTAGAAGTTATCTTTGTGCTGGAGCGAAGCACATAGGCTGGTACTGCCTATGAGCGAAACAAAGGAGACCTGAGTTCTGACTTAGGCTGGGTTTCCCCCTCCTCTCTGACTCTAAGTAGGTCACTTCCTTTCTCTTTAGCAGTTTCCTCACCTCTTTGGTACAGCCAGTACCTTTTGCCAGAACTAAGATATTATCAAATAGTAAGCATTAGAGCTTACAGAGCTCGGAGAGTTGCCTGATGAGAGCTGTTTGACGCCAAAATCCACACTAATCACCTTAACAAGTCAGTAATACTCCTCGGATTTTAAACGATCTTTTGCAACTCTTGTGTGCCCCACCCCGCATTAGCTGAGAGAATTAAATGCAGCACTAGAAAGGATCTCTGCGTCACCAAGTTCATCAAAACGGATTCGTACAACCCCTTCCCATAAACAAACCAAGAACCATCTTCCAAATATTACTTTTGCCTTCTCCAAGGGAGAAGCTGGTTCTTCTTTTGTACCAGAGTATTTGGAGTCATTTCATGTCTCTGAATCTAGAATGCCCTAAATCTGAAATGAAAATACACCAAGGCTCAGCTTGAATTTACAAGATGCAGACCATATTCAACTTCGAAATGACAAGACCATCTTACACTGACACACCTGCACTTGTGATTTATAATGCAGTTATTCACAAACATATGAAAGTTATGCAGACACTACATAAGCTGCCACACAACTATCCTCTGCTAACGTAAGAAAAATGCAGGCAAACACAAAATCATTAAATGTGTGTCTGTGTTTTAGCCTCCTTATCAACTAGAAATGTTCTTTGAGCCAAGGTATCTGGAATGTTTTTCTACTGGCTGTTCCACTTGTGAGAAAGCATCATTACCTTTGTGATGCAAGTCCAATTGTTCTCAACTTGGCTAATGTTCTACCTAAATATGCCTCCTGCTACAAAAAACACATGCTGCTACTCTCCACACTCGGCAGCTTCAAAAGTCACACCACTTGGACTCAGTCTTTCTTGTTTGGAAGGCCAATACAAAATCACAGAAACATCAGCATTCTCACATCTTTGTTCTAAATTTGGCAATTCACCATTGCCCAAATCTTACCACGTTATGGAGCTGAAGCAACAGGGTTTTGTCCTGAGGTAAAATCATTGCCTGCTCCAACATTCAAGATCCAAGAAGTACAAGAGCCTAAGCATTAAAACAGGCATGAAATAGGAGGGTATTTCACTTCATAGAATTTAAAATAAATGAGATAAAAATGATCAGTCAGTGTCTACACAGACTCAAGAAACAAAGTCTACAACAATACCTGGATCAGTGGGGATGCCAACCACTCACAGATGTGGCTGTAACATCAACTGATGCCACCATGCTGAGCCAAAATGAGTCTCCCAGGCCCAGGAGCCAGGGTATGGGGGAGACCCCAGCTGAGGCTGGTCATGGCCATTAAAGCCTATTAGTGCTTCATTGGCCCTGGCAAATGAGTTCTTCCTTGCAAGCTCCAGAAACTGCTCTAATGCTAATGATTCCCATGTCTTGTATGGGATCACTGCTCCTGACAGGAGAATCTCATATATGGGTGAAATTAATGCCTCTGGATATGTGGAATTAATCTTTCTGCTTGATGTTCCAGCAGGTCTCACAGGATCCACTATGTCAATAATTGACTAGGTCTTTTCTAGATTATCTACAATCTGAAGAAGTACAAAAATAGTAGATACATATTCTTCTATCCAACCAGGAGTCAGAAGACTCCTTGCAATTTAATAAGCATATTGAAAATCTTGCTGTTCCACAGTTCTGTCCCTTAGAAGTAGTTTGAGGAAACCTTTTCTGTGCTGTTCAGTTCTATAAGGAACAAATCCATGTAGCACCAGCAGTGCAGCCTGGCTGCAGGGACTGTGATGGGTCATCATAGGTGACAAAGTCCCCCTCCACAGCAGTGATGGTCTCCAGAGCATTGTGTGGATATGTTCTAGCTTGAGGGAAAAACCAAAATGTATACCAAAAAAAAAACCAAACCAGAGGAGAGGATTCCTCCACAATACTCACGTCACTCCTTATTAAATTTAAGAAAAAGGAACTTTAATTAGAAAATGGATATAAGAAAGATAACTGTTTTTAACTACTATACATACACATATATATGTAGATATAGATATAACTGTAAACAGACCAGAGCAAACTACTCCTTCAGCACCAAATGTAAAAACAACAAAAAAGAACAACTCTCAAACTGTAGGTTCCTCCTGGAGCAGTTACATTTATGGACAGTGTCAGTGTCACACCTCAGCTGGCTGCAAGGTGAATTCTCAGTCTTTTCCTAGCGAGACAGAGACAAGGAGTGGACACTCACATGGACTCTCTTTCTCTCTCCTTGTCTTTTGTCCCAAACAAAGAAGAAAAGGCTGGGAGTGGAGGGATGGTGATAGTTCCCAGGAAGGAAAGGTCTGCAGCGTGTCCCGAAAACAGCTGTGACTCCTCTTTCTCCTTCTCTCTCTCGGGTTGCTGCGGCAGGGCAGGCAGGCCATGATGCTGCAGGCAACAGTGAAGCCGGGGTGGCGACTGGGCTTGCAATGCCAAACCAGGAGAACAGCAGTGGCAAGAAAAAAACCCTCAGCTCACTAAAGAGCAACAGCGATGAGCAGGTGAATGGCTTCTCTCCAGCAGCAGCACACACAGCTGCAGCGTTCAGCCAGAGCTGTGGATGTCCCCCAAAAACAAAAGAGACAGTGCAAACCTGTTCTCTGCCACACCTTCCCCCAGTCTGCCCCTGACCCAAAAGGATCAAGCAGGAATTGGTAGCAGTTGACCGTCTCTTTTGTTAACTAATGGCATGGGGAATTATGGCAGGGAGAGAATTTTTCCTTTAACATCACAAAAGAAAAACAGGATATCAGAGAGAAATCCTGCCAGCACCAGCAGTCAGAAGCTGCCATTAAATGCAAGTTTTTATCTGTAGAAATGATCATAGTGGAAAGATGGGGCAACACCAAAGGTGCCAAAAAAATTACAGGGTAATTAAGAGGGAAAGGGAAATCTGTGTTCAGGAACTTATCACCAGCAGAGCAGTGCTAACCTCTTTTAAATATTTTTTTCTTTACTTTTCTATGCAATGGCTGGAAACAGGTAGTTTCCAGAACCTGAACCATCAGTAGTAATCAGACAAATAAATACATTTTTGGGGAGTGGACAGGAGAACTACTGCCCCACTTGTTCTCAACTCCTTCATGGGCTGTCTAAAAGTAAGCCCATTTCTAGCTTGCTCGAAGCTTTTTGTTTCCACTCAGCCAGTAATTTATGAGAACATTTTTTGAGGAAATAGTTGAGCTGAAATACTGAATTCTCCCTGGTGCCCATTGTTATGTGCAAATCTGCTTACTAACAGGACTGGATGTTCTGCTGAACTGAGTAGGTGGAACACAGTTTGGATGTGTGTCCCTAGATCATCCACCACCTGCATCCAGCCTTGGCAGGGTCCTGCTTCCATTGCCCTTTGGGCCCAGACAGCCGCTCTCCTTGAGTCATCCCTCAAGATGTCAGCCATTTTACACACATACAGAGAAAAGGGTCTTTTCCCAGTGTCATTTCTGCCCAAATGCCACACTGGTTTTCTCTCTCCAGGCCAAAGAAGGCAGGACAGTGCCCCAGCCTTAAGTGGTACATAAATCTCACGTCCCTTTTCTCTCATCTGGAAAGGGCTTCTGGTTTTACCTTTCAAATTACTACTTCCCCCACCACTACATCATATGTTGAACCCTTTCTACCTTATTCCTCAGCACACATTCTGAGAATTTGTCACATTTTCTTCAGCCACAGTACATAGGGGATATATATAAAAGTTAGATTGAAATGTATTTTAACGGGAATGAAATTGGATACAAGTTTGAGACATTTCCCTCTGAAAGCTCATAGTGATCCATGAGATAGGAACCCCTTTTGATTCATGGAAAACGCAGAGTTCAGAAAAAAAAAAATCAGGTTTGTGCAGCTGTAGACCAAGTTACTTCTTTTTTGCTGAACACAGAATAGTCAGCCACCTCCTCCAGTCATTTTCCACCAGAAAGAAATGTGGATAGTGACACTCACAACAAAGATGAGCCTCTGAAAGCAGCCTAAGAACCAAGAAATCTGCAGGGACTTGGAGATTTCACCGGGCAAGAGCAAAGGCAGCTTGTCCTGACGAAGGATTGCTTGTAATTAGCCATACTAAAGACCTTAATCTTATATAGTTTGATCTGCTCAGGGGATAAACTGAACCACTATGCTTACACAGTTGAGTTAATCTTTTTGTGCACTGGGATTTGTTATGATTGTCATTCGCCTCGAAGACTTGTTAGTCCCACGCACACAAATGGCAGTGGCGTGTGAAGGCTGACAGCTATTCCCTCTCCAGGAGCCGAGCATCCACTGGGCTGGAGTAAACACTGACATATCCTGAGGAAATTCCTCTCATCCAGGTGTAAGACAGAAGACTTTTAACCCTGGATGTGTTTCAAGCTTTGTACCAGCTCTACAGCTTCCTGCTGTTCTCCTGACCACCCTCTTCACCATCACCCTGGCTGGCTGTAACTCAGCCTGGTCCATTCTCCTCCACGCTGGGAAAGCAGACACCAGGGAAAACAGTCAGCATCCTTGGCGTTTTGTGAGCAAACTGTGCGAAGGTCCAGAGGAAACCCAGACCAAGTGCTGCGGTGAACAGAGGCAGTCGCGGCTCCAGATGTGGCTCATCAGTACTTGCCAGGCACTTGCCAGGCCAAAGCCCTTGGCCAGGAGATGGGCATGTTCCCTACAGGCAGGTCCTACAAATAACAGCGGTGAAGCAGAGTTAATGATTCCTGCCGAGGGCCTGGAAACGCCTGGGCTCTGGGATGCCGAAGGCATCACCACGGAGGAACTGCCATCCCCAGAGCAGCCCGGGGAGCTGTTCTGCAGTAGACCTGGAGCCGCAGATGACCAGCAGCACAGACGGCCACCATGCGCTCCGTGTTCCCAGTGTCCCCACGCTGGGGCTCCGGCGCAGGATCAGCGATCGTCCTGCGCGCGTCGGAAATCCCCCGGGAGAAGAGACCAATCAGCGCCGCGGGGGGGCGGGTGCCACAGCCCAGCAGCCAATCCCTCCCCGCTCTGCCCTAAGTGACAGTGGCCATCACCAATCAGAACGCGCAAAGCTGACAGTCCCTCCCGCGCATCCCGGCCGTGACAGCGTGGGGCGGTCCCGCGTCCCGCCCCGGGCAGGGCGGGCACGGCCAGGGAGGCGGAGCGGCCCTTCCCGTTCCCTCCCTCCCCGTCGTCTCCCTCTGCTCCGGGGCGGCCTCGCTGCGGGAATGTCTTGTCGGGGCGCAGGCCGGGCCCTCTGGGCGCTGCTGCAGCCGCGGCCGCCCGCCCGGGCAGCGCCGCTCACGGCCCGCGGACCCGCCGCCTGCTACGGGTAATCACCACAGTCGCCTCATTCCCCTGCTCCCTCCTCCCTTCCTGGGCTTGGGAAAGGGAATTTCTGACAGGCGGGGAATGAGCAAGATGTGTTAGCAGGGAGGGGGGTGTACCCTAGACCAGGGTAGGGGGGACAGGGTGACATCCTGAGGGTCCTGCTCCTGCTTTCCCTGCGGTGCAGGAGCTGT
>JAOXXN010000395.1:65655632-65675301 GCA_026770055.1 Myrmophylax atrothorax | reverse complement strand
TGCCATGATCTGGTAAATGGACTGGAGTTGGACCAAGGGTTGGACTTGATGATCTCGGAGGTCTTTTCCAACCCAATGGAGTCTATGATTCTATGAAAATATTTAACCAGTAGGAGTAGAATCTGAAGACTGTGTAAATAACTAGGAAACTGGAAAAAGCTTTTGAATTTAGAGCTAAGGAAAGGGTGTGTATGAGCATTAACCATACAGCTTTTGGTAGCTGCAAGGCAACAACTACACATAGGACAAAGTTAGCTCAGAGAGAAATGGAACATAAAACACATCAAGGATGTTTTGCCCAAAAATTCCCTTGTGAGAACAGGGGAAGTTAGGCAATGAGTTTGGAAACTGGGTTACTAAGGGATGAGGAAAAAAGAAAAGGGGGAAAATTCAGAAGAGTCTTTAACCAAAAGCATTAAAAAACTAGTAAGCATAAAATTATTCTTGAAGCTCTGTAATGAATAGGCAGGGAGAATAACCTTTAAATAGTTCTACTACAATTTGTGTTAAATGGTTATAGATTTGTACGGCCAGGTAATGGGGCAGGAGCTACAGGGGTGACTTCTGTGAGAAGCTGCCAGAAGCTTTCTCCATGTCCAACAAAGCTGATACCAGACAGCTCCAAGATGGACATGCCACTGGGCAAGGCTGAGTCAATCAGAAATGGTGGTAATGCCTCTGTGATAACATATTTAAGAAGTTAAAAAAAAAATAAATTATTGCAGCAAGGTAAGAGCAAAGTGAGAATATGGGAGAGGAACAACTCTGCAGACATCAAGGTCAGTGGAAAAGGAGGGGAGAAGGTGCTCCAGGTGCCAGAGCAGATTCCCCTGCAGCCTGTGGTGAAGACTATATAGTGAGGAGGCAGGTTGTGTCCCTGCAGCCCACGGAGGTCAATGGAAGTGCAGAGATCCACCTGCAGCCAATGGAGGGAACCTACAGCAGAGCAGGTGGCTGCCTGAAGGGAGGTTGTGAACCCATGGAAAGTGCTGAAGCAGGCTCCTGGCAGGGACCTGCAGACCCATGGAGAGAGGAGCCCAGAGAAGGTCTCCTGGTAGGATTTATGACCCTGTGGGGGACCCACAATGAAGCAGGCTGTGCCTGAAGGATTGCACCCTGTGGAAGGGTGACCCACACTGATGCAGTTTATGGAAAACTGTTGCCCAGGGGGTGGGCTCACATTGAAGAAATTCATGGAGGCCTGTCTCCCATGGGAGGAACCCCACACTAGAGCAGGGGAAGGACTCTTCTCCTGAAGCAGTGGCAGAAACACCTGACCATAACCCCCACTCCCCATCTCACCACATCCCGTCCAAGGGATGAGGTAGAGATGGGAAGGAGTTCCTAAGATTTGTTTTACTTCTCACTATTCTGCTCTGATTTTGTTAATAATAAAGGCCATTATTACTCAAAAATTCAATCTGTTTTGCCCATGATGGTATTTGGTGAGTCATCTCTCCCAGTCCTTATCTCAACTCATGAATGTTTTGTTTCATTTTTTCTTCCCTGTCCGCTTGTGGAAGGAAATAAGAGCAGCTTTGATGGGTGCCTGGCACCAAGCCAGGGCCAACCCACTGTAGGCAGCAAAGGGTCTGGGAGGTGCAACAGGCCTGAGTACAACCTGAGTTAACTTGTTCACAGAAGTAGCAAATCTTGTAAACTGACAACTGATGTAACAAAATGTAGCTTTAATGTGAGGGACTCCACGGCTGGAAAGAATAAAGCCAGGAAGGAGGTGCATGTATTGGCTTTGAAGAGTCAAAGAGAACCTGGGGGAAACATGGAACAGAAGTACTTCATTCTCTCTATCCTTTTGTGCTGCTACCCGTTAATGAAGCAAATTGCAATGAGGTAACATTTTGGAGAAAGAAATGTTAACTATAGCCCTGTAGATAATCACACATTATCCACAAGGAGAGGCAATAGCGAGAACCCAGGGGAGTTCAGAGCCCTCTACAAAAGCAGTTTCAGTCTTTCATATAATTTTAAAACAAAGTGTGACCTTAATTTATTTTCTCCCTAGGTAATATCTGCCAACAGTTGCTGCCAGATATCAAATGCCCTACATTTATAATTCATGGTGAGAAAGACCCTTTGGTCCCACAAGCTCATGCAGAATACATTCATAAGCACATCAAAGGCTCTCGGTAAGTTATATGACAGAGTTTTTATAAACCATTGTTGAAGAGATGAAGCTGTTCATACCCACAGTGAACAAAAAAAAAAAAAAGTATGTGAACAAGTTGTCTTTGCCACAGGGTGAGCTATTCTAAACTTCCCTAGCAAGCTACAATGCAAACAATGTAGCTGGATCTTTCCTGCAATGTAAAAAAAAGTATAGTATTTTAATAAGCTCCTTCCCAAAGCCCTTTGAGATAAACCAAGTTCCTTTTCCTCTTTTGACTACACAAACAGCCAGCACTCCCTAATATTTAGGAAAGCAAGCAGAAATTTCCTTTTTTTTTTTGTTATGACCATTGCATTCCTTTGGTGTAAGAGACCTCATTTATGTCCCATTCAGTAAAATAGGGAACTTAGATGCTATGAACAGAGAGAGATTCACAGTTATTAGAAGCACAGAATACTTCTCTTTGTTCTGCCTTACTGATGTGAAAAACCTCAAAGATTTTGTTTCCAATTGTCCTATGAATTTTCAGTGTTTTTAAGAAAAGCAGAATGAGGAAAAAAACTGTACAAGTGCTGTTAGAGATATTACTTTATAAATAAGAAAAATCTAAAGGAATGTGCTTCATGTGTTCTGTGGTTTAACCCCAGACAGCAACTAAGTCCAATCACACCCCCACCAGTGGATCAGGGAGAGTATCAGATGAGTTAAAGTGAAAAAAAATCATGTCTCAAAATAAAGACAGCTTAATAGGTAAAGAAAGAGCTGCAAAGCGAAGCAAAACAAGGACTTAGTCCAGTGCTTCCCATAGGAAGGCAAGTGCTCAGCCATCCCCAGGAAATCTGGGCTCCATCACACATAACAGTTAACTTAGGAAGACAAACATCATCAGCTCCAAACATCCCCCTTCTTTCTTCCTCCCAGCTTTATATGCTGAGCATGATACCCTATGGTATGGAATATTACTTTGGTCAGTTGGGGTCAGCTGTCCCAGCTGTGTCCCCTCCCAACTCCTTGTGCACCCCCAGCCTTTTCGGCTTCTGATGGGCCAGTACAAGAAGCAGAAAAGGCCTTGATGCTCTGTAACCACTGCTTAGCAATAACAGAAACAAATCTATCTTATCAGCTGTTTTCAGCACAAATCTAAACCACAGCCCCATCACAGCTACTGTGAAGAAAATTAACTCTATCCCAGCTAAAACCAGCACAATTTGAAAATGCCAGAAATGCTTTGCATAAAAAGCTGGGATTCTGCAAGCTGAATTCTCATCATAACTTTGCACACAAATGCAAGGGTTCTATTCCTATTTAATAACAGGCTGAGATGATTAGCATTGCAGAATAGAAGTAGTAGGGGGCAAAAAAAAAATCAAGCACATTTTTATAAATGCAAAATGTAGGGAACTGTTTCATTGGTGTCATGTCTGTGCAAAAATGAGTGTTATAATTATCTCAAAGTCAGCCCCATTGATCATAGGAATACATTATGCCACAGGAAAGATGAGAAACCTTCCTAACAATCACATGCAGGTATTTTATTCCATGTCTGACAATTAGTTACTCCTACATGCCCTACTCAGAACACCTAACACATCCTTTTTGGTTTCACTGAGCTCCTAAATGCTTCATATGCTGACTAAGGCAAGTCACCACAAAAACCAGATGAGGATCTGATAGCTTCTCTTTGGAAGACGAGCCAAAAATGAAACACTGTTAGAAACTGTCATCCAGTAAAATGTAAACAGGGATTCTTTGCATGTCTTGATGCTGCATGCGTATTTGTCAGAAAAGAAACCAGACTAATGATGTTCTCAGAAATTAGTGCTTGGATACATGGTCCCCTTCTTCCCTGATTGCACAGGAAATGCTATGTTCCATTGTGAAGCAGAAGGAAAAATCTTAAATTTTGCACATTCTCAGTAACACGTGCTTCTCCCATCAGCTTTTTTGCCATGATTTTTATCCAGTAGTAAAGTAGAAAAAGCTTTTTCTGATTGGAGTGCAGCTACATTCTTGTTTCTCTCATGGTAGAAGAGTGTGCCATCACTGTGCATTTGCATGGTATGGCTGGATTTAGATAGCATTACAGTGGTAGGAAACATTAATAGCAGTAGAAAACAACATGCACAGTGCTACAGGTTTGTGCATCTGTGCTGCTTAGTCTTTGAAGAAACAGACAATGAAATTCAGACAGAATTTACTAGGAAAGCTGGGTACCTTCACATCCTATTGCTCTTTTCCCAAAAAAAAGTGGCACTTGTCACCACCAAAAGGAGACTGATCCCCCTTGCTGTAATGGGATGTGAAGGCAATGAAGTATCAGTCAAAATGGCTTTAGCTCTGTTGAAACTGCTTAATATATGATAGAATGAAAATTTAAAGAATTCACCACCCCCATATAAAGAAGTGTACATACCTGATGTATCAAGTTTGTCTCATGTAGAAAGCAATGGTAATTAGCATTTTTAGGCATGTCAGACTCAAATCCATATTACAGAGATTTAACCTTCTCCACAGCTACTACTTCTGAGTTTTTGTTTTAGCCAAAGAAGCTCTGACTTCCCTTTTTACTTTCATGAGTTAATGGTGTTAGTTTTGGATTGTCTTTTTGCAGAAAGATTAGACAAAGTGCAAACACTAACCAAGCGGGCTTGTGACAAGAACTCTACATTTCTGTAGTGATCCCTTCAATGTGTTCAGTGCCCAGGACAACTGCTGTGAAAGAGACAAAGGTGCTCAGGCACTTCACATACCTTTCAAAGATACATCCTGCTCACATAAGTTTCGGAATCTTATCTTCTTTGTAGATCATGAGAAAGCTTTCTAGAAACTGGACAAAAAACTGTTTTAAGCTTAATTTATCCTCCCCAAACTGTGATAAGTAGTATGCTTGTTGCTTCAACTGCTGCTGTGGTTCACATTCTGAACCACATACGTAGGGAGAGTATCGAAGAATTTCTTCAGTTCCTTGTTGGGTAACCAAGAGCAGGGTAAAGGCAACAAGCATTTTAATTACCTATACTCACAGAATAAAATGTGAAATCTGTGTTTGATTTTTCCCTTTTAAGGTTGCTTCTGATGCCAGAAGGAAAGCATAATTTACACCTGCGTTTTGCAGAGGACTTCAACAGACAAGTGGAAGATTTCCTGCGCTGACTTGAACTGTAAAACAAGGTAGAGGTTCTTGTCCTTTGCCTTGTTTAGGAATTTAAGTTGCCTTTCCATTTTCATTCAATTTATAGGTAGATCTGAGTCCTTTAAGAAAGAACATTAAACACATTTGCATGAGAAGCCTATGTTTTGAGAATATCTAAGTCTCAGTAGTTCAGAGCACACCACAGTGGTGCCAATGTCTGACATGTCTTTAAACTTACTTGTCAGCACACAGCCTGAACAGCTATTCTTTGACCAACAGAGGTGTTAAGAAAAAGACAGAAAACATGATCTAGAATACATGCCTTTATGTGCTCTTAACATTAAGGGACAAAAAACATTGTGATAATTAGGATTCAGAACTGTTACACTGAGAAATCTGCCAAAGTTACAAGTGCTGAGAAGATAATTGGGTACACAGTTTCTAGAAAACATGCTTCACCACCACCACCATTAGAAGTCATTCAGTATGCATGCCTGCTTTACAGAAGTTCATTTGATACCAGAGGTTTATGCCTCATCCTCCTCTCCTTCCTCTTCAAACTCGCCCTGCTCATCAGCAGTGGCATCCTGGTATTGCTGGTATTCAGACACCAGGTCATTCATGTTGCTCTCGGCCTCGGTGAACTCCATTTCATCCATGCCCTCGCCGGTGTACCAGTGCAAGAAAGCCTTGCGCCGGAACATGGCCGTGAACTGCTCCGAGATCCTCTTGAAGAGCTCCTGGATGGCGGTGCTGTTGCCGATGAAGGTGGCAGACATCTTGAGGCCGCGCGGGGGGATGTCGCAGACGGCCGTCTTGACGTTGTTGGGGATCCACTCAACAAAGTAGCTGCTGTTCTTGTTCTGCACGTTGAGCATCTGCTCGTCCACTTCCTTCATGGACATGCGGCCCCGGAAGATGGCGGCCACCGTCAGGTAGCGGCCGTGGCGGGGGTCGCAGGCGGCCATCATGTTCTTGGAGTCGAACATCTGCTGCGTCAGCTCGGGCACCGTCAGGGCGCGGTACTGCTGGCTGCCACGGCTGGTGAGGGGGGCAAAGCCCGGCATGAAGAAGTGCAGCCGGGGGAAAGGCACCATGTTGACCGCCAGCTTGCGCAGGTCGGCGTTCAGCTGGCCGGGGAAGCGAAGGCAGGTGGTCACGCCGCTCATGGTGGCCGACACCAGGTGGTTGAGGTCCCCGTAGGTGGGAGTGGTCAGCTTCAGGGTGCGGAAGCAAATGTCATACAGGGCCTCGTTGTCAATGCAGTAGGTCTCGTCCGTGTTCTCCACCAGCTGGTGCACAGAGAGGGTGGCATTGTAGGGCTCCACCACCGTGTCCGACACCTTGGGCGAGGGCATCACGCTGAAGGTGTTCATGATGCGGTCGGGGTACTCCTCGCGGATCTTGCTGATGAGGAGGGTGCCCATGCCAGAGCCTGTGCCTCCACCCAACGAGTGGGTCAACTGGAAACCCTGGAGGCAGTCACAGCTCTCCGACTCCTTCCTCACCACATCCAGGACAGAGTCCACCAGCTCGGCACCTTCCGTGTAGTGCCCCTTGGCCCAGTTGTTGCCAGCCCCGCTCTGACCTAGAGGGCAGACCAAAGCAAGGTGCCACATTAGCACCCCAAGGACAAACAGAGAGGCTGCCACTTTCCCTTCCCTATGGCTCCACCCTTCACTTCCATTCCCACTCTGCCATTGGGATTCAGGTCCCCCAGGGTCATTTGCATGCTCCCTCAGAGTCTTTTCTGTGTGTTCAGTTCCCACTCAGGGACTCTTCCCTCCCACACTCACTCACCAAAGACAAAGTTGTCAGGACGGAAGATCTGTCCAAAGGGGCCAGAGCGCACAGAGTCCATGGTGCCGGGTTCCAGGTCCACGAGGATGGCACGTGGCACATACTTGTTACCTGCAGGAGGAACCAGCACCAGTGTTACAGCCCTGTAGAAAGCAGCCAGTGTCACAGGAGCCCTGCTGTGCTCCCATCCACCTCCCCCATTTCACTGGAGAGACACACTGTCTCAAGGCTGCTATGTTATCAGAGCCTTTCTAAGAACAAAGGTCTCTTAGAGGAGTCACTGGCAGATGACAGCTCTTGTTCAGGGATTTTTCCAGCCTCAATGAACTGACATGCCTGCCCCGTTTCTTTAAGGGTATCTGAGGAATCATGCACACTTACCCGCAGCTTCATTATAGTAGACATTAATCCTCTCCAGCTGCAGTTCACTGTCTCCGTGGTAGCTGCCTGTGGGATCAATGCCATGCTCATCGCTGATGACCTCCCAGAACTAGAAGGAATATTTGAGAAATGGCAATTAGCCATTTCCAGGGCCAGTGGAAACAGCTGGCCCGTGCCAATCACACACACCAGTGCAATCTGTGCATGCCGTGGCCCTGACCACTCCCTTGCATGGCAGAGCAGCTGCTGGGTGGGAAGGTGAGTCAGTGCACAAGGGCTTCCCTGGCCACAGCAGCTGAATTTACGGAGGGCAGACAAGCAGACAGAGCACTGAAGTACAATTTAATTCGTTTGTAGCATGTATCAAAGGGTGACCATTCCTGGCTATCTCAATTTGTCCTCCTCCCATTGTCTAGCCTTGCTTTAAGACCCTGTAGCCACTACAAGATGGCAACACCTGCACAGCCTCTGTGGAGGCGGGTAATCCGTGGCACTAAAACACCTCTCGTTTCCTCGGGAGCCGGCGCCGTGGCTTCAGAGGGGCGAGGCAGCGCGGGGGTTGCCGCGGCTGCCTGCAGGAAGGCAGAGCATCGCCGGACACGGGCATATCCCAGCCAGCGCCCAGCCCCGGGCAGCTCCGACCGCCTACGACAGGGGACACCGCCACAAGAGGCGCGGCGCCTCAGCAAACCCCGAGCCGCTTTTCGTTCAGAACGGAGCTCAGCGGTACCCGCGGGTGCGACCGCGGGGACCGCCCCGCTCCGCTCCCTACCTTGGCGCCGATCTGGTTGCCGCACTGGCCGGCTTGGATGTGCACGATCTCACGCATGGTGCCTGTCTCCTGTCCCTGCTGTTCCTACAGCCTCCTTCGCCGCCCGCTCCCGCACTCGCTGCTGCGGTGGCCGCGCCCCACGCCGCCCCTTAAATCGGGCGCCGCGCCCCGCCCCGCCACTGACGTGTGCGGGAACGGCGCGGGGCGGGCCGGGGCCGCTCATTGTCTCCCGCATCCCGCTCTGGCCCCCCGTCCCGGTGCGGGTCTGGGGGTGGCACCGTGCGAGCCCCCTCGCATCCAGAACGCCGATAGTTTGAGGCGCTGGAGGAGCCTCGCCTTCAGCCGTCGAGGAAAAGGCTGGAATCGGACAAGGCATGGCGCATCTTGGGGTGAAAAGTGAAAAAGAAAACAAAACCACCTGACTCTTTTTTGCGCACCTGTTGGAACTCGTTCCCTTGCTCGCTTTGCCTCTACTGTGCGGCAGGAGCAAAGCATGCACTGATGTGTTTTTTTAGCACCCTCGAGGCTGGATTTCTAGCTCAGGCCTGCTTAATCATGTTTTGATATGTTTTGAGCACAAGAATAATTTTTCCGTAGCTCAGGCACCTGAAACAAGCAGGGATATTGGGTGGTGATGTTAAAGCCCACAGCCACTTTCAAGCAGCCCAACTCTATTTTAGATAGTACTGCTAAACCTGTATTCATGGGATTCTAATTTCAGAAACACAGAGGGCTGGCATGAGATTTTATGCTGCTAATAAAGAATGGCTTTTTCCGGGAGTTATTCAGCAGTGAGAGCAGTTTAGCACCTACAGGAATGGGATATATATTTTGTTCTATAAGGGAAGTTATGATCTGTCTTACCAGACACCTGCCACACATCTAATTTTGGAAAATTTTGGATCCTGCTCCCAGCACATCTGCTTGATCTGTCAGAGAAAAAAAATGAGCTAAGTACATGGTGGATGACCAAGGGAGGAGGGACAAATCAAGATCAGTGAGAATATAATTGAACTAATTGAGATACACACCTGTATCTGCACTGCTGCCAAGGAGAATATCTGAAACAAATTTCAGCAGGATCTATATGAATTGTGGAGTAACTATTGAACTTGACTATAAAACATTAATTGATTCACAGCCATAAATTGTTTTAGAATTGAAAGTAGTTTTGCCACACAACTGGCCAGGCTGTTCACAACAGCACCAGGGAAAGGAGATAACAGCCCACAATCAACAGGTTGTGGAACAGTTTGGTAAAGAGGATGCAAAATGAAGTACCTTGTATTCAGCCTAACAGAGCTGATAGGGGTTCACCTCGAGCACAGTATTAAAGTGCCAAGGGGTCAGCATTGTAAGGCAAGCTCTCAAACTCTTCCCAAGCATCAACAGGCTCAGCAGTTGACATTGTTTATTTTGCTAAGGCTTTTGAACTGTCTCCTGTAACAACCTCGTAGGCCAGCTAATGAGATACGGCCTAGATGAGTAGACAAGTGAGATGAAGTGAAAAGCAGCTGAACTGCAAAGCTGAAGGGCTTGAGATTAGCAACACAAAGTTTATAAGCCAACCAGTGGTGGTGTACCCCAGTGACTGATCCTCAGCCAACACCATTGAACTTCTTCATTAGTGATTATATGGCAAGAGAGTGCACCCTCAGCAAGTCTGATGTACAATCCTGGGAAGAGTGGCTGATATGCCAGAGCCTTGTGCTGCCATCCAGAGGGAACTTGACAGGCGAAAAAGGCTGACTAGAACTTCACACAGTTCAACAAGGGGACATGCAAGGGGTGCATCCTGTACCTGGGAAGGAATAACTCCCTTAATCAGTACATGCTGGGAACCAGCCAGATGGAAATGAACTTGGCCAAAAAGGACCTGGAGATCCTGGTGGACACCAAGTTGAACATGAGTCAGCAGTGTGCCCTTACAGTGAGAGTGTCCAACAGCACTCTTGACTGTATAAAGAAGAGCATTACCAGCAGGTCAAGGAAGTGGTTAAGCTGTGGTGAAACATGTCTGGAGTTTTACATCTGATTCTGGTCTCCCCAGTACTAAGACAGATGGACATATTAGAATGAGTCCAATGAAAGTCCATGAAGGTGGCTAAGGAAATGGAGCATCTGAGACTGAAAGCTGGGACTGATTGTTCTCGAGAAGGCTCAGGTGATTCTTATCAGTGTGTACAAATAAAAAACCACTTTGCTGTGGTACAAGTTGCCCAGAGAGATTGTGGCATCTCCATTCTTGGAGATATTCAAAACCCTAGCAAGCACAACCCTGATTAACCTGCTCTAGCTGACCCTGTCAGGCAGAGTAAAGGACTAGACTAGATGATCCCAGAAGTTCTGTCAATTCTTCAACAATTCTGTGATTGTATGAAAGGGAGAGAAGGGAGCAGGAGGTTACATGTAACCAGCAACACCAGATGGACAGTTTGTTCATCTCAGTGTCACAGTACAGTAAAACACTATATTGCAATTGTAACACCTTTTAAACCAGCAGATTTTTGCAAAGGTGAGGTGATAATTGATGTGGTAAATCATACTACTATCAAGAAGAAAGCCAGAATGATCAGAGTTGTTTACATATTACTCAGGTTAGCTGTGCTTAACATAAAGCAATGCATAATGTCACCAGTTTCACTCTTTTTTTTTTTTCATCTATGGCAGGAGATACTAGTGGCTAAAGAAGTACCATATCTTTGCCTGGCATTTGTGTGCTGTGACCTTGGAAAAGTATTTTGGCCATAGTTTCAAAAGTGGCTCTCAGTTTGCTCCACTGAATTGACTTGCTTATCAACTGTGACTTGTTTTCTTCCCTAGCACAGAAAACTCATCTGCTGTGAAATGTCATGTGCACAGATTTGCTTAAGCTTTGCAACACAGGGAATTAAGTGTGGTGTTATTTCATGTGGCTTTTGCAATCACGAAATATCCAGGATTGTGCTGGCACCAAGATATTTTCATGAAATTCTCTTGAAGTTTGTATTCTTTACATCCCAGCTATTTTCCTCTGACATATTTCTGCTATACTTAATAACAGGCAGCCTTTGTTCCTGCTCGCACAACTCATGCATATACATTTGTGCTTGCTGTAGGCATAACCCACCCTTTTGGGCAGCAGCAGGCGGTTACATCTTCTTAGTACTGGTGGAATTGCAACACAACTGCATTTCTGAGGTATCCACATAGACACTGAAGAGATTTTTGGGTGCCAGAGTATTCCTGGCAATCTACAAAGGACTGACTATGATCCTTCTCCTGAAGGAACCTAGACACTCCCTGAGATGTCTTCTTCCTACACTCAGTGGCCTCCTGAGGCTTTGTAGTTATTCCACTAAGGATTATGAGCTTTTATTGGCAAACTAATTCTTAGATGCCATAGCACTGGTCTCTTTGTAGCATCCCACTGTTTTTTGGGGGGGATGTAGTGCCAGGTTTTAAATTGAGTACCTAAAGGGAAGTAGATGTTTGTGTGTGCTGGTTTGCTCATCTACAGCAATACTGAACAACCTTGAACACAGAGTGAACAAAATTAAATGTCAATTACTTGAATGTCAATTCAGAACCCTCCATTATGGCAAACACTTTAACAAATCTTAGCCATCAATGCTATTTAAATAGATATGTGAGTTCCCTAGTGTTTGGGTTTTTTAAAAATATGAAATAGCTATAAAAGCTCCATAAATTCTAAATGTTCATAATTGCAAGTGAGAGCCCAAACTCTCCCATTCATTCAAAGGCAGGGCATGTTCCCAGGAACGCCCATGGGCCCTCAGCAGCTGAAAGTCCTCTGCAGCCTCCTCCCTGCCTGTATCAAACCCTGCCTTCCCAGTTTCCAAGGCAACGGCAGAGCCCGGGGATGGATGCACAAGGAAGGCAACAGGGATCCCACAACATTTTCACTGCTGTCCATGATTTCCCATTGTTTGACAAAGAAACATGAACGTACAAATGTGAAAGCTGCTCAAACATACAAAATGTCTGCCCATGGCTTTAGTCTCACTTATTTGTGATGGGTGATGTCATGTATTGTTCAGGTTACGTATCAGAGACTAGCTGACTTTTTGAGTCTTTGTATTGGTACTCAAATGAGGAGGTTCTATTTATTAGCTTGTTGTTTGCCTTCTCCCTGGTAACTACGATATTCCCACCTGATGAGCACTGTCTGAGGTCACCTTTGGAACCTGATGCTTGATCATTTGCAATGTGCATTAAGATAAAAGAATATTCTGCCAGCAAGTGCGAAGGTGTTTTTAGTGTTAGTAATAAAATACCTAAAGGGAAAATCTATTTTTATTTCAGAATTACAACCCACTGTAGGCACTAGAAGCAATTAAATATAGCAACAGTGAGCATGCTTTTATGAATGAGCAAAAGCAGTTTCATTGTAGAGCTCTATGTACTTGGTATTATTATACCTGGATGTGTTTGGCCAGGAACAAAAGAAGAGAGAGGATAAGTGTGTGAGAGAAAATCACACTACAGGGCATTTTGGGATGCTGTCAATTCTAAAGCAACCCATGCAAATTTTGAGAGAAGAGCTGTTTCTTCACAAACCTAGTATTTCTTCCACACCATATGGTTTCTCTTGAGAATTCAGATTATAACCTCTGAGAATCAGGCATTTCTGTGAATATGGTTGTACAGGACACAGCAAACAGAACCCTAGTCATCTGGCTTCCAAAGATACTGTAACAAACAAGAACATGTATCATAAAATTACTCCAAAAAAGGGCAAAATACGTTGATCATCATCAGGCAGCAATTTACTGAGAAGAAACACAAAACAATGCAGCCTCTCATTATTTCCTCTTGGTGCACCAGATGTGATGGGGTAGCAGCCAGATGGCTCCTGCCCCCATCCAGGCTGCATCTACCTTTTAAGATTGCTCAGCAGAAGAAACACACCTCCTGTTTCTAAGAACTGGGTCCTCCAGTCAAGAGATGACTAAGATTCCAGCATCAATATAAATGAAATCTTGATATCACATTTTCCAGGGCAGCTTATTTCCTGCACGTCATTGATAACAAGGCACAGATAGTGACTTTGATCTGCTAGTCACTGTTTCCTTTGTTCCTTAGCCTCCTTGCTTCATCTTGCAATCCGATAGTTGCTTGTAAACTCAAGCCAACACTGAGCAAACTCTGAACCTCATCTGGTGGTGTCTGCTAAGAGATGCAGTAGTTTGTGGTGGAATTCGATCTACATTGTTTAAAGTTGCCAGGGTTCTTTGCAGGGGAGTTCAGAGTGCTGTTGTACTGGGTGGCTGAAGCAAGCAAATATCTTGTTTTGCTCTCTCCTGCCTCCAGTTGTCTGTCTTTTCCTCCTTCTTTGCACAAATTCTCCCTCTGACACACTCCCTAATTGAAGAAAAAGCTTCCTCCACCCCTCCAGTCTCCTGTCCCTAACTGTGTAGTTTAGGGAGATGAAGAGACTGTTGGAAGGGTCAGGCATACCCTGGAGCATCCAGTAACACCTGAATTGAGGCAAGGGGAATAGGAACATCCTTTTTAGAGGCTGGAAAATATTGAATCAGCTCTGCCTACAGAAGTGGCAGTTTTCTTTATGCCCAGGAAATTTCTAATCCCTGCCTGCTAGGGTGGAGCTAGATTCCTAGCTGGAATTTCCAAAAAAACAGCCTTACAATAAATTTATTAATTATTAGACCAGCATTGTGCTGGATGAAGAGAAGCATGCTGTAAGAAGTCAGTGCTTGAATTTCATTTAATGTTTGTAAAGCTTGTTGTGAGACCATTTGAACTTTGCCTGAAAACCCTGTTTGATTATTCACTGTGAAGTACTTTTCTATCATGTTTATGGAAAATAGGGACATTTTTCAGTGCAAAGCAACACAGAACTTTTTACTGAACAAGCTACACAACCTCTACCTGGGTAGCCAGTTCATCCTCTGGAGCAAGTCTTTTCACATTCTGCTTAAGTTGGATTATTATTAACTTTTTTTTTTTTCAATGATAGAGGCATTATTGCCAAAAAGAAAAGAAAATGTCTTGAACTTATCAAGGAAGCCAAGTGAGAAAAATAATCCGATTGTAAAATATGACACATGGATAAATAAAGACCAGTTGGAAAATCTCTACACTACAAGAATCAAACATTAATAAACAAGAATCTTACAGACCTAACTTGATTTCCTTCCTTACGACTGGAATTCTGCCCGTAAGGGAAAAATGACTTTGAGTTAGAGAGGAGGGAATGACCTGCTCTTAAACTATTTCTTTTACTTAGATACTCTAAATAAATACTCTTCTTATACATATACTGTAAAAAGACACAATTTTTCTTTCTACTGATTCACAAATAAAATACTTCAGACAGGATTGAAGTCAGGAGCAGGGAAATGGTTCACTTCTTTTTAAATTGCTCAGGGACATGAAAGAGTTGTCACTTGCCCTGTGTCCTTTGCTGGCAGAATGGCTGGGGAAGGACAGGCTTTCACAGCTCCCTCCATACCCTCCCTCTGCCTCAGTTTCAAATGCTCAGAGTGCTCCAGCTGGACAAGTGTCCAGGAGAGTCAGGGCCAAGAAATGTCTTCTTCCAAAATGCATCATGTCCTCAGGCACTTTTCTGTGACCAAATGCTTCCATTTCAAATGTTCATGTAGGCAAGCTAAAGAAAAAAAACAACACCATCTAAAATGGAAGAATCTGAAACTAATAGTCTGCTCTTTCCCATTTTATTAAATAATGAACAGACCAGAACAGGTGATTGCTGGAATGTCAAAAGGCAGGTGCTTATTATGGATTTTATATTAGAAGGTGGAAAATTCTCAAAAATCATCTTTTTTAGTCCCATGCAAGATCAGCTCCTGATACCTGTTTATAAAGGTTCATGTTGAGTTGAAGAGAGGAGGGCAAAATAACCTTACTTTGATTACATCAAGCATGTATAACACATTAAAAGTGACACAAGCTTTGTTCTGTGGAAATAGAGAAACAATTGCAAAAACACATGGGAAGATTGAGAAGGGGATTATTTGTAAATGAAATGCAGTGCCTCCCTACAATGAGCAAGTTCAGGGACCAGCATTAGCTATAGCCTCCTAGGCAGGCTACCACACCTGAGCAGTCCCTAAAAGTATATGTTCATTATGCTTTAATGTGGAAAGGA
This sequence comes from Myrmophylax atrothorax, assembly GCA_026770055.1. Taxonomy (NCBI): domain Eukaryota; kingdom Metazoa; phylum Chordata; class Aves; order Passeriformes; family Thamnophilidae; genus Myrmophylax; species Myrmophylax atrothorax. The sequence continues at coordinate 65,659,955 of JAOXXN010000395.1, read as the reverse complement.
AAAGTTGAATAACATCCCTTGGGAGAAAGGGTGTGTGTCAGATATAGAGGGTAGTCACATTATTCCTCCAGAGAGGATTTTGCCTCCTCATAGCTAAATACAAACAAGAATATTAGTCCTCATTAAACAAAAAGCAGTAATTAAAGCACCTCCCACTGAGAAGCAGAATTTAATATAGTTTAACACTGCTTTCTTAAAAAAAACACCAAAACAAAACAAACCAAGCAGCAAGACAATGAGATGTGGAGTTTTGGTTTGGGAAGTGATTTCAGTGGAACAACCATGAAACTTGGCCTACTCAAAGACACTGTTAGGTTTCATCCTGATCTTATACATAACTGTGCTATGGGGCTTGTAGGGAGGGAAAAGGAATAAGGAACCAAGGGATCTGGTGCAGAGTAGTGCTAGATGCCCCAGCTCTTTCTGGTGAAGTGAGAAACTTGTCCCTCTCTCACCACTTTGCCACAGTTGCTCCAGGCAGCAGAACTGTTTTGAAGCATTGCAGCACCACCCCCTAAGGACTCTGTCAGTCCATCACAGGTTCTTTAAGCACATAGTGCTTGCACACTTAGAAGAACCTACTAGCACTATACTTTTTTGAAGTATCTGCCACATGAGCCCATCATCCATAAGCAGAATTTCCTACACAGATTAGGGATTTGGCCCATTTTTGCAGAGAATTCACTGGAGAGGAACCCAAAAGTCTGGATTCTGTCCTTTCTTCAGGTTATAAATTCTATTGTTACTTCAGTTTATTGTGTTCTTTACCTCGTACCCTCTGGAAAGGTACAGCTGTCAACAGGATGGGCCTTAGGTTTGATTCCTAGATTGTCACATCACTGGGATCATTGTATGCTTAATGCAACCCCATTTCTGATGTATATGGGCACTTCACACAGGTTGGGAAGAAGAGAATCATTATTGCTGCCACTTGACAGGCTGGAAAACATCTGTTGGAAAACAGATGCAGACCTACATTACTTTTAAGAGTTTTGAAAAACCGAAACACATTGGACTATATATTGGCAACACTGTTGCTACAGTGATTTAGACTGAGGTCCTAGAACTAAACAGGGAAGGGAAGTTGGGAAAAATGGCGTCCCAGTGCTACCCCACCTCATGCCATTTCTATTTGAATTAAGCCTACATTGTACTTACCTGTTTTTGCAATCTTCTTTACCATCTGGCATTTACCAGCAGACAAGCATTGAGTTGTTTGCCTTGGTCAGGATGTTCTACTAACATGCTTAAAAATTCCACATATCGAACAAAGGGAATAAATAAATAAATAAATAGTTTGTTCCTTTCTCCAACACCATCAGCTCTAATTGTCAACAGAGGAGAATGCTTCCCTTCAGGCTACAATTGATATATTGAAATGAAAATACATTGCTTTATATTATTAACTTCTTTCTCAACATAAATCGGCCATTGTAAGTGGCTTAAGCTGCACACCACTAACTCTGTGTTATCTACCCCCATTCCTTCCAAAGAGGATGCCTCATGCAAGACCTTTTGCCCTAGATGTGTTGTTCATCACATGGGCAAATACACATCAACACCCAGGAGAGGTTAAGGCAGTGAGATTGCCTAGTCTGAAAGCCTTTCAGTGGTTCTGCTTTCTTTGTGAAACAGCAGAAGTGCAACTACAAACCTACAAGCACTTACTAAGACATCTCTGTTGTTTGGCATACGGTAGTCATCTCTAGTTTTTATAGTGAATGGTCTCCTGGGCAATAAATACAACTAAAGCTCAGAGATTCAAAGAAAAAATAGAAACAAACCCAAAGATACTATAGCCCACAGGCCCAGTATGAGACTCTTCCTTATATTTCATTTACTGTCCCTACCAAGCTATGAACCCTCCCTTCACAACTTACAGTATCCTCTTCTCTTATATTTCTTTCAACTCCTACTGAAATGCTGGTTTGATTTTTTTTTTTTCAAATTATTATGACTGGCAAATAAGCTGTGTAGGATTTATGAAAGGACATGTTTCTGTCAAAATATTTCTATTTATAGTTTCCCTTCCTCTAGAACAAAAAAAAAAGATTACAAACAGCAAGTTATGTAGGATGGTGTCCTACTTTCTAGTAAGGGAGCTGTAGTGAAATGTGTCACTTGGGTGGCTATATTTAAGGATTAGCTAGACACTGAGTGTAATTACACCATGAATTAGAAGCTAGACATGCTGAGCACTAGTGAAATCTGCTACAGTGTCACAGTTGAAAGGGAAGATATTTACTATCAAAGTGCAGGTTCTCATCTTGTAGTGAAACTTTGTTTAGATTTGTTTGCTGGCTCAAAGCTATATGATAAACAGTTTCAAGTACAAGCAGGGAGGTAATTTCAAGGCAAGGTTACTGTGGCAACCAGATAAAGTGTTATTTCCCAAAAGGTCCTGAGGCAGCATGTATTAACTCAAGTTACTAAAACAACCTCAATTTGTCTAATGTTTAATCCTAGAACTGCTCAAGTGCTAAGAAATACAAGTACTATTGTGGGTATACGCAGCTGTATTTTTTTACTGACAGTTCAGGCAGTCTAAGTGCTTCTCACTCCTCTGTGCACCAGAAATCAAGCATATAGATGAGAGAAGAGCTTTAGCAAGTGCCTGTTGTCCTGCACACCAGGTTAGCAGAGCCATGAGCAAAGGAACAGGGCATGCTCAGAGCAGTGTCCACAGGCAGTGGAGTCAAAACAGGCAAGATATTAGTTATGCACAGCAGCTCCCTTTTAATTCTCTATTCCAGTAATGCCTTGCAAGCATTTCAGTAAAGGATCACAATAGAGGCTGCACAAATGTGAATACCAGCTCTTTCAGAGCAGCAAGGACCACAGTAATTGTAGCATTGGTAGCAGTTCTCAAAGCAACACTTCCTTTAGTACAGGACCACTCCTCTAAGCAAGTGTTTGAATTAAATAAGGACTAAGCTTACATGGTGAGTAACTGCTACACTCTATGAGGGATTTTACTCATTTTGTAGGAGTAAAATCTGTGAGACTTCACTAACAACTGACAACAGCACTGTTGATTCATTCAGGGCTCTTGCATCCTGTAAGCACAGCAACAAAATTTCCCCCTCCCTTGCTGTAAGGAAATCACACTTACCTTTGCAAAGATGCATGAGGTGCTGCTGCATTGCCCTCTCCTACCTGGGTAGAGGTTCATATCCTGCCACAGGGACCAGGAGCAAACAACTGTCCTGTAAACATGTAACTTGGAGACAGCTATTGCCAGGGTATCTATAGGTGACTACTCTAAGATTATATGTTATGATCTGGACAGCCTTTTGAGCAACATCACCTAGAAGTGTGCCCATTACCTCCTATCTCCTGAAGGGAGTCAATCTCTTTACAGTTAAGGGCAGGTTACTGGCTATTTTTGGGAAACACACGAATTTTATTCCTAAAGAGAAAGTTCAGGTCTTTACTTGAGCTCTCAAATTGTCTGCTAGTACAGACCTATGCTTCTCTGCATGCAAATTTTGTATTAAGAAAGGAGAGTTGGGGGAAGATAAGCAAGCTCAGCATCAAGTCAAATCACAGTCAGCCATCCATATGTATGTACTAGAGGCTCTGGAACAAGTTAAATAAGCTGCTGAATGGCAGTGGGGAAGCCTGCAGCTATCCTGTCAAAACAGTTTTGACAGCTTGTAATGTGGAATTCAATACCATCCCTCTGACCTCACTACCACGTATGCCCATAAATAGGAGTTGCAGGATTCTCAAGTGCAGAATCTTGTTTCTATTAGCTGAAGCAGCTTTCACCCTAGCAATTGGATGAGCTGTTGCACCCAGGAGTTTCTGTAAGTTGGCTGTCATCTTTAGCTGAGCTACTACAATTTCCACACGCTGCTAATTCACAGGCTGGAAATTCTTCTTTTATTGAGCTTAACCTTTCACTGAGGTTAAGGAATAAACCGAGAAGTGCAGCTACAGAAAACTACACAAGAATGACTTGCTTAATCTAGAGAGAAATAAAGCAGAGGAGACAGTTTAGGACACAAAAAAGCCTTTATGTTTGAGAAGTTAACCATTTCAACAGAAGACTCTGAAGTATTTTTTGCAACTACTGTTACATTGGACAGTCAAGGATACAAAACTGCTGAAAGAAGCAACAGTGGAGAGCACCAAATTAAAAAATGCATGCTTCAGCACAACTGCACAGATTCCTTCTCTCAATGAATACTTGCCTGCTCAGACTATACTTAACTCCTACCCATCTCAACTTTACGCCTCATCTTCCTCTCCTTCCTCTTCAAACTCGCCCTGCTCATCAGCAGTGGCATCCTGGTATTGCTGGTATTCAGACACCAGGTC
>JAOXXN010000395.1:65612506-65638806 GCA_026770055.1 Myrmophylax atrothorax | reverse complement strand
GCTGCGCAGCGCCGGGGGCGGCACCGCCGGGCGGAGCGGCACGGAGCACCGCCTCCCCGGGACGGGCTGGGCCAAGCCGAGCCGAGCCGGGCCTTGCGTGCTAAGGCCTGGCGGCTCCGGGAGAAAGGCCGATGGAGGCGGCGGGCGGCGGCGGAGCGGCGGGCGGCATCGCCCTGCACGACTTCAGCGGGCAGCTGGGCGAACAGCGGGTGCACTTCCACGCCATGCGGCTGCGGGACTCGCTCTTCCTCTGGGTGGGCGCCGCGCCCGCCCTCGCCAGCCTGGCCGTGGCCATGTGCAGCCCCCGTGTGAGTGTCGCTGCCGGGCTGCCGGCTGTCCCCTCCCGCAGCCCTGCGGCCATGGCGGATGGCCCAGGCGCTGCCGGGACTAAGCCGTGTCCTCTGCTGTGCTCCGTTTGCAGGACAGCATCCCGGTGGCTGCCTCGCTCCTGGGGGACCCCTCCGACACCGCCTCCTCCTGCCTGGCGCAGCGCTTGGGTAGGTGCGGGCGCAGGTGCCGCCTCCCGCCGGGGACACGCGGGTCGGGGCCGCCTCTGGTGGTCCATGGCCACCCGCCCGGGCTGGGAGGGCGCAGAGGGATGTGATATCAGCGCGCTGGCCCAGCCGCAGAGCCTCCACCTCTGTAGGTTGCGGTAGATTCCATGCAATCCACAGGTTCTTTTTTTTTTATTCCCCGTCCCTGTGCGAGTCTGCGGCGCCTGAGTCAGCGGCCTCGGGCACGCTGTGCACTATCAAAAGTGAATTGTTCAATATCCTTACCCTGGCTCCGGGTACGAGGCAGGGGCAGCACACGCCGTGCCTGTCAAGAGGGGTTCCAGTGACTTCCTCCCTATAAACCCTGTGTAAGGGTGGGAGAATTGGGATTGTTCACCCTGGAGAAGAGAAGACTGCAGGGTGACCTAATTGCGACCTTCCAGTACCTGAAAGGAACTTACAGGAAGGATGGGGCAAGACTATTTGCAAGAGCATGTAGCGACAGGATAAGGGGGAACGGGTTCAAATTGAAAGAGAGTAGACTTAGACTGTGAGGGTGGTGAGGCAATGAACAGCTTGCCCAGGGAAGTTCTAGATGCCCCATCCCTGGAGGTGTTCAAGGCCAGGCTGGATGGGACTCTGAGCAACCTGGGATAGTGAAAAGCCTCCCTGCCCATTTGAGGGGGGCTAGAACGAGATGCTCTTCATGGTCCCCTTCCAGCCCAAATCATTCTATCATAATGATGCTCAATGCTGTGCTGTGGTGAGGTGGTTGTCATTCAAGACACGTGCATTTTACCTGAAGATGAAGCCAAACCTCATCACATCTTGCACCTTTTAGCTCCCACATTCACAGAAGTTCTGGCCTGGGAATTCCAGGGTCATCTCATAGTTGCCGGTGCTTAATCTGACTGATCTTCATGGGCACTGCTGGGAATGCATTTTTTCCATCATGTTTCCAATGCTGATGTAGCTGGATTCCTGAGTCTCAGTGACATCTTTCAAACTCCTGTATCTGTACTAAAAACTATAAAAATACATGGCCTAATGCATCCTAGCAGCTTCACAGCTCTGGCATCCTGCATCCTGCTGGTTACTCATCATCACTTACCAGTAGCTGATGCAGCTCCAGCTGGTGAACTGCTGATGTACTTGTTACCAGGTTTTAAAAGCGACATGCTAAGCTGCTCAGTCTGACCTTACTTCTGTTGTTTCAGTTGGAAAGGCTGCAGAATTATTAATGATCTGTGTGCTGATCTCCGTTCCAGGCAGTAAGTCCTGAGTTTGTATCATCAGGCACTTCCCTGAGCCTACACCTTCTTCTCTATGGCCACTAATGCAGATATTAAGAGTTGCTCACAAGACTGATCTTTGTAAAACAGTACTAGTTAGTGTCTTTTCTTCTTTCTGATAACTTCTCTTTTAATAAAAGTGTTTTAGTCTACCCTGGTGACACAATTTTCTCTACACACTGGGTTCAGTCATTCCCACTTTGAGTAATAATTTTATGGGGTACTGTATAACATGATTTCTTTATATGTAATTAGTGCCTTATCCTTAAGAAGTCAGTAAAAATGTTGTCAAAGAGGATTTACATTAGATAAAGTGCGAGAGTTTATTCCACTTTCCATTTGGTCTCCTCACCACTAATTTCTTCTGAATCTTGCTCTAAATTTCTGTGTAGTGTTGGAGCCCAGCTAGCAGCTCTAAATTTTCTCAGTGATTCCCACTTTCTCCTGTCTGTAAGTATGTGTGCTTGCTATCTTCACTCTTAAAAGATTTAATACAGATTTCAAAGTCAAACTTTATAATAACTTGCCATTTCCTACATTAGTTCTTTCAGTGTTTTCTAGGACAGAGGCTATCTGAGTAACCTGATTTTTCTCCGAGTGAGTGGTCTCAGTTTTCTGCCTTTTTTTTTTTCCTTAAGGTGCTTTTATTATGTCCCATACTAATTTCCCATACTCTGTTACTGAGAACTGATACTGTTGCTTGGTACTTGGGCTATAGGTTACTCTTTATCCTTGGAATATGAGGCACCTTCCTATTTTCTTTTTGTTTGTGTGTCCCATGCCTTTTTTCATTTCATCTTAAGCTTCCTGTGCCAGCTGTGGCCCAGCTAGGCTTTTGGTCGATGTTCCTCTGTATCTATACCATTTATCCTCTGGGTTGCAGATTTCCTTGCTAGTCAGCCTCTTTTATATTGCTTAGAGATACTGTTCTTGCTTGTGTGATCCTGCTTAAGGTATTCTGTGTTGAGGAAGGCCTGTGGACCTTTTTCACCTTTGTTTCAAAGGGGAAAGTCAATATTCCACTTCTATCTTTGAATAATTACGTGTTTCCTCTTTACCTGAATGCAACTGGTTTCTGAGAAAAGAAATACATCTTTTAGTATTTAGACCTGCTTTTGTCAGTCAGCAATTTGAGTGAATTCATGATCACTTAGTCCAAAATTATTGTTTGTTTATTTATTCTCCTGAAACCACTGGATCTGCAAGATCATCAACATGCATCTCTGTATCTTTGTTTCACAAAGTGCTTGGCAAGGAAATCTGTGTTTCACCTTGCCTAGAAATACCAAGCTTTGCTTTTACTGGTGTTTGATTTTCACCTGGGAACTCAAAACCTTGTTACTCCCACAAATTCTGTGATAACAGAGATGATATTCACAGCAGAGTCTGACTTGTAGCTGTACTTCCAAGGCAGCTTTTTTAACCATCCTGCCATATGATAATCTTCAGGCAGGCAGTATCATCCCACCTCTGTGCTTGTCACCATTCTTTTCATGCAGTTTCCATTTTAATTTCTTATATTTGCCAGTTGCATTCCGTCATCTGCCACGTGTTCCTGCAATGTCAGGTTTCCTGCCCTGGAGCAGGAGTTCCAGTGCTGCTGTGGGTCAGTGTACACATTCTCCTCTTGTTTCCTTTATACCTTGGTAGGAGTCCTAGCCACAACAGCTGCATTTGGTGTATTGGCTCTGTCTGCTTCCTTGTTTCTGATTTTTTTTTTCTTTTCCATTGCTGAAGACACACGTGCCTCATTCCTATTCCTCTTTCTACCTATTTCTATGTATATGCTTCTATAAGATGCAGGGACTGTTTCCCACCATCCTGCCCAGTTGCTTTGGCACAAGATGTGTCTCACTAGTCCAGAAATCCAAACCCTAAAAGATTGTTTCCTGTAGGTTAGTGGAGGCCAATTCTTGAGGACAAGTTGTTCATTAGTGTCTGTTACTTGGATATCCTCAAATCACAGTGCTTTGGGCTGCGGTGACTCCTGATTAGTGCCATGTCTTCATCTTCCCTCTGTAGGGACTGGCACAGTCTTGGTGAAGATCACTTCAAACTCTTAATATTTCTCAGCTGGCCACAGTTCTCTTCCACCACCTCTTTTCCAGCCTCAACGGTCTACAAACTTGTGCCTGGCACTTGTCCTGTCTGTTCTGTTCCCACTGAGCTCCAGTTCAAGCTTAGATTTGGGCTTTGCCCTGTCCCTGAGGTAGTAGGAGCAGGTCTGTGCTGCTGCAGTTTCTCCTGGCGTTCAGCACATCTCAGCTGGTGGCTGCTGAGGAATTTTTCCATCCACTTTGAAGAGCCAGTTCAATGGGGGTTATTAACCAGGCTGCCTGGGAAGCAGACCTGCTGGAGGGCTCTTTAGGTAAGCCTTGTCCTATGCAGTTTTCTGCTTTACTCTGAAGTTGCAGATGGCTTTCCATCCTGTAAGAGCTTTCCCCTTCTGTCCTTCCCACAAGAGTCCATGTGCCCAACCTAATCCAAAGGAAGCAGGGACAGAAAAGGTCCTGCTGCCCCTCAGAGCTGGGGCACAGTGCTGGGAGCAGAGGTCCTTGGTACAGGCAGTCCTGAGGGATTCACAGTGTTCTCAGGAACTGGAGCAGCATCCTGGAGACTACTGAACCTTAGGCAAACAAGAAGTTGAGTTTTGACACTGCAGTGTACTATATAGTTAGCTAGGGTAATAGTATTAATTAGTTCAGAATTAGCATTGCTTTCATTTAGGGCATGATGAAGAAGCCCTAGTGCTTACAGAACATGCTGCTTTATACTACAAAACCCCAGTACCAGGTGCTGATTTTTGCAATCAGAGCAATGTGCTGCATTTCATCAGCATTTTCTAGTGCCAAGTCGTAGAAGTCAAACTAGTCCTTGCATTTCAGAAGCAGCTCTACTTACCGACCCAAGAAGCTGGTAACCTGTTAGAATGAAAAATAATAATAAATTGATTTGCATCATGAAAGTGCCTCAAAGGAGTTGCTTAACTACATTTTATACACATATATATATCTGCATCTGTCTCTTTTGTAGTTAACTTTGCTATTTAGAAAGGATTGAGATATCAGGAGTCCTGGTGTCTCTACTTTGAAGTTTTAAAAGTTCAGATGATGTTTTTGAGTATTCACCAGAACAGTCCCATTTGTCTCTAGGATCATCAGCTTCCAGATCATTCCATGACAAGAATATCTCATGACCCAAATACTACTTTTTGTCTTCTATTTTACACAACTAATTGAAATTTAGTGTCTGTTTTCCCTGTGTGGTGCTTACATCCCTCACAAAATGTAGCTTAAGTAATTTATAAAGAGAGTCACACATTTGCAATATTACTGTGGTAAAATCTAAGTAGGATTCCATTTTATTTATAAAACACTTCTTGGTGTTATCTCTTCTGATAATTACGTCTTCCTGCCCCAGTGGACAGGTTTGGTTTGGTTTCTTCTTTTTTTCTTTCTTTTTTTTTTTTTTTGTCACTGTTAATTAGCTCTGTCATGAAAGGTCTCTCTTGATTTTGTAGCACCCCTCTCTGGTACTTCCTGGAGGAGCCTGGAACTTTGTGCTTGGCTGCATCACACTCAGCTGAGGCTGTTCCAGCCTTCTGGAGCATTTGTGGAGACTGTATGAATAAAGGTTAAAGGAAACAGAATTATAGATAGCAGGCTTAGACAGAACTGGTTGATACTTTTTTGGGCCTTTTAAGGGGTTCATAATAAATCAGAACTTTGTTAAGTGGGGCACAATCACTTTCTTGTGCACTTTCCCTCTCTTAATGTTTTACACAGCATAGACTTACCAACTCATAAACTTTATTTCAGTGCTGAGTCCAGTACAGTCTGTAGCTTCACCTAAAATATAGTGTATTTAGGAAGTGTCAAAAAAAATCCACTAAAAGCACTGCAAAACTTTCCAGTGACTAGTGGCTTTTTATATCGGGTCAAAAACTAGTTGAGAGTCATCAGTCTTATATTTCAGTGATGTGCAAACGTTTGCCCAATGTGCCAGTAGTCAGGTACTTGTTCTGCTCTTCCTTTATAACTGCATCCAGCACAGCAGGAGTGGAGAACATCTTAGAAATCTGCATGACATGGGTTTTTAAGAGGCTTGCTTGAATACCATCATCACTTTTATATAAGAACAAACTATGGCTGACTACTCTGTTTTGTGTTTTAGCCAGCAAGACCAAAAAACAGATATTTGTCAGCTACAATCTTCAAAACACAGACAGCAATTTCACCCTACTCATAGAAAACAGGATCAAAGAAGAAATGACGGCTTTTCCAGAGAAGTTCTGACTTTGCATCTTTGTAAAATGAGTTTTTTTATTTCAGAAAAACTGATTGCAGTTTTCACACTGACGTTTTGGTTTGTATTGTTTTGATTGCATAGGTGGTTGTTTTTAAACATAGATGGACTTAAATAAAATGGGACCTAGAATTTGGTTTTTTGAAAATAAAATTAGAATTTTCAAAGCAAAATATTTTTGCTACCCTGCTAAGTAGGATGGTAAACAGTTGCTACAATGGATGAACATCATTGTAAAAGTGCATGCAGTGTCTGGCCTCCATGCAGCACTGACATCTGCTGGGAAATCAGTTCCAAATTCTATCTGTCTGTACAGTTGATCTGTGTACTAGCACTGAACATGGTATAGCAGCTTTTAGTGTTCAAATAAAGAAACCCCACATTTTTGTATTTCAAAGCTGTGACATGAGTGTTACTTTTCTGCCTTTAGCCCCTGTTGGTTGTATGTATGGCCAAACTTCACTAATGCAGATTTGGGCAGGGCTCTCCCCACGTGCCCTTCCAGCCTGTGCAGGGGATTTTTTAGGTGAGGCTCAGCGTGCTCAGAACTGGCCTCACCGTTTCAGTCCCGAGGTCCATTTGCCACGGCCGAGCGAGCATCTGGTCTAACCGGGGCTGACCCTGCTCAGCATCCGAGATCTGACGGGATGGGATGGCAGGGAGGCATTGAACTGCCCGGGACGGTCCCACTGAGACTCGAACGCACGACCTTGGGATTCGGAGTCCGGAGTGCTCTCTATTACACCACGGGACCGCCTCCTGTTGGTTGTAGCACTGGTGCTAAACACTAGATTTCCTTCAGTCCCTTGGGCATTAAAAACACTAGAAGGGTTTCACAAAGGGTTATCTGTACATCCCTGAGGACTATGTAGAAGGAAAAAGCACAGTCTGAATTCTGGAGCAATAGATAAATCTGTCAGGCAGCTGGAAGAGCATCACATGTGTAAATTGAGCATATGCATTAGAAAAATCAGAGCAGTCCATTCACTACCACGACCACCACTGCAGAGCACCCTGCTACTACTTCTCTGGATGTGCTTTTAGGTAGGATGGGTATCCTTTCAAAGGCAGATCGATCTATGGCCTCTCTTGTTTAATGAGAGGCCAGCTAGGAGTTAACTATCCAGGTTACTCTTTTTTCATGGCAAATTAAGCTGACTCAAGCATAAGCTTCTGATACAAACAAAACCTACTAGTGCTGCTTCTAGACAACTGTCCTACCCCCCTACAGAAAATGCTGAATTTTTCTTGCTGTGGTGCAATAATCAGCAATTAAAAACTGTAACTGAGAGGTCGCTGATGTAGGAGGCACAACTGCTGCTGAGTCTCTTGTCCAAAAGGATTTGAACACCCTGTGGTTTCAATGCATTAGATTTGATGTGGGTGCAGAGAGCCCCCCTTTACCTGATGGGAACAGCTGCCCATCCTTGGCTGCAGTTCAAGATCAGAATTGCAAAAAGCAACTGGTGGAGGGTATTTTCTTTTTAATTTACAGCACCCAGGAAACAGCCAACTACTCTTCTGTAATGGACTATAAAGGATAATTAGTTGCAAATCAATGTGCTGGTTTAATTAGTCTGATTTGCAAATAGCACTTTCTGTTTGTAGAGGACTGTTTGCTGAGGCATCAGCTGCTGCTGGGTGTTTCAGAAGTCACTGCAGGAGCCAGACCAAGGAGAGCAAACTGATGGGTCAATGTCATTTTATTCTGTACATTTACATACAAAGTTCTTCTCAGTAGGTACAACAGATGTAACATCATGCAGACATTTAGCTTGTAAGACTGTTTTCAGTACTTGATTTAAGCTTGTGCTATGAGGAAGCACCACCAGACTATTCATGATCAAAACATACAGTAACACGATTCTTTAAAACTTCATCAGAAACTGAAATGGGGAGGGAGATCTCGCCCACTAGACAAAACACACCGTACTCCTTTCCCGAAACATTTTACACAATACATTTAAAATGAGGTTTGTCATTTCATTTTTTCTTAAAAAATAAAATAAAATAAAAAAAAATTACAGTGAGGGAGATCCTCCCCCCACTAAATAGTGTTGTCTTATGTGCCAGCTACAGGCGCAACTTGACTTGACATTCACAGAGTTCAGTTAATGGCACTTCTGCTTCCAATTTGGTGACCAATAAAGTGTTTGGCTCCAGGAAGTGGCAACAGTTAAGTAAAATAATTCCATTCAAAAGAAGAACAACAAAAAAAGCCTGTTCAATGAAACCAAATAGTATTTCACACACCTTTCTTTCACAGTGGCCACAAACCACTTGCAAACAGGTGACTGTTGTTACCCATTTGCAGTGTGTCTGGCAACAAGAGTAGTACTGAAACCTTAAAAGGGGACAAAGCCCCCAAGATCAAGCATAATGTCACTTCACATTTTTGTTTAAACTTACAAAGATGGAAGAAAGCCCTTAAATGGTAAACCCAAAGAAAAATCTACTGATGGGCTTAGAGGTTATTGAATGTTTACAGAAAAAGGCCAAAACGGACAAGACAGCTTGGACTGCTTCCCCTGTTGTGGTGGCCAGAAGGAGCTGCCCGAGAAAAGCCTTTCTGGTGATGGCTGGAGAGGGGATGCAGCCAGGGAGCCAATGGTGCAGCAGGCTGGGAGCCCAGCAGAGAGCCCTGTCCTGCTGCAGGACTACGAAAGGCAGGGCAAGCATCCCCATGCTCGCTTTCTGCCCTGCTGTATCACCTGGTACCTGATGCCTCCACACAAGATATGTTCAGCAGAAGCTTTCCAACTCTGAGCATGTGTGGAAGAAAATAATCATCACAAAAGTGTTCATGTTTCCAGGAAAAGGAGAAAAACTGGAGCTGCCAAGGCAGGAAATTAGTTTTTGTTTTATTGCCATGACAGAGGCAGAGGGCCAGACCAACTAGAGAAGCTGGGGCTCCCTTCTTTGCAGAAGATCAGTACCAACTACCTGGTTTCAAGCAAAAACCCCAAAAACCAGCAAATGAAATCAATTTCATAAGAATTTGTTTAATAAATTGCTGCATGTTCCTGTCACCTAGTTTGTTTACTATACAAATGTTGATATGTTTAAACAATTATTCTTTTCCCTGTGCCTGTCTGTCATCAGAGAGCAACCACCAGAATAGGAAATGACAAAGCGCTGTGGACAACAGCAGTGAGCACACCAGGACTGCTGACAGTGCTGGAAGCAGCCAGTTTTATAGGCTTGTGGATGGTCTACAGAAGCCGTCCTGCAGCTTGAGCACACAGGCACACAAGACCACAAACGAAGGAGCCGCTGGCTCCACGACATGATGGATGGCAGGACGCTGCTTTCCGCCTCTGTGCTCACATCTTCTCCACTTTCAGGCCCTTTTTCTCTTCCCTTAACATTTGTTTTGCTTCTTCTGTTTTCTGTTGTGAACCCATTGTTTTCCTCCCCGAATGTGTGTGGCTTGCAATAAGCATCTTCCATCGAAGGCAAAAGGTATTGCACAAATTTGGCACATGAATACTGCATGAGTGGGGAAGGGCTGGGTTCTCAGGTGAACACAGACTGCAAAGGTCTTGGCACAGAACAAAAAGAAGCAGCTGTACTCAAGCCTGACAATAAAACTTGAGTGTAAGGAAGATCGGGCTCTTGCTATCACAGCAAGTCTAGCAAAGGGGAAAAAAAAGCCAGTAGTGTAACTTTGGGCAAAACTACCATCAACTGGTCCAGTGTTTCTTACCAGGCTCAAGAAGAACCCAAATGTCCACATCCTCTGTAAAAATTAGCAGCTTTAGGACAACATTGTTATTCTGAACACAACCACCTCTGTCGTTTCTGCAGGTCTGCCTGTCCCCTTGCATTCATCAGCATCTCAGGCTGTGCTACTCACTGCATTGCCCGCCGCCGGGGAGCACAAATCTCTGATTTATTGGGGACTGTAAGAGGACATCGGCAGCCTAATGGAGGATGGAAACTGTTAGGTACAGTAGTTAATCAACAATATATACAGCAAAAGAGGAAGGGGAAGGGAAGGTAGAGGAGGAAAGTGCAAATGAGCACTTTCCATGCATATGAACGCAAGATGTACATCAAACAAAGTGGCAATCATAGGGACACTCAATACAACATTGACATCCTGCTGCTCTGTTTGAATGTCTGCACTACCAAGAAATCACGAATGGATGGCCTGAGTGAGAAAGGAGAAGAAGGAGGGAGAATGGGGAGGTTAACTACAATGCAAGAAAGCTGTTTGTTTACAAAGTCCTTGCATTGAACTGGATCCTCATAATATTCTCGAGTGAGAACCAAAAGCCAATGGCCAAAGGAGATATTGGTTTGGGGGTTGGAGGAGAGAAGTCAAGTGGCCACTATCAAAGTGCCATCTGCACAGCAGGAGGTAAACTGGATGTTCACTTTGTGTAGCATTTATCTAATTTAAGTGAACTTTTTTCCTGAAATAAAATCTTACAAGAGCAGTTGGGGAAGGTGGGCAGTCTTGGTGAGTTCACTGTATACTCTTGGGTCAGAACCAGAAAACATCTTTAAGAGCCCAAGACGGCTCAATAAGTCATTATTCACAGGCTATCAATTCATTCTTTTCCAACAGTCATTTAAGCAGTTTGTCCACTTAAATTGAAAACCCAAACCCTGGTTCTAACACATTGCCAGGACACTCATTTCTCAGGAGCAGAATTCCCAGCTGTGCTGGCTTTTGGAATAAAAGTACAGATCGTAGCCCATGCTCCTTAGTGTTTATCTCTGCTGGTCTGTGCTCTTCTCCTGGAGCAGTCAGAGATCCTGGGCCTCCTGATAATTAGAGCCATTCTCAGCAAAACTAATTTTTGCATCATTAGTCAAATCATTTGCATCATCTACATTACTATCAAAGAAAAACCAGTGGGAACAACCTAAAATAGACTAATATGCTCTTAAAATGCAGAAAGCTGATTCACGTTGAAAAATCAGCTTGCTTGGGTAGGATTTTCTTCAATGCATTTGGTGGGGAAAAAAAAAAAGGACTAATTTAGAAAGTAACTTTTAAGTGCACATGGGGTATAAGGACAAAGATAAGCTGCCTAAAACGCAGTCAGAGTTTGAGTCACAACAGGTTTTGCATTGTTTTTCTCTTCCTTTTTTTTTCTCTTTTTGTGCATACAAACACAGCAGGCAACCTGGGCACTTGGACTTCCTAGACAGGCAGAAAAATGTTGCACAAGTCTAAATTTAAGTCAATTCAACTTTGCAGTGGATCCCTGTTTCCTTTAAAGAAACACAAAAACAAAACAGAAAACAACGCCCCCTCCCCCCATGGTTTCTTTCTTGGAATGGCTGCACCTCTTATAATAAGATGGCTTCATTTTTGTGATCTATGAAAGGAAAAGGAAATAAAGTGCTTCTTGAGAATAAATCAAAATAAATATACATATTTAATGGCAGGAAAAAAGAGTTCTGAAGGGCTACTGCCAGCCAGGTCTTTTTTCAAATGAGTCTTTTCCCCCAAAACCTTTTCAAGAGTAATGTGCACAACAGTTGAAGAGGCCAAAATTTGCTTTAGTAGCAGAGTTGAATTTCCTCCACGTTTGTGTCTGCTCCATCACTGGTTTGTAAAATCTGTGCAAAACACCTTTGCCCAAAGTGCTACTCCTCCCGCACAACAGCGTAAAATAAAATACAAAAGAAAGAGAAGAAATAGAAGGGAAAATAAAATAATAAAAATAAAAAGAGAAGAGAAGGAAAAAAAATCCACCCAGTTACATCGACTTCATCCCGTTGGCAGTGGTGTTCTCCGAGATGCCGTCACTCACAGCTGCTGAGTCGTGGAGGCCAGAGTAATCCTTGAGTTCAGAGTTTGTCAGGAGCAGGGGCTGCTCCCCCTTCTTGTGAGGCAGGAGGGGCTGCCGCGTGTAATGTTCCCCGTCCGGGATGTTCTCGGGCAGGTTCTGGTTCTTGCTCTCTGGCAGCAGCAGGATGCAGATGATGCAGATGAGAGTGCAGCAGGCGAAGATGACGTGGTGGAGGAAGTAGCCTTTCTGGTTGTGCAGCTCCATGATGGGGGCGGTCAGGCGGCCGAACCCCGCACTGGCCAGGACCAGCCCCAGTCCGCCTCCCCTGCAAACACACGCAGAGGTGAGAGCCCAGCCCCGCAGCCCCACTGCCACTGGGGTGGGGGTAGCCCACAGTGGGGACTCTGTCAGGTCCTCTAGACTAACCCCCTGTTTGGCATGCGCCCAGGGCATCCAAAATCTTGAAGGCAAACCTGGTTTGCTCAGAGCTTTCACATTGCACAGTCACTCCAGAAGGGAGTTGCTTTGCTGTTGTAGGTAATTGCTGCCTATTTGCCTCAGTGTGGAGAAATAACTACACTCCAACATCGTTCCACACCCATTTAACTGCCCTCACATGAGAAGAAGAGGAGTTTTATCATATGAGTGTGTAGAAAGCACTCTGAAATAGTCTCAATTCCAAGTATTCCCATAATGAGTGAGGAAATTTTGCTTAGCATGCCAGCTTTCTCCACTTAGACACAACATCCCAAGCAGCAGTAGGTGCAGAAGTCAGTTTTGGCTGCCTCTAAGGTATCAGGCATCTTTCAGCGCTGGAGGCAGGACTTAACAAGCCACTGCCTCAATCCATTATACCAAACACTGAGGGCTGAAATATTTTCTACATAAAAACACGTTGTGGCTGGAACTTTTCAACGCACCAATGTTATAATAAAATGCATAATTTTCAGAAAATAAGTCTGAAAATAGACTCATCTTCCTCCAGTTACAAGCACAGTAGCTGCCTGTATAAGCCCACTGCAGTGTTCTCTCCTGATGCAAGCAACCTCTCTTGCAATTCCTCATCTTGCTCATCAGCATCTCTCTCCAGATTCCAGTGCAGACAGAACTGGCACACCTCATGCTGAGGCACAGCTCACGGTCCTGGTCTGTCTCTGCTGGGTGACTCTACACAGAAACAGCACTGCAGGTGTTCTCT
The DNA here is from genome assembly GCA_026770055.1 of Myrmophylax atrothorax. Lineage (NCBI taxonomy): Eukaryota > Metazoa > Chordata > Aves > Passeriformes > Thamnophilidae > Myrmophylax > Myrmophylax atrothorax. The sequence continues at coordinate 65,625,767 of JAOXXN010000395.1, read as the reverse complement.
GGGGCGGACTGTTCTCTCCTCCTGCTGCGGCAAAACTGAGGTCCCTGACCAGCAAAGCATCACCCCTAAGTGACTCATTCTAACAAAATCTGTGAGACTGGCAGCTTTTCCTTAATTTTCCAAAGATCCTGCTTGCTGTAGAGGGAAGTCTCCCTGTGAGCTTAATCACTGGCACCTACCAATCCTATGCAGGCTGTACATTTCCTGCAGTTCCTCTGGGAGATGCTATCTAATCACAAACCCTCTGGAGATCAGAGGGGCTCAGGTGCTTCATGTCCTGGCCCAATGCAGAGCTGTATTTATTAACAACTGGCCCCTATAGAAGATAACTGCAGAAGGCAAATGGACTATTTTATGTCAAATACTTGAGGAAAAAAAAAAGCTTTCATTGACTAAACCGTACTGGAAATCACAGCACTATAAATCTACAAATGCCAAATTCACTCAGCCAACCACTGTGTTAAAGTTAATCTTCACTCAGTCCTTCCAAAATCCACTGCTGCTTACTTGACAGCTGAAGGGAAGCAAGCATAGGTTTCAAAAGACACCCTTGAGACACTGACTGGATCAAAAATTCATGTGTGTGTGTTCCAGTTCTCCAGATTCAGCAGAGCATCTCTCATAGACAACAGCGACTTCCCCAAATACTGCAAAAGCCCTTATTGAAAACTTGCCAGTTTTCTGATGGCAATTTAGAAACCCAGCTGAATGCAACTATTGTGCAACTGGCCTCCCTGCAACTTCCATTTATACACTCACATGAGTAATTGACACAACTAGTCCCAAATTCATGGCAAATCTCTCTCCAAGATGGTTTTGGAGCAACAAAAGCCTGGCTCATTTACATTAGTGTTTGCTACAGCTAAATTGTATCTCAACCCCCCTGGGAAGGACCTGAGGTGAGTTTTAAAAGCTGCTGTAGAAGGACATCAAGCAAGCTGAAAGAAAATGGAAAAAGCCAACACAAAGACGGCTCTGTCATTTATGGGTCAAGTGGCTTCAGATTTGGAGGGGGGAAAGAAAGTTTTTCCATATGACGTCAGTAATTAGAGCAGGCTTTACTTTTTCCAGCACCATGAAAAGCTGGCAGAAGGCAGCTTGAAAGTACGTTTTGGGATGTGTCTTCAAAGGGGTTTCTTTAAGGTATGACCACATTGCAAATATGAAAATGGGAAGGAAAAAAAAAAAAGAAAAAAACAACCAACTGGAAATACTGCCAGGAGGGTTTTTGTTTTTTCTGTGCACATCAGGAAAACAGCTACAGGACAGGAGAGGCAGCACAGTCATAATTTACACTGGTTTTGCAGGTGAAAACCAAAACCATTCTGTTTTGGGGCATTGCTCTTCCTCAGCACGAGGTCTTCCATGGCAGCAGCCAGCTACCGTACTTCAAACACTCTCCAAGGTGCAGAGTGGAACCTGGAGAGGGAGTGTGAGGGCTGCTGGCATCCAGTGAGTCCAAACTTTCCCCCTCACACTTCTGCCTGCCAGTGGCTGCTATGGGGGGTTTTCCCATGGCATGTCTCCATAGATGATCACTGAGAACTGCTTTCCCAACTGCTGCTCACCCACTGGCAGCAGGTAGGGATGGTTTGTACATAAACCTCAGATTGAGGTTTATGGTCCTGACGTGGGCAAATTGCAAAGGGACCTTGGTCCAAAATTTTGTTGTCAGAAAGGTACTGCTTGTTCGTGGGGGAGAATTTCCTTGTTCATTACTGTGGTATTTTTTCAGGGAGCAGCCAAACATCCTCACTGACATTCTAAGAAAAGGGCCTTGCCCTTCTCAGCACTCCTCAGGAGAGCAGAGAAATGTTAGTCCTGTCTTTGGATGGCCATTTGTCTGCATTGAGCAAATGGGTCAACACATGGCATGGCTCAGAGAACAAAAGAGCCAGAGAGCTGTGTAGGCTAAAGGAGACTTTGGGAGAGCACCTGCTCCAGCCTCCTGCACAAAGCAGGGCCAACTCTGCAATCAGAGCAGGTTTTCTGAGCTTTGCCCAGTCAGCTCAGCCACTTCTTGAAGTCAGCCCCTGAAAACCTCCACCGTGTAAACAAGCGATGGATGAGAAGACACATTGTGTTTTTCCTCAGCCTGTTTCTGTTTAGTAGCTGTGCAGGCTGCAGTGGTGTCAAGATTATTAGCTGGATTATTGGTGCCACTTGGTGCTTTAATTCAGCATTGGGATGGAGCTTTGTACTAAAATCCTGGTATGAAGAAGGGCAGCTCCTGGCGAAGCCCTCCTGCAACTGCCAGGAGATCAGGGTGCAGTGCAAAGGTGTGAAGGACCCCTCGGTGCCGCATGATAGGATGCAACCTTCATGTTGCTGGAGCAGGTGGCGCCTCTTGGCGATGAAGAATGGCTGTTTTCCTCATATATTACTGTAACTGTTCATCTCAACACCACAGCAATGACATGGATGAGTGTTATGGGTTTGCTATCATGCCACTGCTACCCCAGCTAACAGCAGTGCTGTTTTCCACCCTCAGGGATAGGAGATTACAGGTAAAGGATGTGACTGGGGACACCCAGACACAACCCCAGTGTTCTCTTTGCCTCCAATTTCCTTAAGGTTCCATGAGATTTGAACAAAAGCATATTAGTATAGCATAGTTTGGATTGCAAGAAACCTTAAAGGTCATCTAGTTTCAAACCCTAAATGGCATCCAAGGCAGTATTTTGCAAAGTAGGTTGTGAGGGAGCAGCCAAATCCCACCAAAATGCATGACAGATGGCAGCTTAATCACACCTCTACCTGAGACAGGTCTATGCAACATCCTGAGCTACATCTCCTAATTACAACCCTGTGGTAGGATCACAAAGCACTGCAGTGTCACCATTCCTATAAATAAACAGGGACCCTGAGGCATATCCAGCAATTGTCACATGCCTGGTGTCACTCAGCAGAGTAGGGAAAGCAGAATTTCAGCTCCCAGCCAGGATTTTTTCCCCTTCCCTGTAGCAGCATAAGTGATTTAAGGAAAAACAATCCTGCTAAGTTCACACTGCACATCTGAACCTACTTGGCAGATTCTCTTCTGGTTGACATGGTCAATTCCTTATCTATGTGTCTTTCAAAGAGGGACAAGGAGAAAATTAAAGAGGCATAAAACCACCAGACTGACTGACACACACAAATAAATAGCTGTTAGTGTTTCAGGTTGCTGTATCATCTCACTGCACACACCGCCTGTCCCTGTGGAAATAATGTTATCTGTAAAATACATTCACAAATTGAGATAGCTTGGAAGAAAAGGCCATGGATCAAGGAGACTACTCAGCTAACAGTTCTGCAAAAATACTTTTACAAAGTTATTGAAAAGATATATAATTTAGAAGGGGAAGAAGAGTATCCTCTTTCCTTCACTCTCTCTCCCTGCCATGATGACCTACATTCCCAGTAAATTCAGTGGAGTCAGAGTGGACTCCTGAATTGCTGTGGCATTGCTGATACACAACCTTTGTGCTGTGAAAGGTAACAGTGAATATATAAAATGGTACAAACCTCTGACTATGCAAACAATATGTTATGGGAAACAAAACAAAGATCATGTGTCTGATTTCTACTATTTCCATGATGAAAGTGATCCTCTTTTGAGTCTGTCTGTGCAAAGAGAAAGCTGACTTTAACTGCAAAAAAGTTGCTGACCACTCCCACTGGTGCTGTTGTAGGAGAGGCAGGCTTGCAGAGCACCTCTACACACCAAAAGCATTTAACACCCACCTGTTTCCATACCTGCCTTCCACTGAAGCACTCCTACAGCTGGCCTGCTTCACCTGTCCTATGGAGACAGGGATTGCTGGCACCTCTGTCCTCCTCTGCACACTCAGGGCATTTCTCCTTTAATATCAAGCTGTAAACTCACCTGGTTGCTGCTTATGCAAAACTCACAGAGTAAGTGAAACACTGGCAAGGTTCAACCACACAATCTGGTTCAGCAAAGTATTTAAAACCCTACCACACTGCAATTCATGTGCTGCCTGGCCTGCTGATCATCACCACGATGGGACACAAGGTGGAGCCATGGGAAACAAAGTCTTTCAGGCATGCATTTATTTACCCAGGCAGTCTGACTGTGGTGACATTAAAGACTGGCCCCAAAATTGCTGTGTGAGGTCTCCTATTACGTGGGGTTTCCCCTCCCATACAATGTGTTAAGTTACACAGCCTTATCAGTTTAATGAGGATAATTCACTCCCTGTCTTTCGAGGGTGGGCTCCAATGTCTCACCTGATTACTGTGGGTGTGATTTCGGCACAGAAGAACACGCTGAGGCTTCCAACGGCATGCGAAGAAAACATACCCACGATGGAAAATGCAACGGAGAATTTGTCTTTGACGCTGTCACTCATACCTGACAAGACAAGTGTGTTCATAAAAAGTAAGAATGAAGCCAAACTTCCAAGGGAAAGAACCAAGAGGTTTATGTTACACATTCTCCTTAGACAAGAATTTGAGTAATTTTGTAATATTAATTTAAAACTAATATTTATAACATCCATTCCCCAGTCACCTGAGACACAACAAAAAGTGCAGTGATCTCCGATTTTTTCTGCTTGGCCACCACAAAAAAAGGTAAAATCCAAGAAAAAACACATCTTTGGTCAGTCTTTTAGGCACCAGCCATTTCTCTCCCACGTTTGACAGACAAGTGGAGTCAGGCAGCGTTCCTCAAGCTGCCAAACAGCTGGTACAGCTCAGTGACTTGTGCACTGGAGAGGACTGCAGGGCAAGAGGGGAAAGAAATAAAAGTGCTCCCATCCCCGTGCTAAGCCCCTGCATGTGATCAGTCTGCAAACTCTGTTGTAACTCTCAGCTTGACAGCCTTTGCCCAACAACCCCGGGTGAGAACAGCCAATGCCAAGGATGGGGAAGCACTCCCTAAGACAAGGCTGTTTGCTCAATCATTTCATGGCTGGATGGTAGCAAGGTTTCCAGGATGAACAGTGTCTATCAAGCACAGGGAGAAACCCAGTAAATCTAAACAAAGCTAAAGGAAACTGTCTCCTGGCCATGATGATAGTACACCTTTCCCTTGATCCCTGCTCACCACCTTCTGTGGGCAGGTGCAGGATATCTGATTCAGGGTTGTACATGTGTTGTACCTCTTCTGACCCGAGAGGAGGTCACATCACTTGCAGAGACTATGGCACCACTTAACAGGAACACATCATGCCTGACAGGAGCGCTGGGGAAAGGACTGGAGCTTTGTAGCCAATCCTCCCCCACCTTGCTACAGCCAAGTCCCAGGACCTGTCTGAGGACAGAACTGCTCATCAGCATGTAATCCCAAGCAGGTGCACTCTCTGGGTGATATCCAGTGAAAATTAACAGCTGGTTTGGTTCTTGCAGAATATATCAGCTGTCGGGAGAGCAAAAGGTATTTGGGAGCTCTCTGGTTACACCTTCCGACACATGTTACAGCCTGCTCAGGGCTAAGCCCTTTCTGCAATGCACCCCAAAGTGGGGGGACAGAGCAAATACTTCCAGCAGAGAAGGATGTGAGCACAACACCTTGTAAAATTTGGGTCTCTGAGGCTCCCTGGCCACTCTTGCATAGCAGGTGAGGCCACAACGTTGACCCCTCCAGCAAGCCATGACTACTCTGCAGAATAGACCTTGGAAAAGTTGGGCAAGGACAGGCCTGGAAAATCTAATACAGAAGGGTAAATTTTGTTCCACTGCAGCCTGTCACTGCATTGCTATTACAGTACTCCAGCCTGGGATAAGGTGCCTGGGAAAGTATTCTTTAAGGTGCCTAAGTGCCCTTATCAAAAGAGACTTTGGCATCTCAGATCTTTCTGGAAAGAAAAGGATCTGATATTCCTGGGTTGGGATTGTAGCTTTTCAAAGGGAAATTTTCTGAGAAAGCCTTTCCCTGTATCTGAAAATAAACCTTGGGGGATCTCTGCACCCCCTCTTGACATGCAGAGGCAAATTACACTACACAGAGGGGACACTACACCAAGAGACTGCATGTAAATGAGCAGGCCTGCCTATGAGTGGGATCTCAAGGCACTGTGTAAAAGTGGGCTTTCCTCCTGCACCCCTCTGTGGCAGGGGCTCTGCTCTGGGTGCTGTGGCCCAGGCCTTTTGGATCTACCCACTCCCAGGGAAGTGTTTCCCACATAACTCAGATTCGTTGTAAACCATACCTGAGTCTGGAAGTTGACTGTATTTTCCGATCACTGGATCCAAGACCACAGAAGTCAGAGTAAGATAAAAATAAGAGAGAAAAGGAGAGAAAACAAGAACATACTGTTTTTACATATTTATTTATCCAAAGGAAAAGAAACTAAAAAAAAAGGGTAAATCCCACATGCCACCCTAGCCCCTCCCTACAATTCTTTCCCATGCCACAACTGGCACATCTTTCCCTGGCCACCAGAGAGGACATGCTGTTTTCAGGCACATCAGCTGGAGGACAGCATGCTAATGAGACAGTGATAACAAACCAGCAGTAAAGCATATTTAAGAGCCCCAGAATTACCACTGGGATTAACACAAAGGCCTCTTTGTTGTTAATGAAGGGGGAGAAGAAAAAATGCCCTCCTGCTGCAGCCTGAAGGAATGGCCAACAGAGGCTTTAGTTAGAGAACAAACTCTGGGCATCAGCACTGTCACACTGGTGGGAGACCTATTCTTCACCAAAACCCTGAGCTGATGATCCATGTGTCACACCAGCCACCAGCTGCCACGTGTCCCAGCCACACAGGAGCACATGGCAGTACTGGGCAGCAGGGGAAGGGCAGCAGCACAAGCTGGCCACAGCTCTGCTGCTCATCTCCCACTGGGCTTCTGAGCCTTCCCAGGTGACACCCTGGAGTTCAGAGGAAGGGCCACACATGCCAAGCCTAAAGGTCTGCTGCAGTTTTGTGATTGGTGGAGAATATCTCCCTCCCTCTCCCTCACCATTCTCAAGTTCTGATTTCATTTGCCAATTCCACCCAAACTATGCTAAGCTAAAACACACTGCATGCAGTGACAAATTTCACAATCAGCAGCGCCACTTCTTCTCTTCAAACACTGTCTAGCTCTTCTGAGGAAGAAGAGGGGTATGATCTAGAGTGGGGCAACTTGAGCTGCTCTGAAGTTCAAGGCTGCCTTTCCCTCCTGTTCTCACAAATAGGGAGGCAAGGGTAGAGTGGGAAGATCAATGGGTGGGCTGTGCTGAGAGTGCCAACATAGCACAATGCACTCATCAGAGCCCATGTCTGCTCTTAGTTTTAGCAAGTTTACTCACAAACCCACCAAAACCCGTTATGGAAAAGGTTGTAATGATTCCTACAGGGTGTTCCTTCCCATCCCCCTCACTGATTTTTTTTGTTGAAAAACTGCAACCAGATTTTCATGGCTCTAGAGCAGACTAATGGCTCTGACACAGTTTCTCTCAACTGAGCAACTGTGTGTTTATTACCTCAACAAACACCTGATGTCCTTAAAACAAGAAAATTGAAATTGGATGAATTTATTGTAGAGAGACCCTGATGGACACCACCAGAAGAACGTGGGGTTTTGGGAAGCTGCACACATGCACAGTGCAAACCGGTGTGTGAGCAGTCACAGTCCATCAACAGACTGGTGATGAGGAGGGGCCAGGCCACTTCTCCCACTCTCACCTGGGATTACTGGACATGGTAAATATCTGCTCAGGGAATGTAAACATCTGTGCCAAGCTGGGAGCAAACACATGCGATGTTGGAGTTTCCTTCACGTCATGAAAGAGGTTCCCTGTTTCCCTCCTACACTCTCATAAACAGTGTGTTTGCTAAAGGTTAACTTTGTAAATGCCTTCAGGGAACACAGTCTGTAAATATGGACAATTCCTGCTGGCTTGGAGCTGCCTTCAGTATGTGGGAATGTGAAAACTTTCCATCCTCAATGCAAAAGGCTTTAATTAAAGCCCCCAATTACATCTAAACTTAGAAATGAAAAACAGCAATAACCAGTGTTCTGGTGTTCATCTCATAACCAGTTTGTCCAAAGCATGCCTCAACCCTCTTCCCCCTTCCTTGGGGTGGGGTTTCATGGGACAGGGGTCTAATGATTGGCAACTGTGAGAATGGGGAAGAATATCCCACCTTCTCTGCTTCAACTCCTCTATGATTCATCAAGTTCAACCTTCTCAATAAACAAAAAATGAAGACAGGGAAGGTATTATTTCTGTAGAACTTTTAATAACTGAAGCAGCTCAAAAGGGCCAGGCAAAGGTTACCATGTGCAAAGGAAGAGGTAGGACACTCTTGCTTTTGGCAGGAACAACCCATTTGAAAAGCTGTGTCACCTTACAAAATTATGTGTATACATTCACATGGACTATACATACACACTGTGTTAAAATTAAGGTCTTTCAGCTGTGAAATTTCCATACTGTCTGTATATTACTTACTCATAGAAAGCTGCTCAGAGCAGCCAGAGGACATATACCTACTGCTCTAACTTCTGTTTGGTTTAGAGGCTATTTGAGAAGCAGACTCAACTGGGGAAGTTTTCCCTTCCCAATCCCTACCCAGCTCTTTCCCTGGAGGCTGTTTCACTAAGGTAAAATTGAAAGCATTTACTATTTCCTTGTTAACTTTTCAGTGACAACCCCAGACGCAGCATCAATGCTCAATGAGCTTCACCACGGGAATCATCCAGAACACAGTGCCTTTTGTTAGTGAGCCTAAGACAAGTGTTTGGGGAAACCTTCAAACAAATCCAGCTTCTTAAACAATGCAGGTGTGTGACATGACAACTCTGTGAAAGGCAAAGGATATGCTAATATTTCCTGGGCCCTTATTTGCATGTCAAACTTGTGTGGCCATGAAAAACTCTCATCTCCAACTTACAGTTGAGAAGGCCCAGCTGCAGAAGAGATGCCAGAGCTGTCAGAATCATGAAAAGCAGGAGTCCTCCTCTCCTCCCCAGGAACCCGACCACCGGGCACATGGCCAGGCAGGACGCCAGGGCAATCCCAGCCATGGTGTAGTAGTCCGCATAGAAGTTGTGGGTTATCGCCATCTTGGCTTCGTGCCCCATCATGCTTTTTGCAAAACAGTGGTGTATGCCATACCCAGTCAGCCTAGGGAAAACAGCACAGGGCAAGAGGAGATCATTGCTGAGAGGGCAGACATGCACTGTGATGGAATTCAGTGTAGGGACACATCAATGCAGGAAAAATTTCTTCTGCTGCAGGAATAAAACACCTAGTGCAAAAAAGACTGACCTCAGACTTCTAGGTCCCACTGTAAAAATAAGTAACAATCAAAAAGAAAAACCTCTATTCAACCAAACTTCTGCTGGCTTTATTCATATAGCTGCTGCTCATGGTACAATCAGGGTATGAGCAACTCTACAGGGATTCCTGGCACATGACTGGTTTTTCTGTAGTATTTGAGAACTCCTGTACCCCGAGAAGGACATCTCTCTGTTCCCAGTGCATCTGTTGACAACCACAGAGCCAGCACAGCCTCTGTGCTTGGACAGCAAAACACCATGCAATACAGGTGTGTCTTCCAGGAAGACCCACCTGCCTGTGGCATTTGGCTACTGTAAATATAAGCATTACGTGTCACTTCCCAAGCTAGTCTGTTAAAACTGAAAATCCCCGAGAAAGGAGTATTTTAAGTTGTAAGTGCTGCAATGATTACTACAATTATGAAACAATAAGCTCTAATTCAACCTACACATTTACACCACCCTTCATAGCAATGTGTCTCCTCTTTTAAAAGTTTCTTCCTGATGTCAGTGATCAACATCTTGCCACCTCATTTCACTCCTCTTTCTCCTGTCCCACTCTGCCCCTCTAAAAAAAAAGAGAGAAAAAAAAAAGGAAGGAAGAGCAGGGGGCTGGGGGCACACAGATAAGAAGCCTCAGCATCACCCTTGATGTGGTGCAAAATTGAAGCAGAGGTGCTATGGGAGAGGTCAGTGCTCTCAACTGCACCCATCTCAGCTCAAATATCTCTGCTAGAAAGAGCCTTGTGTCCCTGGCACTTAGACAAGACAAACCTCATGTCATAAATTAATTGTGCCTGACAGAGTGGCAGGCACTGGTCCAGGCCTCAAAAGAAAAAAAAAGAATGGCAGGTACATTACACTAATGCACTTCTATCGTCCTTAGGGTGAGGGATTTGAAGCTCTGTCAGTGTAAACTGGATACTGAAATAAGAACAGAAACAGCTGCGGGAACAGGCAGTCACCGAGTGCATGACAGCCCAGGGCCTGAGGAATTTCCCTTGCAAACTTGTGAGTCAGTGCTCTAGTTCAAAACATCAGACTCAACACCACACACCTACCCCCTGGTAAAAACGCAGCACAAGTGCTTGCTGTTACACAAAAATGACGTTTGGATAGCTAGATTATAACTGACTCCTCCCATAAGAGAAACATTAACCAGCCAAACAATAGCAATAAAAGGGCAGAGTTAACCAGTGTATCTTCCGTCTTGCTCTTCCATGCATGTGAACACAGTTGTGGAAGTTGTTATTTAGGCCACGGCCTATAAACTAAATTATTGTATCCTTTGGACTTTGCTTCCCAGCCTGCTTCCCCGAGAATTATTCTATTCTCATAACTTGCTAAGCAGCTCAGAATTGTTACTTTTAAAACCCAATACCTCTATCTCCCTTGATTTCTTATTATTCCCTGCAAAAGATTCCTTCTCCATGTACTAAAATTCCACACAGCACCACTGAAGAGGAATAACAGAATTAAAGTTCAATCTTTAGTTTCTACCTCCTAAAAATAAACACAAAATCTATTTCCTCATACATACATCTGCTCCATGCTCTGCTTGGATGGCAAACAGCCTCCATGTGCTAATGCCAGAAGTTATCCTTTGGGCTGCCTAGCTCTGCTTTAGGAAATTCCCAACATGCAAAAGTAATGAGGGTGAGGGACAAAGGGAGAATTCCCCACATAAACATTTTTCACAAGTACAGTTAACAATGGCTGTTAAATGCATCAGTTGAGCCTAAGAGGAAAACACTGTTTCAGAGCAGAGAGAATCACTCAGTGATGGGTGGAAGAGAGACACAAAACTCATGAGATCAGAACTTGTTCCACAACCAATAACACTGGAGACTGAGCCCTGAAGTCTGTGTGTTTCTGGATGACTATATGCCCAGCACAGGGGCTGTCCCCTCTGGGATATGACTGACCCACAAACCTGTTAACAGGAGTGAGGGCTGCAGAATAATGTCCTGAAGTGCTGAAGAAAAATCCACAAGAGAGCTACATGCTTTTAAACATAGTGGAGAACGGGGGATTCCCAGTCTTCTCTGTCCTCACCTCCAATGTGAAAAAAAATCATGAAAGAAATTCCAATGGACATTTTACAAGATGGAAAAATTAGAAAACCCACTGTTGGTATCCTCCCAGAATTTGCAAGTCAATTTATTTCCTCTTTACAAGCTGCTCAGTTCTGGACAGAAAGTCTCATAGCCTGTAAGATGCAAGACCCCTCTGGCTGATTCTTGGTTTTCCCCTCATAAGCATGTCCAAGCTGAAGCCTTAGGAGTGAAGCACCACATTGCTCTGTGAGAGACTTCACACTCTCCCTGTATCCTCCATATACGATTTGGGAGTGCTGGAAGCACTTTGTAATCTGCCTTTGAAGACCTATCAAGGACAGGTGTTATACAAGGGGAGCAGGCTTTGTGTTTACTTGCTTTATAGGCCACCCCTTTCTCTGCAACACAGCCCTATGAGATGTAAACAATTTGAACTTGAATTAATGTGGCATTAAAAGTTTCAAAAAATCCCACTTAGGATGCCAAGCAGATGTCTGCATGCACGAGTATGTACCAGCACGTGGCCACACAAGGCCGCTGGTGACAGCAATGCACTTTTTGCAGCATGGCACCTGAGAAGACATGTGGTTCTTCTGCCTGAAACAGCCAATGAGTTCCTCCACGTTTCCCATGGAACAGTTTCCTGCAACAGCTGGTGGTTTTCCAGGATTGTTTATCAGAGATATTAATGAAGGGTCCCACACCTGGAATCACAGGAGCTCCCTCATCATTTCCCATTGCTAATTCCAGTTGAGTGATCACACAACTATTCAAACAGAAAGAGATTCAACTTACGAGTTCACACACAACACTACGATGTTTTTCCACAGGTTCCTTGTTCCCACCACTTTAACAATGCAGACTTTCTTCGGTCTCCTGGTGATTTCCTTTTCCAGCTCTGAAACAAACCAAACCAAAATGAACCTTTCACTGGGGAGAACAAGGAGGAGATTTTCTTGTCAACTACAGATATTCTGAGGGATGCTCTGGAGAGCAGGACACTATAGATTACACTAACAGGAACTATAAAAATGCTGAACAGCCTGCCCAAAGTCCATCACAGGTTCCTCCTGTTCTTTTAGGCTTCCCTTAGCCTTCTTGGGGCAGAAGAACTACCTAAGAACTCCTTCACACTCCAAACCTTCTCCCAGTTAAAAATGTATTTGTATATGTAAAAGGGAAGCATCATGGAACTTTATCCCAGCAAGCATGATATCAAATTTCTTGAAAAACTTCAGGATTCTGTTGATTTTTAAACCCTGTCACAGGCAGAACTTCACTTGTGCAGCAACAAACCCTGTTGCCTTTGTGCAATGCACACCTGAAAAGCCACAGAAAGGACTGGAGCTCAAACCTATTTTTCATGGGAATCTTTTGAGGTTTGTTCAAATGCAGGTTTCAGGATGAAGTGGTTTTAGGACATTATGGTCAACTTATCCTCTGTTACCCTAATCCCTTTTTAAATATTTAAAATTGTTCTAATGGATGTCCTAAACATTAGGACATTTCTTTAAAGAAAAATCTTTGGATATCAGCAGCTATGGTGTCTTTGTGTTTCAGAACTAAAGCCTCACCATGTCCTTGAAGTGCAGGGCAGCTCCAAGCTAACTTTTCTATGCAATGCTATAAATAACACACAGACCTTGCAAATATTGCATCTGATACCCTTGTTGGCAGAGGACAATAATGAAGGACAGTGCTTATTTCCCAAGTATCATTAATTTAGAGCTTCAACACCTACCTAAGCATGTCAAAGCAGCCTGTTTCCAAGCTACAGGATCAGTGAGACAGCAACAAGTCCAATAAGAACAGAAGAAGCAGTAGTTATAAAGAAGCATCACAAAAATGGGGCACTCCAAGAGTACAGATTAGGACTGCTTTTTGGGGTAAAGACTTGCATTGCTGCTTTCCAGACTGACTGTTTCAAGGCAGCAGCGTAGCCCTGTTCTGAATGGTGCATGTGTTCCCTTGCTGCATACAAA
>JAOXXN010000395.1:65583861-65612406 GCA_026770055.1 Myrmophylax atrothorax | reverse complement strand
CATACAAAATCAGCACTGGTGTCCTCAGTTGTCCACACTGGCCTGCCCTGACCTCTGCCTCACTCCTCTGAATAGCAATTTCTCAAAGAGCTGCAAGACACAGGAAAATAAAAGCAAGCTGGAGGGGAAGAAGGAGGAGGGAAATTCCCTTGAATTTACAAACTAAACAAAACCACGTTTGCCTGCTGTTATTTGAAAAGTGTATCATAAAAATAATAAATCAAACAAACACTACTTATATGCAAATACTTGAGCTATTCACTGCTCACAGGTCACTCCTGGTCTTCTGTCTAAAGCAACTACTGGGAATGCTTTTGACAAAAGCAGCAAAGGGTATTTTGTGTTAGTGATTGTACTTAAGCAGATTATTGCCATACTACTTCCCTTGCTACCTGATAATGGCCATTTCTCCTCGGAATCTATGCAGCATGAAGATCATAGAAGCAGAAATGGAGCAAAAGAAGAAATTGATTAAATTAATATTTGCATTACAGAAGCCCTCAGCAGGCTCAGCAGTGGATCGGGGTTATATTAAAAAAAAGCAATAAAAAAAAGTTGGTACCTCTTCTGAAAGAAAAAGGTCAAAATGGTTTTTGTAGCAAGATTCTGGGAAGGAATAAGTGGGAATAAAATAATTCAGAACAGAAACAGTTAGATAAAATGTAGTTGTAAAGCCTATAATTGAGCCCAAGCCAAACCACCTACAGCAAAAAAGTCAAAGTAAGCACTAGAAGAAGCACAAGGGCTTTGAAAGGCTGTTGGTGGCTGTTTACTTTTTCATCTGAAGGGTAACAATGAATTCCATTATCCAAACAACACATGTTGCACAGATTTCGTGTGGACAATCTGGCCTACCAAAGTAAAACATCTCATCCTATGTCAGCAGAAGTCAGTCCCTAATGCCACATCCTTCAGATATTCTTCATTTGTTTTTAATTTCTCAGAGTATTTTTTATTTTTTTTTTCTTATAGAAGAGAAAGTAGATTTTGGTGTCAATATATGCTTTACTGATCCACAATTTAAAAACATTAAGAGAGGCAACACTTCACTTGGCTACACTTCTTTTTGGAACCAAACATCATTTTGCCCTCCACTCCTGCTTTGTTCACTCATGAGGGCTTCCCATAATTCATATATTTACTTATTGTCACTCATCCTTCTCATGTGCACCCAGGCCCCCTTTTAACTCTTCTCATGTATCAGTGTTTCTAAACTAATTCCTGTCATTATTTTGCACTGAAATGCTGTTCCTGCCCCTTCCCTTCCCTGCCTCATGCAGTCTTTTTTCAGGGGACACTTGCTTCTGCTGTGATGGGGGTTACACTCTGTGGATACCTTGAGTCATTATACAAAAATGTCTCAAAGGAGGTTCCAGATGTAACAGCATTACAAGCAGTAAAGATAGAAAAAGAAAAAAAAACCAAAGGAGAAAAAAACAAAAGGAAAAACTAAGGAAATTAAAAAAATAAGAAGAAAAGAAAATGGTCTCAAACTTTACACCAAAGAATGCATACAGCACCTGACTTTTTACTGAAAGCCTTCTGTCTTTACCAGCTATTTACACCTCCATCTCTCTAGATGTTGTTAAAACTCCAAATCTAAGTCACCTGCTTCAGATGAATGACTCTTTCCAAGTCTCCCACACTGTCCATCTTCCTGACGAATTTCTCCTTCTTTCGTTTCCACATGCACCAGTCAGATATTTACCAAAACTCCTCATCCTACAGCAAAATCAATCACTTCCAAGAACCAAAATACCATTCAGATAGGAACAAATAAGCTATGTGACTTACAAAAATGCCATCAGCTACGCAGCTGGCTCTTATAAAAGTGACCTGCTGTATTTGGAGGGAGCCTGTTTGCATGGAAGGACCTGCTCTGACAGACTGTGATGAGCACAAGGAGAGTGACGGCTCTTAGGCTGTCTGGACTTCATAGATCAATGTTAAGATAGAAGAGAAGTCAAGCCAAAGCCTATTAAAGCCCCATGAAAGCAAATTGTTGCTCTCTCAGGACTAACACCATAAAAACTCCTCTTACCATCAACTGAAGTCACCAGTTAAGAAGGAATTTGCACTAAATGTTTCAATTTTGATTTACCAGAAAGAAAAGTGTGGAAAACAAAAAGATTTTTATCCATTGACTTGAAGGCCCCTAATAAGTTTTCCCATACTCCAGAGCCCACACACACTCTAGGCTTCCTATTCAGGGACTCAGTAGGAAAACTGTCAACAAGCTAACTCTTTATGTCTCAGTGGAAATTAAAACTAGTCACTGGGAGACACTAAAAATCTCATGGGAAGGAGAATCCTACCAGCTTCCAGCTCCCAACACTGCTAAATTGTCATGGGATCCTCTGTGTTTCAGGAGCATGGCTTTCAAAATCAGAAAGTATCTTTAACACCTTCAAACGAAGCCACCCAACTCTGCATCACTTGGCAGAGACTAAATAGACAAAAGCCCAAATCAAGCAGCTGAAAAAGGATGTCCAAAGTGACAAGTGTCCTGTGGTGATGGACTTCTGCTGGATTTTCTGGCTGCTAAATGATACTGTCAGTAGCACTTTGAACATGAAAAGAGCTATGGAAGCCCAGCACAGAGGCTCAATCAATCCACAGTGCATGACAGCTCTGCAGCAGGAGGTAAATCAGGCCAAAATACAGAGCTGAGACAATCTACTCTCAGGCAAGAGTGAATGACTGGTACACAGGTTTATTTATACCTTCCAGGACTTCTGTCTCCATCAACTCCCTTTGTGCTTATTTATTTATTTATTTACCATCAGAGAGCATTTTTGAAAAGCTAGTAGTGAAGAAATACTGAAGGCTATCAAGTCACATACAGAACTTATGAGGTGGGCAAAATGCTGACTGATGGGCAGACAGTAATAAGGGATAAAAAATGGAATCATAGCAGATAGTAGGATATTAGCAGTGGGATGAGCCATCTTATTCCCCTCACCCTAAAAAAAACCCCACAAAAATCCCCAACAAACCCCCAAACAAAGGAAAAAAACCCCAAACCCCAGGTTAAATAACCTTAATAGGGAGCTTGGCAAAAACCTTAGAAATGTACCAATAAAGTCTGCTAGTGACAAAGGTAAATACAACTACCAAAGGTAAATACAACACAGAAACAGGCCATTAGAGGGAACTAGGTGAGATTGAGACCCTGTGTGGCAAAAGCAAGTGAAAATACATAATACAAAGTAAGATTCTCAGTGATTAAGGGGAAATGTTTCTGGTGGAAGATAAGCAAAAGCTGTGTTGGACTTGATTATGTAGTACTTGAACACAAGTGACTATATGGCACCACTTTACTGAGGCCATGAGATGTTTTCAATTCAGAAAATGAAATGCTGGTACTCTCTTATTATTCTAATCATCAGTATTGGAGAAACTAAAGCTTTGGCAAGTCCATTTATAAAAGCAGAGGAGATAGAGGAGAACTTCATCTCAGCAAGGGAATGGGGCTGCTGTCTGCTCACAAAGCATGGGGAAAAGAGAAAAAGAGATTTAAGATAGGCACAGACAGGAGCAAATGGGAAGGGGAAAAAAGAATGGACACAGACAGCTAAAGTGTATTTGAATTGAATGCTAAAATGAACCCCAGTACAAGAGCAATATGGAGACTGGAATGGCCTTCTGACAAAAGCACTGGACATAAATACTAACAGCATTTAAAATGAATCTCATTTCATGAGAGCAACTGTGTAGCTCTGTAACAGCTAAGGACTGATTGCAATAATTTATTTCAATCCTGTGTTTCTCATTACATTCAAAAAAGAAAAAGCCAGACATAAGGCTGCCATTGCAATCTTCAATTGCTCATATGCATGGTGATATAGCACTTAGGCAATCACACATTAATTTTCCCCCCAGAATGCTCACTGCAGTCAGCAAATGGGCAAGTATTAATAACATCTCTACCTTTCCCATTCAACATGTGCCCCTCAGCCTGATTATCCAAACTTCCCAGTGAGTACAAAAAAACCATAGATTTCTTCAGAGACATTCCTACAGTGCTGTCAGAATATACATGTGTTTTATAAACAATAATGAAATAATCTCTACCACCTTGTAAGAGTAAGGGCAAAGATTATTCCTGTTTTGCAGGCAGGGAGATACAAGACAAAGATTTGTGTCCAGAATGTGAAAAATCACGCAACAATACACATCTTGTAGGTGCTGATATAAATGCTCCCAGCTTTCTGCAAATCAAGCCCCAGAATTACATGCTAGAGACAGACACTGAAGAAATTGTGATTAGGGACAGCACTGAAAGGGCCTGATTGTAGGGAAATCTCCATCAGCATACAAGAATATCCCTCTCAGTCACAGAGAGACACAGCTCTTCAGGAGCTATTCAGCTTCATTTCCCCAACACTGTCCTCTTTCCTCCTGCACCCCTCTGCCTCATTCACTACACACCTTCCAAATTCTGCAACAAATGAGGAACAGACAACAGCTTCATTCCCACATCATCATCCATCCTATGCACTGATTCGTCCATCCTATGCCCTGTGGAAAAAATAGGTCGTAGTCATGTTATTAAAGGCTGTATGAACATGCCTGCATGCCAGGAGGCCAAGCAAGGGTTGCCCAGGCAACCTGACTTCTTCCACTTCCCAGAGTGTGTCGACATTTATACTCTTCTAGCATCACCAATATTAAAACAAAACAAAACAAAAAAACCACAAAGAGCACTTCAAATGTCATTGCATGGAGCCATGTCTGAGCCATCAGGAGGTTTCAGGTACCCACACATGCACTGCTGCTCTTTGTTGCCAGAGCTATGGATGAAACCTCAGCAGGCAGAGCAAGTGAGCTGGGCAGCATGGAGGGGTGAAGCACACATTTTAGCAGTGGATTTCACAAAAGAAGGCTGGGACTGAATACTTGGCCTTGACAGCTTGTTCTGGAAGGAGGGGGAAGCAAATTATCACAGCTCCTTTGGTCTCCATGCTCTAGCTTTCCTTGATGCTTCCTCTACAGCCATTATTGCCCCCCAGTCCCTTGTTGCCTTTGTCTCTCTAAGTCCCCTTCAACTATCTTTATTCTTTGCTCCCACAACTTTTTTAAGTCTCTTATTTCCTCTCTTCACTGTCCACTGGTCTCCCTTTACTGCTCTCCACCTCCACTTGGTTCTCCTCTCCTACCCTTCACATCTGCATCCAGACTCACCCACCCTCTACCCTTCCTGTGCCCATGGGCCAGGGAAGTGCCAGCAGCACCAGGGCTTGCTGCCAGCCCTGTGCACATGGTTCCTGCCCTGTAAAGCCAGCTCCTCTGGGAGGATAGGTAGTACTGTGGACAAAGACCCTGTGTGCCAGCTGGGCACAAATCAACAAGCTGGAGTGCAGCCAGTGAGAGTCTGCAGAGAACTCAACTAGTGAGAAAAAGTCATTCAAGCCCAAATAGGGGCTGACACAACCCTCTTTTTCATTTCATTTAAATTTTCTGGCATATTTGGCTTTTCCCAGTGGCATTGAAAGGTAAATTCTCAGTAGAGTGCACCCTTTTACCTCTGTCCCCTCTGAAACTTGCTGCTGCTAGGTATGTCTACTACCCTTGCTAGGGATACAGGCAGGGCATGCCTGGGCTCTCCTCTTCCACTCCCTCAGACCTAGCCAGGAGAAGAGGGCTCAGCTGACTGATTTTATTCTTGTTAACCACTATCATGTAAACAACATCCTGGAAGAGTCGCACAGACTCCATCAGTCCCTGCTACTGGGCAACAGGAGCCTATCAGGAGAAACCCAGACCCTTCTGAAAGCTGATTAAACATACAAGAGGGCAACAAAAATCCCTGGCTTTTTTTTTTGGTGGTTTTTTTTTTTTTTTTTTAAATTTTGAGATAGAAATCTCTGTGGCTGACCCACAGTCCTTTGTAAGATGCCTTTTGAAGTCCTTTTTTATGTCTATCTTCAAGCATCATCTTGAACTGTTTGAACTACATTTCCCACGTTTACCTGACCACCTCCTGGGATTTGCATGGGATATTTAAGTCTGGCACCATTAAACACCTAAGAAACAGGATCTGGTAAAGGAACACTTCAGGCAGGTTTGTATGCAGTAGTATCACAGGGGAACTTGCTTTCTTTCTCTAGCTAATACACTCTTGACCTACCACAAGCTTTAAAACAGTAGTGTAGTTGTAGGTCTGATGGTATAAGGGTATGAGTAAAGCTTTAAAGGGAAAGAGACTGACTTGCAGACACAAGGCTTTTTTCACCCTTCCCTCTGTTATTTACCCAGTGGAAAAAGATAATTACATAGATCCAAGCCTTATGCTTAGGGAAAAAAACATAGCAAAACAAAACAGAAAAATAGCAAAACAAAATAGAAAAATGCAAAAGAAAAGTCATGGAAGCATGTTGCTCTGTAGCAAGAAACAAGAAAGATAATTCAATATTCTTTTCTTCAGAGGGAAAGCCCCTGCAAGCCACTTCCTAACTTCAATCCACACACCTACACACACAGAGTACTCATCACCACTGTATCCCTTCATCCTCTCCATGTTAAGTCCTGCATGCTAAAGTATTAGCATTTATTTGGACACTTCATCTTTCCTGGCCACCTTTTGTGATTAAATCAATATTATTTCTCTAAGCTTAGAAAGGAACCTTGGAAAGGAACAGCTATAACCTATCTGCTCACAGGAGCACTCTGCTTTGTGTTTTCATCTAGAGATGAGCAAAAAGGGAGCTTTGTTTTTTAGTCTGGTCAAGCAGTATTTTTATGTTAAGGAACATCTGAAATATCTCCCACCACAGGGGAAGCCAAAGAGAACTGCACAGGGGTGGGTTTCCATGGAAGCACCAAGGCTGACATGCAGGTAACTGTTGATATGACATCTCAAGAGTTGCGTTTCTCAGCACACCCAGACAGGGCAGGGCTGGGTGCTGGTGCAGCCAAGACCAGCTTGCAGGACATGACCTGTTCCAGGCAACAAAGAGACTTTTCATCCCCACAGGAAGTAAAAAAATGCATCCTATAAAAATAATGAAGGCCATCTAAAGTGTAACACACCTTCAAAAGGTGCAAGGACAGTTGGTGCTCTGGGTTCTCCAATTCCCTTAAACACTCTTTCTCCTGTTCATTAAACAGATCTCAGTACTTCCTTGGCATCTATTTCACTGAAGTCAAAATGACTGTGCTGCAGCTGCACTGAAATGTATGTTTGTGTCTTGTTCCACAGGGAAACAGAGAAGAGATGGTGAAGTTTCTTCAGAAACTGGTAGTGAAAAAACTGTACTGAATTAATATTATCAAAATATTTAATTTGTTCATGATTGAAGCTGACTTTTTTGGATAATGTTAATGTTTTGAAATACTTGTCAACAAACTGCAACAAGCCTGTTTTAAAAATAATATTTCAATATGCAGTAGAATAAAAATCATTTCCTTGATGCAAAAACAGATTTTAACTTTTATTTCTAAAAGTGGGCAAAGTGTTAAGCCAGCTGAAGAAATTTTGAGACTCAAAACATATTAGGGATGGTTTAATCAGGTCTGATTAACACACCTAGATTTCTTAAGCATTATAGAAGAAAATACAACCATATAAACCCAAAAATCTCTTTACAAAGGCAAGTTATTCCTGCTCAAAATCACAGGGTACACCAAGCCCTCAAAAATAAAGCCACTTAAAGATGCTGAGAAAGTAGTTCCTCTTGTGCAAAGAACATCACCCCTGCGACAGGCCACCGAGGATAAGGGCAATGTTAATTTATAACACTCTAGACTCCTATAAATGTCCCCTGTTTCACCTTGTTTCCCATGGAAGCACACTCCTGTGCTATCCTGCTGGCTGAGCATTGCCCATCAGCTACCAGACCTTCCAACTGCAGTTGAACCACTCTCTGGACATTTAGTTATTCTCTTTAGAGATATCTCCCAGAAGACAACTGGCAAACCACTCACACCTTGTGGACTGTCAAAACCAGCAGATAAATTTCTCTTCCTTTTTTTTCCACCCAACACATTGGCCACCTCCCCATGAAGCAGGCAGGCCCTACAGATGGCTAGTGGCAGTCTCCACCATGGACAGTGCAGCCAAATGGACAAATAAAAGCCTTCAGAAGGCAATGGGAATGATGTGATTCTTCAGAAAGGAAAATCAGCGGGCTCACTGCTTGGACAACAATTCAAAATTAAGTTTTCTTCCATCCCAGAAATACTTCACTCTCTCAAATCCTTCCTCTTTTTATTATGCAACTTGTATCAACTGCCAAAATAGGTACACCTGAAACTACTGTAACTCCTGTAATGATCTGTTATATTGGATATACTAATTTGACTGGTTTGTATGAGTAAAATTACAGTGGTGTTTTCAGCTGGAGGGGACTGCAAGTGAGCAGTTTATCATTCAAATACATTGGGAGTAATTCAATCACAGGAGGCTGTTACAACAATGCAGCAAGGAATAATAAACAGCGACACAATGGCCCCTAACTAGAGCAAAACAGTTTCCAGCCCTTTCAGATGGAAAACAAAGAATAAAACAAATAACAAACAAAACTCCCTCTGCACAGATAGGAAAGCTCAACAATGGAGTCAAGGGAAAATATGGGATATCTGCATCGGGCTCAATGGCATCCTTTCTCCCAGACAAGCTCCAGCTTTTTACCCCTTCCCTGCTATAGCAACTATGAGTATATGCTTGTAACACAAAAGCAGAGAAATGCTTTCTTCTGCTAACTGATCCACTGTAGGACACATGGCCTGTGGTTTGATCACATTCTTAATTCAGAATTTTTTGTTTTCTCCTGTCCTCACTCAGACCATCAACACTCCCATGCAACCTGAACAGTAGAGAAGGTCCTTCCTTCAACAGCTTGTAATTAATCTTACTTCATCCTTTTGATAATGTTGCTCTCATTTTCCCTACAGAAATGCAGCATCCCTCCAGACCTGGGTGAGGAGAGCTTTAAAGTGTGGGGCTGCAGAGTGTAAAGAGATAAAGCAAGGGAAGAAATAATCAAAAAACCCCACTGGTATGCCCAACAAATCCATCATCAACAAGGAAGCAGAAACGACCATGTTCTGAATCATCTTCAGTTTGCAAAGGTATTGCACTGACAACTGCTTTATCTAAATGTATTTGCTGTCAGAGAACCCACAGGATCAAGATGTGAAAGAATGCTCTGTTTTTAACATAAAAGAGAGTCCCCTCCTTAAACAGGAGTGTACTCATACCATGAAACTGCTGGTAAAAATAGTCACTCAAACAAACACTAGTCATAAAACCACTCTGACACTTAGCATTCCTCCATGGGCAATATCATTACACATGGCTTTAATAAATCCTTCTAGTGCACAGCTTTATCTTTATGATTTTCCTTAAAACTAACTCAGGTAATTTGTTTTCTCTTTCCCCTAAAATACATTTTATGTCAACTGCAAATTCAAGAAGCTGACTGAGAAAAGCCAAACTTAATAGTTGGGAAACTTCAAGTCCAATTGTGACACATTTCATAGTCTCAGAGATAGGTTTTCTCAAAATCTATCATCTATTTTGAGGAAGATCTGCAAAAAAGAGTTTGGGGGGATCACCAGGTTCATGGCTGGTCACAAACCCCTATGCTTTTCAGAACATTGCCAGAAAAATGGCATTTACATCGCAAAGCCACGTTGTGCGATGCAGGGCCAGGAACTGTAACCCCAGACACACAATTACAGGCAAGCCAGCTAATTAACACCAGTGTGCCAACTGCACCAAAAATCACACCAGCAACTTGGAGATGCACACCACAGACCCAAACCAGGCTTTTTCACCCCTCCCTGATGAAGACTGCTTAATTCATTAAGCACTGATGTTAAAGATGACTTTTCTATCCTGGATGAAGCCTGTCCCAGTGCTGACTGATGCCTTCAACACTGACTGAAGCTACAGTTTCCCCAAAGACTTTTGGCAGCAAATATCAAACAAGTGCAGAAACATCACTTCTGGGTAAGGTCTCCTTGCAGTCCCTGGGGTCAGAGCAGGTAGGGTTTGAAAAAGTGGGAATAAAAGCAGTGTTTCCACTGTTTTCTGACTGGTGGGTAGTCTGATGCAAATTGCAAATGACAGTGCAAAATGGGTGTTTATGGGCAGAGTCATCCAGGGAGAAGGAAGGGGAGAGCCTGAATCAAATCTGACAGGTGAGATAAGGATCCAGAAACTCTTCACCTTTGTTGTAGTTAGAGACACACACACACAAACACAGAGTCTCTTCTGCAAAGCATTCTGCAAGACAGGCTCTTGGCTATTTCAGGGACAGTTCAGGTGTTGACAGAAGCCAGATCTTTCTAAAAGCATCAGTAAACCAAGGAATCATTAATTTAGACTCTCAGGCAAAAACTGCACCCTACCACTGCCACTTGCAGAAACCCCCCGTCCCTAAAGCAGCATCACTCGGATGACTCAGGAGAGGAAAGCAAAACAGCTACTGGATCAAAGCTTAAAAGAGAAACTGTAACATGGTTTAAGTTTCCCATGGGTCTGGCACTTTAGAATAGGGGGTGTGAGTGCTGCTGCTTCTCCAAACTAACAAAGGAAGTGTTGGGCGATGGGCAGGATCCCAGCAAGCAGCTTCCTTATAACACAGTTTCCAGAGGCACACAGAGCTGAAGGCGCACTCTTGTAGCCGTGGTAAAATTCTTCAAGAGATGTCTCTAAAGACATACGGCACTGCAAGACAAGACTATAATTACTAGGACTGTTCAACAGGCCAAGTAGTTTTAAACACAGTGCTGGAGTTTGGAATGGATTTTCAAGAAAAGCAAATGAATGAATGAATGGATGAATGAATGAATGAATGGGATGATTTTACAGGCAATAAATGGCTAATTTAATTCTGGGCAGCAATGCCACGTGCAGCCTTTATAGAAAAGCTGGGGGATTTGCAGTTGTCTGTGCTACTCACCAGGCATCACTCCTTTGATGTCACTTTCTGTGTTCATCCTGTTCTTGTGTGTGAACTGAAGGATCAGTTCCTTGGATGCCTCAAATTGTTGTGTAGCCATCAACCACCGAAGGGACTCTGGGAAAACACTTCAAAGACGGAAAACAGGTTATGGTTGCTTCCAAGTTTCTGTCAGAGGTTGAACTGATAAGAGTTTTAGCTACTCATTTAACCACTCAGGAGCTATGTAATTATTTGAAAATGCAGAAGAATCACTCATGAAACAAAAAGGAAAAAGGCAAAACCAATTCAGAATGTGCAAATTAATGATATCTTCTTTTACTCTGATTCACAAGCAATAAAAGAACTCTCCTACTCCATGAAAATAGCATATATTAGAATTTTATAACATATTACACGTGCTCTGTCCATTAATACAATTTTGAAAGAACTGGGAGGAGGAGGCAGTGTTGTCTGCAACAGACATTTGCTGCCAAGAAGCAAATGAATGAGATGTGCAGTTAACACATGGTAATTCAGACCAAAGAAGGAAAATAGCTGACAGAAGTAATTTGGGTTCTCTTTGGATGGCAGAGGAAAGAGAATAATTACTTCTTAGGATTATAATGAAACAGATTTTCTCAATTTTTAAACATGTCAAAAGTCTTCTCCCACATATGCAGCCATTCTTTTATACAGGTCAGTGCTGTGTGTGGTTCAGATAACATTCAGTTGTTGCTCTAAAATCTTCTCTTAGTAAAGACAATGTTAATTGAACTGCCTCAAAAATATAATTATGCATACAGTTAAAAAAGTTTATTTTCCTTCCAGTTGTTTCCTTCAAGTGTTGATAGTCACCAGATTCATGAGCTTAACTGATCATCTTCCTTTTTCTTTTCAGACGAGTTTATTTTAATACACAACAAAAAGAAATATGTTGATCTTAAAACAAAAAAACCCCAAACCCTCCCGTACTTCTATAGATATGAAGACCTTTAGATCTCACTCTGAGTATATTTTTCTTTCACATTAAGACCTCATTTTCACTACTCTTCCAAAACACCTTACTAAGAACAATTTAACAACTACGTTTTAACTTCAAATGTATTATAATAAACCTTAGATTTCCTTCACAAAGCATTGATTTTTTCCGTGGATGCTGCACAGTTCTTATACTTCTAAGCAGTGCAATAATGGTGCAATTGACCATCTCGTAGGCTGATACAATTTGAAAGACACCTTAGCAAACCTTCCAACCAAGATAAAGCATTTTTTTGAAGAAGAAATAAAAAGGAGAGAGGTCAAGTAGACTGCAATCTAAATTATATCAGCCAATAAAAATATATAACAGCTATGACCACAGCCATTCAGCCTGACAGCTTATTTAGTGCCCCTTGTGCTGCATAGACATTTTGGCATATCCTCCTGCAGAAACTCTTGTATAGCTAAGGCATTTTTTTAAATACTAAGAACCTTTTGAATGCAAAAGCTCTGCATGCTTGGCTCTGGAGAGGGGACAGCCTCAGCCACTAGCCTGAAGTTTCAGATCTTGAACTGTCTCTTGACAGGTCCCAAACAAGTCCTATAATGACCACCCGCACCTTGGGATGAGCATCGGGGGGTGGGGACAAACGCTGTCTCTACCTTCCAGCTCCTGCAGGTTTCTCAAACTGGAAGTGCTAAAGCCTCACATCTTTCACCTACTCCATCATTGTGTGAACAGTTGGAGGTTCATTAAGGATCTTTAAAAACTCGTGGGCTGCCTTGAGCCCAGTTTATTAGGCACAGCAAGGGGAAGTGCTGGCTGCCCCATCTCTTTGCAAGTGCCTGAGTTCACCTGTGGGGCATGGATCCTGCTGCCAAGGGTCATCTGTACACATCTACTGTTACTGGTGAACTTTCTGTTTCTGGAGCAAGCAGCACAACAAACTCAATAGCCAAAAAAAAAAAAAAAGAAAGAAAAAAATAGCAAAAAAAAACCCCTTGGCCCCTGGGGACTTCTGCACAGGAATCTGTTCACCACCTCATGCTTTATCACCTGGCATTAAATACTACTTGAATGAAGCTGAGCCAGGTTACTGCTAAGGGTGAGCCAGATCACCAAGTTGAGCTGACTGTGGACACCTGTGTTGTGCTAAGGGTAAGGTCAATTCTTCTGTTGCATTACATTCAGTAGAAAATAACCTCCCCTTATGTTCTTGCTGGTCCTCAGATATCAGAGGGGTAGCTGGGCTTAGCTCCTTAGTGATAGCCAATTCAACACCAAGCAACAGAAATGCAGAGCCAAGCAGCACTCTAAGTCCAGTTGCAATCAGTAAGAGCTACCACAGTTACAGATTCACAAATAGTGTGATACACTGTCTGGTTGTACCCAATGAACTATCATGGCCAGACAAGAAGTCTGTTCATGTTCAATAACTCTCACAGCCAGATACAAAAATGGCATTTATCAAGCAACAGAAATGCAGCTTGTTGGATTACTGGTGACAACTACACTGCCTGCAGAAGCACACATGAATACTTGAACTATGAATAACACAGCCATCAATAAACACATTAAATAATCACATGACTAAATAGTGTTAAAGGTATAATCACAAACACAAGCTTACTTTTTGAATTTTCTGAAGAACCACTTGGTATTGCCAAGTGTTTGAGTCTTACACAACAGACAAGGAGAAAGAGATAGGACCAGTCCATTGACCATCCCAAGGTACAAAGGTGGAGTTTCCTCTGACCTTCTTCCCCAGTTAAGCTATATTAATACTGTTTTCTTTGAGGGAGGGGAAAAGCTAAAGCTACAGCTGATGCAATTTCATGTTTAGGTTGGAGTTTGAGGAACTTCAGTCATTAGCATATGTGAGAGTGTGAAAAGTAATATGTATTTTTGAGCTGATGTAGCACAGTTCAGCTTTTGGTCATCTTTTGGATCACTCCTTTGGCTTACAGTTCCTGTTAGCTGCATTGTTTTAATCAGAGCATGACTGCAACACCTTTGTGCCACACTACACTTCGTCTCACTTAGAGTGGCTCACCAAGCTCCCTCAGTGTTCCTGCTCCTAAGGTGTGCAGTTTGTCCTTTGTGAACTATAGCAAATGCTGCTGAACTTTGGTTTTCAGTGTTTTCGTCGCATAGTTAGTTGATAGTCTGCTACCTCCACCATCAGCAAGGAAAGGGCCATGCTTTTACAGTCAAGGAAAAGAACAGGAGGTGGGTAGGGGCAGACATTAATCTCCTGTTATACAGCTGCTGCTGCTTGAGAGAGAAGAGGGGAATGAGTGGAAAGACACTAGGGGAAAAAGATCCTAAGTCCAAGAAATCCTAAGAGGAGAAAAGAACCCTTGGCAGACAAGGACCAGGAAGGTACCATGTGTAGCTGGAAGGAGAACTGTGATCTCATGCAGATGGGATGGAAAATGGATGCCCATTGAAAGGGTGTAATGTGTCAATTAGTGGTCTGCCCCAGGGCAATAAACCCAGTTATTCCAACTTTGTGTCTTGGTGAGGTTAAATCCTATCTAACAGCACCAGAAAAGAACTTGCCACTCCTTCCCAGTTCTTCAATTTCTGTTAGAGTGAAGCAGGAGTTTATTTCAAATTCTTGATACCTTTGGTGATATTCGTGGCATCATCCTGTCCAGAGATTCCTGTGTCCAGGGGAGAGGAGCTAAGGTCTCTCTCTAACTGGAGCTCCTCTTCTCCCATGTCTCTAGTATATACACACTCTTGAAAATAGTCTAATGTCTATTAACTTGTTTTTATACACTTGTCACAAACCCCTGTGCCCATGTCTGGCTTATATAAGTCCCTTTTGCCCTTCCAGAATGATCTAAAAGCCCAACAATGGCATCAGCTCGACACCTTTGTATCCAAGGCCACCTGTTCACCCCTCCTAAACATATCTGCTGCCTTCCCCTTTCCCCCATCCAGGCCCAGCTACCCAATCTGCTCAGCCATGCACCTCCTGGGGACTGTGTATGCATGTGTCATATGCACATAGCCAAAAGTGGAGCAAACCTATAGGTGGGAGAGGGCTAAGTCCCAGCCTGAAGGGGAAAACAGCACTCTCACAGTGGGAGATGGAAGTAAAGAGAGTACAGAGGAAGGAGGAGGCAGTACAGGGGCTATTCACAGCATGTTATCAAACTCACTGCTTTGGGCACACGATGGTGAATTAATAAGCAGTGCAGTTTTCCAGTCCTTCTTTTATTACCAATCCGTTAGTTTTTTTCCTTCACTTGTAACACATGCTGAGGGTCCATGTTCTATTTGGAAGAAATGAAAGAGGTAATAAAATGGTAGCACTTTACAGAGAATATGCAACAGATGGAAAAGTCCAAGAGGGAAGCACATATTGTACCGACAGTATAATTAAACAGGCATCTCAACCAGACTCCATTTGTGCAAATGGAAAACCCTGGGCAACACAAATCCTGATCTGTGGCTATTACCATTGTTTACCAAGCTGCCATATCCCACTTTATGTGAGGGGGACCTGTTTGCTTGAGTTGCCTGTCCTGTACAGCCAAAAAGCCACAGAGCTCTTGCAGATTACAAAATAAATTTTAATATTTCCTATTGCTTTTAATGTCACCCAGGAACAACCTCTCAACAGGAACATATGAGACCCTGCCACAGCCACCTGGAATGCATGCAGACTCCAGAAGACTGTGGAGAGGTGCCTGCTGTCCATGCCATCTACCATATTTATTAGGTATCTCCATACTACTGTACTGTCCTTTTGGACACATATCTGTAAACATTACATTTGATATTGGCTTCTATCCAGCGGTGGATACACGACATTTCAGCTGGTGGGCATTGCAACAGGAGGCTGTGGAGCAGACCCGCACATGGATAACATACGGCAGGTATGGGAGAGAACAGTACTACGCATTAACAAAAACACTCATCATTACTCATTGAGATTAACAGTGACTAGATAAGACTACTTAAATGTTACATGTCAGAATACAGGGGTAAAAATCCCCACCATTATTTTGCAAAGGACTTATAACTTTCTCCTGTGTGCTGCATTTTGTCTATGCTGTGGCATATCTGCCTTGGGAATAAGCAATGAAATCATGGCTCAGTTACCATTATGGACGTAGAAGAGCTCTGTAAGAAGTTGATACAAAAATATAACTGTTAAAAATTCTTACATACTATAACAAATTCTTACATGTTTCACCTTGTCAGACACTACAACTACCAGCCTAGCTCCCCATGGGTACATAAACAACTTGGTCCTGCACAGTGTGGTGGCCTTTCCCCTCATTTTTTTCAGTGTGTAGCAACTAATATTTTAGACTTGTAGTGTTACCTTCAATATGAATGATTTAGTATGTTCTTGGTCTTATGGTTTTGTACAGCCCTTTCATAAGCCTCTGTTGTGTTACGCCGCCACTGAGTGTCACTATTAAGACAGAACAACAAAGAAAGATTTTTTGGGAGGTTTATGAAGTCACAAATGGACCTGGCACCATTCCCAAGGTGAAAGTCATTATAGTTCTCTCAGGATAGCTGTGCCATGGGCAGAGAGGAGCAGGAGCAGCTGGGAGCAGGGAATTCCTTGTGGGAACAATCCTGAGCCACTGCCCAGCACAGACCACCCACCACTTCAGTACAGTGTGTGCTAATTTGGACAAAATCAAGTCTCCTTCAAGGCTGACTACCTCATGCACACAAGATAGCCAAGTGTGCTTGTTCAAGAGCTCACAGATATGATTTTTAACCTCTCTTGGATAACTCAGGCAAAGAAACAAACAGTGACTGTATAGAACCACAACATAGGTATTAAGGCAAAATGTAACCATGCAGTCATAATCTGACGAGAGCCAGGCTGAGATGCCCCCTCTCAAAAACTGTTTTCATCTTTAAAGGGGAAGTGGCACACAGAATAACAGCAAAGTACAACTTGCACCTCAGTCAAAGAGAACCATTTCCCAAGTTCCCACTGTGTTGCAGCATGTAATGTATGTGCATGCTACAGCAGATTATAAAGTTTTTGTTATTTCAAAGTCAAGCCTTTGCACAAGGTGAATGGAAGTGAAAGGGAAAGGCTCACATGTGTTGTGAAACACACACACTTTCCGACAATGAAGTGCCTCCCAAGTTCACCATTTGGAGCTCATGTTGCCTTTGACCTGACAGGAGGAAGAAATACTTACAGCCAGTAGAGAGGCATCAGCAGGAAAGGACAGATGATGACTGCTTGGAGGACCTGCCAGTCCCTGCAGAGGGCAGCCAGCCCTGGCATGAGGAACTGCCCTGCCATTTCAATGAAACTCGCCACCATGGTGATCATGAACCGGTGCCCGGGAGGACAGAGCTCTATCCCTGCAACACAGAGCACACACAAACATATTAGCCCTCCCACCAGCACAGACACATCCAGAGCACCTCTTTATGAAACTTGCAGAGAGTTTATGTCCTTCAAGACCTTTGGACAAAGCTATGCAGAAACACATACATTTTGCTTCCTCCTGTACTTAGGCTTCAAATCCCCTAGCAGCTCTAGAGAAGCCCATTGTCAGCTGGTTATGGTGCAAACATTGCAACTTTCCTGCACCTACGGCCTCTCCTGCAGACCTGCTGTAACCTCATTGCCAGATTTCCATCAGTCTCTGTCTAGAGAAGCATTTCACCCAATTATAAGATATTTATTTTTAAAAGGGAATGTACAGTGAAACATAAGCCAAAGATCTTGGGTTGTGCCTTTCCACACTTCTCAGAGACACCACATGCCTTTCCAATGAGTTTGGGAGGCAGAAGAGCACAGCTCTCAGCAGGATACAGGCTTCCAGCTCATACGGGATGCCACCTGCCCACAGTTTAATATGCTCCGACTCAGCCAGTTTCAAGATGGATTTTGCTGACTGGGTTGTTTCTGGGTTTGCTTTTTGCACTTGCTTATCTTGATCAACTTTCAAACAAGCCAACCTTCCATCTGTTTTATCCTGTCCTCCATCCTTCCTTTTGCTGTGGGGCAATTTACCACTGCCACTGGCATCTTTGGTTGTCTCAGCTGTCTTGTGACAAGTGAGTTCAGTAGATAAAATGTCTCCTTAAATCATGAATTCTGGCTATCTTTATTCAGTCAGAAGATGAATTTATCAGAAAATTATCACAGCTTAACAACAACATTTTAAAAAGTCACAGAAGAAACAGCAAACAGAAAAATTGGACTACCTTGTGGAAAATTTTTCACTAGTCAGATTGCAATAGAAACTCCTATTTCATATTTCCCATTTGCCCACATTCACTTCTACAGATTAATACTGAAGTGCAATAAACCTGCCACAAATGTCGTGTAGTGCTTATTGGAATGCTGATACGAAACAGACTCATAAACATTTGTGATAAACATTTGTGATATGTTGCTGTCGGCATTGTTGCATTTCTTTGGGATGTTTCCTGTGGCTGTTTTAAATTAGAATTTAACGGTTATTAAAATTGTAATTGAAAAGCTATAAGAAAATAGGAAGAGATGACAGCTGCTCCTTCATTCACTCTCTCATCTGTAGCTTGTCAGCATTTATCACTGTAACATAGATTTAAACTACCCAACCAAAAACTAGCTTGTAGATCAAATGTAGGATTAAACACCACACATTTTTCTCCCTTTCTTTTCAGCTAATACAAAATCTAACAATGGATTTTTGCCAATACAGAAGTAAAATGTGTCTGTTGTGAGGCAGCCGAATTTTCATTAGCCTAACCACAAACACAGCAGCTTTGGAAAAGAAAGAGTGGAAAAAAGCCCTCAAAGACTCTCGCATGGTATGAAAGGCTTTTACATTTTAATTAGAAAAACAAGATTAAAACACAGAGCTCTTTATTACATTAATATGGCTTCATTTCTACTAATGAAGTATCTCAAGCCTAGGCAACATTTTCTGTTCTATGTAAAGAGGTCACTTCCGTTTTATTTCTCTAACCTCCAAATATAAAGTGGTTCTGTTTGTTTTTCTAAACCTTAAAGTCACAGTTACTCACACTCCAATACTCCTTCATTAAGTACAAGGTCGAGTTCTGTTGCTATAGAAACAGGAAGTCTGCATTAGACATGTGAGGCTTTGGCATTTCAATTACATTGCTCAGGTAAGTGTCAGGTAAAAAAAATAACCAAGAAATCAACTTTTATATGAAATCAGGAAGAGGTGTCTAAATACTAAAAGTGTATTTTATTAAGTCAGTGGTGCATAGTAAATAACTCCATATGCAGCAGTTAGAGAAAGGAAACAGCTTCAGAGATTGTTTAGCATCTATTTTCTTCTCTGGATTATCACATGCATATGATCAGTTTCTGCCCTTTCCTCTAAAAAAGCTGGAGATGACAGAAAAATAATCCCTGCTTTAGCTGTGTGAGTGTGACTTTCAAGCAACAGCAGCAGCATATGAAATATCACATCTCTCTTGGAATATTCTACATATTAGGACAGCCTACTGACATTCCAACATATCTGGCTTCAATTTTATATGATAAAAGATTCAGCACTGCAGTTTTTAGCAAGCATCTATCAGTCAACCCTTTCCCACCTTTGCAGCACAGCCACCCTCCACAGCACCTGGAAAGGTGCCACACCAGCACTGCGATGCACCCTGGCATGAGCCCTCCACAGCTGCAATGATTTCCACCCAGTCCACATGATAAACTACCAGTTCAGGCAAAATTCCTACAAGACAGAGATCAGCTTTAGCCACCCATGGCAGATTGAGAAGCAGGCTCCAGCTCCCTGAATCAGTGAAAAGGTTTCCACCTCAACTACTTCATGGAGCATGGAACAAACCGTTGTCATACACACAGATCATGGAAACTACCATCAATAGCAAAAACCTCCCAGATACATCCATTTGCTCTATTTGGGAAATTCTGTGTGGGCAAGGAGAGAGGCATGTAAATGTTTTGGCTTCCTTACCCAGCATTTCCACTCCGCAGAGGACAGTCAGAGCAGCAGATCCAGCATAGATGCCAAATTTCCCTAAGTGCCAGGCAAGCCAAAACCTGTACACAAAACAGTCCTGCAGTACTTGGGCAGTGAAACTGGACACGCCCAGGACATGTGGGACAGATTTTCTCACTGCCTCAGTGACTGTGGACATCACAAGCCCAGAAGCTGGAGCCAGTGAAACCCTGTGGCACAGCTGCTCCCTTTTGCAGGAGGTCACTGCCCTGGGCATCAGCAGAGAAAGACAAGATAAAACCACAGATCAGACAACAGGTTACCCACTACAAAAGGCACTGGTGACAAGGGGTACATGATTATTATACCTGAAAGGACAAGTTGCCTTTGCCAACAGCTTCTCTCCCTGGCATTGGGGTGGACAACCCACATGGCTGATTCCTTGGCAACAATTTTCCAGGCAACCTCTTCCGAACTGAAGATGGGAAATTTGACTTAAAATCAGCCAAGTATGCAACAGCCTGACATCTGAAATGTTGCCCTCTGCCTTTACCAGCCAGCTTTTCACTCTCAACTTCTCCACCTGCAGCTATGGAAGGAGCAGTCTGTTCAGAGGAGAGGGCCAAACAGACAGGAGACTGGGGAGGACTCCAGTAATACTGGTTTAACATCAGCTCATGCTGCCACAGAGCATGGCCCTGTGTAGCCCAACTCCTCCAAATACTACCAGGTGATCTGTCATTGCCATGAAGGGACTAAAAGCCTCATCCTATCCTTTCTCACTTGATTGTACTCTTGCAAACTGGCAACAATATGTTTCAGATTCTAGAAACCCTCTCATTTGTCTTAAAAGGCTGACATTTATTCTCAGAATATTTGCACAAGGATGAAGAACAAATATAAAGAAAAAAAATAAAGAAGTTGTAAGTAATTTGCAAATATATAATATATTTTGAGGAAAAAGAAGTTACATCATACTGCCTGAATAAACTCTCTAGCATTCACTTGCCCATCTCCAGTCCCAAAACACAAAGCAATTCTTGTACTGCAGCCTAAGTGTTGGCTACATCTGAAACTACAAGGTAGCAGCTTTTTGTGCTTTTGCAGTTTCCTCTCCCTGCCCACTTTCCATCTGTGAGCCACCAAGACTGTAATTATACAGGAGTATCCCCTGGAGAAAATGGCCAAGACAAAGCACCTGAAGTCTGGCCAATAGCATTCACACTGAAAAAGATCCCCAAGGAGACAGTCTGATTCTAGATTCACATTCACAGTTTCACATTCTATAAAAAAAACCCAACCCCAAAAAACAACAACCAAACAAAATCCACCAATTTCTGACAGTTTCCCTTGTGGTACTACACCCCCCATACTCTTAATTCCCTCCATCTAATCACCCCTCTAACATGTTCCTCTACTCCAAAAGGGAAGAAAGCAATCAGATGCAGATAAACAAGTCCCGTGCTATCACTGGTGCAGAAGAATGCTCAGGCAACACAGCTTTAGGTGTAAAATGAAGGACACCAAAAATCCCAGTGGTGGTAGCATCCTCCAGCCCCAGGGCTGTGTTTGCCTCTCAGCCCCAGCAGTTGCTCAGCTCAGCCACGAATCCCGTGCAGGCTGTGGCCCTGAGACAGGATTTTGCATTTGGACTCTGCTTTTCACCAGAGCACAAAAGGAAAGAAAACATCTCAGAGTACTTAGTTTCCCAAGCTGTTCAGCACCTCCAGCACATCCCACCACCTCCATGCTCCCTGAGCTGATCCTTTTGGCACAGCAAGCTCCACCACCTCCGTCACAGTGATCTTGAAGACTGCTGGGAGGTGACCCTGTCCCTGCTGCTGCTGTGTTTCCTAATTCCCACCAAGCTCTCTCAAACCTCAGGGACCTTTTCTTCCTCCAACACTCTCTGTGGGATTTGCTCTCTGCTGTAAACAAATCATCTCACTGGATACTTCTAGAATAACATGGCCCCCAAGCTAGCTTTTGGCTAACCAACCAGATAAAATTACAGCAAAAACTATCAATAACTCCCAGACAAGTTTGCAGCTGGCTGCTAGGGGGAGAGGTAAATAAAATCCAGCATATCTACTTATATACACAGATTTCCACTTGGGTACTAGACACAAACTTCTAAGAGCTGCAAGCCCTACCCGTGGGCTGCATACACTTCTCATCCCAATTAGTTCACTTCTGAATCAGTACTGGCTGAAATGGCTCCGGTTAAACCTCTTCTGGCTGAGTTTAGACAAGGAGCACATCTTCTTGATTGACTTTGCTGTCTCCAGGGGGGCAGAAGCATCACGTGTAAATACAATTTATTAGGGAAGAGCAAATGAAGTAGCCTGTGGAAGGAAAGGTTATCACACACACTGCAGTGCACAGACAACCACCAATTGATGTAAACACAGGACAGAGACAGAGTGAAAGGGAAGGAAAAATCTAATTTCCTCTCTGGAGAAATCCAATCCACTGCCAAGCGAAGAGAACAGTAATAGACTGAACCTCCAATGGCTTAGTAAGAAAAATAGGATTATTCTCCCCCCTCCCACAACAGCACAACAGGACAGAAGTTACTCTAAAACACATCTGTGAAGTTACTTAGGTACTCCTTCAAAGGTACTTTTCTAATTATCGATTTGGTGAGAGGTTCTTTTAAACACATACTAGCCCACCGTTTAATTAACACATTTAATATGTGTCAAATCAGTCGTCCATGCACTGACACAAGCTGAGCTGACAGGGCCATCAGGCTGGCACCAGGGCAGCCAGCCAGCACGACACCTCAGCAGATGTGCAGCAGCACTCTTAATTTCTGACCTGGATACATGTCCTGTGTCTACTGGATGGAGCTATCTGATAGGCAAATATCTCATCAGGACAGATATCTGTCTTACCAAAACTACATCAGATGTTCATTTGGTATACAAGGACCACGATACTGCTAAAACTGATGGTAGGCGAAGTATCCTTTGGATACAGGACTTAGCCTCTGCTGCTGTGACCACTACAATGTGCATAGAGAGGCACAGCACAGAAAAAGTAAACGTGGTTACACCTCTCATGCAAAATACAAGATGTAACCTTCCCTCTCTCCTTTGCACGCACAAGACCCTCTCCTGATAAGGCAGAAATGAGTAACACACCAACCCAATTTCATGCCTTGCACTGCTCAGCTATGCCAGGATATTTCAGGAGGAGCTGTCTGAGTTGCAGACAGTCTGTAGCTACCCACAGGTGGAGGGTTTGGACCACAAACATGGAGGCAGCTTGGGTTCAAGACAGGGTGTTCGCTCAGCCCTCTTTAACTCAGCTGCAGGAGCTGTGGACTTCCCAGGCACAATGTGTGTGCTGCTGAGCAGGGAGTCGGGCAGGGAAGGGTGAGCTCAGCTCCTCAGGCACAGGAGACCCTGAGCACAGGCTGCCTGACCAGTGTGTGGGGACCAGAGATGCCTGTGATCATGCTCTGGGTCCAAGCTGTCTCCCAAGCAGCATCAGTGGCAGAGAAGGAAGCACGTGTCACCCCTCTGTCCATCCCACGGCATCTGTACTTGCTGTTTTCCATTGCACAAGACACGCACCTTACACAACAGAGGGCTGACTGCGTAAAAAACCTCTAACATACCATGCTGCCTGCCATTCACAAAGCAATAAAAACAAAGAAATGTTAAATCACATTTGAGGTACCGCAGTTGCCATCTATCCTACTTCCAGAGGAAGGCAGCAGCCTCCCCGCAGCTCCCAAACAACACTGATTTTTGGTGACAGTTGCTGTATGTGAATAAAGGCATTATGAAACAAAACAAAGAGAATGCCCCTGGAAACCTAAATGGCAGTGACAAAGAGCATGAAAAACTTGCAGAAACAGGACACACCGATTTCAGAATAAAGATGACTTAATTTAAATGCAATTAAAAAGTTATTAAAGAGCTTTGCCATGACATATGTTTTCATATATGTTAACTGCTATCTATAAAAAAAATTCTCTCCCACCTCCAGTCTATATCTTCCTATTCCCCTTAAAAGACTCTCCAAACCCAATCAATATTTGTTTATTTTTGCCCAAGATTGCATAGAAATATATCTGACTCTTTCTTGTTCCAAAAAGGTGGCTTTCTCTAAAGGAAAGGCACAACTGGTCATAGGAATATTTTGCAAATCTAACACCTCTGCTGTTCACAACAGCTGGCCTCTTTTCTCTTGGCAGGACCTAAATCATAACTGGCATATTTTTGACAGGAACATATGAGAGAAGCTGAAACAAAAACTGGTGTGAGATGTATCAGAGGAGCTCATTTTCTTTGATGCTTTAGATGAAAGGGATCTGCATCTGTATTTGTTCGTGAATTTTTAACAATATCGTAGCAACTTAAAATAAGAACAGAGAAGAAACTCAATAGCTGGAAATCTGCATGTCTCTTAATTGACCAAGTGGCAAAAAAATATTTCAACAGCAGCTGTTTATAAAGCTCAGTTTGCAACCTCCAAATGGATGATGGTTCTCAAAAAGGCAGGAATGAAGAAATAACAGCCTAACACCTTGTTGCAGGTTTATTAACTGTTTCCCAGCTCGCTGGGACAGCGGGGCAGTCCCTCTCTCCCCAGGCACTGATCCCACATGAGGTGCTCCTCCAAGCAAGATCTTTTCAGCATTACCATCATGCTGGTGGACAAGTCAATAAACGCATTGAGCCCTAGATCTGGGCACATTCTCACAGAATTGCATATTGCTAACAAGAATTTAACATGGGAACCTTGTATTAGTTGCAGCCTAGTTTATCAAGCAGAGAAGACAAGCATGGAGAAAAAACTCTAAATGGATAACCAAGAAATGTACTTGGTGCTTTCTAGGTTTTAATGAAGTATCACCTGCCCTGCAGCCCCTCCCTCAGGCCAAAGGGCAATGGCTTGTCTGAAGTACCACACACCCAGAGGCTCAACTGCAGGAAAGGACCTTGCTCCTTTCTCTTGTGTCAGCTTCATAACACTCCCTCCATGTGCTTACATACACAGAGACTGAGCAAATGTTTGGGTAGTTGGTTATTTAACTATCATAAATACAGTTGTAAACCCATACACAGGTATATATAATCAAACAGCATATACATGAAGATGTGTGTATATATACACGTATCTATAACCATAAAGGCAAAAGCCCCTAATTCCTTTTCCTTCCCTGATCCCTTCGTGATGTCAGAAATAATCAGTGGAAATTAGGGTGATGCCCTGAAGAACTCCGTTCCACCTCAGAGGACCTGAATTGCTCAGGTGGCATCACCAGTGCCAAAGAGAGCCCACACCACCACGGCACTGGCTGAAAGCACGCACCAAGGGCCAGCAGAAGCACAGCCAACCTAAACAAAAGCAATTAGTAAGCCTCTTTGTGAAAGACTGTCACACATTTGGCCCCCAGGGTCACCCTTGTTTTTAAAGATTTATGCTGGGCACTCTGGATAGATATTTAATGAACATTGTGAGAGGGGAACTGGGGGGATTGGGAGCCAATGAGCTGCAGTATTTTGGGTGCTTTCAGTAATGTGTGCATTCACTGGAGAAGGAAGTGCCGCCCAAACTAAGGGGTGGTTTTGGCATTAATGGTTCTCTGTCTCTGGGATTCAGCATCAAGCCTGACATGGGTCCAGGGAAGGCAAAGGCAGGCAGACAGAATGGGAACACCCACTCAACAAGAGAGGACCGTGCTGAACACTGCACTCAACCATTGTGCCAGAATAAACACAAGCAAGACAGCCCCTGGTCAGATCTCCTCTAATTTTAAACCTATGGTAATACAAAAAGAAAAATGAGGCTGTGGTAATGTTTAGGTGGTGAGAAAATTCCTCTGATATTAAAAACAGACAATGCACAGTTAGGAGGAGTACAGGCAACAATTTTTCTTTTCCATTTCCCAATGAGCTTTTATTTTCCAAGTAATATTCTCATAAAGGACGAAAAGATAATGTTCTAGGGGGAAAAAAGGAAAGAACAGCAAAGATTTCCTTTCAGTCAACTGATTTTAAAGTGGAAAAGATATGACATCCAATCTTGGGAAAAGACCTGCTTCCTGAAGCAATGGAAGTTGTATTTTTAATTCAAAATTAAGTCTTAAGTTTTTATCACAGGCCTTTATTATTTTTATTAAATGCATGAACTCTATGCTGTATAGAACACTTTTCACCACTCTGTGACCATGGAACACTCTGTACAGCGGGGTCTGCTTGTAGCTGGTTTGTGGCAGTTCTACAGCAAAGAGCATAATTCAAAGGGCTCAATAAGAGTACAGAAAACATGTCAGGGAAGGAGCATTTTCTTTTCGGTTCTCTTCAAGCACATCTGTATTTCAAACCAATGTTCACTCAGTAGACTATGACCTGTAGTTGCATGTACAGAGATGAACACAGCGGAATATCCCTCGTGCTGCTGTTACATACCTAATTAAAATGACCTTATAATTGCAAAAGCTTAAACATTCCTTAGATTTCTTCCTTGCGATCTTTTCAAATACCATCTGTGAAAAGTTTTCTCCCCTTAAATACAAGAATTCTTTGATTGGTAAAATCTGACTTGAAGGTGAAGAACAATGAAAGGGAAATTGGCCTTGCAATGCATCCAGCATCTCGTATTTCCATGTAAATTGCTGTGCTAAGGATGTCCATGCAAACCAAACCAGACCACCAAGAAACATCCCCTGGGATTCAAAGTTTTCCAGGATCATCCCTGAAATACACATGAGTTTGTTCAAGAGTTTCTCACAGCCAAGAAGAACATGTAGCTTTACTAGTTTGAACTAGGGAAGAGATAAATATTTCTGCTGAATGGATGGAAAATCTCCTATTGCTTTGCAATAACTCTGGGAAAGAGAAAATTCACTTTCCTTCATATCCTCCTTCCATGGAGGCTGGCAAGTAGGCTGATGTCCCTGGGTGGAAGACATCCTGCCACGGGGGCATGCTTGCTTTTCTGCAGTGAAAGACATCTTTCATGAAAACTCCTGCCACTTACAGAAGAGTTCAAATACGGCAACACTAGCTGATTTGTTTCAAATAGAACTAGAATGAATTGCTGAGCTAATTAATAACACCACATTAAAAGGAAACTGAGCTCCTTGGAAAGAATCCAGCTGCAACTTATGAAAGCGGATTTTGCTTGTTCCGATTACAACATTAGTAAACTTTGTGCACATCTACAGCTAAAATTGTGAAGATATATGCTCATAACCACACCTTGAGGTATGAATGACTGTTCATCTTCTCTTAACATAGAGAAATAGTTGGAAACTGATATTTTCTGTTTCAAATGCAAGTTCCTCTTGCGTGGTGCTGCAGTGCACCTGCGATCGTATAAAGTCCAAGACGTGACCTGTGGATGGAGGTAATGCCGTCTCGGAGACCAGCCAGCAGAGCCTGGTATGGCCAAGGTGTACTCTTAAGGGCAGAGGATTTTAGGGAGGTTTCCTCTGCAGTAAGTTCTGTCACAGTAAGTTTAGCCATTAAGATAATTGCATTTTCGTTTATGCCTCAATACTTAGACTACTAGCACATAAATGACAACATGACTTAAGTACTGCTTCCTATGCGTGCAATGTTAGAGGTGCAGGGCATGAGGTGTTAGATTGTCCCTGCTCAGGGGACAGTTTCAGGTACATCAAAACCCCATCCTTTTGTGGCAAGAGTAAAATGTGTAGAGGGTTGGAGAGGAAGAATGGGAGAAGGAAGATGGTTGTCACGGTATGGCCAGACTTCTCAAACGAAGATTTGGGAAGGGCTCTCCCCACGTGCCCTTCCAGCCTGTGCAGTGGATTTTTTAGGTGAGGCTCAGCGTGTGCAGAACTGGCCCCACCATTTCAGTCCTGAGGTCCATCTGCCACAGCCGAGTCAGCTTGGACAGTGACAGAGAAGTCCTCGGGACTGTCACAGCACCTGGTACTAACCGGGGCTGACCCTGCTTGTTTTGCAGAATAAAAACCCTATATCCAGTCAGGTTATAGAGGGCTACATTTATTCCAGGCCCGGGCACATGGGGGATAGCTCCTCCAAAAACATGCACACCTGGTTGAGTTAACAATGGGTTTATAGGCAAGTAAGTTGTACATATTTATTTTTTCTTCCTGCATAAACATTATTTTCTTAGAGAAGGCAGGGGTATTATAATGAGTCCCAGGAACTGATTTCCATTTTCTCTGCCCCGTGCTGCTCCCTCTTATGCCTGCACTTTTCCTCTTGAGAATTTGGGGCAGGGGTCCTAGGTGGTCTTTTGGGGATGAAGTAAGGGGCCTTCCTCTTGTGAACTCTTTACATTTTGCTCAAAACTGGTTTAAACCAGACTTGTTGGTAACTGTAGCTAGTCTAGTTGGACTTATCTTGTTCTTTTGACATGTTTTCTGATTTATCTTCATTTCATGGGGTATCCTGACTGTTTTAATTGGTCCAAGAGGATCTGGGGCCTCTTGGTATGGCACCTTCGAGGACACTGTGTGAGTTTTGCTGCATGTTATACAGTGAATTTTATACTACCAAGCAAATTTTATGATAAGTATAAAAGCATAAGTAAAATAAGAAAATAAGCATCATCATAAGTCCTAAGTAAATAGGCATAAACAAAATAAGCATAAATAGAATAAGTATAAGCCCAAAGTAAAATAAGTATAGGCCCCACCTTCTCCTCCCCCAGCCATGCTTAGCATCCGAGATCTGATGGGATGGGATGGCAGGGAGGCATTGAACTGCCAGGGGACGGTCCCCACTGAGACTCG
>JAOXXN010000395.1:65561594-65583761 GCA_026770055.1 Myrmophylax atrothorax | reverse complement strand
CGGGATGGGATGGCAGGGAGGCATTGAACTGCCAGGGGACGGTCCCCACTGAGACTCGAACTCAGGACCTTGGGATTCAGAGTTCAGAGTGCTCTCCTTTACACCATGGAACCGCCCCGTGGCGGTCATGGAAGGTGCAGGGGGATAAACTGAAAAGGATTGTCCCAAGTTCATCATATCAGATTTCCTTTCCGCACTCAGCTATGAATAAATCATTCGACTGCTTGACACAACAGAAATAATTCAGTTACTGTTTCCAAATTTTCCTTTCAGTCTTCTTGCACAGTCAGTAAGTGAATAAGAAAGGGCTGAACTGGAAAGGTACAAGAGCCGGGCTCAGTTTTCAACTCAGACACCTATTTGCTGTGTAACCATATTCCAAACCACTTAAAGGAACGTGGTAAACTAGATGAGAATTTCTATCCATGAGAAAAATGCTGACTGATGAGGGGAAAAGAGGCCGTGTGGCTGATCCCGCCTTTTGTGGTATGACAAGGGGTCATTAGCACCCCACCCATGGCTCAGACCGGCAGCTCCGCAGGGCAGGTCCCCAGACCTGCAGGCACCTGGAAAATCTGAGCACATTTGTGGGTGTTTCCCCTGGCACAAGTGCCACAGAAACGTCTTAGGGACCTGAACTATTTCCCCAGCCAGGTGACCATGTATCCAATACAAGATGAAACACACTCTGACTCCAAAGCAGCACGCTGCTCAAGGGCAAAGCATCCCCAGGGAAGGAGGGCAGAGCTCTTCACCACACCATTCACACCATAAATCAAGCTGTTGTCTCAAAAACTTGTGGGAACAAGGAGGAACTGCTTCCTGGCTTCAAATTTACCTTTCAAGTTGCATAGCCCAATTAGGAAAATCACATTTTGCCTTACATCCAGATTTTACCAAGTTACCAGCTAAGGAACTTTATCCAAAAAGCACTCTGGGTTACATGGAAAATAAGCATAACTAAATCTGCAAGACCTGTTCTTACTGAAAAAAAAGACAATGCAGACATAATTTGAAAAAGTGAACATAATGTCCACTTATATTTCTACATGTTTACAGAAGCAGAGAAAATGAAAACTGCTCCTCTGTCTTGCTGAGTGATGTTTCTAATAAAAATTAGAATTTCTCCAGAACCCCAGAGAAAGCTACTGCATGAGGCCATCTGGAACTGGACAGCAGGCAGGTCTCTTTACACATCCCTGTCCATTTGCATGACATTCCTGGACACAGGGAAGATTTAATCATTGTTTTCTCATCTGAAAAACAGAGTCAGAGCTGGAAGTACTTGAAAACTTAGAACTCAGGCTGGAACCACTGGGCACTTGGTCTGCACCAGGTGGCTCCCAAGGAGTTTGTACCAGGAAATGCACCCCTGCAGCACTGCCTGCTTCAATGCAGAACACCAAATTTAAGTTCAGGTTTTAAAGAACTCACTTTTTTCCCCCCTGTTAATATCACTGTTTGCTTATTTGAACA
Organism: Myrmophylax atrothorax; assembly: GCA_026770055.1. Classification (NCBI taxonomy): domain Eukaryota; kingdom Metazoa; phylum Chordata; class Aves; order Passeriformes; family Thamnophilidae; genus Myrmophylax; species Myrmophylax atrothorax. Next base: position 65,582,285 of record JAOXXN010000395.1, on the reverse strand, counting down.
GGAGTATTGGGCTATATATGACTAAGTCACAATGAAATACAGAATTCAGGAATTACAGCTACAAAATCAGCTCAGTTAAGCCATTTCTTCAGCCACTTCCTTACATTCATAATTTAGCCAGACGTTTCACACGGAAGGAGGAATGTCATTTCTACCAAGAGTATGAATAGACATAAGTAAACAAAAAAACCAAAACTAACAAAACCCTTTTCTAAATAAACTAAGTTCCTTTCAAGCTCCTGCCCAAAGAAGAGGAAATGTCAGGCATTAACAAACGCTGGGTGATGTAACACCCTGACCTTCTCCAGGTGTGTGAGGTGCTGACCATTCACTGCTCAGAGTCCAGCCTGACAGAACCTCAGAGGGGAAGTGCTTGCAAAGAGTTATTTGATGCTGTGTTATTGTATGATGCTGTATTAACTCTAAAAAAACCCCCAGGTTCTGAAATCACCATTTCAGTGGAAAAACCTCCCTCCAGACACGACACAGTTACAAGCTTTGCCTGCATGGCACAACCTTCACCCTGAGGTGGTTTTCCTTTTAACCTGACTAGAAGCTGTTGCTCAGATCACTTTGCATCTGACGCTGTAGGGCTATAAATAGCACATCCACAACACAGCCTCGTACTCACTTGCATTTGATTAAAACAAAGTCAACTAAAAGGCAGACCACCTTTGAAATGGAAACAGATGGATACAGAATGGTTGGAGATTTAAAAGCCTGAGAATTGCTGAGCTAGTTACTCTCAGGCTGTCCTGGTATGTACGTAATCACAAACAAAAATCAAAGCAAAAAGGAGGGGGTTTTGCCTTTTTTTTTTTTTTTTAGGAGGGTGTGGAATTGAGAACACAGAAATATAGTAACAACAATACCACCACCACCCGGGGCAAGCTTAGCTACACTAACATATTCACTTATGACTGGAAGAAAGTGATATGCAAGCTCCTAAGAGGACAAGACAAACACAGATAGAACAGAAACGGAACAAAGAAAATCACCAGCCCCTGCCTTGCCCCGGGCCGGCAGCACAGTTCACTGGCAGGCTGGCTGGGAGAGGGCTAAGCCTTGTAACTCCTGGCCTTCTTCCCTTAAGGGGGGAACTCAATTTATAGCCAATTTCTAAACTCATGATATTAGAAATTGGATCACTGACATAGACCGAGTCTCCCAGTTTTAGGCAGCACAGCCTGGTTTTAATAATGACCCAGCTGACTGGCAAAGATACATCTGCAAACAGCAGAGAAGATTAAGATCTGAAGTGTGGTAGCAATTTCATTTCCAAATCCTTCTGCAACACAGGAAAACTCCCTGTGCAGTTCACCACACAGAGGAAAGCAGGGAGCAAAAAATATCCAAGTTCTGTTCAAAGAAGGAAAAGCGTGGGCGTGGAAGGCTTGCACTGATTTATTACAGGTTTATCTGTAGCTTACATATAAAACCAACTATAAAAGCAAGAGATGTAAAACGTTTTCCATTTTAAAAATCATTGCACACTCTTCCTTCCTAGAAGGTACAAAGACTCAGAGAATGTTTCAACTTGAACAAATGCCTGCACAAGCATAACAAAAAGGAAAGAAATATTAAGGAGGGAGGAAAAAAGAAAAAAAAACACCAATGAAAAACAGACCTGCTGTCCCTCACCTAAACACAAATAATGTAACAAGGATCCTTGCATTCAAGTACGGGTCCTAAATACACAAATTTTAAGATTTGTTGTTTGGGGAAAAGAACTAAAGGTCATTGAGAGGCATGTAAAATAAATAACAATGTTTGGAATTATAGCTAATAAGAACATCTCCATGTCTAAATATTGTACATATTTATATCACATTTAAAGCTCTAAGACTAACAACTAATCGTCATACATCACACTAGATTCAACTGACTGTTAAAACAATCTTCCTTTTTTCTCAGTAATTAATTATTCATTAACCTACTAAAAACATTTGAAGAAGGCGCAATTTATTTCAGGGAAGAATAAGAAATTGAAATTATAAAGACATATGAGTTTAATATTTCTTTATGACAAAACCAAAACATAAGGCAATGAGACAGTTAAATGGCCAACATCAGTATGAGCGTCAAAAGAATTGTTCTGGACATTATTTTTGATATTGAAAGAACCATACGATCACAGCACCTGCAAATCAACAGTTTCAGCTAACGAATGTATGCCCAGCAGAAGGAGAGCCTTACACTAAAAACACTCCTGCAGGCTGTGAAACAAGTTAGGCCAGACCCAAAGCTTCCGTTTTGCTTCCATTTAGTGACTGACCACACTATTTCTGCTTCCAGAAAACATGCAGAATGCTAAAGGAGCCAATAGGACATTTGTACCACTGCAGGCATTGCCACGTGTAACACACAAGGCTTAATTAAAACAACGTAAAGCCAACCACCCCAAGAATGTGTTTCTCTCGATTACATCTCACACCAACAGGTATTTCACATCAAACAGTAGGAAAGTGTCTGTGTTCCAGCCTCTTCCTTCCATGGTTTCACACATAAACCACTAAATGACTATGTGCTACAGCATGTTAATATTTATCCACATTTACACCACCTAGCTTCTATCACCAAAGGAACCTAACACAAAAAGTACCCTCTCTGAAAATAGGTATCAGTCTCTTCCTGCTTGCTCAGGGGCTGCCAGCTGCTGAGACAGGGTAGGGCAGCTCTGTACAAACCCACAGCAATGCTTTACCCCAGCTCTAGAAAGCAGCAAATAAAAAATAAGTAAGAATGCTTGCCCTGCAATGAGATGGTGAATTTATCTAGGTGTGAAAGCGGCTTGGAAAACTCCTTCACTATGAAGTGGTCTGGGTTTCTCTCTCACATCTTGCCAGTAGGGTAGTGGGCTGTGGGAAGACTATTTCTTCTCCAGCTCTTGACTTTTCTGACTCAAGCAGTGCAACTGCAACTGGCCCATAGATTTTGGAAATTATTTATGTGCTTCAGATGAAGGGAAAACTACACATATTTGAGTATCAGTAGGAATTAGAACACAGTTGATATCTATTGCAGTCACTCTCAAAAAACCTGGATAAATTAAAAATATCCAGTCTCCTAAAGATTCATAAGTTGGGCTCCACAACAGCTGAAGGATCTAAAGTTCGGATGCATAAAAGTTGATAGCAAGAAGGAATATGTGAGACATGATTCCATTCTGAATTCAATAGAACTAAAATATTAATATTAGTATTAATAAATTAAAAATATGTCTGAAAACAGCTAACTGCAGATTGTCTGGAGTGTGATCAACACCACTGCTATTTGCTGCTGGGACATCCACAATATTTGATCGCTTTTTCTCGAAAGTGGGATTGATTTCTTTCACTAAAGTGAACTTCTCATTTGAATTTCTTTTGCAGTGAGAACAGAAAATAATTTTGGCATTAAAGAGGGTTTTGGTTTTGTTGGTTTGGTTTTTTTTTTTTAATAAAAACATACACAAAACCACGGTGTGCTTTAAGCAATGATAAGTTAGAGCAGAAATTGGCAGTCTCCAGCAAGGGGGTTGTGGTCCTTTCTATAAATGCAGATGACTGAGATCACCTTTTGCAGACCAGATCTGACCACGGGCTGCTTGGGAAAAGCTGCGCATACCCGTGGTGCAACGAAGAGCATCCCCTTAGCACAGTGGTTTTGCACAGAAGCCAACCCACCTGGGGCTTTCATCCCTTTCCCAGGTCCTGAGGGTGCTTTGACACTGGGCAGATGATGGAGGTTATGTGAGGAACAGAGCACACAGTGGGAGCAGGAGATGAAACAGGGAGAGCAGGAAGGGAAGACGATGACACCTTCTGCATAAAGTGCAAAACAAAAGCCCGAGTTCAGGGCTAAACCTGCCACACCAGGTATCACCACTGTGTCAACAGCAAGCTGTTAAGTTGTGCCAGAAAGACTATTATCCCTGCATCCCTGGGAATGCTGCTTGTCACCAAAGCACCACAGGCAGGCAGAGGAGACGTTTAGGTTAATGAAATTTGACCTTCACCACATTCCTTAGCAGGTGAGGAACCAAAGCAAACACATGTCCAAATGTAGATGAGGTGATGTGGGTAGGTCTGGTTTTGCTAATGCTTTAAGAAAAGTACTGATGTCTGCAAGCATTTTTAGATGAAGCACTTCATAAAAGATCATGAAAGAGTCTAATATTATAGTACCAGCATTTTCCACACATACTGCACCTTGAATTAAAACTGATTCCTATGATAAGGTATTCACTAAGGGTATGAAGACCCAAAGCCCCAGATCTAATGCACTTTATATAGGATTAGAAAAAGCAAAGCCATGGCTAAAAAATTAAGTTCTCTACATTCCCCACTGCAGTGCATTCCACACAAGAAGCTCACTACAAAGTGCTGTATGAGCTCCAAAGCCCATGTCTGGTGGAGCGAACATAACACCCCAGGACACTAAGGGGCTTAACATCTTTGGAATTAAATAAGGAGAGGCAATAGAGAAATAATTTCTTAGTACATTTACAATGCTGGCAATGCAGCTGATTTCTGTATCTCATATTAGAAAGCAAAGATATACCAATCTGCAGTGTTGCAGACTTAGTGCCATGGGCCAAATCTGCTCCTAATCCAAAGGTACAGATCTGAGTCTTAATAAATAATCCCCCAAAACAGGGAGCCTGCCCTGCCCTCTTTCCCTCTTCCCATTTTCTTCTGTGTTAGCTGTTTGATGCCGTGTTTTCCCAAATCTAGCCTTGGCACTGCATGCATTTGAAATGCTTCAGCAGCCACCACCAGATGCCTCTTTGAGAAAGGCCAGAATCTCCTCTGGGACAGCTCTTCCAAAGAGTAAGATCTTCTTCTCTTATGTCTCATAAACACACAAAGACAAGCAACTAAAGAAGTGAGATTTTGGAGAAGAGTAATTTCTTTTTCAGGAACCAGATGGAAGATGTATTTTCCCTGTATTCAAGGGATGTAAATGGTGCTGTAAAGGAATTAAGACATTTCTCTTCCTAAGGGGCACCCTTGGAAATACAATATTTGCCTATTTCATTGGTAAAGTCCTGGTTATTTCCAAAACTAGGCACATGCTGGGCCTCTGCACTGAGTAGAGCCATGAAATGAGCAAAGGGAAATATTCTTGTTCAGACATCACAGTCTTCTCTTCCAAAAGAAGCTGCATCCCAAGCAGCCTGGAACCGAGACCCTTCCCACAGACAAATCCCATACACCCCAAACATTCCTTGCTTCTGTGAACATCCTTTGTACCAATTTTATAGCTATGGCTAAGTTGTTTCCAATACTGAGAACACTGGGGTCTTTATTCAATCTGCAAGGTGGACCTTAACTCCCATGATAGAGATGCTTTTGAATCATGTCTAAAGAGTGCTGAAATCCTAAAGTGCTCTGAAGTAAGTTGATGGTGCTATGGTGACCCTTGACCTTGCAATTTCATTCAGATGTCACAAAAAAAAATTAAAATAAATTTGAAGTCAAGGAATAGTTAAAGAATAAGAACAACACTTTAAGACTGAGACCACTTGGGGTTTTATCCCAGAGAAATTCAGTGCATAAAAAATAATTCCTATTTTTTCTTGTTAAACCACCACTTCTCCTTTCCTCACTGAGCACACACCCACACACAGAGAAAAATATTTCATGACCTTTCTCATACCCAAACTCCTGACAGAGGACTGGTGTCAATCTCACTGCAAACACCACTCAAAAAGTCTTCCCCGATGCAAAAACTATTGCACACCACAGGAGTCAGATAGGGGACAAAGATAAATTTAGAAAGGCAAATACACTGAAAGACATTTCTGTTGTTGCTCTTCTGCACCCTGAAGTGACCTGGGCATTCCCAAGACGAGGTGAGAGGTGCTCCTTCTTACAAAACCAGCAGTTGATAAAAGGCTTCAGTTTCAACCTGCTGACAAGTTAAGTGCATTGCAGAAATACCTCATTGCCCATGGAAACCTCACCTTATTTTCAGACATACTCCCTTGCCATTTACTTTTTATCTCCAATGCTGCACTGCCATATTAGGACTAGTCTTCCTTTCTTGAAAGCCTATTCAGATATGTTGCTTTTCGACTGGAGATAGTTCAGATACAACAGTTGGCTGACTTTTAATAAAGGTTAACAAGCAAAAGCAAGGGCTGCTATTGTGGTGGTGGTTTAGTAAGTGTGGGGGAACCCTTTAAATCCAAATCACACTTTCCTGCACTGCTTCAGCTGGAATTAAATCAGAGCTATTTGAATCTCTAAATCAAATCTTTTTAATTCCACATTTGAAAACAGTAGTTTTACCATAAATCAAATTAATTCTAAAAAAATTAAAACTAAATTAATTCAAAATGCTGTTCAAGCAAACAATGGTTTGCTTCTCAGAGATTTAAAGCAAGTCAGACTCTGAGCTTGCGGAAGCCACAGACCAGCACTCTGAAACAGGAGTGTGCAAAAGGTCAAACTCAGCTTTTGACAGCTACACTTCTACCCAAATGATCAAAATATGGTTTGTAAATTTATGTTTGCTTAAATTAACACATTACAGTGGACTTTGAACTTGCCACTGAAAGCAAGCTGTGGGAATGGGGAAGTTCAAGGATGTGGAAAGCTTATGTTTCTCTTCCCTCCAGTATCCACTATGTCTAAACTACATCTAAACTCTGAAAGACACTGATCAGAAACACAAAGCCACAATACTTCCTTTGTTTAATCACATTGGGTAACTTGAAAGAACAAAACCATATTCTCGTAAACTTCTATTTTGCCCAAAGAGAAGATCATTTGAACAAGCTTTTGTTTCATTAATAATCAGTCTTCAAATGAAGTGCTTTTTAATTTCTTTTTCCATCCAAGTGCAGCTTGGCAAGACCACCAGGAAAAAACAACCATTAATCAGGGAGCTGAGCAAGTGTACACTGAGCCCCACAACTCCTTCAGTGAGCATGTATACACATACAGCATGCACTCTCCCAGTTCTCCAGGAATAGTGCCAAAGGAATGTGAAAACTATATTTAATTACAAGTCAACATTGTTTCATTTACTACCAGCCAGTGATCACCTACTTCCTCTTGAAAAGCATCTTAAATAATAAATTTCTGACATCAAGGTAAAGTTTAAGCCTCGCTTTCTGAAGGAAAGAATATAAAATCTATACCCAAATCCTTGACATTCTCCATACCAAATATCTTATCTACTTTAAGATGTGTTTCAAAATTGAGATTTAGAGTCAGCAGTAGGAACCACCTCATGCACTAATTAGCAGACCTGCTGCAATTTTGCCTATTATGTGAAACACTCTGCCTACTTAATTTCCTCCCTTTCCCAACCAGCTAGTTCTTGATTTCTGACTGACAGACAAAACATTCAAGACCTTTGCATTTAAAAACTGCTCTGTCCATCCTTTCGTTACATACAGTAAGGATTTTTGGCTCAGATGTTGCTGGTTGTCACCAGCCATATTAAAAAACATCAAACAAGCCTTTAGACCTTCTTTCATCCAGACAGCAAAGCCTTAGTGTTGGTGCTGAGTTAAAAAAATAAATAACTTCTTAAAAGCATCAACAGTCAGGTATGGAAAGCCAGTCACAGTCCTCTTTCAGCAGCCAGCCAAGCTCAATGCTGGACAGGACTTGAACAGAATTGTCCAAGGCAGGACAGCAATATCTGACTGGTGCAGTTACAGTGGTGGATGGATGAGAATGGATCAAAGTCATTTTCTTCTGAAGAAGGGGGATATTAAAAACCTTAAAATAGCCTTCATATGTTCTTGTGCATGCAAAGGAGATTTTTCAGAGTGAAACAGTACTGAATAAACCTATCAAGCCACATGGTTGCAGAGTGCCTCTGCTCCCAGAAAGGCATCTTAAATCCAGATTTACTGAATCATAAACCCACAACCTTAATATTCTGGCACACTGTGACTATATTTTAGTGATGTGATTTTTCTTGAGACAAAGATCTGAAGAGCTGTGCAGCTATGGTGCAGTGAGGGGAGGCCTGGCCACTGCTATAACTTCCCAAATTTTCCAACACTAGAAAAGCTCTTCCTCAATTAGTTTAGGGGAACTGTTTATTTTACTGCTATGACATTTAATGTTTGGAGTTATAAGAAAGAATGTTCAGAAATAGCAACTCTGTATGAAGCTTTTAATGTGCATTAAAGGAGAAAAAAATGGAAAAGGCTCTTACATGTCAGAAGCAAAAATCAACAGTACACAACTAAAACCACACAAAAGAAGCTAACAGGTAAAATGCAGTTACAGAGCAAATCAGGGAAATTAGTCAAGTGTATTGATATTTACTAAATAAAATTTAAATTCACCCATGTGTGGGTTCATTACAGCTCCTCTCTTTAAAAATCCCAAAGCAAACTCATTTCCCAACACAGTCTTACTGCAAGCACATTAATTCAGCTCAGTTTGGTGACCATGACACATTCTTCTCATCCCCACCTTGAAAAGGAAGTCCAAAGATAAACAAGAAATTACATATCCTTACAAACAGCCTATTTCCAGCCAGTTCTAAAGAACAAAAGGGAACCAATATGCTTGCATTCATGGAGGTTTTGTTTTGACCTTCTGAAAAATGACAGTTTCAGATAAATGAATAAGCCAAATGTACGTCAGTAAATATCTGGAATGCAGAGATTTCTCTGAACAACCCAGTTTCCTTCCCAGGCAAGATATTCCAGTAGAGTCATTGGAAATTGTAAGAACAGCAATGGAAGGTGCAAGTATTTCCTTGTTCTACTGGTCTGTGCCTTACACATAATTAAAACTCTAACTGCAAATATATCTTGATCTGAATCAACAAAATGGAGAAGCAATAGCCCAAAGTTCCCTGGGGGCCACTGGTCTGGACTTCTCCAGTACAATCCAGTGTCATGACATTCTTCTGGATGAATCTCTGAAATAGCTTCATATCTCTGAAATAGCTTTAACAAACAGTATTTTGACTTCTCTTCTCAAGATCATCTTCAGACCCCTAGCAGCAAAGCAGCAAAAAAAGCTGCAGCCTTGCTTTCATGCCAGCCAACACTTAGAACTCCCAAAGCAGCCTAACAAAGACAGGCTTTTAGCATACTGTAAGCAATATATGAGAAGCCAATGAAAACGTGTAAGTGTAGAGCCCATGGCATCATTTGCTGGTATGGAACCTCAGAAATACTGAATAGATAAGATCATCATCCTGACATTTCTCTCACACCAGCACAGTATCCAAAGGGAGCCCAAAGGTGGGACTGGGCTCCAAGATCTAATGGAACCATGTCATCACCTCCATTTCAGCTCTTTGAGATCAGGAAACAGAGGTCTCTGCAATGTTTCAGAGGAGTTATACATGAAGTGTAAAGGACATAACTCACAGGAGACTCATTTCCCTCAGGGAAGAACCCACTGAGACACTGAGGTTTGGGAAAAACACGGAGCTCTGACAGATAATGCTCTTTGCTCAAAGGATGGAGGCACCTCACTGTAACTTCTGTGCTGCTCCTTGCTCAACTCAGCTGCCACACTTGGATGCATTTTTTCAACAGGCCCAAACTACCTCTGGCCAACAGGTTATCTCCACCTGCACCAGTGACCAAACCTCCATCAGACTTCACATGAGCTGGACACCCCAAGCCCTGCTCAGCATGGGTTTCAGTAAAGTCTCCTGTGAACCAAGTCAGAACAGACACCAGCCTCAGAGTTCCACACCTACATATTTAACCTAAAAGGAGAGGCCACTTCCTTTCATCTCCAGGCTGTGCTACTTCTCTTTTTATTCAGCTGCCTTTAGTGGACTCTTCTGCTTCAACAATGGGAAAATTGCACATCACAGCAGTTTGTCTAGGAAGCTTCGAGACACACAAGCATTTTCTAGCCCGGTCAGCCATGCAACAAAGTTTGAACGTTAGAGTTTAGTTTGCAGAGTCATTAGGTCAGTCATTGCCTTGGTTACACATAGACACATACAGGGTTTTAAGTGAAACCTCAGTGGGCACCTACACAGGAGGAGAGTGTGGGCTGAGAGCTTGTTTATAGGAGCACTCGTTGTTCTAAACATGTGGAGACTTGGCAATGGTCAGCTAAGCTTAAATGCCATATGAGCATTTACCTATTTACCTACTTATAAAGCACATGTAAGTCCCTCCTCCTGCCCTTCAGCTGAAGGAGAGAACCCTCTGAAGGTGCCAAATATCAGCATGTTGGAATTACTGGGATGATACTGCCCTGAAACAACACACACAGCTGGGCCAATGTACCCTGCTCTGCAGGTCTGCTGGCCTCCCTGATGCACCACCTCTTTGATTTCGCCTTCTGACTTCCCACATTTCAAGCCTGGCTTCAGAAAGAGGGCTGAGGTAATGACCAGCAGCTGCATCCAAGTTTGTGGTGGGTTGATGGCAAAAAGCCTTGTAAACAAAGGAGGCTGAACCAAATCCCCAGAAGGCATCCATGATTCACCATGGTATACATGATACTTGGGGCAGCCCACATTGTCCTGTCCATAAGCTCGACTTTCACTGCAAGTTAGGACTTAGAAGAAGTCAGGCATCTTCTCTACTCTGACTATGCTGCTTCTCAAGTCCTACTCTCTCTGGATGGCTTCTGCTGCCTGTAAGTAGAGCCACTAACACAAAGCCTGAACCATGTCAGGTCCTTCTTCCACCTAGAGGAAAAACTTGAGGTTTTTGGCTTGCTCTTGTGTGACTGAATCTGACTGACTCAAAAGTGATGCCAATGCAGGGAAAAGAAGAAAGCAGTGGGGCAAGGAGAAGGATACACTGTGACTGAACAGGCTACATTAGTTGACTTTTCTTAGGATAACAAACTTAAAAAAAAAAAAAGCTAAGTTACATGGAGTGACAAGCACCTTGGCCTGAAGACACAGAAAATTTAAGACAAAGTTGGAAATTCAGAGTACTGTTTCTGACTGTGGTCTGTGACAGAACCATGCAGCAAGACTTCATTCAGGATATTTTCTTTACAAGGCAAGTCTCCACCTGTTGCAGCCACAGAAGACAAACTACAGAGCTGCTTTTGAACTACAAAGTCAAAGAAAAGGTACTCCTAAAGGAGTATACTCATGGCGCTTGTGGGAGCTGTCACACCTTCAAGACTGAGTGCTCTGTCCTCCTTGGCACATGAAGGAGACCTGTCAGTGTGTTTTAAGTGGCTTGGCTCTAATTAACACTAATTTAATATGTCACTGACTTGAGTAAGCCATGAAACTTGTATGAAAGAGCCACATCCAAAAAGTTTATTTGGCATCTGTGCTCCCCAAATTAGCTACCAACCCTTTAGAAACATCCATAATTTAGCCATGGTGCAACAAGGCCAGACATTAATCTCTGATGTTCACCTAGTCCTAGCAATTACCATAAGATGACTCTTCTCCTACATTCTCTACTTATTTTCTAGTGGCAAATTTGGCCTGAAGAGTATAAAAGCAGTTAATGTAGAAAATGAACAGAAAGCTGCAATAAATCAAAAATAAAATTGTTTTTCCTTCAGAAAAAGTTGGTTTGATAGTTCAGAAAAAAATCTGCAGTTAGTATGTACAATATGAGACAATCTGTATTATGGAGAAGAGAGAATGTGTTGGCAGCACAGAGAATGAAATGATATGGGCAATTTGGCTGACAGCAGGAAAGATTGTTTGGATTAAATAAAACAGAGTATTAAATGTTTGCCTGTGCCAAGAAAGCTTGACCTTTGCTTTTAAGAAGGATATATAAATTGGTTTAACAATTTAACAAAGTTTCAATTATGCAGTACTTACTGCCTGGAAAAACCCCCCAACAGAACACCTTTATACTTACTACTTACAAACTCTGCTGAATCCCTACAAGAGTGTTTGCTCAACACTGTCAGCACTGCAAGCACAACACCAGGAAGAATTTTTCCCTCCACTTCTGCTGGGGTTCTCTGTCCTCTGCAGGATTCCTTCAATACTGTCACAGACTATCAGTTCTGTCTGGCACAGGGCAAAATGAAAGCTAAACAAAATATTTTCCCCATTCTTTCCAAAGGCTTAGTGGTATAGATAAGGTAGCAAACTGAATTTCACTTCAGCACCTTAGAAGAAGGTTAAAATACCTTACAATAACACAAGGAAAAAGCAGCGCTCTTTGTAACAGTTCGGTGTGATGATGCCCAGAAGAGCAAGGAAAGCTTACAGCACAAGGCAAATCCCATCTGATACTTGCACTTCTGCATTAATCCTGTCAGTCTCAGTCCTTCTATTTATACAAGTGGCTATAAGTGTTTACCTTGAAGGAAAAACAGTGCTGCCTAATGTAAATAATGAACACTTCAGTTAGAGACAGAGCCTAAGCAGGGAATCAAAATTAAGAAAAATGAAACTAAAGAAAAAAAACCAAACCAGTGAACTAACATGCTTTGTCAAGTTGGCAGCCAAGTGATCTTGTCTTCCTTGCGCTCCTCTCTTACTATCATCTGATTTCACTTCAGTTCCTTCTATTTCACATATTGCAACGTGTCACCCCTCTGCTCACAGGTACATGATGATTAACCAAAAGGGCACGAGAAATTAAGTAACAGAGACTCAATATTCAAGATATCAGTTTTTCACAATGCCTATTACATGACAATAAACACAGAGAAATATATTGTAGCTATGAACAAAAACCCCACAAACCCATAGCCAACCCACATGCAGTGGTTTGTTTGGGAAGCTTTTCTGGGGTTTTGGAGTTTTTTGGTACGGGACTTGGGGGGGGGGTGGTGTGGTTAAAGAGTTTTTTTCTTTCTCACTTGCAAGCAAACAGACTTGAAGATGACAGTTTGCTGATGCCTCTCAATTATGACCCAGAGCTACTGGTGCTCCCCATACATAAACAACTTCCAGTAGCAGAGAATCTAACCCTGGGCAAGATGCAATTGCACCCATGTGCACCCTCAGCCCTACATGAAGAAATCTGCCAATTTGCAACCAGTTACTTCAGATGGCTTACACGCTGCTGGGAATGAGGGATTTCACATATCACATCGGATCACTGCTTACAGGCCAGCATGTGAACTGTAGTGTAACAACACTGGAAATTTTAAAGTTACAAGAATGGAAGCTCTTAATTGTTCCCACAGTCAACCTGCCTGCATCATATCTGGGTTACAGTTTGAACTGAAAAAAAGTTAAAAAAAGAAAAAGAAAAAGTTTCATTTTCTGTATGGCAGTCCATAAGAAAAGCACATAAGTTTAAGGAAAGGCTTCATGATGGAAATGACACACTCTTCCCAGTTTTGAAGAAGGTGGAGTGGAACAAACCTGAAGAGCAGGCAAAAAATTAAGCAAAACTACAACAAAGTTTGGTCAACATCCCACTGATTCCTGCCTTTTAAAAAATCTGAATGATGCTGCAATGAATAACATTATCCTGTTACAAGAGGAACACAAACAATTTAGGTCCTTGCAGGAAATACACCTCTTCAGAGTCACTGTGTCACAGCCCTGCATGCATGGAGGGCTCTGACCCTGCTGATGCAGCTACAAGTGCTGAGAATTCAGACATTTCTCTTTCACCCATCCCTTTGGGCCACATGAACAGTAATAGACTCCTGTATAGAGCTAAAAGTGACATAAAACCAGAGCCTTGCCAAATGAGCTGGAACACTAAGAGCAAGAAACCCAGAATACATCAGACAAAGAAGTGCCTGAACTCAGCAGGTGGTCAACAGAGGTAAATGTAGATTCCTACAATTTGAAAAACTACAAGCAAGGGACCAGACTAAACCAAACAACTACAGCATTGTCTCAGGACACAAGATCATATGAATATGTAGAAGAACCAGAAAGATGTCTAAACTGCACAAACAGAAGGTCATCCACCAAAACCAAAGCATACCAGGGCCACAGCAGCAAGAGATGACAATGATAACTACTCAGTTCTTGACAGAGTCAGCAACATAGGACTAAATTTTTTCCCAGGTGAAGTATGTAAAGACAACTCCAACTCTAATCATTTTGAGGAAGAAAAAACATGTGTGCTTACTTTTCCAGTTTCACATGAGGTCTCTGCAGTATCTCCCAGGCTAAGTATAATAATGAGAAAGACCTGTGGCTTCCACTGTAGGCCCTGTATAATGGTCTTCTCCTTTGCAGAAAGTCATTCATATTTTATTTGCATATCTATCTACATCCCCCTGTTCTCCTTCCTCCACTGATATTTTTCTGTTTGGGAATCAGACTGTCCTGCAATGTGGAAACCAAGATACTGCCAAGAGGCATGACTGAATATGAATGAATTCATCAAAAATGAAGGAAGCCTAAAATATTATCACAACCTGAATGCTGCAAATAAAAGTTTCTTATCCTCAAATTAGCATATTTTCCAGCTCTCTGTATAGCTTTCTTTTCCTGTGATTGCTTCAGATGAGCTCTGCATCATGTGAGATACTGGTACCAAGTCCACACAAAACAACTTCTCAGGAAAAGATTTCTTCCACACTTCCCCCAAACTTCCCAAGTATATCTAATACAAATCCTGTCCAAACTCAGGTTTTCATTTAAGACTGAAATTAATTCTCATTCTTCAATGAGAAGTCCCCTTTCTTGTTTTTTCTTTAAAGTTTCTGTTAAAGACTTCTTAAAATTATTTAAAAACAGATCAAGCAACTTCTAAATTTAGAGTTTTGCTCAGATGATCTTCCAAAAATATTCACACACAATTTTCTATTCATGTCCTTGTCAAAGTTACTTGGAAAATAATTAGCAGGATCTTCTTTGTTGTGGCTGTCTAGGAGCTATATATACATGCAGAATGGTAGAAGTTTCCTGGGTCATTTCTAGTTCATTCCATTTCTGGCTCTACAAATCCCCACCCACACAATGATTATTATTAATTAATATGAGAGAGAGAGAGAGAGAGAGAGAGAGAGAAGTGGGGTCATGGGGAGGGGAGAACAGAGAAATGCACAGAAAAGTATCTTCATAGAAAACATTCCCCGTTACAGCTTCAAGTATATTAACTCCTATTCTGACTGACTTCTATTCAAGCCAAAACACTTCTCAAAATTAAATTATACCACTGTAACATCTGAGCTTGTCATCAGTTAAGGCAAGACCTTCACGTTCATGAGGAGAAAGATATTGCCTGAAGCACTACTAATGATAAACAGAGAACAGACTTAACAGCATTGAAAAAAACCCTGCAAAATGTGGTTCTTGAACTCAGCCTTTCCACAACAGCATTATTAAAGACCAAAACAAACAGGAGTGAAACCTCATCACTCACTCATTCTAAAGCTTTCAACACATCATTCACCTTTGCTCTGAAATGCAGAGGATGCATTCCTGTGGCCATGCTCTAGCAAGAAAAGTGAGGCACTCACCTCCTTTAAAACAGAGTTGGAAAACAGACTGTTAAACAGAGATGGTCAAAAAAAGAGAATCTGTGAACTAAAGGAGGAAGCCATCAATTTTCAAAATGCTGATGGAACAGATTCAAGGATATATGCATTCAACAGCTGAAAACAGAGCTGATGCAAGAAGGGAACACGGAGAAGGTTGGCATCTCAGCAAAGTCAGATATACACATTTACAGGACAAACAGAGAGGAGAAAAACAAATGAGAAAACCGGGAGGAGTGATAAGACAACAGGAAGAGGCTCCAGATTTACAGCACTATTAACTGGCACTGCTGTTATCTATTGCTAATACAGACTAAAGTCTATTTCATTTAAGCCACTAAAAATGAGTACAAGGTTGACGAATGCCTGGCATCATCCTTGTGTAGAAGGTGCTGATATGCACTGAGGCAGACGCCAGCACTGAGCTAACTGAGACTCTGTGGTCTTTTCCCAAGACCATGACTATAATTTTAGCTCATTACAGCTTGCACTGGGGTGTGCTCAGTTTACATCTTTGCATACTCTTTTAATATTCTGATGAATAATTTAGTTCCAATGACAAGCCCTTTCGCATTCAGGCATTTTCTCCTCAAGACTGTTGATGCAGTCCCAAAGGATTGAACTGGAAGACACTCAGTTGTGGCTGTCAGCTGCTCCTCCCTCCCTCATCTCCTCATACTTTTTGCCTGTTTTGTAAAAAAATGCAGAATGCAGAATACAGGTCAGCTTAGGACCTACAGCAAGATTCATGGTGGAGCTGAAGAACAAAGGAAAGGCAAAGTGCTTTTACCTCCTTGAAAAGCATGCTTGCATTATTCATCTTCCCAAACACCCTGCATGCATTGGAAGGTTTGCATGAAGCATGCACAGAGGGAGTTCACTGAGGACTCAGCTCCACTGGGAGATAAGAAGCAGACCTGTCAGGATCAGCCCCGAGGCTGTGGGGTTTCCTCTTTACAGCAGTTTCCAGCTGTGCAGACGGGTCCTGTCGTGGGGGTGGCTGCCTTACCAACGGCCTCACGGGCACCATTTCCACTGGATCCACTCACAGGTGCTCCCTGCGTGTCCATCGCTGGCACCTGGCTCTTCCAATAGCCTCTGGCACCCCCTCTCAGTAGCGTGTGTTACCATGCAGATGACAGCACATGCTGTCTTTTGATTTAGCAGTAAAGCAGCTGATTTCTTGCACACACGGAAGCAAATCCTCTCCTGCAACACACAGGAGAGAATCCACCCACATTCATATGGCCAGGACAGAAAAGGAGCTTCAAGGACATTTTCTTATTTTGAAAAGAAGGTACTATTACAGTGACACTTGGTATAATAAACACCCTTCCTTCTCCGATTCTGAGGTAAACTCGATTTTCTCCTCAAATGGCATGGAAAAGAACCTCACGAATATCCAGTCTGCCATCTCTTGCACTCAAAATAATTCCTTCCCTGCTTTAGTCATCATCCTGACCACAAGGCAGGTCTGTACTATGGCTGTTGAAGTCCTTCACATGCAGAACGCACATTTCCTGCAACATGAAAACTATACCACATTTCCAAATAGCATCACAGGTTGTTTACAGAGACAGGCTGACTAAAGATATTTTTATCCTCATCTCCCAAGACCGATTTATAATTAGTACAGCCTTTGAATAAGATGCACTTGCAGCACAGTATCAACATGCTGACTCAAAATAGGGCTTCTTGTAGTGTTGGTGGCCTCCCAGGACAGCTATTCTCAATGACTTTTGGTAAAGAGTGCTGGGCCACAATGATACAGACACGGGCTGGCTGCAGGGCACAGCACGGCCAAGGAGCTCTGCAGTGAAGGAAAACACCTTGCAGGTGGAGCTAAGAAGTTCCCCAAGAAGAAGTATTGCTTCTGCAAGAGGACGATGCCTCTGTACTGCTGGCCCGACATCAAAAAAGATTCTTCCGTTTCACGGATATCCTTAGACTGGCTTTGCTGAGACATCAACACACAGAAGCTGCTGTGCAGAAACTCTTTCATGGCACTGACAGCCAGTGAGTTTCCACGCAGTTCACGTTACAGCATCCCTCCTGTACCCCTAAAGCCTCCCTGCTGCTCAGCTCAGAGGGTGCTGGCGACACAGATCCCCTCTGAAGCGTCCCCCAAGTGCAGAGTCTCAAACACAGGTGGCTGCCATAACGCTGTTCACAGCATTCAGATACAGCACTCCAGATAAACAAAGGCTCTCTTGTGCTACTACTGTATGGCCTGAAACGAGGTAAAAAGCGCATACCATGGGATGTGGCTGCCAGGAAGTTAGGGAGAGGCATGAGAGGGTAGGAAAGCAGAGAAACAGAGCCAGATGAGGGTGAACAACAGGCAATCCAGATCGAGCTGCCTCCTCTTCCCCCCAGCTTGGTTAAAGTAAAATACCTAGGTACCCACACAGCACTTTCCTTGCCTCTCTGCATTTCTGAACAGGAGAGCTGAAGAGCTGTAACAGAGCAAGGGAAGCCTTTGGGGTCCCAACTGCTCTGCAGTGCTCCTCCTATGAGACCTCCCACTCCTCTGGGGTCAGGGAAGAAACAGGCACCACCCAAAGGGCCGTGACTCTTCCTGTCCCTCTCCAGAGGGCAAGGGAAACAAAGATAAGGCAAACCTTTCAAGTCTTATTTCTGGGACAGTGAAATTATAAGCCTCCTGTTTGCCCAGAACCATCGATTGTCAAGGCAGATAGTTTCACTCAGCAATTAACCTTCCCAAATAAAGCCACACAGAAACACACAAAAGAAAAAGCAAGGAGTAGAGTCCATAGACTGCAGTGACATGAATTCTCCTCTTCTTAAAAAAAGAAAGTCTGTGGGTTTAAATGTGAGGAGAAATATTTATGACAATCTAAGCAACCCTCCCAGACATAATTAACAGTCTCATTTTATTCAATTATAAGGTCACCAAGACTTCTTTATATACTTAACCAGCTTTTGCTATGGAAAAATAAAAAGCACCAGAAAATTCACAGGTGAAACCCCCACAAAGTTAACTTGGTTTCCTGAATCCTTTGGGTTCAAATAAGCAAAACTACTGCACTCAGGACAAACAAAGTCTGACACCTGCACCCATGGCACTCTAGAACACCTTCAACACAAGTGGGAAACCTAATCCAAAGAGCCATTGCAGTGAACTGAAAAACAAACCTTGTCCAGTGAGAACTGCTTAATTACATGTGCCCACACTCCTAATAACAGAATGCCATCCCATGTCCGTAAATGAGGCATTTCCAGACTACTGTAGGTCATCCCCCTATGCTAACTTTGCTCTCCCACCAGGCAAAAACTTGCTCTGTTCTGCTGCCAGTTAACCAAAATTTAACATGATCATCTCCTAGAGCCTGCTCTCTTATCACCAAACAACACAGAACTCTGCAAGCAAAACCCTTCACGTTTTCAAGGAAGACAAAACATTAGGGGCATATATGCAAGAGAGAGCACTTAAGTCTCCCATACATGGGGCAGTGCACACTTCTGGGCTGTAAATCAAGGTTTCCGAGCCTTAAACCAGCCTTTGGTGCCCCAAAGCCAACCATTGCATTGCTTTGCCTAAACCTTCATGACTATAATAACAATGAGAAAAAATCCCATGGAAAACACTGGCCAGTTTCCAAGATAAGCTGAGAACAGCTCGAATGGTAATTACAGACAATAGTAAGTTGTGGGGTACACATGGAGTAGCCAGGGAGAATGGATGAACTGACTCTCTCTAATGCAAAAGGAAGCAAGAGGATCACCTTATTCCCCCTACAATGCAGATGGGCTACATCCAGAGCAGTATATGAGTTGTTTTGTAAGTATAGGATGTTGCCTCAAAACAAACCTCTCATGAATCTGTCTATGCTGAAAACAGAACTGGCTCTCTAAGAGAAGCTGTGTCATCCTCTTCAGCTCCTCGAAAGAACAGTACTTGAGCCTGTGCTAGTCAACTTGGTTTTCCACATCACCAGCACAACTAAATTGTGAGCTATTAGGATTTTGGTTTGATTTCATACAATTATTCCTTAGAGAAAGCTAAATTTTGGAGAATAAAAATAGTAATTATTTTGTTTTTAATGTAAAATCCAATTACTTTACAACAAACCCCCCAGTATTTCTGATGACTTAAAGTGTCACTGCTACAGCAACAGTCCAAGTTAAATTGTATACATCAGCAATCCCAGAAATCTGTGTTCAAACAGTTAAAATGAAAGGAAGAGCTTTTTATTTCTATGATCACTGCGGGAATGGTCATGACTTTGTTCTGATGGGGCACCCTTGCATTAGTGGTGGATATTCTGCTGACAGAAATGACAAAAAGAAGTGCTCCAGATTGAAAAATAGTACCATTTTTCCTCGCCAGTACTCATTGTGTGTGCAGTTAACAACAGCACCACAGGGAACAAAGAAGCACAGGACTGGTTTAACTGATTTTCTTTGCTGCTTCAAAAAGAAGTTGCCCACTGGTGAGGCTGGGCAGCAGCCATGCAACTGAGCTGTTCTATTCCTTCTAGACAACCTGCACAATGTTGTTTGGAGACAAGAATGCCTCAACTGAATTAAAAACAGTTCAGTGAGGCAGAAAAATATAACCTTTTGCCTCTGAAAACCTGGGTTAAAAACACTGTTTCAGCCATGGAGGTAAACATCTGCATAGGCTGTTGCAAAAAAGGAAAAAAGACACCACCCAAGGAAGGCTTCATTTAGATGCAATTGGAGGTGCTGAAGAGGCCTACAGAATTTAAACTCTGCATGTATGAAAAAATTAAATACAAACACAGCAGGGAGGGGATTGATTCCAAAGGTCACTAAGCCACTCCATGTAGTACTTGGAAACAAATCTTCTTAGAAAGCAAGACTCTTCAACTTTGTCTCTTGCCAATCCTTGGGTTCCAGAAATAAATCATTGAGTCAGAATCCTCTTATTACTTGTTTCTACCCTAATTTTCCTTGTCCTTCCCTCTTCCCAAAGTACAGATGTAGCTTCAGCAGCTTCTATTTTCATTCCTTCTGATTCACCACCCTCCCATAGGGGTATCACTCCATTCACAGTTAGGAGGGCTTGCTTAATTGACTGCCCCAAAGAACTTGCCTTCAGCAAGACACTTTCTTCTTATAGGCACTAAAGCTCCCTTGTTGCCTCTGCCACTCTCCACACTTGTTAGCCAACCTCCCAGCCTCACTTCCCTTTCCGTCTTCAACAAAGGGATCAGAAATGCAGCAAATATGCCTTAAAGCATAACAGACATTTGCTTTCACCCCATCTTGCCTAGCGTGATGCTCAACATACAACAACCGCCTGCAGCGCTACAGGCTGGGCACAGAGTGGCTGGAGAGCAGCCAGGCAGAAAGGGACCTGGGGGTTTGGATTGACAGG